>CM061748.1:79616046-80266045 GCA_030979885.1 Lolium multiflorum | reverse complement strand
CTCCGGAAAGATGAAATTTTTCAGCAGATTCCTAAACATCACACTTTTTAATCTCGTGTCGACATAAGTAACTCCTTCGCCCCCCTTTACAGGTTTCTTCCATTCTTGAGTGGTGATCGGGACGGTGTCCCTAACAACAACTCCACATTGACTTACAAACTTTTTTGCGAACTTCTTGGGAGAAATCGGTTCGCCATCTATCGCGATTTCCGTGATGGTGCACCTTTCATGGTCTTCCATCTTTCTGGCCGCGCCTCGTTTAGTTCTGCCAGTAGAGTTTGTTGATCGGGAGGTCTAAAAGAAGAAACAACGTTAATACATGTATATGCACAAATCTGGAGGCTTGGTTAATTAATATTTATACACCTCGGCGGCGTCGTGAGCTTCTCCCTCGCAGTCGTCACCTTCTCCCTCACCGGAGCCGTCTCCACGGTTGTCTTGCTCATCTTCCTCACCGGAGGCGTCTCCACGGGTTCGCTCGTCTCCCTCGCCGGATTGGTTTAGGTAAAGAGAGGTGATATCCTCATCATCACGGATAATCTCCTCGACCATGTATTCTTTTTCTAGGTCTCGTTCCATAGTTTCTGCAAAGACTTACAAGTTATTCTAATGCTATAAACACAACGAAGCAGTAATTAACCAAGATAATGATATAAATAAATGATCAAATATTAGAGTTACACATATATATAAGTGCAAATAAAGGATAATGCTGAATACATAATCAAAGATCTGAGTTACACATATAGCTCGATCGGTCCCTAATACATCACACTACAAGCTCTCAACGGCGCCGACCGGGTCCCGAGCCGCGCCGGGTGAACACCCAAAGCCACGGAACAGTAACGGGAGCATAGCTAACATGAGATCCCTGCATAACTGACCATCCGGTCCTATACATGGTGTCTAACGCATACATGTAACGGCGAACATGCTCATCCTCCGCTGCAATGCGCTGAGCTACCACCTCCGGCGGGGCCGGCTCCCTCTGAAACGAACGTGGCCCATAAGACCTCCACCAGAGAATATCCGGGTCGACGACGGGACCCGGATTCCGCACCAAGGTGCGCGCCCCGGAAGATAACACCTCCCAGTGCCACCCCGGCGGAGCCCAGTCCCGAACTTCCCCCAACTGCCGCAACTCCTCTAAAATTGTCCTAGCTCCAGGACGCGGCGGGCGCGGCATCGTATGCAAACTAATATTGAATTTGAATAAATTACTTATGAATATATATATATCTTAGTAACAAATATTACTACTTTTGTCTAACACATACATTTTTATCTAACAAATATTTCTAACATATAAATTTCACTAATATTTTCTAACATATAAATTTCTAACAAATTTTTCTAACTCTAAATTAATTAATATTTTCTAACCCTAAATTATCTAACAAATATTCTAACATATAAATTTCTAACAAATATTATCTAACAAATATTCTAACATATAAATTTCTAACAAATATTATCTAACAAATATTCTAACATATAAATTTCTAACAAATATTATCTAACAAATATTCTAACATATAAATTTCTAACAAATATTATCTAACAAATATTCTAACATATAAATTTCTAACAAATATTATCTAACAAATATTCTAACATATAAATTTCTAACAAATATTATCTAACAAATATTCTAACATATAAATTTCTAACAAATATTATCTAACAAATATTCTAACATATAAATTTCTAACAAATATTATCTAACAAATATTATAACATATATATTTCTAACAAATATTATCTATCAAATATTCTAACATATAAATTTCTAACAAATTTATCTAACTAATTGAACTACTAAATTTCCTAACTAATTAAAACAAAAAAATGAAAAAAAACAAAAGGGGCGAGGGCTTCTCTTAGCCGGCTGCGCCGCCGGGAAGAAAGGAGCAGCCGGGCGCTCGCCGGCGGCGGGGGCGGCTCGCAGGAGCGGCGCGAGGCGGCTCGCGGGCGGTGCGCGCGCGGCGCAGCGGTGCCCGTCGCGGCGGCGCGGAAGAATGCGCGGCTCGGCGCGATGCAACGTGAGAGGAGGCGTACCAAGGAGGATCGGCGGCGGAGGCAGCTGAGAGGAGGCGGGCGCGGTAGCGGCGCGGGTAGCGCGATCGACGGCGGCGGCGGGCAGCGCGGAAAAATTTGGCAGCACCGGTGGAAAAGCCACTCGCGGTGGAGAAGAAAGGGCGCGCGCGGGTAGGTTCCCGCACCGGTTCGTGGCTGGAACCGGTGCAAAATTTTTCCCGCACGACGCAAGCGGCGCGCGGTAATTTTCCCGCACGACGCAAGCGGCGCGCGGTATATTTTCCCGCCACACGCAAGCGGCGCGCGGTATAGGTTCCCGCCACGACGCAAGCGGCGCGTGGTAGGTTCCCGCCACACGCAAGCGGCGCGCGGTATATTTTCCCGCCACACGCAAGCGGCGCGCGGTATATTTTCCCGCCACGACGCAAGCGGCGCGCGGTATATTTTCCCGCCACGACGCAAGCGGCGCGCGGTATATTTTCCCGCCACGACGCAAGCGGCGCGCGGTATATTTTCCCGCCACGACGCAAGCGGCGCGCGGTATATTTTCCCGCCACGGCGCCGCGCGGGATATTTTCCCTCTATAAATAGTACGTCCCCGTCTCTCCCACTTCGATCATCACCAAACCCTAGCCCATTGCACAATGCCCCCAAAGCCGCACCCGCCGCCGGTGGAGGTGGACCCGCAGCTCGCGGAGATAGAGGAGTGGGAGGAGCTGCAGCGGCAGGAGGCGGCAGCAAGGAGGGCAGCAGAGGATGAGGTGGACCCGCAGCTTGCAGAGATAGAGGAGTGGGAGGAGGCGGCGCTAGCGGCTACCATAGAAGCATTTGAGAGGCAGAGTCTCCAGGAGCTGCATAAGCGGCCGCGTGTGGCGGATCTGGATAGTGAGGAGATGTATAAGCGTCGTCGTGAGGAGGAGCTGCGGCAGGAGGCGGCAGCCAGGAGGGCAGCAACGGATGCGCGGAAGAACTAGTAGAAGTTGTTATTATTTTAGTTTAAATTTAGTTAATGTTAAATTTCAATAAAGTCGTTGTCGTTGTTTTAGTTTAAGTTTAGTTAATGTATCTTGTTAAATTTCAATAAAGTCGTTGTCTTTAGTTTATACCCCTTTTATCCCGGTTCCTGGCTTGAACCGGTGCTAAAGATGGTGGATTAGATTATATACCCCTTTTATCCCGGTTCCTGGCTTGAACCGGTGCTAAAGATGGTGGATTAGTTTATATACCCCTTCGGTTCCTGGCTGGAACATGCTAAAGATGGGGGCTAAATCTGGGGGAGGCTTATCTGGTGTTTGCCTTATCTGGGGTGGCCTCATCGGGGGGGGATTATCTGGAGGCACATGTTGCTATATATAGCCCCCTCCGGGGAGAGTAGAGAGAGCAGCCTGAGAGGCAACGACCAAGAAGGAAAGAGCCTCTCCGGCGAAGCTTCTCGAAGATGTCTTAGATGGCTGGCCGTCTTAGACATCTTCGGAAGCTTTGCCCGAGTAACTCTTCCCGCAAGTCATGCTCGGAAGCTGCTAGTATACACCCAACAACCAGTAGCTCAGGGTAAGGAGGGCTTCCGGGAGCTTTTCGAAGGAAAGAGCCTCTCCGGCGAAGCTTCTCGAAGATGTCTTAGATGGCTGGCCGTCTTAGACATCTTCGGAAGCTTTGCCCGAGTAACTCTTCCCGCAAGTCCCGCTCGGAAGCTGCTAGTATATATACACCCAACAACCAGTACCTCAGGGTAATTAAAGAGGGCTTCTGGGAGCTTCTCGAAGGAAAGAGCATTTAGTTCAAACGACCAATATAATGTTACTGATACATATCACAACAAACGCTTCACAATATGAGCTCATCAAGGTACAGGATAATAATTAATACATTATGATCGCTTCGACCGTAACCATGGAGTATCTTCAGCATTTAACGCGATGGTTGGATCAATGTTCACTCTGAAGGGTGGAATTTCAGCAAACTTATTATAATCCTCTGACATGTCTGTCTTGTCCTCGACTCCCACGATGGTTCTTTTCCCTGAAAGAACTATGTGACGCTTTGGCTCATCGGATGAGCTCGTTTCCTTATGTTTTCTTTTCTTCGGTCTGGAGGACATGTCCTTCACATAGAAAACCTGAGACACATCATTGGCTAGGACGAATGGTTCGTCTCTGTAACCAAGATTGTTGAGATCCACTGTTGTTATTCCGTACAGCTGGTCTACCTTTACCCCTTTTCCATCAAGCTTGAACCATTTGCACCGAAACAAAGGGATCTTAAAACAAGGTCTTTAGTTTTTTGCCCCAGATGGCTTTTGCACCGGATTTGGCACGAACCGGTGCTAAATGGGTCATTAGCACCGGTTCGTGGGGAGCAGCGGCCGAGGGACCTTTTGCACCGGTTTGTGTTACCAACCGGTGCAAATGAGATATCTTTTGCACCGGTTGGTAACACAAACCGGTGCAAAAGGTTTGTCGCCAGGCACGTGTCAGCCGAGGACCCTTTTGCACCGGTTCGTGTTACAAACCGGTGCAAAAGATAGCTCATTTGCACCGGTTTGTAACACGAACCGGTGCAAAAGGTCCCCAGCCCTTATATCAGCTCACCTCCAACCAGCCAATTCACAACTTCACTTTTTCTAGGAGAAAGGTGTGTGTGTTGAGTGCTACCTTGCATTTCTTTGGCATGCACACAAGGTGCTCGATGAAATGTCTGAGAGAATGATGCCGCTTGATTTTACACAAAACAAAAATGAGATGAGGTGCCGGAGCGACACTTAAGCTTTCTCCTCTTTCTTTCCCTCCTCAATCAAGGTTAAACAACTTTATCCTTTCATTTGTACGGTGCTAATATCCACTATATATATATATATATTATGATGTTTTGTAATGGTTTTTTGATAAACTTAATTATTTGATGTAGATGAACCGGCGGCAATGGATGTACGTTGACCGACGTCTGCCCGAGTTCACTTCGGGCCTGAAAGAATTTTTCCGTGTGGCTGAGGAAAACCCACAGGCGGATGGTTATATATGTTGTCCATGTGTTGATTGCCGGAACTTAAAGCAATACCCTGAATGGCAAGTCATTCACTCCCACCTGCTTTGGAAAGGTTTCATGCCCAGCTATAATTGTTGGACCAAGCATGGAGAAAGAGGGGTTATGATGGAAAACGACGACGAAGAAGAAGAGGATGATGATATGTACCCTAACTACGGTGATACTGCAACAGGGCATGATGAAGATGAGGAGGCAGGTGGAGGTGATCAAGATGAAGAGGCATCAGATGAGCCCGTTGATGATGATCTTCGTCGGGCCATCGCTGATGCACACAGAGATGCAGAAACTGAAAACGAGAAGCGAAAGTTAAAGGGCATGTTAGATGATCACAAAAAGAAGTTATACCCAAATTGCGAAGATGGCAACACAAAGCTCGGTGCCACACTGGAGTTGCTGCAATGGAAGGCAGAGGCTGGTATATGTGACAAGCCATTTGAGAAGTTACTGAAAATAATGAAGAGGAGGTTTCCAAAGGATAACGAATTGCCTGACAGTACGTACGAAGCAAAGAAGGTTCTCTGCCCTCTAGGATTAGAGGTGCTGAAGATACATGCATGCATTAATGACTGCATCCTCTACCGCCATGAGTACGAAAATTTGGAAAAATGTCCGGTATGCAATGCACTACGGTATAAGATCAGGCGAGATGACCCTGGTGATGTTGAGGGCGAGCCCCCTAGGAAGAGGGTTCCTGCCAAGGTTATGTGGTATGCTCCTATAATACCACGGTTGAAACGTCTGTTCAGAAATAAAGAGCATGCCAGGTTGTTGCGATGGCACAAAGAAGACCGTAAGAAAGACGAGAAGCTGAGACACCCCGCTGATGGGTCGCAGTGGAGGAAAATCGATAGAGAGTTCCCGGACTTTGCAGATGACGCGAGGAACTTAAGGTTTGGTCTAAGTACAGATGGAATGAATCCTTTTGGGGAGCAGAGCTGCAGTCATAGCACCTGGCCTGTAACTCTATGTATCTATAACCTTCCGCCTTGGTTGTGCATGAAGCGGAAGTTCATTATGATGCCAGTGCTCATCCAAGGCCCAAAGCAACCCGGCAACGACATTGATGTTTACCTACGGCCATTATTTGAAGAACTCTTACAGTTGTGGAGCAAACCAGGTGTTCTTGCATGGGATGAGTACAAACAGGAGTCATTCAACCTACGAGCGTTGCTTTTCGTGACCATCAATGATTGGCCTGCTCTTAGTAACCTTTCAGGACAGACAAACAAGGGATACAATGCATGCACGCACTGCTTAGATGAGACCGAAGGTGCTTATTTGAAGAAATGTAAGAAGGTTGTGTACCTGGGGCATCGTCGATTTCTTCCAAAGAGGCACCCCGTCAGAAAGAAAGGCAATCATTTCGGAGGTGAGGCAGATCACCGGGAGAAGCCTGAACTCCGTACAGGTGATGCTTTACTTGATATGGTCAAGGACATAAAAGTAATATTTGGAAAGGGTCCTGGCGGCCAATCTGTTCCCAAAAAAAGGCTTCGAAGAAAAAATCTGTTCCCAAAGAGGTTGTTACCGGACACGCACCCATGTGGAAGAAAAAATCTATATTTTGGGATCTACCCTATTGGAAAGTCCTAGAGGTCCGCTCTTCAATCGACGTGATGCATGTGACGAAGAATCTTTGCGTGAACCTGCTAGGCTTCTTAGGCGTGTATGGGCAGACAAAAGATACACCAGAAGCAAGGGAGGACCAGTATCGTATGAAAGTCCCAAAGAACAAGCAAGAACAGGATTACAAGACGGATACAGGGAGTCGCTTAAGTCCTGGCAGCTACGCTCTTACCAAAGCAGAGAAGGAAATCTTTTTTGAAGTCCTTTACAGTATCAAGGTGCCGTCTGGATTCTCATCAAATATAAAGGGAATTATAAATATGGCGGAGAAAAAATTCCAAAACCTGAAGTCGCATGACTGCCACATTATTATGACGCAGCTGCTTCCGGTTGCACTGAGGGGGCTTCTGCCGGAAAATGTTCGAATACCCATTGTGAAGCTATGTGCATTCCTTAATGCAATATCTCAGAAGGTAATCGATCCAGCTAGTCTTCCAAGGTTACAGAAGGATGTGGTGCAATGTCTTGTTAGCTTTGAGTTGGTGTTTCCACCATCTTTCTTCAATATTATGACACATTTCCTGGTTCACTGATACGTCTCCAACGTATCGATAATTTCTTATGTTCCATGCTACTTTATTGATGATACCTACATGTTTTATGCACACTTTATGTCATATTCGTGCATTTTCCGGAACTAACCTATTAACAAGATGCAAGTGCCGGTTCTGTTTTCTGCTGTTTTTGGTTTCGAAATCCTAGTAACGAAATATTCTCGGAATTGGACGAAATCAACGCCCAGGTTCCTATTTTGCCGAAGCATCCAACACCCGAGAGCCGCCGGGGCCTGTGGGCCCCGGATGACATGGTGGCGCGGCCAGGGCTGGGCGCCACCCTATGGTGTGGTCGCTCTTTGACCCTCTGCGCCGCCTCTTCGCCTATAAAGCCCTGCATCGAAAACCCTTACGGAGGAAGCCACGATCGAGAAAAGTTCGCCGCCATCGCGAAGCCAAGATGGGGGACGAGTCTCTGTTCCGGCACCCCGGAGCGGGGAAGTGCCCCCGGAAGGCTCCTCCATCGACACCGCTGGCATCTCCACCGCCATCTTCATCACCGCTGCTGCTCCCATGAGGAGGGAGTAGTTCTCCATCGAGGCTCGGGGCTGTACCGGTAGCTATGTGGTTCATCTCTCTCCTATGTACTTCAATACAATAATCTCATGAGCTGCCTTACATGATTGAGATTCATATGATGATGCTTGTAATCTAGATGTCATTATGCTAGTCAAGTGGGTTTTACTTATGTGATCTCCGGAGACTCCTTGTCCCACGTGTGTAAAGGTGACAGTGTGTGCACCGTGTGGGTCTCTTAGGCTATATTTCACGAAGTACTTATTCACTGTTGAAGAGCGTAGTGAAGTGCTTATTTATATCTCTTTATGATTGCAATGTGTTTGTATCACAATTTATCTATGTGCTACTCTAGTGATGTGTTATTAAAGTAGTTTTATTCCTCCTGCATGTGTGCAAAGGTGACAGTGCGTGCACCGTGTTAGTACTTGGTTTATGCTATGATCATGATCTCTTGTAGATTGCGAAGTTAACTATTGCTATGATAATATTGATGTGATCTATTCCTCCTACATATGCATGAAGGTGACAGTGTGCATGCTATGCTAGTACTTGGTTTAGTCTTTTGATCTATCTTACACTTAAGGTTACTTAAACATGAGCATTATTGTGGAGCTTGTTAACTCCGGCATTGAGGGTTCGTGTAATCCTACGCAATGTGTTCATCATCCAACAAAAGTGTAGAGTATGCATTTATCTATTCTGTTATGTGATCAATGTTGAGAGTGTCCACTAGTGAAAGTGTAATCCCTAGGCCTTGTTCCTAAATACTGCTGAGTTACTACTGCTTGTTTACTGTTTTACTGTGTTACTACTGCTGCAATACTACCACCATCAACTACACGCCCGCAAGCTATTTTGGCACCGTTGCTACTGCTCATATATATTCATACCACTGTTTCACTATCTCTTCGCCGAACTAGTGCACCTATTTGGTGTGTTGGGGACACAAGAGACTTCTTGCTTTGTGGTTGCAGGGTTGCATGAGAGGATATCTTTGACCTCTTCCTCCCCGAGTTCGATAAACCTTGGGTGATCCACTTAAGGAAACTTGCTGTTCTACAAACCTCGCACTTGGAGGCCCAACACATCTACGGGAAAGGAGGGGAACGTAGACATCAAGCACTTTTAGGCGCCGTTCCGGGAGAAAGGTAAAAGGTACTCACACTCCGGATCTCGGCTACTAAGCTATTCTCCGCTCGTTGTAAGTACTCGAAGCTATTTCCTTTAGACTCTGCAATTGCGACATTTGGTTTCTTGTTTACACTAGTTAGGCATAATGGAAAACAACAAAAATATGAGAGATGTTTATGAACTTTATCTTGAATTAGGACATGATGTGTTTGAAGAAAGAATTAAGAAACCCATGGAACTTTATATGCATGCTAATGGGAATGTTATTACTATGAATGCTTTGAACACCATTGTTGATAATGCTATGGAAAATTCTAAGCTTGGGGAAGCTGGCTTTGATGAGCATGATATTTTTAGTCCCCAAGCATTGAGGAGAAAATTTACTTTGATGATACTTTGCCTCCCATTTATGATGATTATGATGATAGTAGTCTTTTGTTACCACTGTTATGGAGGATAAATTTGATTATGATTACAATATACCTCCTATATTTGATAGCTACTTTGTTGAATTTGCTCCCACTACAATTAATAAGAATGACTATGCTTATGTTGGGAGTAGTAATTATTTTATGCATGAGACTCATGATAAGAATGCTTTATGTGATAGTTATATTGTTGAGTTTGCTCATGTTGCTACTGAAAGTTATTATGAGAGAGGAAAATATGGTTGTAAAAATTTTCATGTTACTAAAACACCTCTCTATGTGCTGAAATTTTTGAAGCTACACTTGTTTTATCTTCCTATGCTTGTTACTTTGCTCTTCATGAACTTGTTTATTTACAAGATTCCTTTTCATAGGAAGCATGTTAGACTTAAATGTGTTTTGAATTTGCCTCTTGATGCTCTCTTTTGCTTCAAATACTATTTCTTATGAGAGCATCATCATTAAAACTGCTGAGCCCATCTTAATGGCTATAAAGAAAAGAACTTCTTGGGAGATAACCCATGTGTTATTTTGCTACAGTACTTTGTTTTATATTTGTGTTTTGGAAGTTGTTTACTACTGTAGCAACCTCTCCTTATCTTAGTTTTGTGTTTTGTTGTGCCAAGTAAAGTTTCTATGTCAAAGTTGATGTTATATTTGGGATTGCTGCGCAGAAACAGCATTGCTGTCTGTCACGAATCTGGGCAGTTCTCTGTAGAAAATTCGAAAAAATCTGCCAATTTACGGCGTGATCCTCAGATATGTACGCAACTTTCATTAGTTTTGAGTTTTTCCATTTGAGCAAGTCTGGTGCCAGCTTTAAATTCGTCTTTACGGACTGTTCTGTTTTTGACAGATTCTGCCTTTTATTTCGCATTGCCGCTTTTGTTAAGTTGAATGAGTTTCTTTGTTCCATTAACTTTCAGAAGTTTTGTGCAATGTCCAGAAGTGTTAAGAATGATTGTGTCACCTCTGAACATGTGAATTTTTGATTATGCACTAACCCTCTAATGAGTTTGCTTGAAGTTTGGTGTGAAGGAAGTTTTCAAGGGTCAATAGAAGAGGGTGATATAATGTGATCGAGAAGAGTGAAAGGTCTAAGCTTGGGGATGCCCCGGTGGTTCATCCCTGCATATTTCAAGAAGACTCAAGCATCTAAGCTTGGGATGCCCAAGGCATCCCCTTCTTCATCGACAAATTATCAGTTTCTTCTAGTGAAACTATATTTTTATTCCATCACATCCTATGTATTTTACTTGGAGCGTCTGTGTGCTTTTATTTTTGTTTTTGTTTTGTTATTTTAGTTCTCTGAATAAGTTCATCCTTGTGTGGGAGAGAGACACGCTCCGCTGGTTCTTATGAACACATGTGTTCTTAGCTCATAATATTCATGGCGAAGTTTCCTCTTCGTTAAATTGTTATATGGTTGGAATTGGAAAATGCTACATGTAGTAATTGCTAAAATGTCTTGGATAATGTGATACTTGGCAATTGTTGTGCTCATGTTTAAGCTCTTGCATCATATACTTTGCACCCATTAATGAAGAAATACATAGAGCTTGCTAAAATTTGGTTTGCATATTTGGTCTCTCTAAGGTCTAGATAATATCTAGTATTGAGTTTTGAACAACAAGGAAGATGGTGTAGAGTCTTATAATGTTTACAATATGTCTTTTATGTGAGTTTTGCTGCACCTGTTCATCCTTGAGTTTGCTTCAAATAACCTTGCTAGCCTAAACCTTGTATCGAGAGGGAATACTTCTCATGCATCCAAAATCCTTGAGCCAACTACTATGCCATTTGTGTCCACCATACCTACCTACTACATGGTATTTCTCCGCCATTCCAAAGTAAATTGTTAGTGCTACCTTTAAAATTCCATCATTCACCTTTGCAATATATAGCTCATGGGACAAAATAGCCTTAAAAACTATCGTAGTATTGAATATGTACTTATGCACTTTATCTTTTATTAAGTTGCTTGTTGTGCGATAACCATGCTTCTGGGGAACGCCATCAACTATTGTTGAATATCATGTGAGTTGCTATGCATGTCCGTCTTGTCTGAAGGTCTATCATTTTAGTGGTTGGAGCATGCAAAATTGTTAGAGAAGAACATTGGGCCGCTAACTAAAGCCATGAACCATGGTGGAAGTTTCAGTTTTGGACATATATCCTCAATCTCATATGAGAATAATAACTTTGCTACATGCTTATGCATTTAAGAGGAGTCCATTATCTGTTGTCCATGTTGTCCCGGTATGGATGTCTAAGTTGAGAATAATCAAAAGCGAGAAATCTGAAATGCGAGCATTCTCCTTAGACCTTTGTACAGGCGGCATGGAGGTACCCCTTTGTGACACTTGGTTGAAACATGGCATGCGAAGAGTCCAGTTAAGTAGGACGAGGTGCGGGCACTATTAGTATACTATGCATGAGGCTTGCAACTTGTAAGATATAATTTACATAACTCATATGCTTTATTACTACCGTTGACAAAATTGTTTCATGTTTTCAAAATAAAAGCTCTAGCACAAATACAGCAATCGATGCTTTCCTCTTTGAAGGACCATTCTTTTACTTTTATTGTTGAGTCAGTTTACCTATCTCCTTCCACCTTAAGAAGCAAACACTTGTGTGATGCATTGATTCCTACATACTTGCATATTGCACTTGTTATATTACTTTATGTTGACAATATCCATGAGATATACATGTTATAAGTTGAAAGCAACCGCTGAAACTTAATCTTCCTATGTGTTGCTTCAACACCTTTACTTTGATTTATTGCTTTATGAGTTAACTCTTATGCAAGACTTATTTATGCTTGTCTTGAAGTACTATTCATGAAAAGTCTTTGTCATATGATTCATTTGTTTACTCATGTCATTACCATTGCTTTGATCGCTGCATTCATTACATATGTTTACAAATAGTATGATCAAGGTTATGATGGCATGTCACTTAAGAAATTATCTTTGTTATCGTTTTACTCGGGACGAGCGAACTACTTGGGGATGCTGATACGTCTCCAAGCGTATCGATAATTTCTTATGTTCCATGCTACTTTATTGATGATACCTACATGTTTTATGCACACTTTATGTCATATTATGCATTTTCTGGAACTAACCTATTAACAAGATGCCGAAGTGCATTTCTGTTTTCTGCTGTTTTTGGTTTAAATCCTAATGAAATATTCTCGGAATTGACGAAATCAGCATGATTCCTATTTTGCCGGAAGCATCGAACCCGAGAGCATGAGGGGCCCAGTGGCCCGGATGACATTGGTGCGGCCGGGGCTGGGCCGCGCCACCTATGGTGTGTGGTCGCCCCTTCGACCCTCTGCGCCGCCTCTTCGCCTATATAAAGCCCCGCAGAAACCCTACGAGAGGAAGCCACGATACGAGAAAAGTTCCGGGCCGCCGCCATCGCGAAGCCAAGATGCGGGGGACAGAAGTCGTTCCGGCAGCCTGCCGGAGCGGGGAAGTGCCCGCGAGGCTCCTCCATCGACACCGCTGCCATCTCCCCGCCATCTTCATCACCGCTGCTGCTCATGAGGAGGGAGTAGTTCTCCATCGAGGCTCTGGGCTGTGCCGGTAGCTATGTGGTTCATCTCTCTCCTATGTACTTCAATACAATAATCTCATGAGCTGCCTTACATGATTGAGATTCATATGATGATGCTTGTAATCTAGATGTCATTATGCTAGTCAAGTGGGTTTACTTATGTGATCTCAGGAGACTCCTTGTCCCACGTGTGTAAAGGTGACAGTGTGTGCACCGTGTGGGTCTCTTAGGCTATATTTCACGAAGTACTTATTCACTGTTGAAGAGCGTAGTGAAGTGCTTATTTATATCTCTTTATGATTGCAATGTGTTTGTATCACAATTTATCTATGTGCTACTCTAGTGATGTGTTATTAAAGTAGTTTATTCCTCCTGCATGTGTGCAAAGGTGACAGTGCGTGCACCGTGTTAGTACTTGGTTTATGCTATGATCATGATCTCTTGTAGATTTGAAGTTAACTATTGCTATGATAATATTGATGTGATCTATTCCTCCTACATATGCATGAAGGTGACGGTGTGCATGCTATGCTAGTACTTGGTTTAGTCTTTTGATCTATCTTACACTTAAGGTTACTTAAACATGAGCATTATTGTGGAGCTTGTTAACTCCGGCATTGAGGGTTCGTGTAATCCTACGCAATGTGTTCATCATCCAACAAAAGTGTAGAGTATGCATTTATCTATTCTGTTATGTGATCAATGTTGAGAGTGTCCACTAGTGAAAGTGTAATCCTAGGCCTTGTTCCTAAATACGCTGAGTTACTCCTGCTTGTTTACTGTTTTACTGTGTTACTACTGCTGTAATACTACCACCATCAACTACATGAGCAAGCTATTTTCTGGCACCGTTGCTACTGCTCATATATATTCATACCACCTGTATTTCACTATCTCTTCGCCGAACTAGTGCACCTATTTGGTGTGTTGGGGACACAAGAGACTTCTTGCTTTGTGGTTGCGGGGTTGCATTGAGAGGGATATCTTGACCTCTTCCTCCCCGAGTTCGATAAACCTTGGGTGATCAAAGAAAACCTGCTGTTCTACAAACCTCTACTTGGAGGCCAACATCTTTCTTCAATATTATGACACATCTCCTGGTTCACCTTGTCGAAGAGATTGCCATCCTCGGTCCTGTCTTTCTACACAATATGTTCCCCTTCGAGAGGTTCATGGGGGTCTTAAAGAAATATGTTCATAACCGTGCTAGGCCAGAAGGAAGCATCTCCAAGGGCTATGGAACAGAGGAGGTCATCGAGTTCTGTGTTGACTTTATTCCTGACCTTAAGTCGATTGGTGTTCCTGAATCGCGACATGAGGGGCGACTAAGTGGAAAAGGCACGCTAGGAAGGAAATCAATGATATGTAGGGACGGCATTTCTTTCACTCAAGCACACTACACAGTTCTACAAAGTTCCACCTTGGTGGCCCCGTATATCACTGATCACAAGAATATTGTACGCTCTGAATATCCGGGGCAGTCTGAAGACTGGATTACACATAAACATATGCAGACATTCGGCGGTTGGCTCCGAACACATCTCATGAATAACAACGCCATTGATGATCAATTGTACTTGTTGGCCGGGTCACCATCTTCGACTATACTGACTTTCCAGGGGTACGAGATAAATGGAAATACCTTCTACACGTTCGCTCAAGTCTAGGCGTGTCCAATATCCATAACAAGGCTACCCGCGATTATCCTAAAAGCTTAAGCAGGACCAAATGCATCGAGTGTTATCATGCTTTTCCACCACATGGGTTTCAGGAAAGTTAAACAAGCTTAATATTAGTAATCCACGAAGGAAGTGAAACGACTGCTAAAATAGTCAAATGAAGGCTCTTCAACCAAAAATGGTCAAACAAAGAATTTTTTTCTGTATTTTCTATACTTTCTCTGTTTAATAGATACACACGTAGTTTAAGAAAACACTTTGGCTACTGTTTTGGTTAGTAAAATATGAATTATATGTAAAAAATAACTAGATTTTTTTCTGAATATGAATCTAATGGTATAGTTTTTTTAAACATATAATTCATATTTTGTTAACGAAATTAAAGGTCAATGTTTATCTTAGACTGTGTGTGCGTGCATGTTAAAATGTACCGAAGGGAACTCAATGTTGTCAAAACTAAAAATATTGTAATTAATTTTTGGTGTTAACTGGAGTAGTTCTGGAAATGCAAGGTCATATTGAAAATACTTGTTATATACAACCTCATGCCTATATTAATGTAAATGTACACATATTTTTGTACATTCTTCAACATATATATTGGTACAAGCTTATTGTCATCTCATAATTTCATACCGGTCATTTTGGATCTAAAAATCGAAGTGAGTTTCATTGGCATATCTTATGATAGCCAGGAGGGCCCTTGCCACCCCCAACCCCAACACACCCCTCCCAAATTAGCCTTATATTTGTGACTATTCAACCAAGCTCTTCTTGCTCGCCAAGCTTGACGGCTAATTCAAAACTTCGGCAGTTGGCAGCCAAGCTGATAGTAATTACGTGAGCTCCAGCATGAAGAGGAAACTGAACATGGGCTGTATCTCTAAAATAGGAAATTATTTGGAGAATGGTAGCAGCAAAATCATCGGATTTTGGGGAGACAATTGGTTGCCAAAAAAACTAGGTGTCAAAACATGTCCAAGGAAAAACAAACACTAGGTTCAGGAGAGTCTCGCGGCTGGTTCGTGAAAGATCCAACTCTTGGAATGAGGATCTTATAAAAAGCTATTTCCTGTGTACTCCTGTGTTGCTAGATATAGGATGTATAGTTTTTGGCACGGAAATTAAGAAACGCATATTGAGGACAAGTTACACGAGTTTTTTGCAAGATTACCCCTGAATTGTTGCTTGGAGAAAATAGAGGAGTTTGCATGAGCTAAGAAAATGCAATCGAATCCGTAAAAAAATGTCCAAATGAGTGGTTCTAATCAATACACCTTATTTTTTTCAGAAAAACTATACACCTTATATCAAGGAACGGAGGGAGTATGTAACAAGAAACTTTTTCTTGCTTCCTCTGCACCGATTGCTGTATAGAGAAGAAATTATAATTTCGGTAGCCGATCATACATCTAATAGAGGTGGATGAGACAACATGTTTCTTACGTTGGGCCTCCAGCTAAGGGTTGGGATGGAAGACGGCATGAAACCTGAAAGCTTATGGCTCTCAGCTTCTGATCTTTAGAGCAAGTCCAATAGGACCATATACCCATCTCGATAGGATATATATGGGCGAAAAGAAAAAATACCTCCAGCTGCTGCACTACGACGCCCCAAAAATTCGCGGCTCAGCCGGACCCCCTCTCCCCTACAAATCGGGGAAGGGGGCTATAGGGAGCCCGATCAATCGCCCCGAGCAACTTCTCCCTCTGGACTACTCCTCCACGCCACCGGGTTCGTCTCTCTCATCTATTCATCCGTTTGTGCTTAAATAGCCCTCAAAATGTGGCTAGAATTTGTCACACTGGTGGGTTTGAGAGAGAAAAAGAAGAGTAGAGGAGGGGTGGGCGACTCTTCCATGGTGAGATCATCGCGAGGCGGGAGCTGGGTGTTATACACAACGATAGCCGTGGACGGGGAGCGAGAGGTTTTGTAGTTGTCATTGACTTGGGCCAGATTGTGTTTGTTCTACTGCTGCCGATATGTTTGTTTCATATACGGTATTTTTGCTAGAATTGTTTGACAACTTGGTGTTCAATTGTTGTTAGATTTCGGTTAAAGTTCAGTCCCTTTGTATCAATGCCTCAATTGCTATCATCCGATGTGTATATTGATGAAGGTTGATTTGATGGGCGGATCCATGTGTTGAAGTCTGGGTTCAGAAGTTTAAAGAAAGGTAAATATATCGGTGTGCATTAGGATGAGGCTACCGGTATAAAAATATATCAAAATATACCCTAATTCTAGTCTGGATTCGTCTTCTCTAGTGCCAACACAAACGGGTTTGAGGATGAAGCTATGGACCCCAACATAGAAATTACCGCTATTTCGACAAGACCAATTTGTAGGGAGGCGGGCGAGAGTGTAACAAGCTAAATTGCTACAACAAATGGCATACAATACTACATGAGGCGACGGTGAACTTTTTATCTCATTGGACATGAGACTTAAGTTTCATGAATTATTTCCTGTTGGTACTTCTTTTATTTTTTCAAATTTATGAACTATTTCTTGGGTTGTGAATTATTTCCACAATTATAGTAGTTTGTGAAATAACCGTTTACAAAGTTAGTTACGGGATATTGTTTTAAATACACGTAGATATGATATAGGGGGAGATGATATAGAGCGGTGGCTGAAAATAGACAAAATATAGAGGCGAGCCTGCTTTGAACTTGCTCTTACGGAGTTTTGTGCATGCATCACTTTCCGTTTTCATGTATGGCTTCCCGAGTGATTCATGTCGCTGTCCTTTGGTTAGTAGTTTTCATGTTTCTTAATCATGATGTTGTGTTTTTTTATTTGTCCTTTATCAAACTAATGAGTTGCTTGTATGACTAGCTTTGTTGTTGCAGCTATCGGTTAGTTGTGTATGGGGGGCCTGGCACTAGCCCTTCTAGATCTGTACATATTAGTCAAGCCAACACATGACATCCTTGTCTATCGGTTGCTTACGATTGGAGAGAAGTGAGATTCTTATGCCTACTATTATCTCCATTATTATTATTATTATTATGGAATTTAGCCCAGATTCACGATGCAGTTAAAAACATAGTGACTTAAACATATTTGCACTCTCAAGATTTTGCACTTTATTAGTGTGACCAAAGAAGCGAAAAGAACAAGAGATCTCCAAACCCTACAAATGAAGGTAATCGAAGGATACTTTCTATATTTTTATGTTGTAAGGTGCTAGAAGAGAAGATCTCAAACCCTACCAACCAGTGCATTTTCTTCCAGTTGGTTGATTTTTTTCTTGTATTCTAATCATGAAGTTGTGTTTAATTCTTTCTCCCTTATAAAGGTAATGAGTTCTTGGCTTGACCAATTGCTATTGCAGATGCCAGATTACAATTTTTGTGGAGCCTTTCACCACCCTTTCCAGATTTGTGTCGCTATTAATAGCGTCAATTTACGACATCATCGAGTTCGATCGGTAGCTTGCGGTTGGAGGGGAGTAGGAAATACTATATGTATACTTTTTTGTATAATATATTATAATAAATATAATTTATTTCATCTATTTATGTTAGTTCCTTATTATGCGCTACGTTTTTTAGCTACTATCCTCAAGATAGATTGTAAATAATTGAGTACTCAATCAATCTCCTTAATTCACAAAAAAATAAGTTGTCAAAAAAAGAAGGGACACCGTTCTTCCTTTTACTCATTTCCTTTTGTAGAAATGAACCGGTCACGTTAAGGGAGGAAGGGAGGAGGGAAGATTTGGAAGCGGCACGAATGGGCCACAAACATCACGCAAGACTCAAAGATTTCAAAAAAAAAGAAGGTAAGGGCAGGCCCGGCCTACATGTCCATTACTAGTTCCGTCCCTACTTTTGGGTGGAGGTGAGGCACCAGGGTCTATATCTTCCTCATTCATTACAAAGTAGTCACATGGAACATCTTCACTAACGCGATGATTCGGACCGAAATCGGCTCTCTCCAGTGGGATTTAGAATATATACCCCGTTTTCACCCTTCTTTGGAGAGTTACGGCTCAGTTATCGGCTTCTCCGTTTGCTCGAGCAATTTTGTGATGGAAATTGCAGCGCCTTGGTTCCCTAGGAGCGAACGGCGCCGGCAGTGGGGAGATCGCCGTTCCTACGAAGCAGCGTACGTGGCGGAGAGGGCTGCCCCTTAGGGCAACGACGCCCAAGGCATGGAGAGCCATGCCGGTGGAGGTGGAGTGCTGACCTCGACCGCCTGGCAGCAGGATCACGAGACTAGGGTAGACCGTAAGACCTGCCACCAGGTACCTTCGTGTAACATCCCAAATTTCAATAAAATGAACAAGAGAGGAA
Source organism: Lolium multiflorum (assembly GCA_030979885.1). Classification (NCBI taxonomy): domain Eukaryota; kingdom Viridiplantae; phylum Streptophyta; class Magnoliopsida; order Poales; family Poaceae; genus Lolium; species Lolium multiflorum. The sequence continues at coordinate 80,247,155 of CM061748.1, read as the reverse complement.
TTCAAGTCTCCAAAAATCAGAGTTAACAAAAACTTTTTCATATCATCTAGAACACCTTGTTATTTATTTTTGAGTGTGCAATTGCCATGATACTTTCTTATGTGTTCTCTCTCACTCTAAAACCCTAGCAATGATCACTTGATCATCCAAGGTCAAATAAAAATCAAATGGAAAAGAAAATATAAAACTCCATTTCACACACATAAGGCCTAGGCCATTTTTACAAATCTTTGATATAGACCATTTTGGTTTGCACCATTGAGTGTAAATGGATACTAAACATATATTAACAACTTTGGAAACCATCAAACATCATTCAAATCAAAATTGAGACAAATATGAGCTCACATGTGATTATGGTCATGTGTGTCATTTTTAATCTGGTACTCACTTTGAGCCCCTGGTTTTTGAGTTTTCACTTCTACATGACCATTTCTTTGCACCTCATCCAAGACAACATCAAGGACTTCAACTTTGTCCAAAACCACCACCCCATTTTCCTTCTCAATTTCAAATGAGGATCAAGCAAAGTTGGAACAAAGTTGCATATGCAAGATCATATGCATTTTGGATTGCTAACCAACTTCAAATTGAACCAAACCTCCAAATATTATCCAATTACAACCCACCAAAAATCTTTCCAAAATTCGAAAATAAATTTCTTTCGGCCATTTGGTCGAACACCTTGCAGGCAGGGATTAAACAAGTGCCCATACTGAATTTTCATCTTGGACTTGGTCCAACTCTGGCCAACCCTGCAGCACTGGAGCTTCCTCTGCCTCTGCCCCCTCCCATCAAGCCTTTGCTGATACGTCTCCAACGTATCGATAATTTCTGATGTTCCATGCTACTTTATTGATGATACCTACATGTTTTATGCACATTATATGCCATATTGCATTTTACGGAACTAACCTATTAACAAGATGCGGAGGAGCGAGTTCTTTTTGTTTTTATAACATTTTGGTTTCGAAATCCTAATGAAATATTCGAATTGGACGAAATCTTCGCCGAGGGTCCTATTTTTGCACGACTTCCAGAAGACCGAAGGGGGAAGGAAGTGGGGCCACGAGCGCCGACACCATGGGCGGCGGCGGGCCCCGGCCGCGCCGGCTGTGGTGTGGGGCCTCGCGCGCCGCTGACCTACCCTTTCGCCTGCACTTAAAGCCTCAGTCGCGAGAGCCCCCGGTGCAGGGAGCCACGATCCCCGGAAAACCTTCCCGAGAGGCACGCCGCAGCGAAATCCCATCTCGGGATTCGGGAGATGCGCCTCCCCGGCGCCACTGCCCGGAGAGGGGATTCATCTCCGGAGGACTCTTCATCGCCATGATCGCCTCCCGGAGTGATAGAGTAGTTCCCCCCTGGACTATGGGTCCATAGCAGTAGCTAGATGGTCGTCTTCTCCTTGTTGTGCTTCATTGTTGGATCTTGTGAGATGCCTAACATGATCAAGATCATCTATATGTAATTCTATATGTTGTGTTTGTCGGGATCCGATGGATAAAGAATACTATGTTATGGTGATTATCAATCTATTGTTTATGTGTTGTTTATGATCTTGCATGCTCTCTGTTATTAGTAGAGGCTCTGGCCAAGTTTGTACTCTTAACTCCAAGAGGGAGTATTTATGCTCGATAGTGGGTTCATGCCTTCATTGACACATGGGACGGATGTGAAAGTTCTAAGGTTGTGATGTCTTGTTGCCACTAGGGATAAAACATTGATTCTATGTCTAAGGATGTAGTTATCGATTACATTACGCACCATACTAATGCAATTGTCTGTTGCTTAGCAACTTAATACTGAATGGGGTTCGGATGATAACCTGAAGGTGGACTTTTTAGGCATAGATGCGGTTGGATGGCGGTCTATGTACTTTGTCGTAATGCCAATTAAATCTCACTATATTTATCATATCATGTACATGCATTGTTATGCCCTTCTCTATTTGTCAATTGCCCGTGTAATTTGTTCACCCAACATGCTTTTATCTTATGGGAGAGACACCTCTAGTGAACTGTGGACCCCGGTCCTATTCTTTACATAGCATACAATCTACTGCAATTGTGTTTTACTATTTTCTTGCAAACAATCATCTTCCCCTCGATACGCTTAATCCTTTGTTACGGCAAGCCGGTGAGATTGACAACCACCTTGTTTCGTTGGGGCAAAGTACTTTGGTTTTTGTTGTGCGGATTCCACGTTGGCGCGGAATCCCTGTTGTTGCATGCTCATTCGCCACCATCAACCTTCAACGTGCTTCTTGGCTCCCTCTTTGGTTCGATTAAACCTTGGTTTCATCCTGAGGAAAACTTGCTTCTATACGCATCATACCTTCCACTTGGGGTTCCCAACGGACGTGTGCATCTACGCGTATCAAGCTAAATTTCTGGCGCCGTTGCCGGGGAGATCAAGACACGCTGCAAGGGGAGTCCCCACTTCTCAATCTCTTTACTTTGTTTTTGTCTTGCTTTATTTTATTTACTACTTTGTTTGCTGCACCTAAACAAAACACAAAAAAATTAGTTGCTAGTTTTACTTTATTTCCTGTCTTACTCTCTATATCAAAAACACAAAAAAATTAGTTACTTGCATTTAATTTATTTTGTTATCATGTCTAGTCCTGTACTTGTTTTTATTTTCACTAGTTAGGCATAATAGAAAACAACAAAAAATTAGAGATCTTTATGAAATTTATCTTGAATTAGGACATGATGTGTTTGAAGAGAAAATTAAAAAACCCATGGAACTTTGTTTGCAAAATAGTTGTAGCAAGGTTATTAGCATGAACTCTTTGAACACCATTATTGCTAAAGCTATGGAAGAATTTAAGCTTGGGGAAGCTGGTTGTGATATTTTTAGTTCCCCAAGCATGGAGGAGAAAATTTACTTTGATGATACTTTACCTCCTATATATGATGCTTGCAATGATGAATATGATATTTTCAATCCACCTACTATTGAGGAGAAAATTAATTATGATTACAATATGCCTCCTATATATGATGATTATGGTGATGAGAATAATAGTGATAGCTATTTTGTTGAATTTCTCCCACTACAACTAATAAAATTGATTATGCTTATGTGGAGAGTAATAATTTTATGCATGTGGCTCATGACAAGAATGTTTTATGTGATAGTTATATTGTTGAGTTTGTTCATGAAGCTACTGAAAGTTATTATGAGAGAGGGAAACATGGTTATATGCATCTTAATAATATTAAGTTTCCCTCTTTATGTTGAGAATCTTGAAATTGCGCTTGTGTTGCTTTTCTATGCTTGTCACTTTGTTCTTCATGAATTTATTTGTGTACAAGATTCCTTTTCATAGGAAGTGGGTTAGGTTTAAATGTGTTTTAATTTGCTTCTTGATGCTCTCTTTTGCTTCAACTCTTATTTCTTGCGAGTGCATCATTAAAATTCTGAGCCCATCTTAATGGCTATAAAGAAAGAACTTCTTGGGAGATAACCCATGTGTTTATTTTACTACAGCAATTTTGTTTTATATTTGAGTCTTGGAAGTTGTTTACTACTGTAGCAACCTCTCCTTATCATGTTTTTGTGCCAAGTAAAGTTTCTATGTCAAAGTTGATGTTATATTTGGGATCGCTGCGCAGAAACAGCATTGCTGTCTGTCACGAATCTGGGCACAGTTCTCTGTAGAAAATTCGAAAAAATCTGCCAATTAAGAGCGTGATCCTCAGATATGTACGCAACTTTCATTAGTTTTGAGTTTTTCCATTTGAGCAAGTCTGGTGCCATCTTTAAATTCGTCTTTACGGACTGTTCTGTTTTTGCAGATTCTGCCTTTTATTTTGCATTGCCTCTTTTGCTATGTTGGATTCATTTCTTTGATCCATTAATGTCAAGTAGCTTTATGCAATGTCCAGAAGTAATGTATTGTGCCACCTCTGAACATGTGAATTATTAATTGTGCACTAACCCTCTAATGAGTTTGCTTGAAGTTTGGTGTGAAGGAAGTTTTCAAGGGTCAAGAGAGGAGTATGATATACTATGATCAAGAGGAGTGAAAGCTCTAAGCTTGGGGATGCCCGTGGTTCACCCTGCATATTTTAAGAAGACTCAGCGTCTAAGCTTGGGGATGCCCAAGGCATCCCCTTCTTCATCGACAACATCATCGGGTTCCTCCCCTGAAACTATATTTTTATTCAATCACATCTTGTGTTCTTTACTTGGAGCGTCGTTTTGTTTTTGTTTTTGTTTGAATAAAATGGATCCTAGCATTCACTTTGTGGGAGAGAGACACGCTCCGCTGTTGCATATGGACAAATATGTCCTTAGGCTTTACTCATAATGTTCAAGGCGAAGTTTCTTCTTCGTTAAATTGTTATATGGTTGGAATTGAAAAATGCTACATGTAGTAATTGGTAAAATGTCTTGGATAATGTGATACTTGGCAATTGTTGTGCTCATGATTAAGCTCTTTCATCATATGCTTTGCACCCATTAATGAAGAAATACATAGAGCTTGCTAAAATCTGATTTGCATATTTGGTCTCTCTAAGGTCTAGATAATATCTAGTATTGAGTTTTGAACAACAAGGAGACGGTGTAGAGTCTTACAATGTTTACAATATGTCTTTTATGTGAGTTTTGCTGCACCGGTTCATCCTTGAGTTTGCTTCAAATAACCTTGCTAGCCTAAACCTTGTATCGAGAGGAATACTTCTCATGCATCCAAAATCCTTGAGCCAACCACTATGCCATTTGTGTCCATCATACCTACCTACTACATGGTATTTCTCCGCCATTCCAAAGTAATTTGCTTGAGTGCTACCTTTAAAATTCCATCATTCACCTTTGCAATATATAGCTCATGGGACAAAATAGCCTTAAAACTATCGTAGTATTGAATATGTACTTATGCACTTTATCTTTTATTAAGTTGCTTGTTGTGCGATAACCATGCTTCTGGGGAACGCCATCAACTATTGTTGAATATCATGTGAGTTGCTATGCATGTTCGTCTTGTCGAAGGATCTATCACCTTAATGATTGGAGCATGCAAATTGTTAGAGAAGAACATTGGGCCGCTAACTAAAGCCATGAATCATGGTTGAAGTTTCAGTTTTGGACATATATCCTCAATCTCATATGAGAATAATAATTGTTGCTACATGCTTATGCATTTAAGATGAGTCCATTATCTGTTGTCCATGTTGTCCCGGTATGGATGTCTAAGTTGAGAATAATCAAAAGCGAGAAATCCAAAATGCGAGCTTTCTCCTTAGACCTTTGTACAGGCGGCATGGAGGTACCCCTTTGTGACACTTGGTTGAAACATGGCATGCAAAGATCCGGTAGTCCAAGCTAAGTAGGACGAGTGCGGGCACTATTAGTATACTATGCATGAGGCTTGCAACTTGTAAGATATAATTTACATAACTCATATGCTTTATTACTACCGTTGACAAAATTGTTTCATGTTTTCAAAATAAAAGCTCTAGCACAAATACAACAATCGATGCTTTCCTCTTTGAAGGACCATTCTTTTACTTTTATTGTTGAGTCAGTTTACCTATCTCCCTCCACCTTAAGAAGCAAACACTTGTGTGAACTGTGCATTGATTCCTACATACTTGCATATAGTGCACTTGTTATATTACTTTATGTTGACAATATCCATGAGATATACATGTTATAAGTTGAAAGCAGCCGCTGAAACTTAATCTTCCTATGTGTTGCTTCAATACCTTTACTTTGATTTATTGCTTTATGAGTTAACTCTTATGCAAGACTTATTGATGCTTGTCTTGAAGTACTATTCATGAAAAGTCTTTGCTATATGATTCACTTGTTTACTCATGTCATTACCTTTGTTTTGATCGCTGCATTCATTACATATGTTTACAAATAGTATGATCAAGATTATGATGGCATGTCACTTGAGAAATTATCTTTGTTATCGTTTTACCTGCTCGGGACGAGCAGAACTAAGCTTGGGGATGCTGATACGTCTCCAACGTATCGATAATTTCTTATGTTCCATGCTACTTTATTGATGATACCTACATGTTTTATGCATTATATGTCATATTTATGCATTTTCCGGAACTAACCTATTAACAAGATGCCGAAGAGCCATTCTGTTTTCTGCTGTTTTTGGTTTCAGAAATCCTAGTAAGGAAATATTCTCGGAATTGGACGAAATCACCGCCCAGGGTCCTATTTTTGCACGAAGCTTCCGGAAGACCGAAGAGGGAAGGAAGTGGGGCCACGAGGTGGCCACACCATAGAGGCGCCCGAGGCCACGGCCGCGCCGGCACTGTGGTGTGGGCCTCGCGCCCCTGACCTACCCTTTCGCCTACTTAAAGCCTCTGTCGCGAACCCAGTACCGAGAGGCACGATACGGAAAACCTTCCGGAGCGCCGCCGCCGCCGTCCCATCTCGGGGGATTCGGAGATCGCCTCCGGCGCCCTGCGGAGAGGGGATTCATCTCCCGGAGGACTCTTCATCGCCATGATCGCTTCCGGAGTGATGAGTGAGTAGTTCACCCCTGGACTATGGGTCCATAGCGGTAGCTAGATGGTCGTCTTCTCCTTGTTGTGCTTCATTGTTGGATCTTGTGAGCTGCCTAACATGATCAAGATCATCTATATGTAATTCTATATGTTGTGTTTGTCGGGATCCGATGGATAAAGAATACTATGTTATGGTGATTATCAATCTATTGTTTATGTGTTGTTTATGATCTTGCATGCTCTCCGTTATTAGTAGAGGCTCTGGCCAAGTTTGTACTCTTAACTCCAGAGAGGAGTATTTATGCTCGATAGTGGGTTCATGCCTTCATTGACACTTGGGACAGTGGCCAGAAAGTTCTAAGGTTGTGATGTGTTGTTGCCACTAGGGATAAAACATTGATTCTATGTCTAAGGATGTAGTTGTCGATTACATTACGCACCATACTTAATGCAATTGTGTTGCTTAGCAACTTAATACTGAATGGGGTTCGGATGATAACCTGAAGGTGGACTTTTTAGGCATAGATGCGGTTGGATGGCGGTCTATGTACTTTGTCGTAATACCCGGATTAAATCTCACTATATTTATCATATCATGTACATGCATTGTTATGCCCTTCTCTATTTGTCAATTGCCAGACTGTAATTTGTTCACCCAACATGCTTTTATCTTATGGGAGAGACACCTCTAGTGAAGTGGACCCCAGTCCTATTCTTTACATAGCATACAATCTACTGCAATTGTGTTTTACTATTTTCTTGCAAACAATCATCTTCCACTCGATACGCTTAATCCTTTGTTACAGCAAGCCGTTGAGATTGACAACCCCTCCTATTTCGTTGGGGCAAAGTACTTTGGTTTTGTTGTGTGCAGATTCCACGTTGGCGCGGAATCCCTGTTGCGCCGCATCACATTTCGCCACCATCAACCTTCAACGTGCTTCTTGGCTCCCTATTGGTTCGATTAAACCTTGGTTTCATACTGAGGGAAACTTGCTTCTATACACATCATACCTTCCACTTGGGGTTCCCAGCGGACGTGTGCATCTCACGCGTATCAAGGATGGGCGCCAACTGTCGTTGCCTAATCGACAATACCTCAGGATCCTCACGAGGGGGAGGAAGAAGTAGGGGCCATGCGGAGTGCACACGGGACGGTGGTCTGTGAGTTACCCAACCGGAACACGCACGATGACGGGGCCTCTGCTGCTTGTCGGAATTATCGGGCGCTTGCGCGTTGTTACAATGGTTGTGGTTGTGCCTCTAGGGCTCCCGGGATCCGGCTTATAAAGGCGCCCGGATCTAGGGTTTACATGGAGAGTCCTAGCCGGAATACAAGTTGCCTAACTACGGTACAATATCTTGCCGTGTACGTCAAGGATCCGCCTTCCTTATGGCCGTACTGGATCCGGATACTTTATGGGCTTCCACGGATCCGGCCTCCTTCGTAGGTCGGTTAGGATCCGGCTCCAAGTTCCTGGACTGGACTTCATCCTTCTTGATCAACAGCAACTGGGCCGCCCGATGGGCCCCATGCCACCATCACCGTCTGTGGGCCACCCGGGCTTGCCGGATCTAGGCCATGTCGTTGATATACCCATAAAGTATACCCACAACAGTAGCCCCCGAAGTTCTCCGAGATTCATCATTCTTCCGCCTTCATATAACTCGGAACCGAAGAGAATCTTGAAGAGCTTCAAAACTTTCCTGCTTCCGATATCATTCAATCGGAAATCTTCACGTCTTTCAGTTTCGATAATGTAACGGAGTTTGCACTTTTCCCGCGCACAACTTCCTATCTTCCCGCGCTAATTTTTCGGAGATGCGAATCTTTAGCCGGAAATTTCGGGAGCGCACGGTCAAATCACCTCCACGTCATTTTACCGTTTTTAACCTAAGACACGTGTCATGCATCCAACGGTGAGACCGTTCAGTTTCCGCCGTCGGATCCGGAACGCGAATCTCCGCGCGCGGTCTATAAATACCCCATCGCGCGGTGACTTCCCATTCGTTTCACCCATCTACCACTTCATCTTCTTCCTCCCGACGCGCCGCCGGCCAAATCTCAACTCCGACGAGCTCCGCCACGGTGACCTTCGCGCCCAATCGCTCCAAGCTTCCCTTCGCTCCAAGATCGTCGCGGTTGATCGGGAAATCTTCCCCGCCGCCGATTCGTGGTCACGCGGGCCGCTTTGCAGCAAGTTCGGCGACCTTCAATCTCGCCGGAACATCGTCGGACCGCCGCGCCATTGACGGTACGTGCACCGGACTTGTAGGAGAAGAAGTAGTGTAGAATAGATTCCGGTTACTCAAACACTTTGCATGGGTGCAGCCGGAAGCATGCCGATTGACTCACATTGTACTGGTAGTTCTCCGAACAGCCCGGATCCCAGTTCATTAGAGCCTATCTGTCCGGATCCCATAGCTTATCTACCACCATATGTTTCCGACATCCGGCTAGCTCAACCTTTTTCCGCATCTTCCAGCACCAAGCTAGGCCGGATCCCAACCGCGCAAGAAATTGAAGAAGAACTTCAAGGGCAAGCTAGAATGGCTGCCAAAGGTGCAAGAGACGGAAAATAAGAAGGCTTCCAAGGCCCGGAACCGCGAAGGAGAGCGGGGTCAATGGTGGCCCTGCGAAACCACTGATACGGAGCTCAGAGAGCTCCAGAACGAGGTATGATCTCCGCTCACTGGAGTTTCATACGCGACACCGTCGTCCCAAGCCTGGAGCCGGAGAAGTGGTCATGACCAAGGCTTGGGTGGAACGCGGATTGTCGCTTCCTTGTTCGGAATTTTTCCTCTCCGTCCTCAACACATACGGGCTTCAGCCCCACAACATCTGCCCCAACTCCTACCTTCTGCTGTCCAACTTCGTAACTCTCTGCGAAGGGCATCTCGGAATCCGGCCAGACATCAAATTATGGCAGTTTTTCTTCCGAGTGAAGAAAGAAACAAAGGACAGCCATGCTGAACTGCGGGAGCATGACATTCATGCTCCGACCTGGTATATGTACCCTCCACATGACTCGCACGAATCCGTCCGGTACTGGCGCCGGATGGTTTTACGAGAAGAATGTGCCAGTTCCGGAGATCCATGATGGTCTCCCCAAGTTCAACAACGAGCCTCCGGAAGAGCTCGCAAGCTGGAGCTTCATCCCGCCGCTTTCCCTAACTCCCATTCTGGAGAAGGCAGCGCGGAGAATCTCCTGGTTAGTCCACGACGGGCTAACCGGAACCCAGCTTACACTGAGCTGGTTCACTCGGCGGATCCAGCCTCTACGATACAACGCGCGATTAATCTGCGCATACACCGGGGCGGACGACCAGCTCCGAGCTACCCGCCACGATCTTCCGGCTGATTCTCTCAAAAGGAGATTCAAGACGCTGGTGAAGGTGGGCCGGGGTCAACCGATCCCGGAACTGATAAAGGATATCTACACGAACGACCAATGTCCTCCGGTAAGCTTTGACTCTTTCATTACTTCAAACTTCACAAGTTTTTGGATATTGACTAACACTTGATAGCTTTTCCTCCAGCTCGCTACATTGGCGGAGGAAAACCTGCGCACCATACTCCGCGTCCCTGTCAGCGGCGACACGGCGGAGGAGGTTCCGGAGGACGAAGAGGAGGAAGAGGAGCCCCGCAAGGTAGCTCCTCGACCTGCGAAGCGTCCCCGCGCCAAAGCTTCCGGCTCCGAAGCCGGAGCCAGCGGCGAGGCCTCCGCCAAGAAGCCCAAGGTCACCAAGCCCCCTCCGCTCGATTCAAGGAAGGCGGAGCGGGAGCGTTTGAAAATGCTTTCAACAGCAGGCAAACGCTCACGCCCCAACATCCCCGGCGCCCCGTAAGTTTCCGGGTATGGTACATATTTACTTTGATGCATCTGTTACTTATGCGATCTTCTTTTATTTGTTCGCAGTACTCCGACTGCCACTCGGACCGCCAGCCAAGAGCCTATCACAAAGTTCCTGAAGAAATCTCCGGCTGTCGGTCCTCCGACCCCTGCTCCACCCAGCGCTTCCCACACTGCTCCCCCGTCGTCCCCTCCTCAGGCGGATCAATCTCCCCCTCCTGCCGCAAACACTCCACCGGAGATAATTCCGGTTAGTAGCGAGAAGGTGGGCGGAGAGGATCCCAAGGCCAAAGGCCCTGCCCAAGAAGAAGCTCAAGATCAAGGAGAGGCGGAAGTCACTTCCTCCGAGAAGGCCGGAGCCGGTGCTGGCGACGTCGTCGTTTTTCCGAAGAACTTCGGAGATCCGGCTGACCTCACTTCCACCCCCAAGGCATATGCTACCAAATTCTTCAAGCAGCTCACGGAGCCGGAGAAATGGGAGCTTGAGCAAGACTTGCTCAATGCTATGCTAAACAATGCTTGGGGGAAGCCGGATGCCGGTACATCGGAAATCCAGGACTTCAAGAAGGGCGTCGGCGAGTTCCTCGACAAGCTCGTCTGCAAACAAAAGGTACTCCCCAGTAGCCCCCAAGCATGTAAGCGGAAACAAGTACTAGTTAGCGCTTAGATGCTTTAGAGTATCGCCACTTTTGGGAAGATTTATTTAAAATGTTACAGTAGCCCCCAAGCATGATGTCGGAAAGATTCCGGCAAAAATGCTTCAAAGGACACCACTGTGTTGTAAGCGGAATTTTGACTCCTGCTCTGTCTGCTTTTTACAGGAACAGCAGGCACTGCACTATGAGCTGCATAAAAACATTGCTCTGCAGCGCCGCGTTACCTTGGGTCAAGCGGAAAACATCCAGACCCTTAAAGAGAAAAATGCAGAACTGAACAAGCAGCTGGCGGACGCCCAAGGTTTGGTTTCCGACCTTTCTTGCTATCAGTTCACGTTCCGACTTTGAACTGTATCTAACTTGAATCCTTGTAGGCGCATCTTCCTCCCTGGCTACGACCTCCTCCGAGCTGGAAAACCTGCGCTCCTCCTACCAAGAACTGGAGCTAAAGCTGAAGGAGGCGGAGCAGCAGAAGGAGCATGCCGAGAAGCAGCTGGCGGAGAAAAACTCCGAGCTTATCAGGGAGAAAGGCGAATTCTTGCTGAAGCGAAATGCTGATAGCGAGACCATCAAGAGGCAGCAAAAGGAGCTCAATGGGCTCCGGAAGTATATGGAGACCGCAGAGCACCATTGGGACCTGCTGGCCGAAAATATTCTGGGTACTTATACTCGGAATTTCTTGTCTTGATGCTTTTTGTTTTCTCGTGCTCAACTTGAATGTTTACTATTGTATTTTTGTGCAGAGCCACTTGGATACCCTGAAAAGCGCCGGAACAAATTCCCCCGGGACGATGTTCTTTCTCTCGCTGGTGATGACTGCAAGGATCTTATATCCGCTTCTCGGAAAATATGCCATAACTTGTCCCTGAAGAGGAGCCGCACATGCAGTCTGCGCAAGCTGATCAAGCGTATGGATATTCTTCCGGAGCTGGTGACCGATCTACAAGCGTCATCTGCCCGAGGTGCAGCTGCTATGACTCTAACCATGTGCTTGGCGCATCACCCAAAGATGGATCTGGATCGGGTGTCTTCTGGAGTTCCTCCGACCGCAGATGTCGAAAAGCTTCTCGATGCAGTGAGTGGCTATGACACCCGCATCGCGCGGAAGATCCGTCATGAAGAGTTCTACGACAAGGTGGTTCTCCCAGCAGACGAGCCCCTTGAAGATGAACTCCAAAAAGAGCGCGACGCGGAGGCCCGTCCTGCGGAATCCGGATCCCAGTATACATGGACCAGCTCCAAGGATGCTCCCGAAGAGGAAGAGCCCAAGACCAGCGCTGCAACCTCCGACGAAGATGAAGAGAGCGATGAAGACGTGTCGTCTCCGGCTGAAGGCGCCAAAGGAAAAGATCCAGAAGCCACTGCTTCTCCGTCCAAGGCGGAGTGAAAACGTTTATGTCCTGCGGGATAAAACAATGCATCATTTTGGCCCCAGCGAGGGTTTGTAATATAACTTAAATTCTTAAGTAGTTAGGGACGAAACAGGCATGCATGCGTGGGCGGAAAAAACTTATCCTGCTATCCGTTTATATATTATTTGCATGTGTTGTTTCTTGAAAGCAAGTGCTGGTTTGATAATTTCCGGCTTGCCCACTTGACCTTCCACGAGCCGGAAAACCCGTGCCGGAAACGCTCGCCAGCGGCGACGAAGCCCAATGGCAATCCGTCAATAACCGCGGAAACAAGCCCCCAGCCCAAGTGCCGGAAGTCGCTACCAGGAATCCATGGGTTCGCAACAGAAAAAATTTCCGCCAGAAAACTTAAACTTACGTCCTAAGGGACGATTTTGAAAATCACAACTTTCATACACGCCTAGGCGGAAAGATCCAGCTCTGCGGTTTTAGTCGGAAAAACATACACGATCCAGAAATGAAAAATTAAAGGAGGTAAAAGACTCTAAGAGTGAACCAAAAGCTTTATTTCATTGATCATGTATCATAGATATTACAAGGTATGTAATGCGTAAGGCGCTAAGTGTGGAAGGGACGTAGCTGTGCTATGTTCCAGGGACGATCTGTTTCATCATATATGTCACCCGGATCTTCTCGTTTTCGTTTCCGATGCCAGTTGGCAGGTCTATCCTTTAGTTCCCGGAAATCAACGAGATAGTAGGATCCGTTGTGTAGTACTTTGCTGATGACAAAAGGTCCTTCCCATGGAGTTTGCAACTTGTGATCTTTCACCTGACGAAGGCGGAGGACTAAGTCTCCGACCATGAACGAGCGGTTCCGAACTCGACGACTATGATAGCGGCGGAGCTTCTGCTGGTAAATGGTGGAGCGTTGGTCGGCTAGATTCCGAGCTTCTTCGATCAGGTCCACAGATAGCTGTCGAGCCTCGTCAGCAGTTTCTTCATTGTAGGCGGAAACTCGCGGTGAATCATGGATGATGTCGGTGGGGAGCACGGCTTCGGATCCGTATACCAGGAAGAAAGGAGTAAATCCTGTTGACCTGTTAGGGGTAGTTCGTAAACTCCACAGAACAGAGTCCAGCTCATCAGCCCAAGCTCCGGCTGCGCGGCGCAGCGGTTCTTCAAGGCGAGGTTTGATTCCGGCTAGTATAAGGCCGTTGGCTCGTTCAACCTGACCGTTGGATTGTGGGTGAGCCACAGATGCAAGGTCAAGCCGGATCCCAACTTCATCGCAGTAATCCTTGAGTTCTCCCTGCGCAAAGTTTGTGCCATTGTCTGTGATTATGCTGTGTGGGATGCCGAATCTCGTTACGAGGCTGCAGACAAATTTTAGTGCCGTAGCACCATCGGCTTTTCTCACTGGCTTTGCCTCGATCCACTTACTGAACTTATCAATAGCGACCAGGAGGTATTCATGACCGCCAGGAGATGATTTCTTTAATTTACCAACCATATCGAGCCCCCAGACCGCAAATGGCCAGGTGATAGGTATGGTCTTCAGCTCTTGGGCTGGAGCGTTTGGTTGAGTAGCATAGTACTGACAACCTCGACAAGTTCTCACCAGCTTGTCAGCATCCTCTTTAGCTGTTAGCTAAAATCCTAACCGGAAAGCTTTTGCAACGAGGGACCTGGGGGCGGCATGATGCCCGCAATCCCCTGCATGGATCTCTCTGAGGATTTCAATGCCGTCTTGACTGGAGACGCATTTGAGAAATACCCCATTTGCGCTTCGTTTGTAGAGCTGTCCATCAACAATTGTGTAGGATCTTGCTCGCCTGATGATCTGTCGAGCGTGGACCTCGTCCTCCGGCAACTTTTGATCAATGAGGTAATCCAAGAACGGCTGAGTCCAGGCCGGAATGACTGCCATCACTTCCTTAGCCGGAGAAACTGCCAGATCCGGATTTTCCGGGTTTGCACCCTTCACCGAGGGTACTCGCAGATGCTCAAGGAAAATTCCTGGCGGAATTGGCTTCCTGCCGGATCCGAGCTTGGACAGCATGTCTGCTGCTGTGTTATCGTCTCTCTGACGTACTTGACTTCGTATCCGAGGAAGCACTTGGCGATCTCGTCCACTTCGTCTCTGTAAGCCGCCATGACGGAGTTTCTGGCGTTCCAGGTTCCGGCTACTTGTTGTGCCACCAGGTCGGAATCTCCGCAGCATATGATGTGCTTGATCCCAATTTCCTTAGCGATGCGCAGACCGTGTAGTAGAGCCTCGTATTCCGCCATGTTGTTGGTTGCTCGAAGTGAATCTGCAGAACGTACTGCAGTTCTTCTCCGGTAGGTGACTTCAGGGTAACTCCAGCCCCCGAGCCTTGATGTTGCTTGGATCCGTCAAAGTGCATGACCCAAGCTTCAGGTTCCGGCACAGGCGTGCCCTCCGGCGCTTCAGTCCAATCCGCGATGAAATCCGCTAGAATTTGAGACTTGATTGCAGTTCGGGCTTCGTAGTTGATGTCGAAGGCAGATAACTCGATGCCCCATTTTGCTACGCGTCCTGTTGCGTCGGAGTTGTTGATGATCGTTGCCAGGGGAGCCTTGCTCACCACTGTCATTGGGTGCTCCTGGAAGTAGTGTCTCAGTTTCCGGCTTCCTAGGAAAACTCCGTAAGCCAGCTTCTGAAAGTGAGGGTATCTCTGCTTGGATTCCGTCAAGACTTCGCTAATGTAATAGACAGGCCTTTGGACTCCGTGCTCAAATCCTTCTTCCTTTCGCACCACCACGATTACGAGGCTGATAACTTTGTTGGTAGCCGCTATGTAGAGGAGCATAGGCTCTGACTCAGCTGGAGCTGCCAATATAGGTGGGGAGGAGAGTATGTCCTTCAACTCCTGAAGTGCTTTATCTGCTGCTTCATCCCAGACAAACTTGTCGGTTTTCTTCAGCAGCTTGTATAGAGGTAAGGCTTTCTCGCCAAGACGGCTAACAAATCTACTGATTGCCGCAACGCAACCAGTTAATCGTTGCACATCTTTGAGACAAGTTGGCCTTTTGATGTTCAGGATAGCCTTGATTTTTTCCGGGTTAACTTCAATGCCCCTGTGAGAAACAATGAAGCCAAGGAGTTTTCCTGCTGGTACGCCAAAGACGCACTTTAGCGGATTCAACATCATCTTGTACCGTCGGAGATTATCAAAGGTTTCCTTGAGGTCGCTCAGCAGGTCGGATCCCTTCCGGGTCATGACCGCGATGTCGTCGACGTAGGCGTGCACGTTCCGACCAATTTGGTCCTTCAGGCACCGCTGCATCGTCCGTTGGTATGTGGCACCTGCGTTTTTCAAGCCAAAAGGCATGGTGACATAGCAGTATGTGCCAAAGGGTGTGATGAAAGAGGTTGCCTTTTGGTCAGACTCCTTCATCAAGATCTGATGGTACCCGGAATATGCGTCAAGAAAACATAAAAGCTCCGCCCCTGCCGTCGAATCAATGACTTGGTCAATGCGCGGCAAAGGGAACGGATCTTTCGGACAATGCTTATTCACGCCGGAGTAATCGATGCACATTCTTAGTATTTCAGAATTCTTTTTAGGTACAAGGACGGGGTTTGCGACCCAATCAGTATGGATAACTTCTACTACAAAACCTGCCTCTAGTAACTTTGCTAATTCCATTCCTATGGCGCGGCGCTTCTTATCTCCAAAGCGTCGCATAGCTTGCTTCACCGGTTTTGCACCGGATTTATGTTGAGGTAGTGCTCGGCGAGTTCCCTTGGTACTCCGGACATGTCAGAAGGTTGCGAAGATATCCATGTTAGCTGGAGGAACTCGACGAGCGCTTTCCTATTTGGGGTCCATGTTGGCTCCGAAACCTGCTTGGAGTTGTCTCCTTCAATGAGGTCATGCTTCTTGGTTTCTATCGCGGCCTTGAACGAGGTCTGTTCGATCTGCTTCTTGGTGTCTGCATCTCAGTCGGATCCACCGCGGCTCTGTGTTGCAGCTCCTCTCCAGATATGACGGATTCTGCAAAGGCGGCTTCGCCCTCCTCGCAGTCCCTAGCTTTCTTGTAATCTCCGGATACGGTGATCCAACCGTTAGGACCCGGAATCTTGAGCTTGTTGTAGATGTAGCATGCCCTGGCGTGGAACTTGTGGTAGGTGGGCCTGCCGAAGATTACATGGTAGGAGCTTTTGAAGGGCACCACTTCGAACGTGATCATCTCTTCGCGGTAATTGTTCACATCGCCGAAGGCCACGGGAAGTTTGATGCTGCCCAGAGAGTTTGCCTTCTTACCCGGAACCACACCATGAAATTCAGTGGTGCTGTGCTTGAGCTGGTCCTTGGTGAGGTTCATCTTCTCCAGGGTCTCCAGGTACATGATGTTCAGGCTGGCTCCTCCGTCCATAAGACACTTGGAGAAATCATACCCGTCTATGCGGGGACTCACAACCAGAGCGTAGCACTCTTTGGGGATGACGGCCGGATGATCCGACCTGTCAAAGGTGCAGGCTTTCTCCGACCACTTGACATACTGCGGCACAGCCGGAACTGTGGCGTTCAAGATCCGGAGCGCCGATTTTTTCGCGCGGACAGTGGGGGTTCCGAGGAAGGTATGGTAAGTTCCGACACTCTTTCTGCCAAAGGGGTTGGACTTGTTTGCTGCGGTACCCTCCTTGGGTTCCGGCGAAGCGTCATCCTCGTCCATGGCCTCGGAGCTGTCCTCCTCTTTGTCCTTGTTCTTGCCCTTGCCTCCTTTGCCGCGTGGGCGGTGCTTCCGGGCTCGCTTGTATCCTGCCTCCGGGTCATTCTTCAGATCATTGACCCACTTGCAGTTGCGATTTGTGTGGGTGGATTTGCCCGTAGCCGGATCCAGATGGGCCAGGCACGGCATATCCCTGTATTCTTCGTACGTTTGGGGGGCGCGGGATCCGGCTGCGGTGACTTCGTCAGCGCGCTGCTGGCCCCTGCCTGCTCCGCCTCCACGTCCGCGGCCTCTTCCGCCTCCTGGACCTCCGCGTTGGAACGTCATGGCTACCATGTCGGATCCTCCGCCCTTCTGGTCTTCAGGGGGGTTCTTCCGCTTGTTGCTGTTGCTGCCGCCGTTATCACGGTTTTTCTTCTGTTGGTGCAGGGGTATGGCTGTTGCTGCGAGATCTCCGCCTGCGTCATCATCGGCGGCGGTATGATCGCTGGCGATGTTTATCATCTCATCAAGAGTGAGTTTGTTTGCATTCACCAGGCAGGTAAGCTTATGGCGCAGCAGCCCCCCACGCTGCAAACCACCGATGAAGGCGTGCATTGCTGTGCGGTTATCTACGTTCTCGCACTCATTCCTGGTTGCCAACCATCGGGTGAGGAAACTCCTGGATGTCTCACCCTTCTTCTGGATGCAAGCTTGAAGATCGCTGGTGGTGGCCGGTCTCTTGTAGGTACCCCTGAAGTGGTTCTCGAAAGCCTTCTTCAAGTCCAACCAGCAAAAGATAGTGTTCTCCTCGAGGTCGCTGAGCCAAACACGAGCTGGACCAATAAGGTACAACTGGAGCATGCGGCAGGCTATATTCGGGGTTCCTCCGGCGAAGGTTACTGCATTGTAGTAATCCTCAATCCAGGTATCCGGCCTCTCGCTGCCATCATAATGCTTCAGGTTTCCTGGTAGCTTAAGGTTCAAGCTTCTTGGCTTTGGTTCCTCTCGGATCATCTGGCCAAAGCACCTTGGACCGATGTAGTCGGATCTGTACTCGTTGAGGCGATCACGAGCATCACGGGGGGCACCACCGGGTGACTTCGAGCGGGAACGGGATCTCCGGCCTCTGCCTCCGCCTCCGCCTCCACCTCCACTGGGTGGCGGTGAGGGAGATCTGCGAGGGGGCCTGTAAGACGTTCTTCCGCCTTCAGATTCTCGGCGTGGTTCCCGCGGCTGGCTCCGGCTTCGGTGGCTCCTTTCCTCTTGGTGGTGGTCGCCTCCGTCGTTCCGGCTCCTTCGTGGCTCAGGTGCGTATTCCTCGTTCCGACTCCTCCTGGGTTCCGGGTCGCGTCCTTGGCTTCTGCGAGGCTCAGGATCGCGTTCTTGACTCCGACGAGGCTCAGGCTCGCGGTTTTGGTTCCGGCCTCTGAGTTGCTCCAGCGTACGCTCCCTGTTCCTGTCTCTAGGAGCTGGCATCGCGTCGCGGATGTTAATTCCGCCTGGCCCATGGGGCCTGGGGTTTCCGGCAGGACTGCGACGGCGAGGGGGTAGCGGAGGACGCGAAGCTCGGGGTGGTGGTGACGGAACACGATATTTGTCTCTGCCAGTGTACATCGCACCCTTTCCCTTTTCCTGATCTTTCGGAGTTGAATCCGATGGTATTGGGATTGGATTTGGATGATCCCTGACTTTCCGCCTGCGCTCCGTAGATCCGGTGCGCGACTCGTCGTCACGATGTTGACTTGGTATGGCGTCCTTCTGCGCGGTAGATATGCATTGTTCCGGATTGGATGCTAACCTGCGCGAAGTGTCTGCCTTGCTCTGTTGCTGCATTGCTGAGGCAACGAGCTTCCGGACGTAGTTGATGTCAATCTCCTCGTCCTTCTTTTTTAGGAGCTCCGCAGCCTTCTTCATGTTATCCTTTGGAGTTGCGAGCGGCTGCTGCTCTGTGGGTGTTGCGAAGGTAATCTTGCGGGGAAGGATGGCCTCTCGCCTGATTCTAGCTTCTTCCTCCTGCACAAATTTTACCTTGGCCTCCCAGTGCTTCTCGAGTTGCCTGACTTTTTCGAGAGATTCATCAACCTCGCGGTCCTTCTTCTGAAAGTGGTCCACGAAGTTTGCCGCTATGGTTCTTTCTTCTAGCATCGCGGCTGCGGTCGTGGCAAACTTCTGAGCTGTAGCTAGCATCTCCTGTCTCTTGGCTTCTAAGGCCTCCGGATCTGCAGCTTCCTCGGGAGTTATTGGTTTGTTGAGGATATCGGACTTTGCGACTAAATCCATGCGTGCTTGCTCGACCATCTCTTCTGGAGACAGGACGTCGTTTCGCGGTCGTGCCCGATCTAACGGAGACCTTACGTTGGATGGTCCTGGGTCGGAGTTGGAGGCTTCGTCTTCCGTTTCCGGCTGATCCAGCGGTGCCACGGTTGCAAGAACCTGCATCGGCTGGGCGGATTCCACTTCAGCTTGCTCACCGCCTCCGAGTTCCTCGAGCTTGCGGTTGAATTCCTCTGTATTCATGGATGAAGCGCCGTCATCTTCTTCCCCAATTGCGAGCTCCTTCGTCAAGCGATTGTATTCTTCTGTGCCTATTGAAGAGGCATCATCGGAATTTGGGCTCAAGTTTCCGAGGATTGATTCCTCAGGGTTTCCGGCTTCTTCTTGTCCCGGAGAGTCGCTGTCTCCGACTGCTTCTGGCAGATCCGGAGCTACGTTGTTTCCGGGTGCCTCAACCTGCAATGGATTGGCCTCCTCCTGATGGAGGGCGTCTCCTGCGGTATGGGCCAAGAAGTGCACGAAGTGACACCTTTGCTTCTCTAACACCTGGGAGACCCAGGCGGATCTGCATTGGTCTTCCACCGTTTTCTCCTGCTCAGGGGCGGATTGGGTGGGTTTTGATTTTTCCTGATCTAAGGCGGAATCTTCCTTAAGAAGCTCCTGCGACTCAGATCGGATCTTCGCGACGCGTCCAGCTCAGCGGCGGACGCGTCAGCGTTACTTACCAGTGCGTTTCGTCGGAATCGACGGTCTCGCCGATGAAGATGTGGATGCCGCCGATTGGGACGATGGAGAGCTTGACGGGGTTTGACCTAGCCGGAATCCAGAATTCGTCCGGAGGGACGATCGGAAAATTCCCGGCGTAAAGTACGCGCCCCACAGCGATTGAGTCGTCGTAGCTTCCCATGGCGGAGCCCTCCCGGTTCCGGCCTCCAGACGCCTCAGGCCCCACGGTGGGCGCCAACTGTCGTTGCCTATTCGACAATACCTCCGGGATCCTCACGAGGGGAGAAAGGGGCCATAGGGCGGAGTGCACACGGGACGGTGGTACGCGAGTTACCCAGCTTCGGAACACCTGCACGATGGCAGGGCCTACTGCTGCTTGTCTGGAATTATCTGGGCGCTTGCGCGTTGTTACAATGGTTGTGGTTGTGCCTCTAGGGCTCCCAGGATCCGGCTTATAAAGGCGCACGGATCTAGGGTTTACATGGAGAGTCCTACGGAATACAAGTTGCCTAACTACGGTACAATATCTTGCCGTGTACGTCAAGGATCCGCCTTCCTTATGGCCGTACTGGATCCGGATACTTTATGGGCTTCCACGGATCCGGCCTCCTTCGTAGGTCGGTTAGGATCCGGCTCCAAGTTCCTGGACTGGACTTCATCCTTCTTGATCATGACAAGCTGGGCCGCCCGATGGGCCCCATGCCACCATCACCGTCTGTGGGCCACCCGGGCTTGCCGGATCTAGGCCATGTCGTTGATATACCCATAAAGTATACCCACAACAACGTAGGTTCTATGATTTTTGTGGCAAGGGGATATTCATTCATGGCGATCATGGGGGTGGGGGCGGAAAATCTGGGGGGAGGTCAAGAGATTAAAGAGGGGCTGGACTTACCAAAATTGAAGAGGGCAGCAGGCTTCCTGGACCCGAAGATTTACTATCTTCTCCGCGGATCTTTGGAATTCTGGATCAAATCCCTCAATCTCCTCCTCATATCTGGCGAGATGAGGTCGGGAACGGAGCACCATTGGTGGTTGTTTGTGGTGCAGGTGAGATTGGTGACATGGATGCTTTCGGTGGTGGTGTCACTCTCTCTGGATCGAATTTGTCTCTGTCTTGGTTCACTCTCTCTCTCGGATTGGATCAACATCCTGCAGATCGCCACCCAGGGGTGGGAGACGACCAGACAGCATCATACATGTGTGTGAGAGTGTCCGTATACTTCGATTTTTTAATTTGCAAAGAAAAATACTTGTACTAGTGCAATAACTAACCAGAGGGTTGTGCTTAGGTAAGCCCCTCTCCCAAACTGACCCAAACTCAAACACAACAACGCCTGAGATTTGTCTGTGGCCATCGTCGGACAATCCGACCATGGTATAGCAACTTGTCTGAGGCCACAGCCGGTCAGTCCGTGAGTTGTCCAGGAACTTGTCTTGGGCCAAGAGCAAACAGACGCCAAACTTCCGGCCGGATAAGTTTGTCAACCAGTTCGGTACAGGTAGAATAAACACACATAAAGTATAAGGGCCAACCAGACATGCCGGAAAACATGTAGGCCAATGACTACAAGGACTCGAGAGCCATCAACGACTAGGGGACGTATGGGATTGGGAGAGACGGCGAGGTGAAGGTGGCGAGTGATCAGCAAATGGAGTCGCAGACAACGAGGATACACATGTGATCGGAGATAGGCGAGGTGAAGGTGCCGGATTATTGATCAGCGGCAAATGGAGCCGCCGACGATGAGGAGGCGCATGGGATACGGAACCATGAGGTGAAGGTTTCTGAAATTGATCACTAGCAAATGGAGCCGAAGGCGTGAGGAGGCACATGCGATCGGGATGAACAGCGAGGTAAATGCTGCTAGAATTGATCAGCGCGAGACGAATTAAACGATGCGGCGCATATGATGGGAGATCGCGAGATGAAGGTGGGCGAAGTGATTACTGACAGACGGAGCCGATGATGACGAGGGCCACAAAGGATCGGGAGACTGCGAGATGAAGGCGGGTGGAATTCATCACTGGCAGACGACGATGACGAGGGGGCACATAGGATCGGGAGGAGACTGCGGGATGAAGGTGTTGGAGATATTGCCAAGAGGCAATAATAAAGTGGTTATTATTATATCTTTGTGTTTATGATAAATTTTGCATCCCATGCTATAATTGTATTAACCAGAAACATTAATACGTGTGTGTTATGTAAACATATAAGAGTCCCTAGTAAGCCTCTTGTTAAGCTAGCTTGTTGATTAATAGATGGTCATGGTTTCCTGATCATGAACATTGGATGTTGTTAATAACAAGGTTATGTCATTGGGAGAATGATATAATGGACACACACCCATAATAAGCGTAGCATAAGATCAAGTCATTAAGTTCGTCTTGCTATAAGCTTTCGATACATAGTAACCTAATCCTTCGACCATGAGATCATGTAAATCACTTACACCGGATGGGTACTTTGATTACATCAAACGCCACTGCGTAAATGGGTGGTTATAAAGATGGGATTAAGTATTCGGAAAGTATGAGTTGAGGCATATAGATCAAGAGTGGGATTTGTCCATCCTGATGACGGATAGATATACTCTGGGCCCTCTCGGTGGAATGTCATTCAATTAGCTTGCAAGCATGTGACTAGGTCACAAGGGATGACATACCACGGTACGAGTAAAGAGTACTTATCGGTAATGAGGTTGAACTAGGTATAGAGATACCGATGATCGAACCTCGGATAAGTAAAGTATCGCGCGACAAAGGGAATCGGTATCGTATGTTAATGGTTCATTCGATCACGAAAGTCATCGTTGAATATGTGAGAGCCATTATGGCTCCAGGTCCTGCTATTGGTTATTGATCGGAGAGGGGTCTCGATCATGTCTGCATAGTTCACGAACCGTAGAGTGACACACTTAAGGTTCGATGTTGTTTAGTAGATATGGAATATGGAATGGAGACTGAATGTTGTTATGACTGGACGAAACCAAGAAATTACCCCTTATGTGCGAAATTATAGAAGATCCCCTTTAAGATCAAACAATTCCATCGAATTGAGTATGACTGTATGTGTGATAGCATCTACTTTACCAGGAATATCAATGAACCCCATTCTTGCAATTGCTCAGGATACCCTCTTTTAGCTGCTAGGTCTATTTCTTTCTTAGTTCAAGATCCCTCTTACTAACTGGAATAAAAGAATTAGTAGATCTGTTCCGCCCAAAATGGGAATGGGCGCTAGGGTTATGAACTTATAATCATGGAATCAACTCGATCATCAGATTATAAGTTCATTCCATTTACATAGAAATCCCTACGTCCTTACATTCTATTTAGGATTAGGAATAGGTGTAATCAGATTAGGATTAGGAATAGGTGTAATCAGACCTGCTTTTGACATATCTATCCTATTCTTAGTTGGGTACCATATGCACCTCTTTGGGCTTCTAGGCTCCTTGACACCTCTAATTCCCACAGACGGCGCCAATTGACAAGGGATTAACTTATCAATGCCTACGGGTTGTAGACTAGGGTTTGGTTAGAAGTAGAGGGCAAGTAGATCTCGAAGGTTTCGGCCGAAAAGTACTCGACGCTATGAAAACTAGGGTTGTGTGAAACAATGAATCGATCCTTTCTTTGTCCCTCGACTCCCCCTTATATAGGAGGCGGAGCCGAGGGTTTCGTGATACACAAGTTACAGAGTTCGGGAGGGTTTCTGACCCGTCCCGCAATAGTTACAAGTCAATATTCCTAATACAATTCTATCTTTCCAAACTATCTCCCGATTGGGCCTCTGGGCTTTGTAAAACTTCGGGTCGTGGGCCTTCAGTAAACCCTGGGTATCTTCTTCGGCAGGCCCATTGGGGATGCCTATGTCAGTAGCCCCCGAGATTTTGCTTGAATCGAAGAATCAGGGAAAATCTCCATCTTTACAATCTGCACATGATTTCTTCAACTTGACAAATAATATTTATGAAGGAGTATATATTGTACAGGGATACTTGTTAATTGGGACGTTAAATCGACGGATCGGTACCGGATCTTGCTCTTGTAGCAATCCGCAAAAACCTACTTCAAGATCACGTCCACGGACATGATCTCGGAATACTGGCGTAATTCGACATGTGCCGCTTAAGGTCTTACCAGATGCCGAATTCCAGTCATGTTTTATCGGGTACCTAACGCATCCGTTAGGATTTTTCTTCGTATCTGTTGATACGGAAAAAGTAGCAAAGCGCCGTCGGCGGTGCCACACCGCACAGGACGGATCCCGGGGACTTACCTTCACAGAGTTTTGCGGCATTCAAAGATTATTTCGCGACTGAGGCGCTCTGGGAATATATTGTCGAGTGCTTTCTCCGGCTGCTGGAGTAGCACATTTATTCGAGTCAACGGATAACTTAATGACTTATATTGCCCTCCCGATGGGAGTATATGAAGGATTATTTTAATAACTCAAAATATGCTCACCGGGACGTATTTAATTTCATCGGAACTGCGAGCAGGCATTTCCGATGGGAGTAGCCCGAGACTACAACCAAGTACTTGTACTTGGTTGTGCCTTCTAGCACATAGCATACTTGCCACTATATTTTCATTTTTCATGCCCTTCTTCATATTTATCGGGTGCACGAACAACGCTCCCGATGGGAGTAGTCCCCGAGGCTACAGTCGAGGAATTTATACTTGGCTGTAGGCTCCAATTTTGTCCCTGTCGCAATATTTTTGAAACGTCCCCTTCTGAATCATCTCCATCAAATTTCTAAAACTTCTTTCAAAGTAGCCCCCGAGCATTTGAACAAAAACTTGTATTTGGTCAAAGGCTCTCGAGATTACCAATCGTCCTTTCTTGTCGCCAATTTTCATATCACCACAGCCGATATTTTTCCATTGGTAAGGTGACATCAGTGCTGACGATAGCCACGACCACTGTATCGGGAAGACGCGAGAGCTGTCCCTTCACTGACCTGCGGGCCCAAAATCTGCGACACGTTGACACGTTACGCAGAGTGGGTGACACACGATCTCCGCTTTTTCGAGGAGCACGCGGCGTAGCGCACATCCCGGTTCCATCACGGTAAAAATCTTGTTTTACCCTTGAGCCACGTGTAAATCATCAAGTCCATTGCGTTTATCATCCATGATGCAGCGTTTGTTGAACACCTTGCTATAAATAGCCATCGTCTTCCTCGTTAATCCCCTTCGCCGCACCATTGCTCATATCTCCTCTGCTACAATCCCCTTTGCAATCACCAGAGCTCTCCAACGCCCACGCACACACCTACTTCCTGTTGTCTGCGTGCCACCCCTGTGACAAAGCTCACGAGAGCACAACACTCCGAAGCATCTACGAAAGGCGGTGCAAGATCGAAGCATGGAGTGGGAGAGATCCAAGATCTCTGGCCAAGACATCAACATGCTGAAGAAGCTGGGGATCAGCAAGAAGAAGGACGCGCTGCGCTTCCCCAGCGAAGAAAGCTACCCGGCGCCTCCCATTGGTTATCGGGTTAGTTTTGTTGACCATCTTATCCGCGGTCTTTCCCCTCCTATCCACAATTTTCTGCGTGGATTGTTGTTTGTGTATGGGCTGCAACTTCATCATCTTACTCCGCTCCATCCTCCACATCTCTATTTTCATCACTCTTTGCGAGTCCTTCCTTGGAGTCCAACCTAGCCCAGGCTACGCGGAAGCGTATCTTCCTCCTCGCGCCAATGGCTCCCACAGCTTGCCCGCCTACAACATGGAAGCGGTGTTGTTGTTGTCATACGATGTAGAATGCTTTGACGTCAAATTCCCGACTTCTGTCAAGGATAAGCAAAAGATGGTTATATGTCCGAGGAGTGCGACTGAAGCCCAGGAATACAACATACAGCCCCTTTTGACGGCAGCTCAGATTCTCCAGCGCCGATCTTGGGATCTACAGACTGACCCGAAGAAGAAAAAACGGCGACTGAAGCGCTGATGTCTCGCATCCGATGTCCGGAGACACCCGTGGCCAAGAGCTTTACGGTATCAAATAACGGCGTATTTCCTTATGATTAGGGTGCAGCCTCTGTGAGGCTCGTAAAAAACCCCTACGGATGTATGCTGAGAGCAAGGATGTGGATCGCTGTCGATAGATTTATCGGTAAAGGATTTAGAAAAACTTGTTCGAAAAATCTCTTCGCTCGACAAGAAAAGATGTCCACTTCATCTTGTCGCGTGATACTATCTGATGGTACCGTATACCGGGTAATTTATCTTTTGTGACTACTTTTTTATTGTCCACCTTTTTTTTGACGATCATTGTGCTTTTCACTTATTTTATTCTTTGCTACTGTTGTTGCCTTGATACGACATTTTGTTGATACATTCTTATCTTATGCAAGAACCACCAAGTATGCATCCACCTCTTCCTGCAACCTCGAAGGTGGAGATGTCGATGACCGGGCAATTATTTGGAGTAACCCAGAGGTTCCAGCCTCAGCTGAGAGTGGAGTTGCGGTTTCTCTAAATCCGCGGCTCGCTGCGAAAAAGTTGAATCCGAGGCTTGAAGTGGCGAGTCCATCCCTTCCATTGTTTCTTAGAAAACAAATGAAAAAGAGGTGACGCGAAGGGCTTTGACACCTCAGCCCGACGCTGCTTCTCACATTTGCTGCTTCTTGATACGACATTTTGTTGATACAATCTTGTACGAACACCAAAATCGTATCACCTCTTCCTCCCCTTGTGGAGATGTCGATGAACGGGCAGTTGTTGCCGATGACACCCTTCCTTCTCAATCATCTGCAAATCCGCGGCCGGAAAAAGAAGTTGAATCCAGGCTTAGTCACCGAAGTCCATCCCTTCCGCTGTTTCTTCGAGAAACAATAGAAAAGAGGTGACGAAGGACACCTCCAAAGAGGTGCTCCTCTCGAGGAATCCGAAGAAGCGCAACCTCTTCGACGCACGTCCCACCCTTGTCGCGTGTTGCCTTGCCGCTTTAATCATTGTGTGCGACGGATCATCAAATAATCTCATTCTATTTTTGTACCCAGCGGCGACAAGAAGAAGAACCCGCCGTCAATGTGACTCCTATGAGCCTCATCGTGGCCTTGTCTGAAACACACCGCACGACGGAGGAAACCTCGGCTCCTCATCCAGAGCTTCAGAGTCTCCTGCCACTAGCCCCCGAGCCTCTTCGGAGCGAGGTGAAGTCCAGAATCTTCCTAGCCTTTGCACGCCAGCTTTGGACGATGTAAGTTTACTATCTTTGTTTGCCTATCTGTCGGGTTGTTCACTACTCTGAACCTTTCTTTCCTTTTTCTTTTCTACAGCCTTTGATGCAGCCCTTCATCAACCTTGGTGCCCAATTTATTGGGTATCGCAACACTATAGAAGGGTTGAAAGGTAAACTGTCGAATGATCCATGTTTTCTACTCCTCGAGAAATCATCCTTGGCCTTTGTGCAATTTTAACTTCCGTCCTATGGTTTTTAACAGAGTCTCTCCTTGCGGCGAACAAACGAGTGACGACCTTGCCAACAAACTCAGGGCGATGAGGAGGCTCGCGGAAAGCTGAAAAGGATGCCTCTTGCGTTGAAGATCTTCGAAAGAGACTTCATGAAGCGGAAACTCGAGTGATAAACTCGCTCATCATGTTGCTCATGAAGGAAAAATTGCTTCTGCTTGAATCATTGAATCGGCGTTTGTCGTAAGTTTGCTAACTGGTCTTCACCCTTCTCATTGGTTTTCCGCCCCTTCTTTTTGTTGAAGACCAACTTTGTTTCAGGAAGATGAGTCAAGATTTTGTGCTTGGAAAAGCCTGAAGATGACCGTCTTCTCGACGCGTTGTCTCTTCTCGAGATTCATACCCTGCATGTCAGCATCTTCGGCTCCAGCTGCGTTTGCACGCTTGTTCCCTTACTTCTTCCCGAAGAAAAGGGAACCCTACACCTGCCAAAAGCTTCGTCCCCCAAGAAGATCTTGGGCTTGCTCTTGCCAAGAAAATTTGAAGATTGGCGTGGAAGGCACTATAGCACGGTTTCAGAGCCAGCAAACATCGACTGGCGAAGTTATGGGCCACCAAATGAAGCAGGATAAGTGGCCAAACCTAATCAGGGCTGCGAAGCCCCACTCGAAGAAAATCCCGGCCTTCCTGGTACAAGCCGAACGCCTTCCTCCAGTTCCGCCAAACCGGAGGTCAAGTAGATTATCCCGCCGCCTTTTTTCTTATTTCTTTTAACGCCTGTCGAAATAGATGTAGCTTGCGACAGCGTATGATTGGTTCACTAGATCCAACCTTTGTAAGGACCATGTAAATATCTTGAAAATCAATGGAAATCTATTTTGCTTGATGATTGATGTCGAACTTTTATTTCCAGTTGGTATTTGATAACTACACTTCAACTCCTCGTCCTTCCGATGCTTTACCTGCTTCCTCCTACTCGAAGAAAACTCCTGTCGATGATGAATTTATTGAAGATTCTTCGAGTGCGGGTCCAACACAAGACTTGGAAGAACTCCGCCAAAGCAGCTTCAATCAATGAAAAAATGGTGCACTCGTAGTAATGGAATAATCCCGAAGATTATCTGAGAGGGAACAAATTGCACGACAGCAAGCGCAGGATGCTATAATTGCAAAAGAGGCTGCAATTACTGAAGATAAACATGCTACTTCCCGAGAAAATTTCATGCTTGAACTGTTGACTAACGCGAGCTTGGAGAGGGCAGGTATACTTCTTGAACTTAAACTTCTTCAGTTGTTTGCTTATTTTTCTTTCTCTAACAAGTGTACTGTCATCAAATAGGTCCCTTTTTGGACGCTGCTGCCGAAGATCAACGAGTTAACACAAGGTCGAATTTCCTTGTCAACTCGGCACTAGACCATGGTTCCCTCTTTTGGGCTACACCTGAGCGCACCCGACAAATCGTCAGTTTCAAGATCGCGCGTGCAAATTCGTGAGTTCCTTGAATTTTGTACCAAAACGTTGTCCATGGTCTACAACTCCATGTTCCCTCGAAATGTTCAGCCTAAGACACTTCCTGAATTGATGACCAAGTTTAAGGACTCGCATCAAATCCATGGTTTTGTAAGAGCTCAACTAGTAGCTGGTGCCAGATTTGCCCTCATTATGCTTCAGATCTGCCACTCAAAACTGGATATGACCAAAGTGGTTGAGACTGTCCACAACAAGCTGAGGCGACGACGGAGGGGTGTCGACGGAATTGACGAAGTAGTTACGCCAGTGGCTGAAGAAATAATCGGTGACCTTCTTCGAATGGATGCCGACTTTTTTGTAGACGGCCATTATGCCGATTTTCTGGGTGCTTCTGCCGAAGAAGATAGAATAAATATAGATGACTTGTTAGGTCGTGACTGAATCTACTTATTCAGTGGGTAACTATCTTGTCGAGAAACTTGTAACTTGCTGCATATATTGTAAAACAAAGATATATATATTTTTTCTTTCCCCTAGCCCCCGAGTGTCTTGGTGGCTGGTGTCTTTATTTTTATTGTCCTTGCGAGGTGTTTTAAACCAAGGCAAAGGTCTTTGTAAATTTATATGTTGTATGAATGTCTTGTGCAGGACGAACTTTGTCGGGTAAGAAACCCCGAGTCTATCGAAGAAAAAGATGTATATCGCAAAATATCTTTATATTGCAGCACCGCGAGCCCGCCTCATCAAAAACCTTCCAGCCCCACTCGGTGCCCTGAAAGGAAAAGAGTGCGTCTGAAAACTCGCGGGCATTTCAGTACATAGTATGTTTACATATATATATCTTGACTTAGGCGTAGAATCGCCTAAGTTGCGCCACGTTCCAAGGGTTTGGCTCTGCAGCCCCTGTCTTCTTGTCCTTTATCCTGTATGCTCCTCCTTCAATTACTTCAGTGACGATATAAGGGCCTAGCCAAGGTGACTCGAATTTCTCATGGCTATCTTGCGTGATTCGAAGAACTAGGTCGCCCACTTGGAAAGACCTTGGTCGTAATCGTCGGCTGTGATAGTTTTTCATATCTTGCTGATATTTGACGACTCGTGATAATACTTCGTCACGAGCCTCGTCAAGTGCATCCATATCATCTTCCAGCGCCTTTCTCGAAGTTTCTTCATCAAACTCCGCCACTCTCGAAAAATTGTGTTCTATTTCTATCGGCAGCACTGCCTCTGCTCCATGAACCAGGAAAAATGGGGTTTCCTGAGTTGCTGTATTGGGTGTTGTTAGTATGCTCTATAGCACGCTTGGTAACTCCTCCGGCCAAGTGAGCCGAGCTTTTTCCAATGGTGCTAACAGGCGCTTCTTGATGCCGTTGCAGATGACGCCGTTTGCTTTCTCGACTTGACCATTAGTTTGCGGGTGCGCGAACGACGCAAAATGTAGCTTGATGCCTACTTCTGCACAATAAGCCTTGAATTCCTTTGACGTGAAATTGCTGCCATTGTCTGTGACGATGCTATGAGGAACTCCGAACCGAAAAACGATGCTCTTGATGAACTTGACCGCTGATGCTGCATCTGGCGAATTTATCGGCTTTGCTTCAACCCACTTGGTGAACTTGTCGACAGCTACAAGCATATACTCGTACCCTCCTGGCCACGCCTTGTGCAATTTTCCCACCATATCAAGACCCCACTGAGCAAAGGGCCACGACAAAGGTATTGGCATCAGTTCTGCTGCCGGAGAATGAGGTTTTGGCAAACCTTTGACACGCATCACAGGTACGCACTATGTCCTTTGCATCCTCGATGGTTGTTAGCCAATAAAATCCCGCTCTGAAAACCTTGGCCGCAATAACTCTACTGCTTTCATGGTGTCCATATACTCCCTCGTGCACGTCCTTTAAAAGCACCCGACCTTCTTCAGCTGTGACGCATCGCTGTAAGACTCTGATATACTTTTCTTATAAAGCTCGCCTTTAACCACAGTAAAGGCTTTGGATCGTCGAATAATTCGCCTTGCTTCGACTGGATCGTCGGGTATCTGCTGCCTTGAGATATATGCAATATAAGCCTGCATCCATGGTACTTGTATTACCATTACCTCGTGCGATTCTTCCTCATCTCCAGATGCACCTGCCTCGAGGGCTGCCGAAGCCCCCGAGCCTTTCTCGACCTTTTCTTTCTTCTTTGGTTGTTTCCTTGCCTTAGTCGACCTTTCACTTATCTCCTCCCAAAATACTCCGGGTGGTATTGCTAGACACTGCGACCCGATATTTGCCAGAACATCGGCTTCGTCATTGCTGAGCCTGCTAACATGATTCACTTCACACCCGTCGAAAAGCTTCTCGAGTTCATTGTATAACTCCTTGTATGCTATCATGCTATCATTGACTGCGTCGCATTGATTCATAACTTGTTGAGCCACCAGCTGAGAGTCGCCGTATATTTTTAATCGGGTCGCACCACAAGCCTTCGCCATCTTCATCCCATGTATCAGCGCTTCATACTCTGCCTCATTGTTAGATGCGTTGGGAAACGTCATCCGTAGTACATATTTTAACTTGTCTCCTTGAGGTGAAACCAGTATCACGCCTGCTCCCGCTCCTTCTAACCTCTTGGACCCGTCGAAGTTCATGGTCCAGGTTCTCGATAAATCAGGAGGTCCCGTGTTTTGCAGCTCCATCCACTCTGCGACGAAGTCTGGTAAGATCTGCGACTTGATCGCTTTTCTTTTTTCGTATGTGATGTCCCGAGGGGAAAGTTCTATTCCCCAAAGGGAGACACAACCCGTAGCTTCCGGGTTATTCAGTATATTTGATAATGGTGCCTCATTGACCACTATTATCGGATGTGCCGAAAAATAGTGTCGTAGCTTTCTTCTGTTGTAAATACTCCGTATGCTAGCTTCTGATAATGCGGGTACCTCTGTTTTGAAGGTGATAAAACTTCGCTGATGAAATATACCGGCCTTTGTACTCCATGTAGTTTCCCTTCTTCCTCTCGCTCAACCACGAGTGCCGTGCTGACCACCTGAGGTGTGGCCGCAATGTATAACAGGAGAGGTTCCTTTTCCTTGGGCGCCACCAATATTGGAGGTGTCGAGATTGTGCGCTTGAGATCCTCAAAAGCTCTGTCCGCTTCTTCGTTCCACTCGAACTTTTCTCCTTGCTTGATCAAGGCGTAAAATGGCAACGCCCTTTTGCCTAGCCTGGCGACGAATCTGCTCAAAGCTGCGACTCGTCCAGTTAGCTGTTGTATCTCTTTTAACTTTGTTGGCTTCCGCATCGTCACGATAGCCTGAATTTTCTCCGGGTTAGCCTCGATTCCTCTTGCTGATACCAGGAACCCGAGAAGTTCTCCTGCCGGGACGCCGAAGAACATTTTGTCGGGTTTAGCTTGAGACAGAATTTGTCGAGGTTGTCCAAAGTTTCTCTGAGATCATCGATCAATGTTGATCCTTCCTTTGTTGTTATGACGACATCATCAATATATACTTGGACGTTCTTGCCAATCTGCGTGGCTAAGCACTTCTGCATCATCCGCTGGTATGTTGCACCCGCGTTTTTCAACCCGAAAGGCATTGTTCTGTAGCAAAACACGCCATAAGGGGTGATGAAAGCTGTTTTGACTTCATCTTCTTCCTTCAGTCGAATCTGGTTATAACCAGAATATGCGTCCAAGAAGGAAAGACGTTCACAGCCTGCCGTGGAATCGATAATTTAATCGATCCTTGGGAGGGGGAAGTGATCTTTTGGACAATGTTTATTTAGACACGTGAAGTCGACGCATATGCGAAGGACCTCCGTATTTTTCTTCGGGACCAGCACTGGGTTTGCTACCCATGTGGCTTCGTATGTATCTCTTTGATGAACCCAGCTTCTCCGAGTCGATTTATTTCTGACAGCATAGCTTTGCGGTTTGGTTCCGAAAAACGCCGGGTTTCGATTGGCCTGGCCAATGGATCCAATTTTAGGGGGTGCTCGGCAAGTTCCCTGGCTTCTCCTGGCATGTCATCTGGACACCATGCGAAGATTTCCCAGCGCTCACGGAGGAACTCGATGAGCGCGCTTTCCTATGCGAGATCCATATTTGTGCCGATAGCTGCCGTCTTCTTAGGATCTGTCGGGTGCACCTGCACTTCCTTCGAGTTCTTGGTAGTATCAAAGGTTGGTTCCTTAAGCGGCCTCCCGACGTCCGGCGCACGTCGTAATCGTCAGCTTTGACGCCATATACTCTGCTTGCATCCCGAAAGTTTCTGACAGACGATGGAAATCCTTGCCGCACTTATCTGCTAGCGCAAAACTGCCTTTCACCGTAATTGGACCCTTGGGTCCAGGGAGCCTCCACAACAAGTACGTGTAGTGGGGTACTGCCATGAATCTGGCATACGCGGTTCGTCCCAGTAAAGCATGGTACTGTGATGGGAAATCCACGACTTCGAACTCCAACCTCTCGATCCTGTAATTCTCTCGGGTTCCAAACTGAACGTCGAGATTAATCTTCCCCAATGGATAACTTGGCTTGTCTGGTGTGATACCATGGAAACTGATGTCTACGGGTGCTTCTATTCTTGTAGACAGTGTTGGGCCTCCAAGTGCAGAGGTTTGTAGAACAGCAGCAAGTTTCTTAAGTGGATTACCCAAGGTTTATCGAACTCAGGGAGGAAGAGGTCAAAGATATCCCTCTCAAGCAACCCTGTAATCACAAAGCAAGAAGTCTCTTGTGTCCCCAACACACCAAATACACTTGTCAGGTGTATAGGTGCACTAGTTCGGCGAAGAGATAGTGAAATACAAGTAATATGGATGTATATGAGTGGTAATAGCAATCTGAATAAAATATGGCAGCGAGTAAACATGCAACAGAACAGTAAATAAACGGTGTTTGCAGTATTGGAAACAAGGCCTAGGGATCATACTTTCACTAGTGGACACTCTCAACATTGATCGCATAATAAATACTTCTTCTCAAATGTGCTACATACACTCTTGTTTGATAATGAACATCATTGCGTAGGATTACACGAACCCTCAATGCCGGAGTTAACAAGCTCCACAATTCCATGTTCATATTTAAGTAACCTTAGAGCATAATAGATCATTGCAAAATAAACCAAGAACTAACATAGTGCACACTATGAAGGAGGAATAGATCACATCAATACTATCATAATGATAATTAACTCCACAATCTACAAGAGATCGTGATCATAGCCTACGACAAGAACCACAGGGTGCACACACTAATCACCTTTACACCAAGTAGGAGGAATAGAACTACTTTAATAACATCACATGAGTAGCACACAACTAGTAGCGAGACAAAGCTCATCATATGGATCTCAATCATGTAAGGCAGCTCATGAGATCATTGTATGGGAGTACAGAGAGAGATTAACCACATAGCTACGGTAGAGCCCTCAGCCCCAGGGGAGAACTACTCCCTCCTCATCATGGGAGCATGGCGGTGAAGATGGCGGTGGAGACGGCCCGGGGCAATTCCCGTCCCGGCGGCGTGCCGGAACAGAGACTTCGTCCCCCGAATCTTGATTTCGCAATGGCGGCGGCTCGGAAGGTTTTCTCCGTATCGTGGGTCTCCATCGCGTTTAGGCGGGGACCTTAAAAGAGGCGAAGAGGCGGAGTCGGAGGGGGGCGACGACACCATAGGTGGCGCGGCCCAGCCCGGCCGCGCCACCCTATCATCTGGGGCCCACAGGGCCCTCCTCGCGGCTCTCGGGTGTTCGGATGCTTCCGGGCAAAATAGGAACCTGGGCGTTGATTTCGTCCAATTCCGAGAATATTTCGTTACTAGGATTTCTGAAACCAAAAACAGCAGAAAACAGGAACTGGCACTTCGGCATCTTGTTAATAGGTTAGTTCCAAAACGCATAAATATGACATATAATGTGTATAAAACATGTAGGTATCATCAATAAAGTAGCATGGAACATAAGAAATTATCGATACGTTGGAGACGTATCAGCATCCCCAAGCTTAGTTCTGCTCGTCCCGAGCAGGTAAAACGATAACAAAGATAATTTCTTAAGTGACATGCCATCATAACCTTGATCATACTATTGTAAGCATATGAGATAAATGCAGCAATTCGAAGCAATGATGAAGATAATGAGTAAACAAATGAATCATATAACAAAGACTTTTCATGAATAATACTTTCAAGACAAGCATCAATAAGTCTTGCATAAGAGTTAACTCATAAGCAATAAACTCTTAGTAGAAAGCTTTGAAACAACACAAAGGAAGATATAAGTTTCAGCGGTTGCTTTCAACTTTAACATGTATATCTCATGGATAATTGTCAACACAAAGTAATATAACAAGTGCAATAGGTAAACATGTAAGAATCAATGCACACAGTTCACACAAGTGTTTGCTTCTAAGATAGAAAGAATAGGTAAACTGACTCAACAATAAAGTAAAAGAATGGTCCTTCAAAAGGAAAGCATCGATTGCTATATTTGTGCTAGAGCTTTGATTTTGAAAACATATAGAGAGCATAAAAGTAAAGTTTTGAGAGGTGTTTGTTGTTGTCAACGAATGGTAGCGGGTACTCTAACCCCCTTGCCAGACAAACCTTCAAAGAGCGGCTCCCATTTTATTTATTTTTGGGTGGCACTCCTTCCAACCTTCCTTTCACAAACCATGGCTAACCGAATCCTCGGGTGCCTGCCAACAATCTCATACCATGAAGGAGTGCCTTTTTATTTTAGTTTTATTATGATGACACTCCTCCCCACCTTTGCTTTCTCAAGCCATGGCTAACCGAATCCTTCGGGTGCCGTCCAACAATCACATACCATGGAGGAGTGTCTATTTTTGTTAATTAATTTGGGACTGGGAATCCCATTGCCAGCTCTTTTTGCAAAATTATTGGATAAGCGGATGAAGCCACTAGTCCATTGGTGAAAGTTGCCCAACAAGATTGAAAGATAAACACCACATACTTCCTCATGAGCTATAAAACATTGACACAAATAAGAGGTAATAACTTTTGAATTGTTTAAAGGTAGCACTCAAGCAATTTACTTTGGAATGGCGGAGAAATACCATGTAGTAGGTAGGTATGGTGGACACAAATGGCATGAATATTGGCTCAAGTATTTGGATGCATGAGAAGTATTCCCTCTCGATACAGGGTTTTAGGCTAGCAAGGTTATTTGAAGCAAACTCAAGTATGAAATGGTGCAGCAAGACTCACATATAAACATATTGTAAGCATTATAAGACTTTACATCGTCTCCTTGTTGTTCAAACACCTCAACCAAAAAATATCTAGACTTAGAGAGACCAATCATGCAAACCAAATTTTAACAAGCTCTATGTAATTATTCATTAATGGGTACAAGGTACATGATGCAAGAGCTTAAACAAGATCTATATGAGCACAACAATTGCCAAGTATCACATTATTCAAGACATTACACCAATTACTACATGTAGCATTTTTCCAATTCCAACCATATAACAATTTAACGAAGAAGAAACTTCGCCATGAATATTATGAGCTAAGAACACATGTGTTCATACGAACCAGCGGAGCGTGTCTCTCTCCCACACAAGGATGAACTTGTTCAGAGAACTAAGATAACAAACCAAAAACAAAAATAAGCACACAGACGCTCCAAGTAAAATACATAGGATGTGACGGAATAAAAATATAGTTTCACTAGAAGAAACCTGATAATGTTGTCGATGAAGAAGGATGCCTTGGGCATCCCAAGCTTAGATGCTTGAGTCTTGAAATATGCAGGGATGAACCACCGGGGCATCCCCAAGCTTAGACCTTTCACTCTTCTCGATCACATTATATCACCCTCTTCTATTGACCCTTGAAAACTTCCTTCACACCAAACTTCAAGCAAACTCATTAGAGGGTTAGTGCATAATCAAAAATTCACATGTTCAGAGGTGACACAAACATTCTTTTCACTTCTGGACATAAAGCTACTGGACATTAATGGATCAAAGAAATGAATCCAACATAGCAAAAGAGGCAATGCGAAATAAAAGGCAGAATCTGTCAAAAACAGAACAGTCCGTAAAGACGAATTTAAAGCTGGCACCAGACTTGCTCAAATGGAAAAACTCAAAACTAATGAAAGTTGCGTACATATCTGAGGATCACGCTCGTAAATTGGCAGATTTTTTCGAATTTTCTACAGAGAACTGTGCCCAGATTCGTGACAGACAGCAATGCTGTTTCTGCGCAGCGATCCCAAATATAACATCAACTTTGACATAGAAACTTTACTTGGCACAAAAACATGATAAGGAGAGGTTGCTACAGTAGTAAAAAACTTCCAAGACACAAATATAAAACAAAGTACTGTAGCAAAATAACACATGGGTTATCTCCCAAGAAGTTCTTTCTTTATAGCCATTAAGATGGGCTCAGCAATTTTGGTGATGCACCCGCAAGAAATAGTATTTGAAGCAAAAGAGAGCTTCAAGAGGCAATTCAAAACACATTTGAGCCTAACATGCTTCCTATGCAAAAGAATATTATACACAAATGAATTCATGAAGAGCAAAGTGACAAGCATAAGAGGATAAAACACGAGTAACTTAAAGATTCTCAACATAAAGAGGGGAAACTTAATATTATTAAGATGCATATAAACATATCTCCCTCTCTCATAATAACTTTCAGTAGCATCATTGATAAAATCCACAATATACCCGTCACTTAAAACATTCTTATCATGGTTCATATACATAGAAGTATCATTAATTTTGGCATAAGAAGAGTTATTCTCATTAATAGTAATTGGAGCAAGATTATTATCAAGAATTTGAACATGGTAAACAAGTTGCATATTAAAAGAATTGTTTTTGGCAAGCCCATCATAACTATGACAAGTTTCATAAGGATAATTGTAGCATGTGTCATATACATCTCTATAGCAATTATCTAAACCTGAATATGTAATATCATCATTTTCACTAAAAGTAGAAGTCTCAAATATAGGATCTTCAAGCACAACATCCCCAAGCTTAGGGCTTTCAATATCATCGTTTAAGGGGACATGAATAATGCTATCATCATTACTTTCATAATCAGTACCAAAGAGATTTCCAATATCAAAGGTAGTGTGCTCATTCAAATCATGATCGCTAATGTATGTAAAGGGCATAGGAAGATCATCGTATTCAGATTCATTATCACAATAATCATTAGGAGCAACATACTTACGGTTACCTAGCGTTATCTCATTCACGCGGGGATACGCCGTTACCTCTTTCTTTTTATTCTCCTTCTTCTTCTTCTTCTTCTTCTTCTTCTTCTTCTTCTTCTTCTTCTTCTTCTTCTCTTCCTTCTCCTCATTCCCTTCTTTAGGAGGAAGAGGCTTGAAGGGTGGCTTGTCCGCATAACCTGATTTACTTTTAGAAACAATAGAAGAAACTTGGGAGGATCCCTC
The DNA here is from genome assembly GCA_030979885.1 of Lolium multiflorum. Taxonomy (NCBI): domain Eukaryota; kingdom Viridiplantae; phylum Streptophyta; class Magnoliopsida; order Poales; family Poaceae; genus Lolium; species Lolium multiflorum. The sequence goes on along the minus strand of CM061748.1, from coordinate 80,208,781 downwards.
CTTTTCATTAATTAGTTGAAAACACACAGCGGTCCTATCATATTTTGGCAAGGTGTCGTCTTCTAAAATATTTTGTATGTAAGTATTTGTATGGCTATTATTAATGCAATAAGAAAGACAACCATGCAGGACATCATCAATATCAAGATCGTTAATATTTAACAAAGAAATTTTTCTTGATAACTCTTCACACTTCAAAAATAAGGTAAGTTCATCATGCTGATTAGGAATAATTTCATCATCACAATACAAATTTGCAGCACTCATGGGGTTTGAATTATCATTGGAGGAACATTGAAAATTAAAATGACCAACTCTATGGCAAAGTTCACAAATAAAAGGATAGAGGGCACACACTTTTTCTCCAAGATCATCTAGAGCTCTAGACCACTTTCTAGTTTTTTCATTTCTGTGATGGATACAATATTCATCTTCTATTTGATTAATTCCACAAGGTCTATGTATTCCACAAAAATTAACATGCTTATAGGAAATAGCATTCTTAGGAGTTTGAGCACGCTTATTGCAATTATTAACAACAATTTCATTCTTCATGCAAGCGTCTTTAAAAGGTTCATGATACTTATCAAAATTCTTTTTAGGCAATTCTAAATGAGAAGCAAAGGCTTTATAAAGATTTGCAGCAACTTGAGAGTCAAGACCATAAGTAGCACTCATATTTCGAAATTTACCACTATCCATGAAAGTTTCAATGCATTCATAATCATAATTTATACCTGACTCTTTACCTTTGTCGTTCTCCCAATCTTCAGCGTTCTCCTTAATCCGATCGAGAAGGTCCCTTTTAAACTCTTCTTTATTGCTCGTGAATGATCCAGAACAAGTAGTATCCAGCAAGGTCTTATCTTGAAAAGAAAGTCTTGCATAGAAATTATCAATGATGATATTACCTGGAAGCTCATGATTGGGGCATTTGAGCATTAAAGTCTTCAATCTCTCCCATGCTTGGGCAATACTCTCTCCATCATGAGGCCAAAAATTATATATATGGTTTCGATCTTTGTGAATTTCACTTGGAGGATAGAACTTGGAATAAAATAGAGGCACAATATCCTTCCAATCAAGAGAGTGCCCGTCCTTCAATAGTTTATACCAATGCGCCGCTTCACCAGATAGCGATATAGAGAATAGTTTCTTCTTCACTTCATCCATAGAGATACCTGCACACTTGAATAACCCGCATAATTCATGCAAAACAGTAAATGATCTCCAGGATGGACAGTTCCATCCCCTTCATAGCGGTTATCCATAACACGTTCAATAATTTTCATAGGTATTTTGTACGGAATACTTTCAGCAGGTGGATTTAAAATATCAGAAGCATCATTAAAGTTATCGCATATGGGAGATAAAGCATTATCAGAACAAAATATTTCTTCCAAAGCGGAGGAGCTGAAAAGATTATTTTTATGTAAACCAGCTTCCCCAAGCTTAGACTTCTTCATAGCATTAGTAGTAATTGCATTCATACTAATAACATTGCTACTATCATGTAAATAAGGTTCCATAGGTTTTTTAATTTTCGCATCAAACCATCCATGTCTTAAATCAGGAAATAGAATAAGAAGCTCACTAATTTTTTTGTTGTTTTCCATTATGCCTATCTAGTGAAAAATAAAAACAAGAAACAAAAAGATGCAATTGCAGTCTAAAGGAAATAGCTTCGAGCACACACACACAATGGCGCCAGAAAAGTACATACCGAACCGGAGTGTGAGTACCTTTTACCCTTCCTCCCCGGCAAGCGCCAGAAAGTGCTTGATGTCTACGGGTGCTTCTATTCTTGTAGACAGTGTTGGGCCTCCAAGTGCAGAGGTTTGTAGAACAGCAGCAAGTTTCCCTTAAGTGGATTACCCAAGGTTTATCGAACTCGGGGAGGAAGAGGTCAAAGATATCCCTCTCAAGCAACCCTGTAATCACAAAGCAAGAAGTCTCTTGTCCCCAACACACCAAATACACTTGTCAGGTGTATAGGTGCACTAGTTCGGCGAAGAGATAGTGAAATACAAGTAATATGGATGTATATGAGTGGTAATAGCAATCTGAATAAAATATGGCAGCGAGTAAACATGCAACAGACAGTAAGTAAACGGTGTTTTCAGTATTGGAAACAAGGCCTAGGGATCATACTTTCACTAGTGGACACTCTCAACATTGATCGCATAATAAATACTTCTTCTCAAATGTGCTACATACACTCTTGTTTGATAATGAACATCATTGCGTAGGATTACACGAACCCTCAATGCCGGAGTTAACAAGCTCCACAATTCCATGTTCATATTTAAGTAACCTTAGAGCATAATAGATCATTGCAAAATAAACCAAGAACTAACATAGTGCACACTATGAAGGAGGAATAGATCACATCAATACTATCATAATGATAATTAACTCCACAATCTACAAGAGATCGTGATCATAGCCTACGACAAGAACCACAGGGTGCACACACTAATCACCTTTACACCAAGTAGGAGGAATAGAACTACTTTAATAACATCACATGAGTAGCACACAACTAGTAGCGATACAAAGCTCATCATATGGATCTCAATCATGTAAGGCAGCTCATGAGATCATTGTATTGGAGTACAGAGAGAGAGATTAACCACATAGCTACGGTAGAGCCCTCAGCCCCAGGGGAGACTACTCCCTCCTCATCATGGGAACAGCGATGGCGGTGAAGATGGCGGTGGAGACGGCGGGGCAATTCCCCGTCCGGCGGCGTGCCGGAACAGAGACTTCTGTCCCCGAATCTTGATTTCGCGATGGCGGCGGCTCGAAGGTTTTCTCCGTATCGTGGGTCTCCGTATCGCGTTTTAGGTCGGGGACCTTTAAATAGGCGAAGAGGCGGAGTCGGGAGGCGAAGGGGCGACGACACCATAGGGTGGCGCGGGCCCAGCTGGCCGCGCCACCCTATCATCTGGGCCCACAGGCCCCCTCCGGCGGCTCTCGGGTGTTCTGGATGCTTCCGGGCAAAATAGGAACCTGGGCGTTGATTTCGTCCAATTCGAGAATATTTCGTTACTAGGATTTTCGAAACCAAAAACAGCAGAAAACAGGAACTGGCACTTCGGCATCTTGTTAATAGGTTAGTTCCAGAAAACGCATAAATATGACATATAATGTGTATAAAACATGTAGGTATCATCAATAAAGTAGCATGGAACATAAGAAATTATCGATACGTTGGAGACGTATCAGAAACGCGTATCCGTTGGTTTTAAGTTCGCCAAGGATATGTTCATCTTCCTCAATGTATCTGCGTACATAAGGTTTAGGATGCTGCCTCCATCTATAAAAACTCGCGACACATCGAATCATGCGATCACCGCTGGTAAGATTAAAGCTGATCGTCCTGGTCGAGGAACTTGCTGCGGGTGATCCGCTATGGTGAAGCCAATGTCCTGTACCGACCAATTTAGATACTCTATTGTTGGTGGAGGCATCTTTTCTGCCATAAAAACTTGCCGAGAAATCACTTTCTGAGCTCTATTGGATGTCCTGGCCTTCTGAATCATCGAGACTGCACCGTTCGTGTCGATATATGGAGGCGGTGGTGGTGCCGCCGCTATTCCGAGCTGGTGTCGATTTTCGTCAGTAATTGCGGGAGGAGGCGGAAGATGAACCTCGCTCCTTGGCCCCCGAGGGTATCTGTTTGCTGCCTGTGCGTTGGCATGCCCCGCAAATCTGTTTAACGCTGAAAAGTTCGGCAGTTTTCTGCAAGTGTCCTGACTGCCTCTTTCCATTGTTGTTGAGGTAAAAGTGCATTTCGCATGGTCCGTTCATCATATCTTCGGGAGATACATACGGCCTCTGGAACCTTGGACCATTATTTTGCCTTCCTCGGAAGCCGGCCAATATTTGTCCGGGACCGTTGTGATCTGAATACTGGCGAGGAAAACGCCGTCTATTTTGGAAGTTTCGTTACGATCTTCCCGGGTGACCTATGTCGCTTGTTGTTGACGCATCCTCTCCATCTGCCCAACGATTTGCTATCTCCATGAGTGCTGCTATTGTCTTTGGATTAGTTCTCCCTAGATCCTCGATGAAGTCCTTCCTTCGGATCCCTCCGACAAAAGCATCTATCGCTCTCTCGTCAGATACATTTTCTGCCGAGTTTTTGATAATATTCCACCTCTACGCCCTCATCGACTCGTCATACTTCTGTCGACAGGCTCTCAACTCCTCTATCGACGCAGGCTTCTTGCATGTAGACAAGAAATTCTTTACGAACAGGTCCTCGAAGGTTTCCCAACTGTCGATAGATCCAGGTGGTAACTTCTTGATCCATGATCGAGCTGCGCCACTTAGATACACCTGGATGCTTTGCATAGCCGTTGCCTTAGTTCCACCCATCAGTTTTACTGTCTCCAGGTAATCAACCAACCAATCCTCGGGATCTTGCAGTCCATCGAATTTTTTGTAACTGTCAGGCAACTTGAAATCTGACGGTACTCGCGTTTTGCGGACTCGTCGTGTAAAACAGGGGAGTCCACACAGATCTTCGTCATCTACTTCAGGTGACTGCCGTCTTACTCTCCTTTCCTGTCGCGCCCTATCGACCCGTGTCTGCGTCACTATATCTCTCGCTGACGTTCTTGGAGGTGGTTGTACTGCCGCTGTAGGTCGCGGGCTATTTTGTCTCGCGGCACCTTCGGGAGGTGTGCTTGTTCCTGCGAACGCTGTCCCCATAACTCCAACTCCTGCCAAAGCCATATTATACAATGCCTCTCTTGGATCTCCTGCGGGTGGCCTGTTTGCCAGTATAAAGGCCTGTGTCGCCATATATCCCGCTTCCGGGGTTTTGGGGATAATGTTCCCTCTTGTGTCAATCGAAAGACTGATACGTCTCAAACGTATCTATAATTTCTTATGTTCCATGCTACTTTTATGACAATACTTGAATGTTTTATACATACTTTACAGCATTATTATACATTTTCCGCACTAACCTATTAACAAGATGCCGAAGGGCCAGTTGTTTTCTCTGTTTTTGGTTTCAGAAATCCTAGTAAGGAAATATTCTAATTGGACGAAATCAACGACCAGGATCCTATTTTTCCACGGCTTCTAGAAGACCGAGGGATAACGAAGTGGCCACGAGGCGGCCAGACAACAGGGCGGCGCGCCCTGGCCCCGGCCGCGCGCCGTGGTCCGGGCCCTCGCGCCGCCCCCGACCTACCCTTCCGCCTACAAATAGCCTTCATCGCGAAACCCCCTGTACGGAGAGCCACGACGGAAAACCTTCCGGAGACGCCGCCGCGAATCCCATCTCGGGATTCAGGAGATCGCCTCCGCACCCCGCCGGAGAGGGGAATCATCACCGGAGGGGCTCTACATCATCATGCCCGCCTCCGGATTGATGCGTGAGTAGTTCATCCTTGGACTATGGGTCCATAGCAGTAGCTAGATGGTTGTCTTCTCCGCTTGTGCTATCATTGTTTAGATCTTGTGAGCTGCCTAACATGATCAAGATCATCTATTTGTAATGCTACATGTTGTGTTTGGTGGGATCCGATGAATCTAGAATACTATGTTAACTTGATTATCAATCTATCATATATGTGTTGTTTATGTTCTTGCATGCTCTCCGTTGCTAGTAGAGGCTCGGCCAAGTTGATACTTGTAACTCCAAGAGGGAGTAATTATGCTCATGCCTCCATGAATCTGGGACAGTGACAGAAAGTTCTAAGGTTGTGGATGTGCTGTTGCTACTAGGGATAAAACATTGATGCTTTGTCTAAGGATATTTGTGTTGATTACATTACGCACCATACTTAATGCAATTATCTCTTGTTTACAACTTAATACTGGAGGGGGTTCGGATGATAACCGAAGGTGGATTATTTAGGCATAGATGCATGCTGGATAGCGGTCTATGTACTTTGTCGTAATGCCCTGATTAAATCACATAGTAATCATCGTTGATATGTATTGAATCTTGATTTGTCAATTTCCCACCTGTAATTTGTTCACCTAGCATGTTAGTTATCTTATTGGAGAGACACCACTAGTGAACTGTGGACCCCGGTCCATTCTTTTACATCTGAATACATTCTACTGCAATTATTGTTCTTTACTGTTTTTTGCAAACAAACACCATCTTCCACTCGATACGCTTAATCCTTTGTTTTTAGCAAGCCGGTGAGATTGACAACCTCACTGTTACGTTGGGGCAAAGTACTTTGATTGTGTTGTGCAGGTTCCACGTTGGCGCCGGTTTCACTGGTGTTGCGCCGCACTACATTCCTCCATCAACAACCTTCACGTGCTTCTTGGCTCCTACTGGTTCGATAACCTTGGTTTCTTACCGAGGGAAAACTCGCCGTGCGCATCACACCTTCCTCTTGGGGTTCCCAACGGACGTGTCGACTACACGCTAGCAAGACTTTTTCTCGCGCCGTTGCCGGGAGATCAAGACACGCTGCAAGGGAGTCTCCACTTCCAATATCTTTACTTTGTTTTTGTCTTGCTTTACTTTATTTTATTTACTGTCTTGTTTGCTACATATTAAAAACACACAAAAATTAGTTACTTTACTTTCTGTCTTGTTTACTTGTTCTATATCAAAACACAAAAAAATTAGTTACTTGTCTTTATTTTATTTGCCTAGTTTACTTTTATTACTGTTATAATGGGTACTCCTGAAAATACTAAGTTGTGTGATTTCACTTGCACAAATAATAATGATTTTATATGTACTCCTATTGCTCCACCTGCTACTACAGCAGAATTCTATGAAATTAAACCTGCTTTACTGAATCTTGTTATGAGAGAGCAATTTTCTGGTGTTAGTACTGATGATGCTGCTGCCCATCTTAATAATTTTGTTGAACTTTGTGAAATGCAAAAGTATAAGGATATAGATGGTGATATTATAAAACTGAAATTGTTTCCTTTCTCATTAAGAGGAAGAGCTAAAGATTGGTTGCTTTCTTTGCCTAAAAATAGTATTGATTCATGGACTAAGTGTAAAGATGCTTTTATTAGTAAATATTATCCTCCCGCTAAGATTATATCTTTGAGAAGTAGCATTATGAACTTTAAACAATTTGATAATGAACATGTTGCTCAAGCATGGGAGAGAATGAAATCTTTGGTAAAGAATTGCCCAACCCATGGACTGACTACTTGGATGATCATCCAAACCTTTTATGCAGGATTGAATTTTTCCTCGAGGAACCTATTGGATTCAGCTGCTGGAGGTACTTTTATGTCCATCACCTTGGGCGCCGCAACTAAACTACTTGATGATATGATGATCAATTACTCTGAATGACACACTGAAAGAACTCCTCAAGGTAAGAAGGTAAATTATGTTGAAGAAACCTCTTCTTTGGGTGATAAGATTGATGTTATTATGTCTATGCTTGCAAATGGTAGATCTCATACTGATCTTAATAATGTTCCTTTAGCTTCATTAGTTGCTCAAAAAGAAAATGTTGATGTGAATTTCATAAAGAGTAACAATTTCAACAACAATGCTTATAGGAATAATTATGGTAACAACAACTATAGGCCATATCCTTCTAATAATGGTAATGGTTATGGTAATTCTTATGGTAATTCTTACAACAACAATAAGAGTGTACCCTCTGGTCTTGAAGTGATGCTTAAAGAATTTATTAGTACACAAACTGCTTTCAATAAAACCTTGAAGAAAAGCTTGGTAAAATTGATGTTCTTGCTTCTAAGGTTGATAGTCTTGCTCTTGATGTTGATCTTTTAAAATTGAAAGTTATGCCTGAGGAAGTTAAAGATGCTAGGTTTGCTAAAACAAATGCCATCCAAGTTAGAATTAATGATAATATTAGAATGTTGGCTGAATTGCATGCTAGGTGGGATAGAGAAGAAAAAGAAAAACTTGCTAAAGAGAATAATGTAGCTAAAGTTTGGACTATTACCACCACTAGTAATGTTGATTCTTCACATGTTGCTACACCTCCTACTATCAATGGTAAAATAATTGGTGTTGGCAATGTTTCTACTCCTAGTACAAAGCGTGCAAAATTGCCTGAAAGCTGAAACTGCTGTGATAAAACTGCCGAAATTTTTCAAAATATTGGTGACAATGATTCCATTGTTGTAGAACATAATGGTTGATTTTGATGATTATCATATTAATGAAGTTATAAAGTTCTTACAAAAACTTGCTAGAAGTCCCAATGCTAGTGCTATAAATTTAGCATTTACAAAACATATTACAAATGCTCTCATTAAAGCTAGGGAAGAGAAATTAAAACTTGAAGCTTCTATTCCTAGGAAGTTAGAAGATGGTTGGGAGCCCATCATTAAAATGAAATTCAATGACTTTGAATGTAATGCTTTATGTGATCTTGGTGCAAGTATTTCTGTTATGCCTAAGAAAATTTATGATATGCTTGACTTGCCACCATTGAAGAATTGTTATTTTGATGTTAATCTTGCTGATAATGTTAAAAAGAAACCTTTGGGGAGGATTGATAATGTTCATATTACGGTTAACAATAACCTTGTCCCCGTTGATTTTGTTGTCTTGGATATCGAATGCAATGCATCTTGTCCTATTGTGTTGGGAAGACCTTTTCTTCGAACCGTTGGTGGTTATTGATATGAGGGAAGGTAATATTAAATATCAATTTCCTCTCAAGAAAGGTATGAAACACTTCCCTAGAAAGAGAATGAAGTTGCCTTTTGATTCTATTATTAGAATAAGCTATGATGTTGATGCTTCTTCTCTTGATGTTACTTTATTTGCACTTTCTGCGCCTAGCTGAAAGGCGTTAAAGAAAAGCACTTCTTGGGAGATAACCAAAGTTACATTTTATTTACTGTATTGTTGAGTCTTGGAAGTTTATTACTACTGTAGCAACCTCTCCTTATCATGTTTTTGTGCCAAGTAAAGTTTCTATGCTAAAGTTGATGCTAGATTTGGATCGCTGCGCAGAAACAGCATTGCTGTCTGTCACGAATTCGTACAGATTTCCCTGTAGAAAAATCAAAAAAATCTGAACATTTACGAGCGTGATCCTCATATATGTACGTAACTTTCATTAGTTTTGAGTTTTTCCATTTGAGCAAGTTAAGTGCCCCTGCCAGATTCGTCTTTACGGACTGTTCTGTTTTTGAGAGATTCTGCCTTTTATTTCGCATTGCCGCTTTTGCTATGTTGAATGAGTTTCTTTGTTCCATTAACTTTCAGAACCTTTGTGCAATGTCCATAAGTGTTAAGAATGATTGTGTCACCTCTGAATATGTGAATTTGTAATTATGCACTAACCCTCTAAAGAGTTTGCTTGAAGTTTGGTGTGGAGGAAGTTTTCAAGGGTCAAGAGAAGAGGATGATATACTATGATCAAGAAGAGTGAAAGGTCTAAGCTTGGGGATGCCCCGGTGTTCATCCCTGCATATTTTAAGAAGACTCAAGCATCTAAGCTTGTGGATGCCCAAGGCATCCCTTCTTCATCGACAACATTATCGTGTCACTTCTAGTGAAACTATATTTTTATTCCATCACATCTTATGTTCTTTACTTGGAGCGTCGGTTTGCTTTTATTTTCATTTTGGTTTGAATAAAGTTGGATCCCATCATTCTTATATTGGAGATATTACGCTCCGCTTTTTCATATGGAACACGTGTGTTCTTAATTGTGCTTTAATGTTCATGGCGAAGGCTGAAATTGCTTCGTTAAATTGCTATTTGGTTGGAATCAGAAAATGCTGCATATGGTTTGGAATAACTTGGCAATTGTTTGAGCTCTCATAGATCATGTTTAAGCTCTTGCATCATGTAGTTTAATCTATTAATGAAGAACTACCGTAGAGCTTGTTTAATTTGGTTTGCATGATTGGTCTCTCTAAGTCTAGATATTTTCGGGTAAAGTGTTTGAACAACAAGGAAGACAGTGTAGAGCCTTATAATGCTTGCAATATGTTCTTGTGTAAGTTTTGCTGTACCTGTTCATACTTGTGTTATCTTCAAACAACCTTGCTAGCCCAAACTTTGTACTGAGAGGAAATGCTTCTCATGCATCCAAACACCTTGAGCCAAAACCCCATGCCATTTGTGTCCACCATATCTACCTATTATGTGGTATTTTTCTGCCATTCCAAAGTAAATTACTTGAGTGCTACCTTTAAAATTTCATTCCTTTATCTTTGCAATATATAGCTCATGGGACAAATAGCTTAAAAACTATTGTGGTGATGAATATGTAGTTATGTGTCTTAATTATTATAAGTTGCTTGTTGAGCGGTAACCATGTTTCTGGGGACGCCATCAACTCTTTACCTTTGTTGGATATCATGTGAGATGCTATGCATGTTCGTCTTGTCTGAAGTAAGTGCGATTTCATGATCAAATGGTTTGAGTATGCATATGTTAGAGAAGAACATTGGGCCGCTAACTAAAGCCATGTATCATGGTGGAAGTTTTAGTTTGGACATACAACCTCAATCTCTTATGAGAATATTATTCGTTGTTGAATGCTTAAGCATTAAAAGAGGAGTCCATTATCTGTTGTCTATGTTGTCCCGGTATGGATGTCTAAGTTGAGAATAATCAAAAGCGAGAAATCCAATGCGTGCTTTCTCCTTAGACCTTTGTACAGCGGCATAGAGGTACCCCTTTGTGACACTTGGTTGAAACATATATTATGCGATGATAATCCGTGTTTTCCGAGCTGATTAGGACAAGGTGCGAGCACTATTAGTACTCTATGCATGAGACATGCAACTTGTCGGAAGTATTATGCATAGAACATATGAATTATTACTACCGTTGACAAAATTGTTTCTATGTTTTCAAAACAAAAGCTCTAGCACAAAAATAGTAATCCATGCTTCCTCTGCGAAGGGCCATTCTTTTACTTTATTGTTGAGTCAGTCTACCCACTTCTTTCTATCTTAGAAGCAAACACTTGTGTTAACTGTGTGCATTGATTCTTACATGTTTACTTGTTGCACTTGTTATATTACTCCATGTTGACAAATATCCATGAGATATATATGTTACAAGTTGAAAGCAATTGCTGAAACTTAATCATCCTTTGTGTTGCTTCAATGCATTCTACTTAGAATTTATTACTTATGAGTTAGCTCTTATGCAAGTCTTGTTGATACTTGTCTTGAAAGTACTATTCATGAAAAGTTTTGCTATATGATTCATTTGTTTAGTCATTATCTTTGTTAGCAATCTTTTGTTCAGATCACTCCATTCATCTCATATGCTTTACAATAATGTTGATCAAGATTATGTTGGTAGCATGTCACTTCAGAAATTATTTGTGTTATCGTTTACCTACTCGAGGACGAGTAGGAACTAAGCTTGGGGATGCTTGATACGTCTCAAACGTATCTATAATTTCTTATGTTCCATGCTACTTTTATGACAATACTTGAATGTTTTATACATACTTTACAACATTATTATACATTTTCCGGCACTAACCTATTAACAAGATAACGAAGCGCTAGTTGTACTGCAGTTTTTGGTTTCAGAAATCCTACTAAGGAAATATTCTTAATTGGACGAAATCAACGCCCAGGGTCCTATTTTTCCACGAAGCTTCCAAGACCGGAGGGATAACGAGTAGGGCCACGAGGCGGCTGCACAACGTGGGCGGCGCAGCCAGGCCCTGGCCGCGCGGCCCGTGGTCCGGCCCTCGCGTCACCCCCGACCTACCCTTCCGCCTACAAATAGCCTTCGTCGCGAAACCCCCGTACCGAGAGCCACGATACGGAAAACCTTCCAGAGACGCCGCCGCGAATCCCATCTCGGGGGATTCGAGATCGCCTCCGGCACCCTGCCGGAGAGGGGAATCATCACCGGAGGGGCTCTACATCATCATGCCCGCTCCGGATTGATGCGTGAGTAGTTCACCCTTGGACTATGGGTCCAGCGTAGCTAGATGGTTGTCTTCTCCGCTTGTGCTATCATTGTTTAGATCTTGTGAGCTACCTAACATGATCAAGATCATCTATTTGTAATGCTACATGTTGTGTTTGGTGGGATCCGATGAATCTAGAATACTATATTAAGTTGATTATCAATCTATCATATATGTGTTGTTTATGTTCTTGCATGCTCTCCGTTGCTAGTAGAGGCTCTGGCCAAGTTGATACTTGTAACTCCAAGAGGGAGTAATTATGCTCGATAGTGGGTTCATGCCTCCATTGAATCTGGGACAGTGACAGAAAGTTCTAAGGTTGTGGATGTGCTGTTGCTACTAGGGATAAAACATTGATGCTTTGTCTAAGGATATTTGTGTTGATTACATTACGCACCATACTTAATGCAATTATCTGTTGTTTACAACTTAATACTGGAGGGGGTTCGGATGATAACCCGAAGGTGGATTATTTAGGCATAGAAGCATGCTGGATAGCGGTCTATGTACTTTGTCGTAATGCCCTGATTAAATCACATAGTAATCATCGTTGATATGTATTGAATCTTGATTTGTCAATTTCCCACCTGTAATTTGTTCACCCAAAGATGTTAGTTATCTTATTGGAGAGACACCACTAGTGAACTGTGGACCCCGGTCCATTCTTTTACATCTGAATACATTCTACTGCAATTATTGTTCTTTACTGTTCTTTGCAAACAAACACCATCTTCCACTCGATACGCTTAATCCTTTGTTTTCAGCAAGCCGGTGAGATTGACAACCTCACCGTTACGTTGGGGCAAAGTACTTTGATTGTGTTGTGCAGGTTCCACGTTGGCGCCGGTTTCACTGGTGTTGCGCCGCACCACATTCCTCCACCAACAACCTTCACGTGGTTCTTGGCTCCTTGGTTCGATAACCTTGGTTTCTTACTGAGGGAAAACTTACTGTTGTGCGCATCACACCTTCCTCTTGGGGTTCCCAACGGACGTGTCGACTACACGCCAGCAAAGACATGTCGAGGTTCTGGATCAAGTTCTCCCTATCTGCCTCCGGTATATTCTGCAGTCGAGACCTTGCCCTGTTACGGCCATCTCTGTGGTTGTCTCCCGAAGTTCCTGAATGTCGACTCAGCTCAGCCCTTCGCCGCTGACACGAAGCAGCGGCTCTTCTTTTTCGAGTTCAGCCGTTTGTTTTCGAGCTCTTCCTTACGGCTAGTCTATATTGGTACGCCTGTAACTCCGCGTTGCAGTGGTATTCATCGGCTCCGTGCCATTCATGGCTCTTGTCGCTCTATCCCAAGCTTCTTGCGGGAGCTGCACTTTGTCTCTAGGTTCGGGACCGATGTATTTGGTGCCCAAACCTCGCGTGAGATCAGCGGGATCGACGTATGGATTTCCCAAATTGTCGAAAGCCTCTGATGTCTCCGGCTCTACTCGGCTTGCTTCCTCAATGGCGTACACTTGGTGATGTGCTGAAGCTTGATTGTCGTCGATATTGGTGACACCGTCATATAGATCGGCGAAGACCTCACGAATAGAAGTAGATCTATCGGAGCCGTTGCTTATATTTGAGTCCGCAGACGACCCGACGGATATGTTGCCGAAGATCTTGACGAGTTCATCGCTTGATGCAAGCTTGGTGGAGATTGCCGACGAAATCTCTTCATCGCCAGACTCGAACGATGAAACCGATCCCGATGAATCGGAACCAGCTGCAACCGATCTCGCCGAATCCGATCTTGCGAGACAATGAGATCCTTCTTTCCCGACGCGGAAGTGGAACCTCGATCCATCGCGTTGCTTGCTACCGAAGATGCTGATGATGTTGAACGTGGCATCGAGATCAGAACCTTGTCGCCTCTAATTCCCACAGACGGCGCTAATTGATAAGGGATTAACTTATCAATGCCTACGGGTTGTAGACTATGGTTTAGTTAGAAGTAGAGGGCAAGTAGATCTCGATAGTTTCAGCCGGAAAAGTACTCGACTGCTACGAAAACTAGGGTTACGTGAAACAATGAATCGATCCTTTCTTTGTCCCTCGACTCCCCTTTATATAGGAGGCGGAGCCGAGGGTTTTCGTGATGTACAAATTACAGAGTTCGGGAGGGTTTCTGATCCATCCCGCAATAGTTACAAGTCAATATTCCTAATACAATTCTATCTTTCCAAACTATATCCCGATTGGGCCTCTGGGCTTTGTAAAACTTCGGGTCGTGGGCCTTCAGTAAACCCTGGGTATCTTCTTCAGCAAGCCCATTGGGGATGCCTATGTCACCAGGTGCCGGCCCTAGATGGTTTTTGGTAACCCTAACCCTAAACCCCGACTATATAAAGGGGGGGTGGGTTGGCCGCCATACCTGCTCCGTACGCAACCCTAATCTGCCACCTCTCCTCCCTCCCAGTTTCTCCTGCTCCGGCTTAGGCGAAGTCCTGCAGGAATTCTCCTCCACCACCACCACCACCACGCCGTCGTGCGCTAGGATTCCGGGGATCTACCTCCGCCCCGCTGGAACGGAGGAAGGACTTCATCGACACCGCACGCGTGACCGAGTACGGAAGTGCTGCCAGATTGCAGCACTAACGATAATCTACATCAACCACGAGATCTGATCTCGTTAAGGCTTTGGATCTTCGAGGGTTACTCTCTCTTCTATCTTGTTGCTCCGGTCTCATAGATTAGATCTTGGCTTTGCCATAGATTGGATCTTGGATTTATTCGTCTATGCGGTAGAATTTTTTGTTTTCCATGCAACGAACCCTACAGAAGGCAGTGGTATCAGATCATGCAGACAGAGCTGTCTGGTACGTCTCAAATGTATCTATAATTTTTGATGCTCCATGCTTGCTTTACACCAATTTATATATGTTTTGCTCATGCTTCTTTGCACTTTTATACATTTTCTGGCACAGTGCCAGTTCCCTGTTTTCTGTTGTTTTGTATTTCAGAAAAGTTGAACAGGAAATATTCTCGAAATTGTACGAAACAAAAGCCGAAGTCAATATTTACCGTAACGAAGAAGAAGTCCGAAGGGGAGTCGAAGAAAGGCAACAGGGCGGCCAGATCGGCCCTAGGCGCGGCCTGGCCTGCGCCCGTGCCTAGGGGTGGTGTGGGCCCCTTGGCCTCCATCGACATCGCCCTTCCGCCTATTTATTCACGATCTCGGGAAAACCCTGGATACCCGAGCCTCCATCCACGAAAAGTTCCATCGCGGCCGCCATTGCAGACCCTAGCTCGAGAGGGTTCTGAAGCTCTTCCCGGCACCTGCTGGAGGGGGAAATCATCGCCCTGCCCGCCTCTGAAGTGATGCGTGAATAGTTCATCTCTGGACTATGGGTCCATAGCAGTAGCTAGATGGTTGTCTTCTCTAATTTCTGCCTCATGTTTAGATCTTGTGATCTGCCCTACATGATCAAGATCATCTGTATGTAATGCTACATGTTGTGTTTGCTGGGACACGATGAATATTGAATACTATGTTGAGATCGATTATATATTCTTGTCATATGTTATTTGTCTGTTGCTAATAGATACTCTGGCCAAGTAGATGCTTGTGACTCCAAGAGGGGTATTTATGCTCGATAGTAGGTTCATGCCTCTAGTTTTCCGGAAGAGTGACAATAACTTCTAAGATTGTAGATGTGTTGTTGCTACTAGGGAGAAAACAACAATGTTTTATCCGAGGGTAATTCTATTGTTTACTTTACACACATTGCTTAATGCGATAATCTGTTGCTTGCAACTTAATACTGGAAGGGGTTCGGATGATAACCGGAAGGTGGATTATTAGTCATATACGCAGTTGGATTATGGTCTATGTATTATGTTGTAAAGCCCAAGCGAATCTCATAGTAATCATCTTGTCATGTATGGTAGGTATTCTGCCAATTGCCCAGCTGTAGTTTGTTCACCCAGCATGTTATTTATCTTTATGGAGAGACACCTCTAGTGAACTGTGGACCCCGGTCCTTTCCTTTACACTGATAAATTCATCCACTCCAATCCTGCTATGTTTACTTTCTACAAGCACTATTCTCTTTAATTACTGCAAACATCTCTTTCCATTCGATACGTCTAATCCTTTGTGTTCAGCAAAACCGCTGAGATTGACAACCTCACTGTAAGATGGGGAAAAGTATTTTGGTTGTGTTGTGTGCAGGTTCCACATTGTTGCTGACACCGGTAGTGCGCCCTGCCAATAGTCAGCTAGCAACACCTTCAGAAGTCACGCCTTTCTCCTACTGGTCGATTAAACCTTGGTTTCTTACTAAGGGAAAACTTGCTATTGTGCTCATCATACCTTCCTCTTGGGGTTCCCTAACGGTGTGCAATCTGCGCTAATCAAGCTCTTTTTCTGGCGCCGTTGCCGGGGAGAAAGAGGATTTCATCAAGGGGGGCTCTCATCTCCAATCTCTTTAATTTGTTATAGTTTTGCTTATTTTATTTTATTTTGTCTTGTTTGCTTTATAAAAAAACACACAAAAACTAGTTTCTCTTATTGTTGACTTTATATAAAAACACACAAAAAATTAGTTCCTATTTTAAGTTGTTTCTATGTCTATTCCTGTTACTATGTCACCGAGGAAATGATCATTACTTTGAATCAAGGGAGTGGGGAGAGTTTTATGGAAGCTTGGTCTAGAATTAATAATTCTTATAATAAAACTGAACCTAAAATGACTCTAGGCTTGCTTCTTAGTAGCTTTTATTTTGGTCTTATTCTTTGTTATAGATATGCTTTGGACACCGTAGCAGGAGGAGATTTCCTCCATTGTGATGGAGATCAAGCTTTTAATGCCATAAAAAAGTTAATTGCAACATATAGCTCACCTAGTAATTTTGATTCATCCCTTGTGAGCATTTTTGCTAGATTAAACTCTTGAGACGAGTACAACTAGCTTGAAAGAATGTTATAGTATGCTTCGGGAGTAGTAGGATCTTGTTCCGATAAATTCTGAACCCTCAAGTTGGCTCCCTTCAGTGAAATTTGATATAAGTGGTGAATTTTTTATAATCATTGCGATATTATGTCTGAGTTTTTTCTGATGACTAAAGATATTTACGAGTCTTTAAATATTTAGGGACTTTCTGAGGGTGGAGAAGAAATCTCTTACCAATAATGCTATTATATTACCCCTTGGAATTATTGAAGGAGTGCATACAAAAATCCTAGGAATAATGGTATCTACTGATTATCTTGTCATTGAATGTGTAGGAAAATGACAAATCACGCTTGGGCGATCTCTGCTAAAACTCCTGGGAGCAAGGATTGATGTTGGAAAAGGTATCATGACTCACCGCCCCACCAGGTACTTCTCATTCTTTTCCTAAGAAAATACGTAAAGGTAGGAGGGGTAGGTGCAAGGTTCCCGCCATTTATGATGTTGATGCTTCTTCACTTGATAATACTTGATGCTAGCTCTTTTTCTGCGCCTAGCTGAAAGGCGTTAAAGAAAAACACTCTTGGGATATAACCCATGTTTAATTTCTGTAATTTTTTTATTGAGCCTTGGAAGTTATTACCTCTGTAATAACCTCTCATTATCATTTTTATTTCGTTTTTGTGCCAAGAATAGCCTCTAATAGGAAGAAAGTAAGATTTGGGGAAGTTGCTTGATACGTCTCCAACGTATCGATAATTTCTTATGTTCCATGCTACTTTATTGATGATACCTACATGTTTTATACACACTTTATGTCATATTTATGCATTTTCTGGAACTAACCTATTAACAAGATGCCGAAGTGTCCTGTTTTTGGTTTCGTAATCCTAGTAACGAAATATTCTCAATTGGACGAAACCAACGCCCAAGTTCCTATTTTTCCACGAAGCTTCCAACACCCGGAAGGACCAGGGGGCCACAGCCCACGCACTACAGGCCGGCGCGGCTGGGGTGGCCCGCGCCCCTATGGTGTCGCCGCCCGTCAGCCCTCCTGCGCCGCCTCTTCGCCTATATAAAGCCCCCGCATCGAAACCCTTAGGGAGAAAGCCACGATACGAGAAAAGTTCCGAGCCGCCGTCATCGCGGCCAAGATCTGGGGACAGAGTCTCGTTCCGGCACCCGCCGGGGGAAGTGCCCCCGGAAGGCTTCTCCATCGACACCGCTGCCATCTCCACCGCCATCTTCATCACCGCTGCTGCTCCCATGAGGAGGGAGTAGTTCTCCATCGAGGCTCGGGGCTGGTAGCTATGTGGTTCATCTCTCTCCTATGTACTTCAATACAATAATCTCATGAGCTGCCTTACATGATTGAGATTCATATGATGATGCTTGTAATCTAGATGTCATTATGCTAGTCAAGTGGGTTTTACTTATGTGATCTCCGGAGACTCCTTGTCCCACGTGTGTAAAGGTGACAGTGTGTGCACCGTGTGGGTCTCTTAGGCTATATTTCACGAAGTACTTATTCACCGTTGAAGAGCGTAGTGAAGTGCTTATTTATATCTCTTGATGATTGCAATGTGTTTGTATCACAATTTATCTATGTGCTACTCTAGTGATGTGTTATTAAAGTAGTTTTATTCCTCCTGCATGTGTGCAAAGGTGACAGTGCGTGCACCGTGTTAGTACTTGGTTTATGCTATGATCATGATCTCTTGTAGATTGCGAAGTTAACTATTGCTATGATAATATTGATGTGATCTATTCCTCCTACATATGCATGAAGGTGACAATGTGCATGCTATGCTAGTACTTGGTTTAGTCTTTGATCTATCTTACACTAAAGGTTACTAAAATATGAGCATTATTGTGGAGCTTGTTAACTCCGGCATTGAGGGTTCGTGTAATCCTACGCAATGTGTTCATCATCCAACAAAAGTGTAGAGTATGCATTTATCTATTCTGTTATGTGATCAATGTTGAGAGTGTCCACTAGTGAAAGTGTAATCCCTAGGCCTTGTTCCTAAATACTGCTGAGTTACTACTGCTTGTTTACTGTTTCATCACTACTGTGCAATACTACCACCATCAACTACACGCCAGCAAGCTATTTTCTGCACCGTTGCTACTGCTCATACTTATTTATACCACCTGTATTTCACTATCTCTTCGCCGAACTAGTGCACCTATTAGGTGTGTTGGGGACACAAGAGACTTCTTGCTTCGTGGTTGTGGTTGCATGAGAGGGATATCTTTGACCTCTTCCTCCCCGAGTTCGATAAACCTTGGGTGATCCACTTAAGGGAAAACTTGCTGTTGTTCTACAAACCTCTGCCTTGGAGGCCCAACACTGTCTAGGAAAGGAGGGGGAACGTAGACATCAAGCTATTTTCTGGCGCCGTTGGAGGAAAAGGTACTCACACTCCGGATCTTGGCTACTAAGCTATTTCCCGCCGTTGTAAGTACTCGAAGCTATTTCCTTTAGACTCTGCAATTGCGACATTTGGTTTCTTGTTTACACTAGTTAGGCATAATGGACAACAATGACCTTTTTATTCTATTTCCTGATTTAAGACATGGATGGTTTGATGCGAAAATTAAAAAACCCATGGAACATATTAATATGAATGCTTTGAACACCATTGTTGCTAATGCTATGGAAAATTCTAAGCTTGGGGAAGCTGGCTTTGATGAGCATGATATTTTTAGTCCCCCAAGCATTGAGGAGAAAATTTACTTTGATGATACTTTGCCTCCCATTTATGATGATTATAATGATAGTAGTCTTTTGTTACCACCTGTTATGGAGGATAAATTTGATTATGATTACAATATACCTCCTATATTTGATAGCTACTTTGTTGAATTTGCTCCCACTACAACTAATAAAATTGATTATGCTTATGTTGGGAGTAGTAATTATTTTATGCATGTGACTCATGATAAGAATGCTTTATGTGATAGTTATATTGTTGAGTTTGCTCATGATGCTACTGAAAGTTATTATGAGAGAGGAAAATATGGTTGTAGAAATTTTCATGTTACTAAAACACCTCTCTATGTGCTGAAATTTTTGAAGCTACACTTGTTTTATCTTCCTATGCTTGTTATTTTGCTCTTCATGAACTTGTTTATTTACGAGATTCCTATGCATAGGAAGCATGTTAGACTTAAATGTGTTTTGAATTTGCCTCTTGATGCTCTCTTTTGCCTCAAATACTATTTCTTGCGAGTGCATCATTAAAACTGCTGAGCCCATCTTAATGGCTATAAAGAAAGAACTTGGGAGATAACCCATGTGTTTATTTTACTACAACAATTTTTGTTTTGTTGAGTCTTGGAAGTTGTTTACTACTGTAGCAACCTCTCCTTATCATGTTTTTGTGCCAAGTAAAGTTTCTATGTCAAAGTTGATGTTATATTTGGGATCGCTGCGCAGAAACAGCATTGCTGTCTGTCACGAATCTGGGCACAGTTCTCTGTAGAAAATTCGAAAAAATCTGCCAATTTACGAGCGTGATCCTCAGATATGTACGCAACTTTCATTAGTTTTGAGTTTTTCCATTTGAGCAAGTCTGGTGCCATCTTAAAATTCGTCTTTACGGACTGTTCTGTTTTTGACAGATTCTGCCTTTTATTTCGCATTGCCGCTTTTGTTAAGTTGAATGAGTTTCTTTGTTCCATTAACTTTCAGAAGTTTTGTGCAATGTCCAGAAGTGTTAAGAATGATTGTGTCACCTCTGAACATGTGAATTTTTATTATGCACTAACCCTCTAATGAGTTTGCTTGAAGTTTGGTGTGAAGGAAGTTTTCAAGGGTCAATAGAAGAGGGTGATATAATGTGATCGAGAAGAGTGAAAGGTCTAAGCTTGGGATGCCCCGGTGGTTCATCCCTGCATATTTTAAGAAGACTCAAGCATCTAAGCTTGGGGATGCCCAAGGCATCCCCTTCTTCATCGACAACATTATCAGTTCCTCTAGTGAAACTATATTTTTATTCGGTCACATCTTATGTACTTTACTTGGAGCGTCTGTGTGTGCTTTTATCTTTGTTTTGTTATCTTAGTTCTCTGAATAAGTTCATCCTTGTGTGGGAGAGAGACACGCTCCGCTGGTTCGTATGAACACATGTGTTCTTAGCTCATAATATTCATGGCGAAGTTTCTTCTTCGTTAAATTGTTATTCGGTTGGAATTGGAAAATGCTACATGTAGTAATTGGTAAAATGTCTTGGATAATGTGATACTTGGCAATTGTTGTGCTCATGTTTAAGCTCTTGCATCATATACTTTGCACCCATTAATGAAGAAATACATAGAGCTTGCTAAAATTTGGTTTGCATAATTGGTCTCTCTAAGGTCTAGATAATTTATAGTATTGAGTTTGAACAACAAGGAAGACGGTGTAAAGTCTTATAATGTTTACAATATGTCTTTTATGTGAGTTTTGCTGCACGGTTCATCCTTGAGTTTGCTTCAAATAACCTTGCTAGCCTAAGCCTTGTATCGAGAGGAATACTTCTCATGCATCCAAATCCTTGAGCCAACCACTATGCCATTTGTGTCCACCATACCTACCTACTACATGGTATTTCTCCGCCATTCCAAAGTAAATTGCTTGAGTGCTACCTTTAAACCATTCAAAATTTATCACCCTCTGATTTGTGTCAATGTTTTATAGCTCATGAGGAAGTATGTGGTGTTTATCTTTCAATCTTGTTGGGCAACTTTCACCAATGGACTAGTGGCTTCATCCGCTTATCCAATAATTTTGCAAAAAGAGCTGGCAATGGGATTCCCAGTCCCAAATTAATTAACAAAAATAGACACTCCTCCATGGTATGTGATTGTTGGACGGCACCCGAAGGATTCGGTTAGCCATGGCTTGAGAAAGCAAAGGTGGGGAGGAGTGTCATCATAATAAAACTAAAATAAAAAGGCACTCCTTCATGGTATGAGATTGTTGGCAGGCACCCGAGGATTCGGTTAGCCATGGTTTGTGAAAGAAAGGTTGGAAGGAGTGCCACCCAAAAATAAAATAAAATGGGAGCCGCTCTTTGAAGGTTTGTTTGGCAAGGGAGTTAGAGTGCCCGCTACCATTCGTTGACAACAACAAACACCTCTCAAAACTTTATTTTTATGCTCTCTTTATGTTTTCAAAATCAAAGCTCTAGCACAAATACAGCAATCGATGCTTTCCTCTTTGAAGGACCATTCTTTTACTTTTATTGTTGAGTCAGTTTACCTATCTCCTTCCACCTAAGAAGCAAACACTTGTGTGAACTGTGCATTGATTCCTACATACTTGCATATTGCACTTGTTATATTACTTTATGTTGACAATATCCATGAGATATACATGTTATAAGTTGAAAGCAACCGCTGAAACTTCATCTTCCTTTGTGTTGCTTCAATACCTCTACTTTGAATTATTGCTTTATGAGTTAACTCTTATGCAAGACTTATTGATGCTTGTCTTGAAGTACTATTCATGAAAAGTCTTTGCTTTATGATTCAGTTGTTTACTCATGTCATTACCATTGTTTTGATCGCTGCATTCATTACATATGTTTACAATATGATCAAGGTTATGATGGCATGTCACTCCAGAAATTATCTTTGTTATCGTTTTACCTGCTCGGGACGAGCAGAACTAAGCTTGGGATGCTGATACGTCTCCAACGTATCGATAATTTCTTATGTTCCATGCTACTTTATTGATGATACCTACATGTTTTATACACACTTTATGTCATATTTATGCATTTTCTGGAACTAACCTATTAACAAGATGCCGAAGTGCCAGTTCCTGTTTTCTGCTGTTTTTGGTTTCAGAAATCCTAGTAACGAAATATTCTCGGAATTGGACGAAACCAACGCCAGGTTCCTATTTTTCCACGAAGCTTCCGGAACACCGGGAAGGACCAGAGGGGGGCCACAGGCCCACCACACAGGCCGGCGCGGCCTGGGGTGGCCCGCGCCCCCTATGGTGTCGCCGCCCCGTCGCCCTCCCGCGCCGCCTCTTCGCCTATATAAAGCCCCCCATCGAAAACCCTTAGGGAGAAAGCCACGATACGAGAAAAGTTCCAGAGCCGCCGTCATCGCGAAGCCAAGATCCGGGGACAGAGTCTCGTTCGCACTTCGCTGAGCGGGGAAGTGCCCCCGAAGGCTTCTCCATCGACACCGCTGCCATCTCCACCGCCATCTTCATCACCGCGTTGCTCCCATGAGGAGGGAGTAGTTCTCCATCGAGGCGGGGCTGTCGGTAGCTATGTGGTTCATCTCTCTCCTATGTACTTCAATAAAATAATCTCATGAGCTGCCTTACATGATTGAGATTCATATGATGATGCTTGTAATCTAGATGTCATTATGCTAGTCAAGTGGGTTTTACTTATGTGATCTCCGGAGACTCCTTGTCCCACGTGTGTAAAGGTGACAGTGTGTGCACCGTGTGGGTCTCTTAGGCTATATTTCACGAAGTACTTATTCACTGTTGAAGAGCGTAGTGAAGTGCTTATTTATATCTCTTGATGATTGCAATGTGTTTGTATCACAATTTATCTATGTGCTACTCTAGTGATGTGTTATTAAAGTAGTTTTATTCCTCCTGCATGTGTGCAAAGGTGACAGTGCGTGCACCGTGTTAGTACTTGGTTTATGCTATGATCATGATCTCTTGTAGATTGCGAAGTTAACTATTGCTATGATAATATTGATGTGATCTATTCCTCCTACATATGCATGAAGGTGACAGTGCATGCTATGCTAGTACTTGGTTTAGTCTTTTGATCTATCTTACACTAAAGGTTACTAAAATATGAGCATTATTGTGGAGCTTGTTAACTCCGGCATTGAGGGTTCGTGTAATCCTACGCAATGTGTTCATCATCCAACAAAAGTGTAGAGTATGCATTTATCTATTCTGTTATGTGATCAATGTTGAGAGTGTCCACTAGTGAAAGTGTAATCCCTAGGCCTTGTTCCTAAATACCGTGAGTTACTACGCTTGTTTACATCGTTTTCTACGTTACTGCAATACTACCACCATCAACTACACGCCGCAAGCTATTTTCGGCACCGTTGCTACTGCTCATACTTATTTATACCACCTGTATTTCACTATCTCTTCGCCGAACTAGTGCACCTATTAGGTGTGTTGGGGACACAAGAGACTTCTTGCTTCGTGGTTGCAGGGTTGCATGAGAGGGATATCTTTGACCTCTTCCTCCCTGAGTTCGATAAACCTTGGGTGATCCACTTAAGGGAAAACTTGCTGCTGTTCTACAAACCTCTGCACTTGGAGGCCCAACACTGTCTACAGGAAAGGAGGGGGTGGAGAAGTTGCTGTCCCGAAACAGATTTTGTGTTGTCACCATAAAAATTCGTATAAACAGCCAGAGCGGAATTTCGAGCTGCCAATTTTTGCGCATATGCCCCAGGTTATTATCTAACTTTCGTTAGTTTAACACTTTTCGATCTGAGGAAAAGAAGATTTTCGAAAAAAATCGATCTTTACCTGTTCTGTTTTGACAGATTTCTGCCACTATTTGCATTTGCCTCTTAATCTCTTTCTTTTTGAGTTCTTTTGAGCAAATAGCTTTTTGAAGAGATTTCTACAGTAGCTAATGTTTCAATATATTTTTGATATATGTTAGAACTGACCTCAAGTGGATTTGTTATTTTGATTGTACTAATGCTGCTAATAAGGAATTGTGTGAAGTTTTGTATGAAGGAAGTTTTCAAGTGTAGGGAGAGAAGAATGATGCGATGAGATGAAGTATGGACAAAAGCTCAAGATTAGGGATGACCATGTCACCCCAAGAAATATCCATGAGGTATAAGCGTCAAAGCTTGGGCATCCCCTCTTTATCAACAAAACAACATGTCAACTTTTTACGCGCTATATTTTTATTGCTTCATACGCTATGTGTTGTTCTTGGAGCGTCTTTATTTTTGTTTTTAGTTTAGTTTTGTTTGCTATAGCATATGGTTGGATCCCGGCATATTTGTTTTGGAGAGAGTCAAATTCCGTTTTAATTGCATATAACCCTCTAGTTTTCGCTCTTATTATTCTGCGAGTGTTATAGTTTTCTAGTACTGCGTTTAGCTCTTGGTTTTTTACTCGAATTTTGTTCAGAGCTCATTAGTATTCTTTATTTGTGTATGATTATCTCTCTGGTCTATATTGTTTTTCATCTCTGAGAACTATTTCAAATAAGTTGGTTGGTGTTGGAGACGACTAAAATGTTTCATGACTATAGTGATGCAAAAGGAAGCTTGTCTAGACTGTGGCATAGACTTTGGCATGTCATGTTGGATTTCATTCTTATCATATGCTTAGTATTTATTGTTGTAGCATGACTTGTCTCAAATAGCTGAGAGTGCATAATGTGCTATTGAAAGGATCGTGTGTTGTTTCCATCATAAAAGCATAATATTGTGGTATTTTCCTTTGATGCTTTATTGGGTTGACTTGGCACATGCTTATACCATGATAAGACTACAACTAGTCAACTAAAGCCTCTACGATCATTTAGTTTTTGACTTGTAATATCACTTTATGTTTTGATTGATAATATTTTGTCGCTATGCATGATTATGGCCATTATTGCTCTCTTAGTTGGTCGCTCCCAGTCTTTTGCTAGCCTTCGCATGTACTGAGTATGAGCTCTACTCGTGCATCCAACCACCAATAACCAAAGTTTGACAATTGTGTCCACCATATCTACCTACTAGCATTATTGCTATTCCAAGTATATTCATCATGTTTTTATTTATCTTCCAAATTAAATTGTGGCATGAGAAAATTAGTCAGTAAAGCTCTCACGAACTTGATGGCACATTTAATTTCTTGCACTTAATAAACTTGATCATTGTGACTATCTTATGAAGTTTATATGTTTGAAAATTGCAAGTTGGGAGTTAGCACAACCATGCTTTCATGGGGAACGCTTTCAACATTGCACTTATTCATATTTAGTTGATGTCATGTTCTTTTGTTTATGGATGCCTGGCGGTGCGAAATAAAGTGGAAACTTGTAAGTCCATGGAGTTTGTATATGTGTTAGAGAAACGCCTGAGCCGCTAATCTAAGCCATGCATCATTCATGCTGGAAATTTACAGCGAACCATAGTAAGCATTCTATGAAGATTTTTAATAAAAAGCTACACCCATAGTAAGTAAAAAGATTGTTGCGGTGCTCATTGTCTGTTTGTCTTGCCATTTTTGTATGAGAATGCTCCTATATCATGGGGAAGGAGGTACCCTGTTGGCGGTTCTCGATGATACATTTATACTTACAATGACAAGAACTTATTTGGGACCTAAGTTGAGTAGCATGAGGTTTAGGTACTCGTATTCAAGGGGCATGAGATTTTCAACTTGTGATTTGTCAAGCATATAGCTCATATTTGCCTCACATTAACTTTAACCATTCAAGATGCTTATGATAGGGGCAATGAGAGCTCAAAGCTAATGAGTACCATAATTTTTGGAAGGTTTATAAAACTTGTTAATCTTGCTTACTCCGCAAAGAGTTTTTCTTTTACTTTTCTGTTGAGTCTTCACCTTCTGCTTTATGCACGAATTAAGAGAGCATGGTTGTCATTCTTAGTGCAACGTGCATAGTTCTAAAATTATTATTGATTGATTCATGATTATGCTATTGCTTGTTCTTAAATTACTTGTATCTAGTCACCCTTTGAACTTTGAAGGTGTCCTAGCATTTATGTTTTGCTACTTCATAAAGGACATGTTGAGTACCACTTTGCTATGTTTTCACTATGCGCATAAACAAACAGTTGATTTCAATGCACAATTATTCATGATCCTTTGTTTGAGTTACTACTCATGTTTAGCCGTAGTTGCTCAGTGGCGCACCATGGCTGCCGTGCGCCACTACTACTTAGCAGTGGCGCACCACGAAACGGTGGGCCACTGTTACAAAAGTAGTAGTGGCGCACCCTGATCTAGGTGCGCCATAACTAAGTGCTGACAGGAGGCCAGCTCCTCCCCCAACCTAGTAGTGGCGCACGTCTTCGTGGTGCGCCACTGCTTAGTTTCTTACCTATGGCGCACGTTGAGGTGGTGCGCCACTGCTAGGAGGTGTCCAGAGCCCCTTTAGAGGTGATAGGCTTAGCAATGGCGCACTGCAGTGGTGCGCCACTGCTACATAGCTTACCTATGGCGCATGGCTTGGAGGTGCGCCACTGCTAGGAGGTGGCCAGAGAGCCCCTTTAGAGATGAGAGGCTTAGCAGTGGCGCATTGCATTGGTGCGCCACTGCTACATAGCTTACCTATGGCGCATGGCATGAGGTGCGCCACTGCTAGGAGGTGGCCAGGACCCCTTTAGGGATGAGAGGCTTAGTAGTGGCGCACCAGTCAGCAGTGCGCCATTGCTATGTCACCCTAGCAGTGGCGCACGGCTAGGTGGTGCGCCACTGCTAACCTGGGACCATTTCCTGCTTTTCACCCACCACTCACATGTGCCACCCACTTTCCCCAAACACTCTTCCACCACCACCTCCCACCAAATCTGGATCTGGTCGTGTTGCCCCTCCTTCCCACCTCATTTTCACCTCTTCATTCACCAAAATTAAGTTGGTAAACTTAATTTTCTTCATAGGTAAGTAATGGTGAAGCTCTCTTAGCTCAATACCCTACTCAATCTCAACTTTTTACCTCATCCAACACTCTAGGTCTCGCCGTATCGGTAACTTTGTTGGTTTTATGCTTTGTGTGTGACCGGTTCCGATCGTCTTGCACACACACGTGTGTGTGCACATATGTTATGTGAAGCTCATGTGTTGTGCGCATGCGCGAAAAGCGTCTCACGTGCATGTGTGTTGTATGCGAAGCCTCCACACATGTGTTGTATATGCGAAGCCTCCACACATGTGTTGCATGCATGTTTTTGTTTGCAGGGATTTGAAATGCGATGGAGTTGCCAATATTTTGCCGAAATGTTGATTCATTTCCGTTTCGGCGAATAGTGGGCATACTACGCATATACATATGTCCTATTTTTAGGGAAGGTCATGCCAAAATTTTCTTTTGGTATGCTAAGATATCCATTTTCTCTATACCCGCAGGCGACCATGGTCCGCATGATGAGCGAAGGCGTTGTGGCTAGGTTTTTGAAAGCTGCGACGGCCGAGATGATTAGAAATAACCAAAAGGAGATAAGATGTCCGTGTCGAAGATGCAAGCTGACGAGCCTTATGGACCCTAAAGCCGATATGGTGCGGGACCACCTTCTCGTGCGTGGTTTCATGGATGGCTATCGGTGGGAAGGCGACGAAGATGATTATGAATTTGTCCATGGGATTTCAACAAGAAATAAGGAAGGAGGTGAGCACCATGTAGAAGATCCCGGACATGATCAGGATGTAGAAGATCCCGGCCATGATCATGATCACAATGTAGGAGATCATGGACCCGATGATGTGGAAGATCAAGATGGAGGACCCGATGATGAAGATCATGAAGATGAAGATGATGGACCATCGTCGATGGACTGGGTGCAGGACCCTTATCTTCAAGAGCTGCTTCTCAAGCAGACGAGTAACGCAAGAGCTGCCGCCCGAGAGAAAGCCAAGATGGATCAACTGGAGGTAGACGCGGTTACTCCATTGTATGAAGGATGCAGGCCGGAGGATACCCGCCTGAAAGTAACGCTCATGGCTCTGCAGATGAAGGTAAAGCACAAAATGACCGACACATCCTTCAACGACAACATGTCATTCTGGCACGAACGTCTTCCCAAAGGTAACACGTGTCCGACTAGTATCGAGGAGGCCAAGAAAATCGTGTGTCCTCTGGATTTACCGCATGTGAAATATCATGTGTGCTTGAACGATTGCATCATTTATCGGAACGAGCACGCGGAGTGTACCATATGTCCGGAGTGCGGCGTCAGTCGGTACAAGAAGGGGAAGAAAGCTCCTCGGAAGGTGGTGTGGTACTTTCCGATCACTCCTCGTCTGCAGCGGTATTTCGCGGATCCTAAGCAAGCAAAGCTAATGCGCTGGCACGCGGAGATGAGGAAGGGAGAAGATGACGAGATGATCCGAAGAAAAAGAAAAAGGACAGGATGTTGAGACACCCTTCGGATGCTAGCCAGTGGAATGCGTTGAACCTCGAGTACCCAGAATTTGGGGACGATCCTAGGAACATAAGGCTGGGCGCGAGCACCGATGGAGTCAATCCGTTTGGCAGCCAGAGCAGCACGCATAGCACATGGCCCGTGTTTGTGTGGATGTACAACCTCCCCCCTGGTTGTGCATGAAGAGGAAGTACATTCAAATGAGTATGCTAATTGAAGGGCCGAAACAACCAGGGAACGACATCAATCTGTATATG
Organism: Lolium multiflorum; assembly: GCA_030979885.1. Classification (NCBI taxonomy): domain Eukaryota; kingdom Viridiplantae; phylum Streptophyta; class Magnoliopsida; order Poales; family Poaceae; genus Lolium; species Lolium multiflorum. The sequence goes on along the minus strand of CM061748.1, from coordinate 80,179,633 downwards.
GGGCTTCTGAAAGAGGAGCTAGCCACGCTATGGGACGCGCCTGCCAATACGTGGGACGCCGCCGCGGAAGAATATTTCCCTATGAGAGCCGCGCTGCTCACGACGGTGCACGACTTTCTCGGTTACGGATATGTCGCGGGGCAGGTGGTCCACGGATTCAATGCATGCGTCAGGTGCATGGATGACACAACGTACCGCCAGCTAGATAGAGATCCGGGGTCCTCGAAAACGGTGTTCATGGGACATCGAAGGTGGCTTCGCGACGAAGACCCATGGAGGAAACGCAAGGATCTGTTCGATGGTCAAGACGAACCCCGAAGACGGCCACGTACGAGAAGCGGCGAGCAAATAGACGAGCTATTGAAAAATTGGAAAGAGTGCCCACCGCCGGGAAAGAAGCGAAAGGCGCCGGAGCCGCTGCTTAAGGTATGGAAGACGAGGTCTGTTTTCTGGGACTTGCCGTACTGGAAGATCTTACGTGTGCCTCACAGCCTTGATGTCATGCACATCACGAAGAACGTGTGCGAGAGTCTGCTTGGTACCCTCCTCAACATGCCAGAGAGGACCAAAGATGGGCCGAAAGCAAGGTACGACTTGCTATCAATTGGGATCAGGGAGGAGCTTCACGCGGGACGCCCTGATGATGATGATGATGATGATGACGATGACGATGATGAGGCGGAGGACACGCAAAGTCGTCGCAAGGGCAAAAAGGCCAAGAAGATCGAATATTACTGCCCCCCGCGTGCTTCACTCTAAGTCAGAAGGAGATCGAGCAGTTTTTCGACTGTCTCCTAGGAGTAAAACTTCCTTACGGTTACGCGGGGAAGATAAGCAGGTACCTAGACAAAGCGAAGCAGAGGTTCAGCGGGATGAAGTCTCACGACTGTCACGTGCTGATGACGCAAATACTTCCGGTTGCAATCCGTGGGATCATGGACGCGCACGTCCGTGAAACGCTTTTTGGCCTATGCAACTTTTTCGACGTCATCTCTCGGAAGTCTGTTGGCGTGAGGCAACTTAGAAGGCTACAGGAAGAGATCGTGGTGATACTGTGCGAGCTTGAGATGTACTTCCCGCCCGCATTCTTCGACGTTATGGTGCATCTGCTGGTACATATCGTGGAGGATATCATCCAACTGGGGCCGACGTTCCTGCACAACATGATGCCGTTCGAAAGGATGAATGGTGTCATCAAAGGGTACGTTCGCAACAGGGCACGTCCAGACGGAAGCATAGCCAAGGGCTTTCTGACCGAAGAGTGCATCTCCTTCTGCACGAGTTATCTAGAAATCGAGAACCCCGTTGGCCTGCCCGTAAACAGGCATCTCGGGAAGCTCGCTGGATGGGGTCACCGCGAGGGTAGCCGCGAAATGCATGTCGACTTCAAGGGTCGAATCGCCGACTTTGAAAGAGCAAACCTAGTCGCGCTACAACACATAGACGTGGTTGATCCTTGGGTGGTAGAGCACAAAACCTTCATCGCAAAGACGTACAGTGATCAGGGCAAACAGAGGACGGACGGAGATATAATCAAAGAGCACAACTCAACCTTCACGCGGTGGTTCAAGGACAAGATGCTGACATACCCTATAGACGAGGATTCTTCTGCGGAAGAAAAACTCATATTCGCCTTGTCACAGGGCGCCGAACACAACCTGATGACATTTCAGGCGTACGATATCAACGGCTACACATTCTACACCGAGGAAAAGGACATGAAGAGCGATTATCAGAACTCCGGGGTAACGATGGAGTCCTACACCGGTGACATCAAGCAGAGATACTACGGAAAGATCGAGGAGATCTGGGAGCTGAGCTACGCCGGAGAGAATGTGCCGATGTTCCATGTCAGGTGGGCCAAGAACGTCGTAAAAGAAGACCGGCATTTCACCACCATGGTTATACCCGAAGCCAAATCCAAGACAGCGGGCGCAAAGGTCACCGCGAAATATGAGCCATGGGTACTAGCTTCCCAAGTGGACCAATGCTTCTTCATTACCGACCCGCAAAAGCCCAGCCGTGTTGTCGTGAGGAGAGGCAAAAGGAGCATCATCGGAATGGATGGAGCCGCCAACGAGCTAGACTTTGACCAGTACGGCGATCCGAAGATGGAAGATGACGACGACGATGATGAAGAACCATACACAACAAGAAGAAGCAGGACCACCCTACCTAAAGGCCGTCCATTCAAGAGAAGAAGTCTAGGAGTTCCGGGGCTAAATTATTCAACCGCGAGAAAGAAGGGCAAGAAGATTGTGAAAAGATAATTATGTATCATTTTTTGTATGAATAATGGATGTCATATTGTTAATCTACACATTATATTGTACCGATCAAAATAGACATATAATTTATATTTTTGGATATTTTCTAGATTCTATAGTATTTTAAATATTCTACATAATTCTAATTATTTATGCCTTTTATTTTGGTGTATTATGCTATTTTGGATGTTTATGATAGTGTTAAATCAATTTAAAAAGAAAAGGAAAAAAATGGGGCCGCCAGGGTTCGAACCTGGGCGGCAGGGTTTGGCACAAACCAACCAGGGACAGAGCCAGTGCGGTACGTTTCGGGATATGTCAAATCCCCACGCGATTGTCTTTTGACCTAAACCTAAAGAGGCAGTGGCGCACCCCGAGAGGTGCGCTATTGCTAAGCCTCGTAGTGGCGCACCCCTAGAGGTGCGCTATTGCTAAGTGTTTCTGGGGACTTAGAGAAATCCCTGCCCTCTTCTTCTCCCCATCCCCATTCACCATTCCCCAATCCTCTCCGACGCCGGCGGCCCTCGATCTGCCTTGCGACGCCGCCTCCGCCCCGTCCCATCGGTGCCCCCTGAGCAACGCCACCTCCCACCAGCGGCCGCCACCCCTCCCCTGAGCAGGCGCCACCCCTCTCACGCGAGCGACCGTCGCGCAGGTACGTCCCCCCTCGATTCACCTCCCCGCCGGCGGTCGCCTCCCCCCTCGATTCTCATCCGCTTTGCCGCCACGCAGATCCTCTGCCTCGAGCCCTCACCGCCACGCCCCCGCAGTACTCGCCGCGCCCGAAGCAGGAGCAGCACTCCGCCACGCCCTCGACGCCACGAGGAGCCGGAGCAGGAGGAGCACGCTGCCACGCCCTCGACAGCTGACGCCGCAGCAGAGGACCGACGCCGCGCATCTTTCCAAGGTAGCGCTGCTGCTATTATAGCCCGACTCCTCCCCCTCCTCAGTTGATTGTTGCTGCTGCTCAGTTTGTTGCTAGAGTTTCTTGCTGCTGCCATGTCCCTGCTGCTGCTGCTAGCTAGGTGCTCCCCTTTGCTTGCTTGCTTGCTGCTAGGAAATGAAAATCTTGCTTGCTTGCTTGCTTTGCTGCTGCTGCTAGCTAGGTGCTCCCCTTCGCTTGCTGCTCAGTTTTGTTCCAATTAAAATGGCATGCCCTGTTTATGTAGTCATCCAACTCTGCTCTTTTATTAATCCTAGCTTCACGGGCAGCAACTCCCACAACGTGGAGCCATCGGTGAGTCCGCAGGCGGAAACAATGGTTTCTCTGGCGGCGCCAACATTGGTGGCTCCGGCGGCGCCAACCTTGGTGGCTCCGGCGGCGCCAACCTTGGTGTCTCCCGCGGTGCCAACCCTGGCGCCATTACTTCAGCTCAATGCACCCGTCGCTGCGGATAATACGCCGCCCGGCACCGCGCCAACAAGCGGCCACTCCATCAGTTGCACGCCCGCCGCCGGCGGTGCCTCGACCTTAGCCGAGCTAGACGCCATCACGGTAACCAACCCTCGGCCAATGACTTCCATATCCTTGCCTTTGACTAGCTAGCCATCCCTAACGCCCTACATGTTTTCCGCAGAGCTCCGCCGTCGACGTCCCATGCACTCTCCTGCAGTTTGTGAACGGCGAGTTGATCGATGTTGCCAAGGCCAAAATCGTTCAACCGAGCAACCGCCAGTTACACGGTAGACCCATGCAACCCGACGTGTATAGGATTCAACTGGTTCGGGTGCTTAGCGGCTACGACGACGTGCTACCTCCCTTTCAACCCCATGGTGCCGACGAAGATGAGGTCCTTACCCTCCAGCATTGCTTCAATTGGTCCATGGTTTGGCCAAAGAGCCAGATTCGTTTGGGGGCGAGGGGCACCACCCCACAGACAACACCCCCAGCCGTGCCGGCGCCAAGCCATGGCAAGACCACCCCAACGGTGCCGCCATCAGCTGATGAGGACATGCAGATGGCACAGGATGAGGACATGCAGATGGCACAGGATCCGAACGATGGTCCGGACGAGGATAGTACGTTCGCCAACCTTGACTGCAACTTTGATTTTGGGGTGGACTACGATCTCAGTAGCCAACCCTCTCAAGCTCCCGCCGAGGGGAAAACCTATTGCAACAAGCGGCGCCTATTCTGTTCTCAGGAGACGCCTCCAGCTGCCGACTTCACCGAGACTCAGCCGATAGCCGGGGTGAGAAGTGTTATCAGTCCTAACACACTGAAAAGGCTTGCGCAGAGGAGAATGCAGTCCCAGTAAATACGAAGCCGAAGGGACGGAAAAGAAAGAAGAAGGACGACAAGTCTGCCAGCCAGCCGGCACCTATCCGTGCTCAGGACGGGCCACCAGTGCCCAAGAATATCGAGTCGAGGGTGCATGTGTCGGGTGAGCGGATGCTAATTAAAAGATTGTATGATGCTGCACCCGGTCCTATGCGATCTCTGGTTGACGGTATTCAGTTTATGGAGGAGCGGCGTATCAGGGAGAAAGATCATGGATACCCGGTGTATATTGCCAAGGTGCCCTCGGGACATGGCTTTGTCGATAGTGACTTCGCGGCGAAGATCTTCCTGCGGTATGATGACATCTTCGCCATGTTGAACAGTTATCCGCTGCACTACACCTTCATTCGCCTATACTCGCTCAGCAAGGCGATGCGGATCATTAGAGACAACACCCGGGCATCGCGATAGCCGACCCCTTCTACATGCGTGCCGTCCACTTGGCCACCGCCGGAGACCGGGCAGTCGCGAGTGAATACCTCAAGGGCTTCTTTCTAGCGAACCAGAAGAAGTATAACCTCCTCCTGCCTGTATTTCCCGAGTAAGTCACCCCCTCACCGTACCGGTCTTAACTCGTGATTATTCTAGATTTCAATCGTCCTGTTCTTAAACATTATGTGTTCTACGCAGAGACAATACCTGCACACTCATCTCCGTAACCCCGAGACATTCCATGGCCACATACTTAGATGCGGACGGTAAGTCAAGCACGGACTACACGAATGTCAAGGCCGTACTTGATGATGCTCTCAATGGCTACGTCAGAGCGAAAGGCCACATGGAGAGGCCAAATGTTAGGTACGGGAAGCATGTGTTCAAGCACCAAACAAAGTTCCCCTGCGTCAAGAAGCCGCCTTCTAGTATGAAGGATGCCTACTACGCCCTCTATCACATGAATAAGTTCATACGGGACCAGCAGCAGCTTACGCTACCTGAGCATCTCAGAGACTGGGCCAACAAATTGGCGCGGGTCCCTGACGACGACATCAAGCAAGACTTCTTCCGCATCCAAACAGAGTTTTGTGAAATCATCCATTAAGATGTCATTAGAAGCGCGGGGGAGTTATATGCCGGCTATCGGCCGTCAAACAGTGATATAGACACGATGCTCCAAATGCAGGGTGACGACTACCGCTCATGGATGTGCTTGAAGAAAGGTGGCGGTTTTTTCCACGCTACGAGTGGAAAGTCTTGATGTGGGAGCCTAGTTATGTAGTTGTGTGAACTAAAGACGTGGTTGTGTTGTAATAAACTTTATCCAGCACTTTACTTGCATGTCTGTTTAATTACTAGTTCGGCTATGTTTGTGAACTTATATATATCTGTCGTTTTCCGCACTTGATTTGGTCGTTAATTTTGTTTGCATATGCCGATGATTAGAATGGTTGGTCACTACACTTGGGGGAGGCGCCAGTGAGCCTGGTGTGATGACACAAATATCAATCTCTTGTGCATCCTACTTGGTCTCACTGACACCTTCCCTAAATGTTAATATTTCTTTGGACCAACAATGTATGAGGCCCTCGTCATTCCATTTGCTTTGGTTTTTCAGAATGCCGATGATTAGAATGTTCGGTCAACTGTACACTCCGTGGGGAGCGTGAGTGAGCCTGGTGTGATGGCACAAATATCAATCTCTTGTGCATCCTACCTGGCCTCACTTACGCCATCACGGAATGTTAATATTTGTTCCGACCAGCAAAATATGAGGCATTCCATTTAGTTCATACTAGCTACTTGTCTCTTATTTGAATTGGTACTTCTTAATTGCATTGGCCGATGATTATAATGGTTGGTCAACTGTACACTCCGGGGTGACGCCAGTGAGCCTGGTGTGATGGCACAAATATCCATGTCTTGTGCATCCTACCTGGCCTCACTGGCGCCATCCCGGAATGTTAATATTTGTTTTGACCATTAATGTATGAGGCATTCCATTTAGTTCATACTAGCTACTTGTCTCTTATTTGAGTTGGCACTTCTTAATTGCATTGGCCTTTCTTCCATTTTAATGCCGATGATTAAATTTTGTGGTCACTACACTTGGGGGAGGCGTTAGCGAGCCTGGTGCGATGACACAAATATCAATCTCTTGTGCATCCTACTTGGTCTCGCTAACTCCTTCCCTAAATGTTAATATTTGTTTGGACCAACAATGTATGAGGCCCTTGTCATTCCATTTGCTTTGGTATCTCAAAATGCCGATGATTAGAATGTTTGGTCACCTATACACTTTGGGGAGGGGCAAGTGAACCTGGTGCGATGACACAAGTATCAATATCTTGTGCATCCTACTTGGTTTCACTAACCCCTTCGCGAAATGTTAATATTTGTTCCGACCAACAATGTATGAGGCATGCCTTTTAGTTCATACTACTTGGATCGTTTTTGAGTTTGCTCTTATTCGTTGCAAACATCTATGAGCGTGCACTAATGTTTCTTTGGCTTGTTCATATATGTGCAGATATGACGTGGTATGTCGTGTACAAGGGCAAGGTTCCCGGAGTCTACAACGACTGGGAGGAGTGTCGGAGACAGGTTCACCATTTTAGCGGTAACAGCTACAAAGGGTACACCACTAGAGCGGAGGCCGAAGACAGATACGCACAATATCTGGCAGGAGAGAGGACAGAGCGGAGGAGGAACCGGATGAAGACCATTTTCATCGGGACGGTGCTAGTAGTGACTCTAGCTCTCTTCTATGTGATGGTAGTTTAGATGATCGACCTTGTGTAACCACTATCTCATTTGTGAATTTGTAACTCCGTAACTCGTCTAATATTTGAAATCTTGTGAATCATGGAGGCTACTGTGAAGAACTATGTATTGATGTATTGTGCTGTTGTTCATATGTGTTATATATCCTGTATTTGTGCTGTTATACTGTTCTATATAACCTGTAAAAATACCATCCAAAATGCAAAAAAAAAAATCCTAGAAGTGGCGCACTGGTGGACCATGAGTGGCGCACGGCCACAAAGTAGCAGTGGCACACTACTCTAGAACCTGTGGCGCACTACTGGGTGATCCCCTTCGAAAGTAGCTGTGGCGCACCAAAGCTGCTAGCAATGGCGCACCTCTGATATACAATAGTGGCGCACCTCGACAACCAGCAATAGCGCACCAGCTCGAGGTAACAGTGGCGCACCCCAGGAGGCAGTAGTGGCGCACTGCTGCTCAACAACAGTGGCGCACCCCTTTGGGGTAATAGTGGTGCACCACTAGTCATTTCAATGGCGCACAGTGTAGTGCGCCACTATTACTTAGGGTAGTTGTGGCGCACCAGTAGTGCGCCACTACTAAAAGTTAGCAGTGGCGTGATAGTAGTGGCGCACCAGCCTGCCAAAAGTGGCGCCACTAAAGACCTTTGTAGTGTTACTTCTCATGTTATAACATAGTTGCTAAGTTCTATTGTTAGAATTGTATCTATTATGCCTATGTTTAGAGCACTTTGATCCCAGCTCACAATGCTTTACAATGCTTGATCAAGATTGTGTTAGCGTCATGTCACCTCAAAATTTTGTTATCACTTACCTAGTCGAGGACGAGCAGGAGTTAAGCTTGGGGATGCTTGATACATCTCAAACGTATCGATAATTTTTGATGCTTCATGCTCGTTTTAGACCAATTTATATATGTTTTGCTCATGCTTCGTTGCAGTTTTATACATTTTCCAGCACTAACCTATTACTCCCTCCGTTCCTTTATATAGTGCCTATAGATTTTCGGCATTTGTTTCAGAATATAAGGTTTTAGCTTAGCTTTTTTTCAATTACCCCTCCCCGTTCAGCTCCCAAATCGTTCAGCTCCCAAAAACTGTTATGGTAAGTTAGAAAGATATGTATTTACCAAATTTTACATTGATCTCAAATCGTTCAGCAAGGGGTCTTATGTAAAATACTCTTGCGCTAATTTCCGTGCCAAAAAACAATAGGCACTATAGAATGGAACAGAGGGAGTAATAAGATGCCACAGTGCCAGTTCCTTGTTTTCGGTTGTTTTGTATTTCAGAAAAGTTGTACAGTAAATATTCTCGGAATTGGACGAAACAAATGTCAATATTTTACCGAACGAAGAAGTTCAGGGAGTCGAAGAAAGGCAACAGGGCGGCCAGACCAGCCCTAGTCGCGGCCTGGCCTAGGCACGCGCCTGGGGTGGTGTGGGCCCCCTAGCCTCCATCGACATTGCCCTTCCGCCTATTTATTCACGATCTCCGGAAAACCCTGGATACCCGAGCCTCCATCCATGAAAAGTTCTGTTGCGGCCGCCATTGCAGACCCTAGCTCGGGAGGGTTCTGAAACTCTTCCCGGCACCTGCCGGGGGAAATCATCGCCGGAGACATCTACATCTCCATGCCCGCCTCCGAAGTGATGCGTGAGTAGTTCATCCCTGGACTATGGGTCCATATCAGTAGCTAGATGGTTGTCTTCTCCAATTTGTGCATCATGTTTAGATCTTGTGAGCTACCCTACATGATAAAGATCATCCTTATGTAATGCTACATGTTGTGTTTGGTAGGATCCGATGAATAGTGAATACTATGTTGAGATCGATTATATATTATTGTCATATGTTATTTGTTTGTTGCTAGTAGATACTCTGGCAAAGTAGGTGCTTGTGACTCCAGGAGGGGGTATTTATGCTCGATAGTTGGTTCATGCCTCTAGTTTTCTGGAAGAGTGACAATAACTTCTAAGATTGTAGATGTGCTGTTGCTACTAGGGAGAACACAACAATGTTTTATCCGAGGGTAATTCTATTGTTTACTTTACACACATTGCTTAATGCGATAATTTGTTGCTTGCAACTTAATACTGGAAGGGGTTCGGACGATAACCGGAAGGTGGATTGTTAGTCTTAGACGCAGTTGGATTACGGTCTATGTATTATGTTGTAATGCCCAAACGAATCTCATAGTAATCATCTTGTCATATATGGTCGGTATTCTATCAATTTCCCAGCTGTAATTTGTTCACAGAGCATGTTATTTATCTTTATGGAGAGACACCTCTAGTGAACTGTGGACCCGGTCCTTTCCTTTACACTGATAAATTCATCCACTGCAATCCTGCTCTGTTTACTTTCTGCAAGAACTGTTCTCTTTAATTAATGCAAACATCTGTTCAACAAAACCAGTGAGATTGACAACCTCACTATAAGTTGGGTCAAAGTATTTTGGTTGTGTTGTGTGCAGGTTTCACGTTGTTGCTGACGCCGGTAGTGCGTCCTGCCAATAGTCAACAAGCAACATCTTCAGATGTCACGCCTTTCTCCTACTGGTCGATTAAACCTTGGTTTCTTACAGAGGGAAAACTTGTTACTGTGCTCATCATACCTTCCTCTTGGGGTTCCCCAACGATGTGCAATCTGCGCTGATCACCCACGATGACGAGGGGACGCATAGGATCGGGGCGATACCATGAGATGAAGGCGGCCAAAATTGATAACTGGCAGACGGAGCCAACGATGACGAGGGGGCACATAGGATCGTGAGGAGACCGCGAGATGAAGGCGGCCAGAATGGATCGCTGGCAGACGGAGCTAGCGATAACGAGTGGATGCATATGATCAAGAGGAGACCGCGAGATGAAGGCGGCCGGAATGGATCGCTGGCAGACGGAGCTGGCGATAATGAGTGGATGCATAGGATCGAGAGGAGACCGCGAGATGAAGGTGGCCGGAATTGATCACTAGCAGACGGAGCCTAAGATGATGAGGGGACGCATAAGATCGGGAGGAGACCACGAGATAAAAGTGGTCGGAATTGATCAGTGGCAGGCGGAGCCGACTAAGAGCGGAGATGGCTGCCAACAATGTGTGGGGCTGCGTGCAAGACAAGTTCACCCTAATGAGTTTCGGAAGGGGTGTACATAAGCACATCCCCTAACAAGATTAGTATTGACTGCTCTTTGCCAAGATTAGTAGATGAGTAACCGAGATTTAGAAAGCTGTTATGGGCGGGTTAGCTGCTTTTTCTGCGGGGAAGTACAGTTCATTACTCTCGGATTAACTTCGTTCTCGCCAAAACTATGGATGTTTGGTTTGTTGGACATCTAACTTCGGAACCTTTACTAAATCATCAACCAACACATCCTAATGTTTGGTGAGTATCATAGTTTGTTTACTAAAACTTACTCATTTTCTTATTATTTTTTGCTCGTTGGTCATGCGCAGGTATGTTTCAGTGACACGCAAATTTTCAAATCCACGTATCATATAGTTTGAGAGAAAAAAAATGTAGGTGCGTAGGTAGGTGTCAAGGTGTGGTCACTCACAACTTTCCCTTTTTCTTCTGTAGAAACTTGCTGATTAACTTATCTACCTCAGTTCTGTAATACGAACTCAAGTAGGATTTCTTCACTATCTAGTTTAACGTGAATTGTTTTTCTCCAAGGTAATTATGTTCAGTTAGACATGTAATATATGAAGGCAGACTAATGAATAAAGCTTCTGATTGGAAACAAAAGACTATGCAGTTGTTATTGTTTTGCTACAGGCAAGAAAAAAAATTGCCCTATGTTTTGTGGTTGTATTTTTAGCTAAGCAACGGCCTGACCGGAGGTGCAAAGTAAATTAAAATCTAGAGAACTTGTTTTCCAAAAGACCGATCTGATAGATAGGCTAGTCATTATATTTCTATTCAACACTTTCCTCACGTCTAGATTATTTTAGTCCTTAGCGTGGGTTCGGTGCATATACCGCATAATCTTTTTTTCATTCTATTTTAATATTGTGCGAGAGCAGGGTCCCAAACTTGAGCCTCTTGGCTCTGATAGCATATAAGATTACTGCACTAGCCAATTGAACCAAAAGTTTGATTTGATGAAAGGAGGCTAGGCACTATATTTATATTCAACAGTTGTTTTAAATATCTGCCTAATTTTTTAACATGAAAAGAAGTAATACTAGCATGATTTAATCACTGTCATCTCCAAATCTAAGCAATTAACCATGCTTTCCTAGCTAGTTTAACTTGAATTTTCCCCCGAAGGTAATTATGCTCTTATTTCGATATGTATATATCAAGACAAACTATGCAGATAGAGAAGACACTTTAATTATGGGTCCTACAAAAGCTTTGCAAATTTTTGTAGATCCGGATAAATCTATAGCTAAAACATGTCTATATACCCTCGTATCTAGATAAAGATGAGAAGCTTTTTTAGAAAGGAGAGGATTTTACAGGGAAGAAAAATTAGTGCCCTAGGTTTTGTGGCTGTAGTATTTTCGGCTAAGCAACGGCCTTTCGATCAACCGGAGGTACAAAGTAAAAGAAATATCGCTTGTCCTCGTCTCCTATATCCCTGATGTAGCATGCAATAAAATCTCAGCATCAGTTCCCATTGATCTGCTTGTTTATACCCTAGCAGCTAGTAGTTGCGCTGACACCGACGTCGATATATAGGTCGATCGCTAGCATAGCAGCATACATTGTCGCGGGACAGCGACGGCCTACACTACGTATGCCGATACCGACCGTACGTACCGGTGGTTAACCAGCCAATAGCGCGCAACCTCTTCGTAGTTATCGCAATCGCGGTTCAACACGTAGCTAGGGGATCGAGCAAGAGGCGCATCGTTGAGCGAGAGGGCGTGGTAAATTTTTTTACCACGCACCGGTGGTTTCCACCGCGCGCGCGCGGGGGTGAATCTGATCTAGTGGGCGTGTGAAAACTGGCTACTCCGATCGACGTACGGGAGGCGGGGGTAAAAAGCTTGGTGCGAAAGCGCGGTCAATTCCTGGATCGGCTCCGGAGAGATAAGATAAGGATGTATCGATGGAAGCTGATGACCTAGGTAGCGGGGTAATTACGCGTCAAGATCGCTCGACACGATGGGGCGATCCGTCGTTTAGCAGCGGGGCCCCGCCCACACGTCGCCGTCGCCCAAATTATCCAAATCGGGGAAGCCCAGAGCTCGACAGGGCCGAAAGGCATGCCGCGCGCGTTCCCGCCGACGTATCGACCGCCCGTACGCTCGCTCCGCCTTCTCCTTTCGCTCTCGTCCTCTCCTTCGGCGCACTGGAAAATGCAGCGTAGCTAGCTCCTTCCCGGCGAAGCTCTCCGGCCGGCATATCGCCGTGATAGCAAGCACATGCCACCGCGCGCGCCCATGCTTTTCTCAACGATCGGTGTTATCTTCTTTCTCTCTAGTTGGGGGTGCGAGCGCGACGGCTGTCCGTGGAGCTTTGCCGGCGTTTGTCGCCCGTACCGCGCGTGAGCGGAACAGCTGGGCGATCAGGCTCTCCGTCGGAAGAGGAAACATGTCTGATTTTTACCGGGGACACGACGAGCGATCGGTCGACCAGGTGGGCCGCTCGTTCGGATTCTGTTGCGATCGGGGCGAACCATATCGTGTCTCTCACACAATATTTTTGTGGCTGCAACCCACAATGGCGCGCATGACATGACCGTACCGAGCTAACTGGTCTACTAGCTCAGGTCCCAAGTCTAGCTTTGAATTCTCAGGTGGATCTTAGCCACGAAAAATCGCACATTGTTCTGCACTAGGGTTGCAAGCGGCATCCCAAGCGCGCGTACGCATTATTTATTTAGTTTAAACTAGACTATGTTTACTATTAAAAAATTATGACTGACTATTATTTTTACTACGAAGCGGGGCCGGATTGGGTGCTGCTTTGCAACCCTGGTTTACACTCTTCATAGCGCAAAACTAGCAAAATGCGCCCATATTTTAAATTTTAAATTTAGGTTACATAGCATGAAATCGAGGTAGAGAGTAAATATGGTTGCTGTTCATCAAGATTGAGGATTGGACATGTGACTAATCTTTGCGTATATATTTTGAAGGGATAAACACCATTATCACCTTTGCTTCGATGCCGGTCGCCATCATTCACCCCATGGAGGTTAAGGGGAAGAATCTTCTTCAAATGGAGAGAAGGCCTCAAGCCTCTTCCTCGGAAGAGTTTTGCATCAATTAATCGGTGCATCATATCAAGCCTCTGCTTCAGCTGATGCATCACGCCAACCTTTATTGCAAGCTACTTATGCTTAAACGTTTTGAAATAAAGGAGGCATAGCAACATGAAAGGCATGATACAACTAATGCATAAAATATAATATTACTAGACATCCATAATAGTTTAAAATATCATATTTAAATGTATCCAAGTGATTGCACGTAGAGATGGTAGATTTTTGCGCATCCTTGTACAACATTAAGGTTCACATAGGACCCCCTTGCAGCAATAAGTCAAGTCCCTTGAGCCAACAAAAATGGGGAGGATTAGAAGACGATGCTAGGTGGCAAATATGTCGGGACACTCTGCATGACACCTGCCCTTGGCAAGATACAGGGCCGGCCCTAACATTTTAGGGGCCCGGTGCAAGGCCAGAAAAAGGGCCACTATACTCGCTGCCGCCATCTTGCCCTACCAACATGCTGACAATTGCTACAAACCGCCGGGCGCCGCCGTGCCGGCCCCTGCCCCAATTCCCCTTGCCCCTTTTTGTCTCTTTCAACCCTATGCGGTTGGGGAATGAGAAGTAGAGAATGAATCGAATCGGATGAAAAAGAACGGACTAATCTGGAAGATTATATGAGTAATGGTACTTACTGTACTATTCCAAATCGGGAGGGATTTCTTGTGAATCATAGTGAATCATATGATCTCCTCCTCCATTAGTTCCTTCAAAACGGTAGAAATCTCGACGCAAGAGAGCAGCCCCATCATCAGGGTTTCGGCGGTGGTTGGTGAATGGGAAAGGAGAAAGAGGAGACAAGGGGAGAAGTCGATGCGACCTGGACTACAGTCAACGTGGCCGATCACTTATTTTTAGTTTTTTAGCCATAGGCATAGCTGCTCCATCGTACAGGTACAGGAAACGCCTTCAAAGGCTTCCGCTGGCAGTGTGCTTGGGCTTTATTTTGATTGGGTAAAAAAATCCCAAGCAAATGGCCTAGCAGCTGTATGTAACATATCTAGGTGGGGGCCCTTAACGAGTGGAGGCCCAGTGCGGCCGCACCGGCTGCACTGGCTCAGCGCCGGGCCTGGCAAGATAGTAAGTAGAGGGTGATGGAGAGGCGGCTCATAACTTATTAGTGTTGGCCAGCTAGAATGAATAGGAAGACGATATAGTTAAACCCTTGGGCTTGGTGGGGGGTTTTTTCCGAAAAGAAAAATATAGTTAAACCCTTGTGCCTTGTGGGTTCTTAGTCAGCTGTTTAAATTATATGGATGAATTTTCTTTGAAAGATAATAGTTAACAAGCAGAACAATAAGCTTATGACACTTATTTATAAATAGATTTCAATTTATATATGAAGGTTGAGGGGCAATTTCCTTTCACACTTGTACTACTAGTGTAGTAGTTAATCCTAGTTTACAAATTACAAATCTTTAGTGCAAATACAAATATATGATGAGATATATCTACCGAGTTAATTACACAATATAATGTACATGCATGTGGATCAAGCATATATAGAATCATGCATGCAATAACCATGTACTATTATGCCCTATTTACGTACGTGCCTATATGTAAAGGCTAAATGTGAAGTAGTCCCCTCAAAAAATTAACTTTGACTGAGGACTTAAACTGACTATATAATTACTATATGCGCTACAATATATACGGGCATAATTCTGACTACTTTTTGTGTACCTTCCTATCTAGGTATGGCTAGCAAGTTCGTACAAGTACGTGAATGCCCTGTGGTGCAATGTAGCCATATATATGCATGCAATGGTGATGTGCATGCTTGCTACCCAGTGCTCACTGAATGCGACTACCACTAACTGGAACAACTATTGGCTGGCTAGCAATGTACGACTTGTGAAAGTTATGCATGCGTGCATGCGCATCTGTGGACTGGTGTCGGTGTCGATTGTTCAGGGATTCCAGTTCACGCCGGATATTTGAACGGGATTCTGAAAACCAGAGGCGGCGGCGGCGCTGGCTTCCGGCGGCAGGGAGGTGCCGAGGATGACATGCTGTTGGTGGTAGGCTCCGTCTTGAACGGCAAGAGGGCTCATGAATGCAGACATGGTGTTTACCGCATTGCCGCCGCCGCCGCCGTTGTCCATGTCGGCCGATGAGGACAGCGACATACTGCCGACGTTTCTGCTCCTGCTAAACCCAGGAAAATTCCTTGCCTGCGGGAGGATCCCCACCGTGGACGCGTCGAGCCAGTTGAACGGGGTCGAAGACGACGGAGCGAGGAGCTGCTTGGTGGTACCCGGGCTCCCCCTCGCCGCCGCGGCGAGGTGGCTCAGCGAGGCCGCGCCCGCCGAGAGGCCGCCGCCGTCATCTGCGGTGAGCAGGCCGTCAAGGAAGTTATTCTCCTCGTGGCTGCTGTGATGATGGAGCAGTGAGCCGTAGTTGCTGCCTGCGCCGGCCATGCCCGCCGTGGCATACGGCGTGTACGCGGTGACGGCGTCCTCCACGGAGTCTTCGCACTCCATGCTCCTCTGCAGATGATCCCCGGCCGCGGCCTTGTTGATCTTCTTGTATATGCGGCATAGCACCCAGTCGTCCAGCTGATGAGAAACTAATTAACTTGATCAACCAGACGCACGCAACCTATCTATATGCATGCATAAGTATAGATTAGATGGATCATTATTACGATAGAGATTATGCAAGCACCGGCCGGTGTCAAGTGCAATTAAAAGGATTGGTAACTGCTAGCTAGACTATATGTGCGATCGACACGTACCCTGAGAGAGGCAGCCCTGCTCCCGCCGGCGACGGGCGGCGGCCGGTTGGCGGTGGCGGTGGAGCTAGAGCCGTCGGTGAGGCGGTACTCGTGCATGATCCAGTTGGTCTTGAGACCCTTGGGCGGCTTGCCGCGGTAGAAGACGAGCGCCTTCTTGACGCCGACCTTCTCCCGGCCGGTCCCCGACGCGAGGATGGGCTTGTCCGTGCCGGTGGCCTTCCAGTACCCCGACGTGGCCGCCCTGTTGGGCCGCGCGCCGTTTGGGTACTTGCGGTCGCGCGGGCTGAAGAAGTACCACTCCAGCTCGCCGAACGTCGCCTTCTCTGATGCATCGATGCCATGAAGAAGAATCGCACAAGTACAGTTGAGGATCAGATAGATATAACATCAACATGTCTTGTAAAATAATTTAACAATACTTTTCGGCTGCATAGTGAGCCATGTACTATATATAAAGTTGATGGATCGAATATTT
Organism: Lolium multiflorum; assembly: GCA_030979885.1. NCBI lineage: Eukaryota > Viridiplantae > Streptophyta > Magnoliopsida > Poales > Poaceae > Lolium > Lolium multiflorum. The sequence goes on along the minus strand of CM061748.1, from coordinate 80,162,924 downwards.
TTGATTGTGAATGGAAATTGCGGCGCTTAAGCAGCATCTTTGTGGAACATACCGGGGAGCTCCCATGGGTCGAACTTGTAGAGGTCGACCTCGGCGATGATGGTGACTGGGAGGGGCACCTTGGCGGCCTTCTTCTTGAGGTAGTGGACAACCAGCTCCTCGTCCGTCGGGTGAAACCGGAACCCCGGTGGGAGCTCCGGCGCGGAGCCCCTTTGCTGCGGCGGTGGCGCTGGCTGCTGATGCCGCGGCGGCGCGGAACCCGACGACGAGTCCGGGCTTCCCATGGACCTCATCGCGCTACCAACAAGCACACCAAATCTCACCAAAGTATATATATGCACACACAGCAGCTAGCAGCACAGCACACCCCTGTGGTACCTACCTCAACTGCCAAAGCTTCTAGCTAGCTAGTGTGAAGGAACGGGCTGGGATTTGTTACGGCGACGGTTAGGAGGAGAAGAGCAGAAGAGGCAGGAGGCAGGCGAGTGATCTGCGGTGGAAATTCAGGTGGTTTGGGAGAGCAGGGGAGGGAGGCGCAGGCCATGGACAGTGTGGGAGGTGCGGAAGGCATTGGCCCGAGAAATACGGCTCCGTTGTACCGAACCCGGCGCCGCGGGCCCGTAGCCGCTGGACACGTATGCCGGCCGCCGCTCGTACCGCGTGTCAGATCGCCACCGGCCGGCGCGAGCTCGCGCGACCACGGCCACCCGTTCCGCGCCATCCTTCCAGGGCCGCCGTGCGCGCGCAGGGAGCACCGGAGCGGACCGCCCGCCTGATGGCTCGGCCGAGCCCAGTACGGCACACCGAGCTCCTGACTTCGGATGAGGGGCCTGATCTGCACCTGCTTAGAATATGTCCTTGCTTCGATGCTTCATGGGCCTGTTACTTTTATCCCGTCCGGAACTCTACATCTTTTGGTATATTCTCGTGGCCTCGTGGGCCTCAGGATTTATTGGATCTCGACTCTCGCGTGCTCTGCTCCCGCTAAAAAAAAGATAAGGGATAGAAACAAGATATATCTGCCCAGCCTCTCGCTCGCTTGACAAATAAGTTGCCATGCCAAAAAAAAAAACAAATAAGCTGCCCTCTTATGGATAACTAATAAGTTGGACGGCTTACGGGAGAAGCTGAGAGAGGGTGATTTATTTTTAAGCCGTCAAAAGCACTGGGTCATATTCTTGGTACTACCCAGTTTTTTCGAGAAATCCATTAATCTTTTAAGTCTTAATAATCATTAATATTAGTATGAAGAGTTTAAAAGTAATAAAAATTATAAACATGTTGACATCACCCTCGTCCGTCCAACGTTAAAGCCGGGCAAAGCTTTTCGTAGTAGAGTTTGTTACAGTAGATAGATGGGAAGTCGCCGTGCTAAGGCCTGAGGGCATGCCCAATGCATAGCCCTAGGGGTGCTGCCTCGCAGCTTTATCTTGGTTCGGGTGGTCCAAATTAGATTCGGACAAGGAGGCAGCCTCTTCATCAGGAGGCAGCCTCTTCAGCCATAAAGTGAAAACGTGAGAGAGAAAGAGAAAACTCAAATCAGCTTTTGAGAGAAAGACATATCAATGAGACCATAACATGGCATGCATATGTCAAAAATTTTATCCAAGCCTAGTTGGACAGCTGCCTCCATTGCTCGTGCCCTGAAAGGATCATCACACCAGAGCAAAAGCCATCGTCAATGATGAGTAGATCGAAAGAGCCAAACCTAAAACCACACAAACGAATACGAAAACCAACCAAATCACATCAGAACCGGCGAACAAACAACTCCAAGCGCCCTCCGCTAGTGCTAGGTACACCACCGCATCTCCATCCCAAACAAGACATGGAAAAGAACCTTGAGCAAGAAACGGGGATCCTCCCGCCGGGAGAGACCGGGGTCCGTCGCACCTCCAAGGCTTAAATGATCATTGGAGGCGTGACGGACTGGTGGCAACGCTGACGGAGGGGTCGAAAACCCTAGCCACCCGAAATCAGGTACTTTTTATCATGTCCCTCTCGTACCGGTTCCCAGAGACCCATTTTGTAACTTCTGTTATTCTTTTTGAGATGAAATTTTGGAACCATGATATTCCGAAAATTTATTAAAGTTTATTAAGCATTATAAGCATGGTTATTTTGGAGATCTAATTCCTCCATTGTGTAGAACAACTAACAATATATACTTTCACTAGGGTTCATCACTGCACTATTTCAAATCATTTCTTACAGGTTGATTTTTTTACGAAGAGCTCGTCATTTCTGAATTTGTTTTGTTGGAATCTATTTTTTTCTATGAAATCTGACAATGGTAATGATTCTTTTCAATAGCTGACGGCATACAAAATCGTAATTTTCCAATACTAGAAAAATGAAACCCATAAAAAGGAGTACAGTACATACATACGTGTCCTGAGTCCTAGTTAGAATCACTATACCCACGGAGCACGGCTAGCTCGACCAAGAATATCAAAAGTTTGCTGTTCACTTTCCTGCAGGTGGTGGAAATAGACTGCTGTTTCTAGTATCTCTTGAAGACACGAATAAATTTGGAAATAAGACGCACTGCTGGAGCTCCGGTTCAACCGTGCTAGGCGAAGCCGTAGCAGAACAGCTCTGTTAGACGTACTTCCTGACGTACAAGTATGCAGTAACTCATATGCTCTTGCTTAGTTTCTACCCTTATTGTGAAGCAGGTTTCCGAACAAGTTCATCAAGCTAGAATCAAAGTACAGACAAGTATACACTGATTCATTGCTTTTATGATTAGTTTGACGACCTTTCCTGATACAGTCAGTTAGAATTACTCCAGTACCTTTCTGCCTTTTTTTCCTGGTCCTCCAAAGAAACCAAGTAGAGTAGTACAAATAACTATACTACTGATTCTTGCTTTTATCTCCGCATCACTGTTCTGAATCTCTGACCATTTGATTTTGGTGTTCGGACCCTTAGTTCTAGATGAACAACCGTCGCAGCCGCGAGAGCTTCGCAGCTCGAATGAAGCGTCAAAGATGGGCGACCGTTTGTTGACTACCAAGTGCAAACTCCTAACATCATCAGTCGCTAACAGCAAGATCGAGCAGCCCAGCCGTAACCATCGGTTGATCGGTACACATGGAACAACAACAACAACAAACAGAATCCCCGGTTGAAATGTATCCTTCTTTGCAGTCGTTCTCTGACGAACAGTCACTTATATGTCTGACCTTTGATCCTGTCAAAAAACTCCGATGTTTCTAAGCCTCTGACCGGACCAACAAACAAAACCCCGACTCGCTTAGTCAAATGACGCCGGGGCTGCGTATTCGAATGCGGAACCCAGCACATGCCTTGCTCACGGACATGGCGGCAGATCGGTGTGGCAGCGAGCGAATTGTCTCCCCTGATGGCGCCGTGGCGGTGTAGCTACATGAATTGCAGGATTGGGTCACCGTGAGACTGCGCAGGCAGCTAAGCCGGCGGCAGGTCCCAGCGGTTTCCCTCACCGCGCGCGTGGACGAAATAGATAGCAACAGAGAGGCCAGGCAGAACAGAAGCAGCAGAGAAGGTTCAGGAATTAGGCCTGTTCTTCATTTGCTTGTTGGTCAGGGAAACCAACACCCAGACGCAGCATCCAAGTAAGTATATATCAGGAATTTAGTGTAGCAAGCTAGGTTGACCTCCCTCTTTGTTTGCATCTGCTCGAATCAGTCTTGAGCTGACAGAGAAACGAGACACGAGGACGGGACTTTCGCTGTCAGACGGACCGATAGCGTGGTTAAACAGTGATCGAGCTGTGTTCTTGTGCCAGTATTTAATTTTTGTTACGATCGCGAGTCTTTTATCTTCAACGCATGCTCTTGGATTAGGGGCGTGTTTTCACACATCTTAACATCGTACTTTATACTTGGTCGCGCATTCATTCATCTGACTATCTTTTGAAGAAGAAATAAGCCACAATATTTGTAAGGAGGAAGAAAAAAGGCACACAGTCCGTATGACTTACTGCTTCTTTATTCTGCAAAAAAATGACTAAGTGCTTCTCCTCGAAATAGGCTTTCGCCTCGCTATATTAATATAGCAACGAACTGATACAAGATAGAGACCACCGCTGGGGCAAACAGCACAACAAAGCCCAAAAGAAAACACAAGAAGAAGAAAAAAGAAAGAAAGGATGACAAAGACGGATCGACGAAAACGCTGACGATCCGCAACCGCTGCGCCCTCCGGAAGATTCCCACCACGAGCTTAGCCCTCCGAAGCGCCGCATACCAAGGCAGCACCTTCAAGAAGGGATGCGACGATGACGACGCTGCTGCCCGGACAAGCCTAGGGTTTCCCCCGGTATGCGGAAGGGAAGTGGGAAGGGGAAACCCCGACGCCCCTCAAGAAGGAATGGTGGCGCCCGCGAGCGTCACCGCGTCGGTGTCGGCCGTCGACAAGGATTTCTCCCGTCCCCCAAAGTCCCACGGTCCCGGACACTCCGTCCTGCTCCGCCAACCTCGCCGCCCACCAACTCGCACCACCACGGTCACGCAACCACCACCGCCGTCTCACCGTGACCCACTGACGAAGACCGACGAAACCGATCGGAAACACCCCGAGCCGAGGAGAGCCTGGCAGCAGCCACGGGAGGGCGCAACCTCCACCGCCACCTGCGGTGACAGACCGGACGCAGCTACAGGAGCAAACCAGGCCCCTCGGCCCGGCCGAGCCCGCCGGGCTCGTGAAGCTCCCGGCCGCGCAGTCCACGCGCCGCAACCCCAGCCACCCTCGCAAGAAACGCTCCACCGCCGCCGGAGGCAGCCTCGGGATGCCGGACCCGGCCCGCCCAAGCCCGATGGGGCCCGACAGCCAGATACGGGTCGGGCCGCGCCGCCCGCGCCGCCGCCGACCACCTGCCGCCGCGCCGGTAAGGTCGCGTCGCCACCACGTGCGGCGCCGCACCGGGAGGAGCGCCGCGTCGCCGAACTCGCCCACCGGAGCGCACCACCGCGACCGGACCCCGCGCGCCGTCGCGCGCGCGGGTAGGAGCATGTCCGCCGCCGCACCGCACGGACTTTGCGGCGGCCCTGCGCCGACGGCGCGGGGGAGGAGAGGAGCGGAGCCCGGCGGCGCGAGGGTTTGTTCGCCCGACTCCGCCCGCGGGGGACGGAGCGGAGCGAAGCGTTTTTTTCCGTCGACTATACCCACCAACTCGCACCACCACGGTCACGCAACCACCACCGCCGTCTCACCGTGACCCACTGACGAAGACCGACGAAACCGATCGGAAACACCCCGAGCCGAGGAGAGCCTGGGCAGCAGAAAAAGAAAAAAGACAAGTACTTGGTCACTCGAGCATGCTACATTGGAAACACATCGGAATGGCAATGGGTGCGACCTACCTTGCCGGTCAAGATTAATCTTGTGTTTTCTTTTTTCTTGCGGGTAAAAAAAAGGACAAGCTAATATGTGAAGTCCAAAACACTGCAACACGAACAGCCAATTTATATGTTTGATTGAGGAAAATGCCGAGGCTTTTGAGATGGCGATTCATTATTTTCCACCGCATTTCTAACGCTATGCGTCATGTCTTTGTATAAAATATCAAAAAAAATCACTTATGGGTGCTCTCTTACAAAAAAGGTTTAAGATTATACCCAGCATCTGCATAACAAAGATGCACACAAACACTCCAGATCTGAAACATAGTGAAAATATAATTTTTTTTAGGCGAAATAGATATCATCATCGAGAACATGTAAAACACCCATAGAACTGGTAAATCTATCCGGGGATTATGCGGCCATCAAATTAAGAAAAAATTCTCCCTTGCCGTGACCTTCAACCGTATACAGACCTCCGTCAACAAGTCGTGCTTGTCCATACGCGGTAGAGACGACTATGATGCGTCGGTAAATAACCTGCATACAGAAGCATTTTTTTGTTAATTTTTTTTTATCATTTGTACGTAGTCAGAGTGACCAAATAACGGCAAGCGCTCCCATCCTTATAGGCATTCTAAACCTGAGATCTTTGTCATGGAGTCAATTCCCAAAGATATTGACTACAGAGAATACAAGTCTGAAACTACTTGGATAACTGACCTTGTAGACCTGGCAAATCGGCATTGGAAAATAAGTATTTATTGCCTCATTGTGATGAGAGAGAATACATTTAGAACTCCCTTGTCAGTTCTTATTTGCAAGATTGTCGATCTTTGGTTAGGATCACTCCTCGATGAAGATACAAGCCAATTTTTTATCTTCAATTTCAAAAGCTTTTTGTTATTATCGACTTGAATTGCATGTTGGGTCAAGGCTTTGTCTATAGATCCCATAGAGAATTTGTCGTCCTCATGTATGTTTCAACGAAATTGATCGGTCCCGATGTTAATTGGACCGAGGCCAAACGTCGAAACAAAGCATTCTAAGATGTTAGCTTAGGACCGACTAAATATCGTCCATACAAAGCCAGATAATTAATATATCTACATTATACATAGAATCTCACAGAATATACAGTATGTTTTGAACATGGGAGACAGCTGCTAAGTACGAGTCGGTGTGGCCAGCAGAGACAGAAGCTGCCTTACAAGTTCCATGAGCCACGACCCCCTTGGCGCACGCGGACACGATCCACCGGTTGATCACTGACCACGTCTACAAATTGAAGTCTATCACTGACCATTTTTCGAAAAAAAACTGACCACATTTAAAAGGAGTGAAGAAGATGTGCATGGATCGGTGCGCTCGTGCGTCCCGGAAGTCACAGTTCCGCACCCTCACCGTGACACCAACACGCAGGTCTCGAACTCAAATCTGCATCGCGAACGAATGCCAGCTTTGACCACGGTTCCTGGGGATTCGTCGTTGGTGCAGCTAGGCGAAACACCTCAGATCCACGTGGCGGCCGGCGCTGACCGGGCGGCGCGCCGGACGGCGTCCATGTCATGTGGAGCACGAGCTAAACGCGTGCGATATTGATTGAGCTTGGCGGAGAGGGTAGCTCGTCTAGCAAGCGGCGATCAAGTTGCCGGCTGCTGAAAAGGACGCGCGCGGCGGTTTGCAGCCTGGGAGAGGCTTCCTGCGTGCCGCCGGGACGAAAGCGACGGAGGAGTCTTGTGCCCTAGCTGCCAGGACCAGGATCCAAGATTCCGGATTCCAGCAGAATCTGTATATATATGTTTTTGAAATCACGGTCTAGCCGTCTAGGGCTTAGGGTTTCTTTATTCACAAAAGAATGTTTTTTGAGAGCAAATCAGCAAGCATGATGTGGTTCGAAACTTCGAAAATGGCAGGGCTAGGTGATGTTAATTGTTTACATGGTCACTATAGCCAATCATGTACGTTATCATTAGGAAGATGGGAACAGTGTCAACACGCCCGTGCCTGGACTGTTCAAAGTTCCAGTTCAGGGACTGCCATTCAACAGTCTTTTGTTTTAAAATTTTAAAGCACCCGTAGGATGACTGAATTGTTATCTCTTCTCTGGCCTGAACAAAGCATGACTGAACTGTGCGGGCGAGAAACGCGAAACCGAGAATTCCATAAAGATTCAAGGCTCGGGTTTCAGTTCGTGGTCAAGTCTACAGAGAGTGCGTGGTCGATCTATTATATGCAACATCTTGTGCTCTCGAACCTTCATATATTATGAACCACGTGAGAAACTGAGAGCACGTCTGTTTCAAACTTTTCCGGCAAATTCGCACAAGTCAGTGTATTTTCTTTTCAGGGACTGGCACGCTTAATTTTAAATGGTCTAATGGTCCGTTGGATTTTACAGGAACTTACATATAAATCTAGACATTCTATACTCGCATACAAGTTTCCATGTAAAAAAGATAATCCTGATGTTCCAACGTGACTGTTCAAGAGAAAACGTCTTGTCTTTTCTACACAGTTCATATAAAATGTTCCTTTTCCCTGAATACTTGCGTGCCAACGTAGAATGTCTCAACTTACACGTAAAATTTTACTTTGGGATTTTTCAGTATTTTAAATTTTATTTTTTGAAGCATTTTCATAATAGGTTTATTTGCACCTATGAGCAAAAACATCGCCCTTTTATTTATTGCTACTTCTATGGGCCAACATATTGTGCAGACAGAGAACTATATGCATTGTCTATGTATCGTGTTGGGTCAATCCAACCCCATGTTCAGAGCATGTGTCTAATTAGTTCGACATTTCCATGTCTATGACTTGCAAAATATAGTCATTAACTAATACATGTGGTAGGTTGATATACGAGTTTAAAAATTCGCAAAAATTTGTAAGTTCTTTAGTCAATAGAAAAAATGGATTTCACTTGAAATATTTCGTTACGTTTGAACTACCCAACTAAACTAGCTACGGGTCTTGAGTTCTATTCCAATGACGATAACATTTTTTTGGTTCAATTTCAATTTCATGCTGAAATAAAGTAAAATATCTACAATCGGGGTTGGTTTCCGATGGATCACTTCGTTCCTCACATGCGATATGTGCCATAACATCATCGTCATGATCTCCCACTCCTACGCTTGGTCGAGCACCTGGAATAGCGGCTCCTTGCTAGTATTGGGGGATATGCTCCTTCAGCGGCCAGACCACCCTTATCACCTCCCACAGTGCTCACGCCATGAGACACATGCAAAAAATGTGGTATGTGTCATCGCGTTCCATGCCACAGAGTGTATATATGTCAAAAACGTTGAAATTTTGTTTCTTCTTGTTATCCCACGTAGTTAGGGAATTAGTGACCACCTTCCAAGCACATACACATACTTTAGAGGGAGTGGGGCACCCCTCCCACTATGTCCTAGACTTTGTCAAGTGCCCTGATTACTGCGGATGTTGATGCGTGATGAAGTGAATCCCATGCCATCTTGTACTCATTGCGGACGGAGAAGGTGCACTTTTTTCTAGTGCCCATTCCAGTACATCCTATTCCCTCCTAGAAGAAGCTTGGTAATCTATTTGATGTCCAAGAAAGAGAAATATTAGTGAATGAGGTCCATCTTCCATTTGCCAGTTTGAGACAGTAGTTGTGACACGGTGTAGTATTCAATTCCTTCTCACCGGCATTAGTTGATATGTGCTTGGCCTTGGCAACCATGGATTTTGCTGCCCGTGCCCATCCGCTAGGCTAAGCCTTTCTTCAGGAGCTCTAGTCCATATTGCATCCCTTGCCAGGACGACGACGTATTACCTACAAAAATAGTGTCCTTTAACCAACAGTTAGGATAGTATCTAGCTTTGAGAATTGTTGCGCATAGAATGCCAATCTTCGTCAAAAGTCTCAAGGCCAAATGATATACGAGAGCTTGATTGAAGATACGAAAGTCTTTAAACCCAAGGACACCTTGGTTTTCCGGATGAGTAAGTGATTTCCATGATTTATAATGTGTTATTCTCTTCCATTGTTCCAACCTTGACAAGTAGTTGCAGATCGTACGGTTTAGATCATCACATATGCCCAAAGAAATCTTGAAGACACCCATAATGTAAGTCGATGTCGCATGCGCAACAGCTTTGATGAGAGCTTCTTTTGTTGTTTGTGACAGTATACCATCACCCCACTCCATGAAACACTTTGTTATGCGAGTTTGAAGATTTCGTAGTTTTCCTTTGCTAAGTCTACCCTCTGGTGTTGGGAGCCCTAGATATTTAGCCTCAAATTCATGACTCTTCACTTGCAGTACTTCCCAATCTCATTCCGAATATTCTTTGGAGACCTTGGACTGAACATCTTTAAGCACTCAGTGTCACTGATCAATTTACATGTAGCTCTTCCATAGACCATAGGCATCCAACACCCTTCTCACTTGATGTTCCTCCTGGTTTGTTTCTTTGAAGAAGAGCAAGGTGCCGTTGAAAAAAAGCAAGTGTGACACACATGGCACATGTGTACAGACTTTAACTGGGGATATAGCTTGTTACATCATTCATTGTCGCAAAAGCGCTGATAAATCATCAGCGATAAAAAGGAATGAAAACGGAGAGAGTGGAGCCGTAGCCCACGTGATGGTGCAAACTAATCCAAGGTAACTCCATTAAAGTTTATCGTGTATATCACCATGGTGACATATGTCATGATCCACTTCACCCTCAGTTGATCGAAGCCTAATTTTTGCAACATTTGTTCCAAGAAATTCCAATCTACACAATCATATGCCTTTGAAAAATATAATTTATATGCACAAAAGATTTTCTCTAGGTCCTTTTGACATTCAAAGACCACTAAAGAATTATCCGTTACGAGCCTTCCTAGCACAAAGATACTCTTATTTGGGGACAACTTTAGAATAACCATATAAGTGCAGAGTTTCACAAACAAGTCACATACATGCCAATAAATACAGAGATATTATTCCTGAAAAAATTATTAAATTATGGATACATCAAAATATAATCATATCAATGAAGGCTTATATGACATATTTTTAACATGAACAAGAAGGACAACTACGAATATAGGGTTTTCCTCAAAATGGCACATCAATCTACATAGCCGACCTAGCAATCATAAGTGACATCGACTTTATGAGGAAAATGAAGTAACTTAATACTCCATCCGTACTGGAATACAAGGCCACTTCGTTTTTCAAGGCAAACTTTGACTAATAATTTAGTTACTCCCTCCGTCCCAGATTAACGGGCGTGCACGTAGTTTAAGAAATTGCTTTGACCATTATTTTAGTCAATAAAATATGAAATATATGGCACACAAATTATATCATTGGAAAGCTTTTTTGCATACGAATCTAACGATATATATTTTGTAGACATAAAAGTTATATTTTGTTGACCAAATCAATGGTCAAAGTTTGTCTTGACCTGCGTGCGTGCCTGTTAAAACGAAACTGAGGTAGTAACTAAGTATGAGTTACTCCATTCGTTCACAATTATTTCGTGTTATGGGTTTGGTCAAAGTCAAACTTTGTATTGGTCAAATATTTACGAAAAATATTAGCATTTGATAAATAAAATCTATTGTACTAGAATTGTCATAGAATATATTTTTATATTATATGTATTTGGTACTATGGATGTTAATATATCATTCTATATTTTCGATCAAAATTTGTAAACTTTGAGTTTGACTAAACCCAGAACACGAAATTAATAACAACAGAGGGAGTACATGCCACGTAAAATATTCAATCAGATGCACATTTCAAATAACTTTCCGATGATATACTTTTGGATGCCTTATAACTTATATTCGATTCACTAAATTAATAGTCAAAGTTTGACACAAAAAACGTACTGTCCTTGAGGGAGTAGTATAAATTATAAAATCCGGTAACATAATTATGTTGCATTTTTTTTGACTCCAAAATAGTTATGATCTATTTAGGCTGGCCATAGTGCTAGTATCATAGGTAGTATCATGCATACTAGGCCCACAAAAATGATGATGTGGCATGCAATTAAAGAGGAGAGATAGGATTAGAGTAACATAGGTAGATACTGTATCATAGCGCACGTTACGAGAAAAGTAAATACCAAATTGATCTTGTACATAGATTTACATTGGGATTCTACAAAACAATAAATTTAGAAGTTTATGATACTACTCTATAATACCACCCACTATAGAGATAGTATCATAGACAAGTATCATATGCATGATACTAGTATATGATACTATGCACTATGACCAGCCTTAGAGAGATGAACCCTTTTTCCGAAAAGTTCACTTACAATGGGAAAAGTTGTCGGATGACAGGGAGTCATCACCAGACATTCTATTTTTTTTACATACATGCCGTCCACTCTAATACTAGTAGTTTTGCATACGAGTGCACGGACGTACGAAGCTAGGTTACTCAACTTAAGTCCATGAAAGGTCAATTATTGAACTGCCAAGTAACTTGGCACCCAAGGAGCTGAAGTCAATTTGCTCTAATCGACAACATCTGTCATATCACTACTCTAGGCGGACCCTATATATGTTTACATTTTGCTGACAATTTGGAGCGCAAGTGAAAGCTTGCGCGGTTAAATTCCGAACGGTACTTAAAACGCGGTACCTTTGACCATCAGACCATGTATACAGTTTGAATAATTCATTAATACAGAATACTTGAGCTTCACTGTTCACATTCCGTACAGTTAGAAAAATAGCAGGAGAAAAATGAAGATATTGAAACACGATAAGTCGGTACGTACACACAGTGCACACAAGTACATATAGCCGAGGAGAATGGGAAACAGAGCGAGACGTTTGAAACCAACACCGTCATGCAATCAGTCACACACTCACACACATACTCCCTCCGTTCTGAAATAGTCTACATTCTAGTCCCAAAATTTGTTCCCAAATACTCTACATTCTACATTTTAGTCAACAACAACACTGAAAACGAAGTGGTATTGCGGTACTAGCAGTTTGCTACCACCTAACTTCACCATTTTATGCTGTTTACTAATCAGTTGTCCCACACGCCAAAAGACAAACTCGCAAAATTAGCAGTTCGTTCCTGTTTTCTTTTCTTTGAACGGGTCGAGAGAGAAAATTTCAAATAAATTAGTCGTTCTGTTTTTTTCACTTAGTTAACACTTCGAGATTTTTTGACTCACTTAAACCCCAGTCTATTTACTCATTAAATTATTATTTTTGGAAGAATGCAATATATTTTGTTTATTTAGATCTTATATTTTTCTTCATGTGTCATGATTGGTAAAGTCTACAGAATTAGTTTTGACATTGTTAAAAGATCACCATATTAGAGATCCTTGATACGTCTCCAACGTATCGATAATTTCTTATGTTCCATGCTACTTTATTGATGATATCTACATGTTTTATGCACATTATATGTCGTATTTACGCATTTCCGGAACTAACCTATTAACAAGATGTCGAAGTGTCCGTTTTCTCTGTTTTTGGTTTCAGAAATCCTAGTAACGAAATATTCTCGGAATTGGACGAAATCAACGCCCAGGTTCCTATTTTGCCCGGAAGCATCCAAACACCCGAGAGCCGCCAGAGGAGAGCCCTGGTGGGCCCAGATGATAGGGTGGCGCGGCCGGGCTGGGCCGCGCCACCCTATGGTGTGGTCGCCCCTTCGCCCCTCCGACTCCGCCTCTTCGCCTATTTAAAGGTCCCTGACCTAAAACCCTTAGGGAGGAAGCCACGGTACGAGAAAAGTTCCAGAGCCGCCGCCATCGCGAAGCCAAGATCTGGGGGACAGGAGTCTCTGTTCCGGCACTGCCGGAGCGGGGAAGTGCCCGGAAGGCTTCTCCATCGACACCGCTGCCATCTCCACCGCCATCTTCATCACCGCTGCTGCTCCCATGAGGAGGGAGTAGTTCTCCATCGAGGCTCGGGGCTGTACCGGTAGCTATGTGGTTAATCTCTCTCCTATGTACTTCAATACAATGATCTCATGAGCTGCTTTACATGATTGAGATCCATATGATGAGCTTTGTATCGCTACTAGTTATGTGCTACTCATGTGATGTTATTAAAGTAGTTTATTTCTCCCGCATGGTGTAAAGGTGATTAGTGTGTGCACCGTGTGGTTCTTGTCGTAGGCTATGATCATGATCTCTTGTAGATCGTGGAGTTAATTGTCATTATGATAGTATTGATGTGATCTATTCCTCCTTCATAGTGTAATGCGTGCCCTATGTTAGTTCTTGGTTTATTTTGCAATGATCTATTATGCTCTAAGGTTACTTAAACATGAGTATCGAATGTTGTGGAGCTTGTTAACTCGGCATTGAGGGTTCGTGTAATCCTACGCAACGAATGATGTTCATTATCAAACAAGAGTGTATGTAGCACATATGAGAAAGAGTTATTTATTATGCGATCAATGTTGAGAGTGTCCACTAGTGAAAGTATGATCCCTAGGCCTTATTCCTAAATATTTATCGCTGCTTGTTTACTGTTCTACCGCATGTTTACTTCCGCAATATTACTACCATCAACCGTACGCCACAAGCTATTTTCTCGCGCCATACTACGCTCATATTTATTCATACCACCCGTATTTCACTATCTCTTCGCCGAACTAGTGCACCTATTAGGTGTGTTGGGGACACAAGAGACTTCTTGCTTTGTGGTTGCGGGGTTGCATGAGAGGGATATCTTTGACCTCTTCCTCCCGAGTTCGATAAACCTTGGGTAATCCACTTAAGGGAAACTTGCTGCTGTTCTACAAACCTCTGCTCTTGGAGGCCCAACACTGTCTACAAGAATAGAAGCACCCGTAGACATCAAGCACTTTCTGGCGCCGTTGGAGGAAAGGTAAAAGGCACTCATACTTCGGTTCCGTAACTTTTCTGGCGCCATTGTGTGTGCTCGAAGCTATTTCCTTTAGACTCGCAATTACGACATTTTGTTTCTTGTTTACACTAGTTAGGCATAATGGACAACAAAGAGCTTCTTATTCTATTTCCTGATTTAAGACATGGATGGTTTGATACAAAAATTAAAAAACCCATGGAACATATTAATATGAATGCTTTGAACACCATTGTTGTTAATGATATGAAAAATTCTAAGCTTGGGGAAGCTGGCTTTGATGAGCATGATATTTTTAGTCCCCCAAGCATTGAGGAGAAAATTTACTTTGATGATACTTTGCCTCCCATTTATGATGATTATAATGATAGTAGTCTTTTGTTACCACCTGTTATGGAGGATAAATTTGATTATGATTACAATATACCTCCTATATTTGATAGCTACTGATGTCTACGTTCCCCCTCCTTTCCTGTAGACAGTGTTGGGCCTCCAAGAGCAGAGGTTTGTAGAACAGCAGCAAGTTTCCCTTAAGTGGATCACCCAAGGTTTATCGAACTCGAGGAAGAGGTCAAAGATATCCCTCTCATGCAACCCCGCAACCACAAAGCAAGAAGTCTCTTGTGTCCCCAACACACCAAATAGGTGCACTAGTTCGGCGAAGAGATAGTGAACAGTGGTATGAATATATATGAGCAGTAGCAACGGTGCAGAAAATAACTTCTGGCGTGTAGTTGATGGTGGTAGTATTGAAGAGTAGTAACACAAGAAACAAGAAACAAGCAGTAGTAACTCACAGTATTTAGGAACAAGGCCTAGGGATTACACTTTCACTAGTGGACACTCTCAACATTGATCACATAACAGAATAGATAAATGCATACTCTACACTTTTGTTGGATGATGAACACATTGCGTAGGATTACACGAACCCTCAATGCCGGAGTTAACAAGCTCCACAATAATGCTCATGTTTAAGTAACCTTAAGTGTAAGATAGATCAAAAGACTAAACCAAGTACTAGCATAGCATGCACACTGTCACCTTCATGCATATGTAGGAGGAATAGATCACATCAATATTATCATAGCAATAGTTAACTTCGCAATCTACAAGAGATCATGATCATAGCATAAACCAAGTACTAACACGGTGCACTGTCACCTTTGCACACATGCAGGAGGAATAAAACTACTTTAATAACACATCACTAGAGTAGCACATAGATAGTAGTGATACAAAACTCATATGAATCTCAATCATGTAAAGCAGCTCATGAGATCATTGTATTGAGGTACATAGAGAGAGATTAACCACATAGCTACCGGTACAGCCCGAGCCTCGATGGAGAACTACTCCTCCTCATGGGAGCAGCAGCGGTGATGAAGATGGCGGTGGAGATGGCAGCGGTGTCGATGGAGAAGCCTCCACTTCTCCCGCCCAGGGTGCCGGAACAGACTCCCTGTCCCCAGATCTTGGCTTCGCGATGACGGCGGCTCTGGAACTTTTCTCGTATCGTGGCTTCCTCCGTAAGGGTTTTCGATGCAGGGGCTTTATATAGGCGAAGAGGCGGCGCAGAGGGTCAACGAGGCGACGAGACCATAGGGTGGCGCGGCCAGGGCCCAGGCCGCGCCACCATGTCATCTGGGGCCACCAGGGCCCCCCTCTCGCGGCTCTCGGGTGTTCTGGATGCTTCCGGGCAAAATAGGAACCTGGGCGTTGATTTCGTCCGATCAAGTTAAGTAGGACGAGGTGCGGGCACTATTAGTATACTATGCGTGAGGCTTGCAACTTGTAAGATATAATTTACATAACTCATATGCTTTATTACTACCGTTGACAAAATTGTTTCATGTTTTCAAAATAAAAGCTCTAGCACAAATACAGCAATCGATGCTTTCCTCTGCGAAGGACCATTCTTTTACTTTTATTGTTGAGTCGGTTTACCTATCTCCTTCCACCTTAAGAAGCAAACACTTGTGTGAATGTGCATTGATTCCTACATACTTGCATATTGCACTTGTTATATTACTTTATGTTGACAATATCCATGAGATATACATGTTACAAGTTGAAAGCAACCGCTGAAACTTAATCTTCTTATGTGTTGCTTCAACACCTTTACTTTGATTTATTGCTTTACGAGTTAACTCTTATGCAAGACTTATTGATGCTTGTCTTGAAGTACTATTCATGAAAAGTCTTTGCTATATGATTCGCTTGTTTACTCATGTCATTACCTTTGCTTTGATCGCTGCATTCATTACATATGTTTACAAATAGTATGATCAAGATTATGATGGCATGTCACTTTAGAAATTATCTTTGTTATCGTTTTACCTGCTCGGGACGAGCAGAACTAAGCTTGGGGATGCTGATACGTCTCCAACGTATCGATAATTTCTTATGTTCCATGCTACTTTATTGATGATACCTACATGTTTTATGCACATTATATGTCATATTTATGCATTTTCTGGAACTAACCTATTAACAAGATGCCGAAGAGCCAGCTGTTTGTTGCTGTTTTTGGTTTCGAAATCCTAGTAAAGAAATATTCTCGGAATTGGACGAAACTTTCGCCTAGGGTCCTATTTTTGCACGAAGCTTCCGAAGACCGAAGACCTAACGAAGTGGGGCCACGAGGCAGCCAGGGGGTGGCCGGCGCGGCCCAGGCCGCCGCCCGACCCCCCCGGGCCCTCGTGTGGCCCCTCGTTGACCTTCCGCCTACTTAAAGCTCCCGTCGCGAAACCCCCAGATCGAGAGCCACGATACGGAAAACCCAGAGACGCGCCGCCGCGAATCCCATCTCGGGGATTGGAGATCGCCGGCACCTGGAGAGGGGATTCATCCCGGAGGACTCTTCATCGCCATGATCGCCTCCGGAGTGATGAGTGAGTAGTTCACCCCTGGACCATGGGTCCATAGCAGTAGCTAGATGGTCGTCTTCTCCTTGTTGTGCTTCATTGTTGGATCTTGTGAGCTGCCTAACATGATCAAGATCATCTATATGTAATTCTATATGTGTGTTTCGGGATCCGATGGATAGAGAGTACTATGATTATGGTGATTATCAATCTATTGTTCATGTGTTGTTTATGATCTTGCATGCTCTCCGTTATTAGTAGAGGCTCTGGCCAAGTTTTTACTCTTAACTCCAAGAGGGAGTAATTATGCTCGATAGTGGGTTCATGCCTTCATTGATACCTGGGACAGTGACAGAAAGTTCTAAGGTTGTGATGTGTGTTGCCACTAGGGATAAAACATTGATGCTATGTCTAAGGATGTAGTTATTGATTACATTACGCACAATACTTAATGCAATTGTCTGTTGCTTTGCAACTTAATACTGGAGGGGGTTCGGACGATAACCTGAAGGTGGACTTTTTAGGCATAGATGCAGTTGGATGGCGGTCTATGTTCTTTGTCGTAATGCCCGATTAAATCTCACTATATTTACCATGTCATGTATATGCATTATTATGCCTTTCTCTATTTGTCAATTGCCCGACTGTAATTTGTTCACCCAACATGCTTTTATCTTATGGGAGAGACACCTCTAGTGAACTGTGGACCCCGGTCCTATTCTTTCCATAGCATACAATCTACTTGTTTTACTGTTTTCTTTGCAAACATCTTCCACTCGATACGTTTAATCCTTTGTTACAGCAAGCCGGTGAGATTGACAACCTCACTGTTTCGTTGGGGCAAAGTACTTTGGTTGTGTTGTAGGTTCCTAGTTGGCGCCGGAATCCCTGGTGTTGCGCCGCATCACATTTCGACCATCAACCTTCAACGTGCTTGGCTCCTACTGGTTCGATTAAACCTTGGTTTCATACTGAGGGAAACTTGCTTCTATACGCATCATACCTTCCACTTGGGGTTCCCAACGGACGTGTGCATCTACGCGTATCAAGCTAAATTTCTGGCGCCGTTGCCGGGGAGATCAAGACACGCTGCAAGGGGAGTCTCCACTTCTCAATCTCTTTACTTTGTTTTTGTCTTGCTTTATTTTATTTACTACTTTGTTTGCTGCACTAAATCAAAATACAAAAAAATTAGTTGCTAGTTTTACTTTATTTGCTATCTTGTTTGCTATATCAAAAACACAAAAAAATTAGTTACTTGCATTTACTCTATCTAGTTTGCTTTATTGTCCTGCACTCTATATTTAAAATACAAAAAAAAAATTTTAGTTACTTTTATTACCATGTCTAGCTCTGAACCTGTTACTTCTTCACCTGAAGACTTAGTTTTCACTTTCAAGCAAGGGGATGAGGAGAGTTTTAAGGATGCTTGGTCTAGAATTTTTACTTCTTATCGCAAAACTGAACCTCAAATGACTCTAAGTTTGCTCCTTAGTAATTTTTATTTTGGTCTTATGGTTCGCTATAGATATGCTTTGGACACTTTAGTAGGAGGAGATTTCCTTCATTGTAATGGGGATCAAGCTTTTAATGCCATAAAGAAATTGGTTGCATCACATGATTCAGCTAATAACTTTGATTCAGCCCTTATTAGCATTCATAATAGATTGAACAATCTCGAGATAAGTACATCTCGCTTAAATGATAATTATCACTGTGTTCGTAATCGTCTTGAACAAGTCTTAGAGAATCCTAAACCTTCATCATGGGACCCTTCTGTTAAAATTGTCATCGGTGATCGAACTCTTCATGCCTATTGTGATATTATGTATGAATTTTGCCTTATGCCTGAAAACATTTATAAATCTTTGAAACTTTGGGGAGTCGATAAAGGGGGAGAAGAAATAGCTCTTATTGATAACTCTATCATAATTCCTAAGGGAATAGCTGCAGGTGTGCATACAACCATTCGTGGAAGAACAGTATCCATTGATTATCTTATTATTGAAACAGGAAAAATCATATTCGGAAGATCCTTGCTGAAATTATTGGGAGCAGTCATTGATGTGGGAGAAGGCACTCTGAAATTCACCTCTATACCAGGGGGGAATCATATATTTCCTAAACCAAAAGGAAAGAAAAACATTAAGAAAGGTAAAGATGAAGCCCAAGGTAAGGTTGACACACCATCTCTCGATGTTACTTGATTTGCACTTTTCGCGCCTAGCTGAAAGGCGTTAAAGAAAAGCGCTTATGGGAGACAACCCATGTTTTTACCTACAGCAATTTTTTATTTTGTTGAGTCTTGGAAGTTGTTTACTACTGTAGCAACCTCTCCTTATCATGTTTTGTGCCAAGTAAAGTTTCTATGTCAAAGTTGATGTTATATTTGGGATCGCGCAGAAACAGCATTGCTGTATGTCACGAATCTGGGCATAATTCCCTGTAGAAAAAAAAATCTGCCAATTTACGAGCGTGATCCTCAGATATATACGCAACTTTCATTAGTTTTGAGTTTTTCCATTTGAGCAAGTCTGGTGCCATTTATAAATTCGTCTTTACGGACTGTTCTGTTTTTGACAGATTCTGCCTTTTATTTCGCATTGCCTCTTTTGCTATGTTGGATTTATTTCTTTGATCCATTAATGTCCAGTAGCATTATGCAATGTCCAGAAGTGAAAAGAATGATTGTGTCACCTCTGAATGTGTGAATTATTAATGATGCACTAACCCTCTAATGAGTTTGCTTGAAGTTTGGTGTGAAGGAAGTTTTCAAGGGTCAAGAGAGGAGAATGATATACTAAGATCAAGAGGAGTGAAAGCTCTAAGCTTGGGGATGCCCCGTGGTTCATCCCTGCATATTTTAAGAAGACTCAAGCGTCTAAGCTTGGGGATGCCCAAGGCATCCCCTTCTTCATCGACAACATCATCGGGTTCCTCCCCTGAAACTATATTTTTATTCAATCACATCTTGTGTTCTTTACTTGGAGCGTCGGTTTGTTTCGTTTTTGTTTTTGTTTGAATAAGATGGATCCTAGCATTCACTTTGTGGGAGAGAGACACGCTTGTTGCATATGGACACATGTGTCCTTAGGCTTTACTCATAATGTTCAAGGCGAAGTTTCTTCTTCGTTAATTTGTTATATGGTTGGAATTGGAAAATGCTACATGTAGTAATTCTAAAAATGTCTTGGATAATGTGATACTTGGCAATTGTTGTGCTCATGTTTAAGCTCTTGCATCATATGCTTTGCACCCATTAATGAAGAAATACATAGAGCTTGCTAAAATTTGATTTGCATATTTGGTTTCTCTAAGGTCTAGATAATATCTAGTATTGAGTTTTGAACAACAAGGAAGACAGTGTAGAGTCTTATAATGTTTACAATATGTCTTTTATGTGAGTCTTGCTGCACTTGTTCATCCTTGAGTTTGCTTCAAATAACCTTGCTAGCCTAAACCTTGTATCGAGAGGGAATACTTCTCATACATCCAAAATCCTTGAGCCAACTACTATGCCATTTGTGTCCACCATACCTACCTACTACATGGTATTTACCCGCCATTCCAAAGTAAATTGCTTGAGTGCTACCTTTAAAATTCCATCATTCACCTTTGCAATATATAGCTCATGGGACAAAATAGCCTTAAAAACTATCGTAGTATTGAATATGTACTTATGCACTTTATATTTTATTAAGTTGCTTGTTGTGCGATAACCATGTTTCTGGGGAACGCCATCAACTATTGTTGAATATCATGTGAGTTGCTATGCATGTCCGTCTTGTCTGAAGGTCTATCATTTTAGTGGTTGGAGCATGCAAAATTGTTAGAGAAGAACATTGGGCCGCTAACTAAAGGCATGAATCATGGTGGAAGTTTCAGTTTTGGACATATATCCTCAATCTCATATGAGAATAATAACTTTGCTACATGCTTATGCATTAAAGAGGAGTCCATTATCTGTTGTCCATGTTGTCCCGGTATGGATGTCTAAGTTGAGAATAAGCGAGAAATCCGAAATGCGAGCATTCTCCTTGGACCTTTGTAAGGCGGCATGGAGGTACCCCTGTGACACTTGGTTGAAACATGGCATGCAAAGATCCGGTAGTCCAAGTTAAGTAGGACGAGGTGCGGGCACTATTAGTATACTATGCGTGAGGCTTGCAACTTGTAAGATATAATTTACATAACTCATATGCTTTATTACTACCGTTGACAAAATTGTTTCATGTTTTCAAAATAAAAGCTCTAGCACAAATACAGCAATCGATGCTTTCCTCTGAAGGACCATTCTTTTACTTTTATTGTTGAGTCGGTTTACCTATCTCCTTCCACCTTAAGAAGCAAACACTTGTGTGAACCGTGCATTGATTCCTACATACTTGCATATTGCACTTGTTATATTACTTTATGTTGACAATATCCATGAGATATACATGTTACAAGTTGAAAGCAACCGCTGAAACTTAATCTTCTTATGTGTTGCTTCAACACCTTTACTTTGATTTATTGCTTTATGAGTTAACTCTTATGCAAGACTTATTGATGCTTGTCTTGAAGTACTATTCATGAAAAGTCTTTGCTATATGATTCAGTTGTTTACTCATGTCATTACCTTTGCTTTGATCGCTGCATTCATTACATATGTTTACAAATAGTATGATCAAGATTATGATGGCATGTCACTTCAGAAATTGTCTTTGTTATCGTTTTACCTGCTCGGACGAGCACCTGGGGGATGCTGATACGTCTCCAACGTATCGATAATTTCTTATGTTCCATGCTACTTTATTGATGATACCTACATGTTTTATGCACATTATATGTCATATTTATGCATTTTCGGAACTAACCTATTAACAAGATGCCGAAGAGCCAGTTGGTTGCTGTTTTTGGTTTCAGAAATCCTAGTAAAGAAATATTCTCGGAATTGGACGAAACTTTCGCCCGGGTCTATTTTTGCACGAAGCTTCCAGAAGACCGAAGACTAACGAAGTGGGCCACGAGGCAGCCAGCGGGGTGCGCCTGTGCCCTGGCCGCGCCGACCTGCCCCGGGCCCCTCGTGTGGCCCTCGCGTTGACCTTCCGCTCTACTTAAAGCCCCGTCGCGAAACCCCGCATCGAGAGCCACGATACGGAAAACCCTGAGACGCCGCCGCAATCCCATCTCGGGGATTCTGAGATCGCCCGGACCTGCGAGAGGGGATTCATCTCCCGAGGACTCTTCATCGCCATGATCGCCTCCGGAGTGATGAGTGAGTAGTTCACCCTGGACCATGGGTCCATAGCAGAGCTAGATGGTCGTCTTCTCCTTGTTGTGCTTCATTGTTGATCTTGTGAGCTGCCTAACATGATCAAGATCATCTATATGTAATTCTATATGTTGTGTTTG
This sequence comes from Lolium multiflorum, assembly GCA_030979885.1. NCBI lineage: Eukaryota > Viridiplantae > Streptophyta > Magnoliopsida > Poales > Poaceae > Lolium > Lolium multiflorum. Next base: position 80,140,479 of record CM061748.1, on the reverse strand, counting down.
TCAGGATCCGATGGATAGAGAGTACTATGATTATGGTGATTATCAATCTATTGTTCATGTGTTGTTTATGATCTTGCATGCTCTCCTATTAGTAGAGGCTCTGGCCAAGTTTTTACTCTTAACTCCAAGAGGGAGTAATTATGCTCGATAGTGGGTTCATGCCTTCATTGATACCTGGGACAGTGACAGAAAGTTCTAAGGTTGTGATGTGCTGTTGCCACTAGGGATAAAACATTGATGCTATGTCTAAGGATGTAGTTATTGATTACATTACGCACAATACTTAATGCAATTGTCTCTGCTTTGCAACTTAATACTGGAGGGTTCGGACGATAACCTGAAGGTGGACTTTTTAGGCATAGATGCAGTTGGATGGCGGTCTATGTTCTTTGTCGTAATGCCCGATTAAATCTCACTATATTTACCATGTCATGTATATGCATTATTATGCCTTTCTTCTATTTGTCAATTGCCCGAATGTAATTTGTTCACCCAACATGCTTTTATCTTATGGGAGAGACACCTCTAGTGAACTGTGGACCCCTGGTCCTATTCTTTCCATAGCATACAATCTACTTGTTTTACTGTTTTCTTTGCAAACATCTTCCACTCGATACGTTTAATCCTTTGTTACAGCAAGCGGTGAGATTGACAACCTCACCGTTTTGGGGCAAAGTACTTTGGTTGTGTTGTGCAGGTTCCATGGCGCCGGAATCCCGGTGTTGCGCCGCATCACATTTCGCGACCATCAACCTTCAACGTGCTTCTTGGCTCTCTACTGGTTCGATTAAACCTTGGTTTCATACTGAGGGAAACTTGCTTCTATACGCATCATACCTTCCACTTGGGGTTCCCAACGGACGTGTGCATCTACGCGTATCAGAGATCAAGACACGCTGCAAGGGGAGTCTCCACTTCTCAATCTCTTTACTTTGTTTTTGTCTTGCTTTATTTTATTTACTACTTTGTTTGCTGCACTAAATCAAAATACAAAAAAAATTAGTTGCTAGTTTTACTTTATTTGCTATCTTGTTTGCTATATCAAAAACACAAAAATTAGTTACTTGCATTTACTCTATCTAGTTTGCTTTATTGTCCTGCACTCTATATTTAAAATACAAAAAAAATTTTAGTTACTTTTATTACCATGTCTAGCTCTGAACCTGTTACTTCTTCACCTGAAGACTTAGTTTTCACTTTCAAGCAAGGGGATGAGGAGAGTTTTAAGGATGCTTGGTCTAGAATTTTTACTTCTTATCAAAACCGAACCTCAAATGACTCTAAGTTTGCTCCTTAGTAATTTTTATTTTGGTCTTATGGTTATAGATATGCTTTGGACACTTTAGTAGGAGGAGATTTCCTTCATTGTAATGGGGATCAAGCTTTTAATGCCATAAAGAAATTGGTTGCATCACATGATTCAGCTAATAACTTTGATTCAGCCCTTATTAGCATTCATAATAGATTGAACAATCTCGAGATAAGTACATCTCGCTTAAATGATAATTATCACTGTGTTCGTAATCGTCTTGAACAAGTCTTAGAGAATCCTAAACCTTCATCATGGGACCCTTCTGTTAAAATTGTCATCGGTGATCGAACTCTTCATGCCTATTGTGATATTATGTATGAATTTTGCCTTATGCCTGAAAACATTTATAAATCTTTGAAACTTTGGGGAGTCGATAAAGGGGGAGAAGAAATAGCTCTTATTGATAACTCTATCATAATTCCTAAGGGAATAGCTGCAGGTGTGCATACAACCATTCGTGGAAGAACAGTATCCATTGATTATCTTATTATTGAAACAGGAAAAATCATATTCGGAAGATCCTTGCTGAAATTATTGGGAGCAGTCATTGATGTGGGAGAAGGCACTCTGAAATTCACCTCTATACCAGGGGGGAATCATATATTTCCTAAACCAAAAGGAAAGAAAAACATTAAGAAAGGTAAAGATGAAGCCCAAGGTAAGGTTGACACACCATCTCTCGATGTTACTTGATTTGCACTTTCTGCGCCTAGCTGAAAGGCAAAGCGCTTATGGGAGACAACCCATGTTTTTACCTACAGCAATTTTTTATTTTGTTGAGTCTTGGAAGTTGTTTACTACTGTAGCAACCTCTCCTTATCATGTTTTTGTGCCAAGTAAAGTTTCTATGTCAAAGTTGATGTTATATTTGGGATCGCTGCGCAGAAACAGCATTGCTGTCTGTCACGAATCTGGGCATAATTCCCTGTAGAAAATTCGAAAAATCTGCCACCAGCGTGATCCTCAGATATATACGCAACTTTCATTAGTTTTGAGTTTTTCCATTTGAGCAAGTCTGGTGCCATTTATAAATTCGTCTTTACGGACTGTTCTGTTTTTGACAGATTCTGCCTTTTATTTCGCATTGCCTCTTTTGCTATGTTGGATTTATTTCTTTGATCCATTAATGTCCAGTAGCATTATGCAATGTCCAGAAGTGAAAAGAATGATTGTGTCACCTCTGAATGTGTGAATTATATGCACTAACCCTCTAATGAGTTTGCTTGAAGTTTGGTGTGAAGGAAGTTTTCAAGGGTCAAGAGAGGAGAATGATATACTAAGATCAAGAGGAGTGAAAGCTCTAAGCTTGGGGATGCCCCGTGGTTCATCCCTGCATATTTTAGAAGACTCAAGCGTCTAAGCTTGGGGATGCCCAAGGCATCCCCTTCTTCATCGACAACATCATCAGGTTCCTCCCCTGAAACTATATTTTTATTCAGTCACATCTGGTGTTCTTTACTTGGAGCGTCGGTTTGTTTTCGTTTTTGTTTTTGTTTGAATAAGATGGATCCTAGCATTCACTTTGTGGGAGAGAGACACGCTCCACTGTTGCATATGGACACATGTGTCCTTAGGCTTTACTCATAATGTTCAAGGCGAAGTTTCTTCTTCGTTAATTTGTTATATGGTTGGAATTGGAAAATGCTACATGTAGTAATTCTAAAAATGTCTTGGATAATGTGATACTTGGCAATTGTTGTGCTCATGTTTAAGCTCTTGCATCATATGCTTTGCACCCATTAATGAAGAAATACATAGAGCTTGCTAAAATTTGATTTGCATATTTGGTTTCTCTAAGGTCTAGATAATATCTAGTATTGAGTTTTGAACAACAAGGAAGACATGTAGAGTCTTATAATGTTTACAATATGTCTTTTATGTGAGTCTTGTTGCACTTGTTCATCCTTGAGTTTGCTTCAAATAACCTTGCTAGCCTAAACCTTGTATCGAGAGGGAATACTTCTCATACATCCAAAATCCTTGAGCCAACTACTATGCCATTTGTGTCCACCATACCTACCTACTACATGGTATTTACCCGCCATTCCAAAGTAAATTGCTTGAGTGCTACCTTTAAAATTCCATCATTCACCTTTGCAATATATAGCTCATGGGACAAAATAGCCTTAAAAACTATCGTAGTATTGAATATGTACTTATGCACTTTATATTTTATTAAGTTGCTTGTTGTGCGATAACCATGTTTCACGCCATCAACTATTGTTGAATATCATGTGAGTTGCTATGCATGTCCGTCTTGTCTGAAGGTCTATCATTTTAGTGGTTGGAGCATGCAAAATTGTTAGAGAAGAACATTGGGCCGCTAACTAAAGCCATGAATCATGGTGGAAGTTTCAGTTTTGGACATATATCCTCAATCTCATATGAGAATAATAACTTTGCTACATGCTTATGCATTAAAGAGGAGTCCATTATCTGTTGTCCATGTTGTCCCGGTATGGATGTCTAAGTTGAGAATAATCAAAAGCGAGAAATCGAAATGCGAGCATTCTCCTTGGACCTTTGTACAGGCGGCATGGAGGTACCCCTTTGTGACACTTGGTTGAAACATGGCATGCAAAGATCCGTAGTCCAAGTTAAGTAGGACGAGCGCACTATTAGTATACTATGCGTGAGGCTTGCAACTTGTAAGATATAATTTACATAACTCATATGCTTTATTACTACCGTTGACAAAATTGTTTCATGTTTTCAAAATAAAAGCTCTAGCACAAATATAGCAATCGATGCTTTCCTCTTGAAGGACCATTCTTTTACTTTTATTGTTGAGTCAGTTACCTATCTCCTTCCACCTTAAGAAGCAAACACTTGTGTGAACTGTGCATTGATTCCTACATACTTGCATATTGCACTTGTTATATTACTTTATGTTGACAATATCCATGAGATATACATGTTACAAGTTGAAAGCAACCGCTGAAACTTAATCTTCTTATGTGTTGCTTCAACACCTTTACTTTGATTGCTTTACGAGTTAACTCTTATGCAAGACTTATTGATGCTTGTCTTGAAGTACTATTCATGAAAAGTCTTTGCTATATGATTCAGTTGTTTACTCATGTCATTACCTTTGCTTTGATCGCTGCATTCATTACATATGTTTACAAATAGTATGATCAAGATTATGATGGCATGTCACTTCAGAAATTGTCTTTGTTATCGTTTTACCTGCTCGGGACGAGCAGAACTAAGCTTGGTATCGTCTCAACGTATCGATAATTTCTTATGTTCCATGCTACTTTATTGATGATACCTACATGTTTTATGCACATTATATGTCATATTTATGCATTTTCGAACTAACCTATTAACAAGATGCCGAAGAGCCAGTTCCTGTTTTCTGCTGTTTTGGTTTCAGAAATCCTAGTAAAGAAATATTCTTAATTGGACGAAACTTTCGCCCAGGGTCCTATGCACGAAGCTTCCGGATCAAGACCTAACGAAGTGGGGCCACGAGGCAGCCAGGGTGGCCGGCAGCCTGGCTGCGCCGACCTGCCCTGGGCCCTCGTGTGGCCCCTTGACCTTCCGCCCACTTAAAGCTCCCGTCGCGAAACCCCAGTACGAGAGCCACGATACGGAAAACCTTACAGACGCGCCGCCGCGAATCCCATCTCGGGGGATTCGAGACGCCTCCGGCACCCTGCCGGAGGGGATTCATCTCCGGAGGACTCTTCATCGCCATGATCGCCTCCGGAGTGATGAGTGAGTAGTTCACCCCTGGACCATGGGTCCATAGCAGTAGCTAGATGGTCGTCTTCTCCTTGTTGTGCTTCATTGTTGGATCTTGTGAGCTGCCTAACATGATCAAGATCATCTATATGTAATTCTATATGTTGTGTTTGTCGGGATCCGATGGATAGAGAGTACTATGATTATGGTGATTATCAATCTATTGTTCATGTGTTGTTTATGATCTTGCATGCTCTCCGTTATTAGTAGAGGCTCGGCCAAGTTTTTACTCTTAACTCAAGAGGGAGTAATTATGCTCGATAGTGGGTTCATGCCTTCATTGATACTGGGACAGTGAGAGAAAGTTCTAAGGTTGTGATGTGTTGTTGCCACTAGGGATAAAACATTGATGCTATGTCTAAGGATGTAGTTATTGATTACATTACGCACAATACTTAATGCAATTGTCTGTTGCTTTGCAACTTAATACTGGAGGGGTTCGGACGATAACCTGAAGGTGGACTTTTTAGGCATAGATGCAGTTGGATGGCGGTCTATGTTCTTTGTCGTAATGCCCGGATTAAATCTCACTATATTTACCATGTCATGTATATGCATTATTATGCCTTTCTCTATTTGTCAATTGCCCGATGTAATTTGTTCACCCAACATGCTTTTATCTTATGGGAGAGACACCTCTAGTGAACTGTGGACCCGGTCCTATTCTTTCCATAGCATACAATCTACTTGTTTTAGTTTTCTTTGCAAACATCTTCCACTCGCATTTAATCCTTTGTTACAAGCGGTGAGATTGACAACCCCACTGTTTGGGGCAAAGTACTTTGGTTGTGTTGTGCAGGTTCTAGTTGGCGCTGGAATCCCGGTGTTGCGCCGCATCACATTTCGCGACCATCAACCTTCAACGTGCTTCTTGGCTCCTAACTTCGATTAAACCTTGGTTTCATAACGAGGGAAACTTGCTTCTATACGCATCATACCTTCCACTTGGGGTTCCCAACGGACGTGTGCATCTACGCGTATCAAAAACATGTAGATATCATCAATAAAGTGGCATGGAACATAAGAAATTATAGATACGTTTGAGACGTATCAGCATCCCCAAGCTTAGTTCTCGTCCCGAGCAGGTAAAACGATAACAAAGATAATTTCTGAAGTGACATGCCATCATAATCTTGATCATACTATTTGTAAACATATGTAATGAATGCAGCGATCAAAGCAAAGGTAATGACATGAGTAAACAACTGAATCATAGCAAAGACTTTTCATGAATAGTACTTCAAGACAAGCATCAATAAGTCTTGCATAAGAGTTAACTCGTAAAGCAATAAATCAAAGTAAAGGTGTTGAAGCAACACATAAGAAGATTAAGTTTCAGCGGTTGCTTTCAACTTGTATATCTCATGGATATTGTCAACATAAAGTAATATAACAAGTGCAATATGCAAGTATGTAGGAATCAATGCACAGTTCACACAAGTGTTTGCTTCTTAAGGTGGAAGGAGATAGGTAAACTGACTCAACAATAAAAGTAAAAGAATGGTCCTTCAAGAGGAAAGCATCGATTGCTGTATTTGTGCTAGAGCTTTTATTTTGAAAACATGAAACAATTTTGTCAACGGTAGTAATAAAGCATATGAGTCATGTAAATTATATCTTACAAGTTGCAAGCCTCACGCATAGTATACTAATAGTGCCCGCACCTCGTCCTACTTAACTTGGACTACCGGATCTTTGCATGCCATGTTTCAACCAAGTGTCACAAAGGGGTACCTCCATGCCGCCTGTACAAAGGTCCAAGGAGAATGCTCGCATTTCGGATTTCTCGCTTTTGATTATTCTCAACTTAGACATCCATACCGGGACAACATGGACAACAGATAATGGACTCCTCTTTAATGCATAAGCATGTAGCAAAGTTATTATTCTCATATGAGATTGAGGATATATGTCCAAAACTGAAACTTCCACCATGATTCATGGCTTTAGTTAGCGGCCCAATGTTCTTCTCTAACAATTTTGCATGCTCCAACCACTAAAATGATAGACCTTCGGACAAGACGGACATGCATAGCAACTCACATGATATTCAACAATAGTTGATGGCGTTCCCCAGAAACATGGTTATCGCACAACAAGCAACTTAATAAAATATAAAGTGCATAAGTACATATTCAATACTACGATAGTTTTTAAGGCTATCCCATGAGCTATATATTGCAAAGGTGAATGATGGAATTTTAAAGGTAGCACTCAAGCAATTTACTTTGGAATGGCGGAGAAATACCATGTAGTAGGTAGGTATGGTGGACACAAATGGCATAGTGGTTGGCTCAACGATTTTGGATGCATGAGAAGTATTCCCTCTCGATACAAGGTTTAGGCTAGCAAGGTTATTTGAAGCAAACTCAAGGATGAACAAGTGCAGCAAGACTCACATAAAAGACATATTGTAAACATTATAAGACTCTACACTGTCTTCCTTGTTGTTCAAAACTCAATACTAGATATTATCTAGACCTTAGAGAAACCAAATATGCAAATCAAATTTTAGCAAGCTCTATGTATTTCTTCATTAATGGGTGCAAAGCATATGATGCAAGAGCTTAAACATGAGCACAACAATTGCCAAGTATCACATTATCCAAGACAGTTTAGAATTACTACATGTAGCATTTTCCAATTCCAACCATATAACAATTTAACGAAGAAGAAACTTCGCCATGAACATTATGAGTAAAGCCTAAGGACACATGTGTCCATATGCAACAGCGGAGCGTGTCTCTCTCCCACAAAGTGAATGCTAGGATCCATCTTATTCAAACAAAAACAAAAACAAAAACAAACGACGCTCCAAGCAAAGAACTCAAGATGTGATTGAATAAAAATATAGTTTTCAGGGGAGGAACCTGATGATGTTGTCGATGAAGGATGCCTTGGGCATCCCAAGCTTAGACGCTTGAGTCTTCTTAAAATATGCAGGGGTGAACCACGGGGCATCCCCAAGCTTAGAGCTTTCACTCCTCTTGATCATAGTATATCATTCTCCTCTCTTGACCCTTGAAAACTTCCTTCACACCAAACTTCAAGCAAACTCATTAGAGGGTTAGTGCACAATTAATAATTCACTCATTCAGAGGTGACACAATCATTCTTTTCACTTCTGGACATTGCATAATGCTACTGGACATTAATGGATCAAAGAAATAAATCCAACATAGCAAAAGAGGCAATGCGAAATAAAAGGCAGAATCTGTCAAAAACAGAACAGTCCGTAAAGACGAATTTATAAATGGCACCAGACTTGCTCAAATGGAAAAACTCAAAACTAATGAAAGTTGCGTACATATCTGAGGATCACGCTCGTAAATTGGCAGATTTTTTCGAATTTTCTACAGAGAATTGTGCCCAGATTCGTGACAGACAGCAATGCTGTTTCTGCGCAGCAATCCCAAATATAACATCAACTTTGACATAGAAACTTTACTTGGCACAACAAAACACAAAACTAAGATAAGGAGAGGTTGCTACAGTAGTAAACAACTTCCAAGACACAAATATAAAACAAAGTACTGTAGCAAAATAACACATGGTTATCTCCCAAGAAGTTCTTTTCTTTATAGCCATTAAGATGGGCTCAGCAGTTTTAATGATGCACTCGCAAGAAATAGAAGTTGAAGCAAAAGAGAGCATCAAGAGGCAAATTCAAAACACATTTAAGTCTAACATGCTTCCTATGCATAGGAATCTTGTAAATAAACAAGTTCATGAAGAGCAAAGTAACAAGCATAGGAAGATAAAACAAGTGTAGCTTCAAAAATTTCAGCACATAGAGAGGTGTTTTAGTAACATGAAAATTTCTACAACCATATTTTCCTCTCTCATAATAACTTTTAGCATCATGAGCAAACTCAACAATATAACTATCACATAAAGCATTCTTATCATGAGTCTCATGCATAAAATAATTACTACTCCCAACATAAGCATAATCATTCTTATTAATTGTAGTGGGAGCAAATTCAACAAAGTAGCTATCAAATATAGGAGGTATATTGTAATCATAATCAAATTTATCCTCCATAAATGTGGTAACAAAAGACTACTATCATTATAATCATCATAAATGGGAGGCAAAGTATCATCAAAGTAAATTTTCTCCTCAATGCTTGGGGGACTAAAAATATCATGCTCATCAAAACCAGCTTCCCCAAGCTTAGAATTTTCCATAGCATTAGCAACAATGGTGTTCAAAGCATTCATACTAATAACATTCCCATTATCATGCATATAAAGTTCCATGGGTTTCTTAATTCTTTCTTCAAACACATCATGTCCTAATTCAAGATAAAGTTCATAAAGATCTCTCATATTTTTGTTGTTTTCCATTATGCCTAACTAGTGTAAACAAGAAACCAAATGTCGCAATTGCAGAGTCTAAAGGAAATAGCTTCGAGTACTTACAACGGGGAAAATAGCTTAGTAGCCGAGATCCGGAGTGTGAGTACCTTTTACCTTTCCCCCCCGGCGCCAGAAAATTAGCTTGATGTCTACGTTCCTCCTCTCCAGTAGACGTGTTGGGCCTCCAAGAGCGAGGTTTGTAGAACAGCGCAAGTTTCCCTTAAGTGGATCACCCAAGGTTTATCGAACCAGGGAGGAAGAGGTCAAAGATATCCCTCTCATGCAACCCTGCAACCACAAAGCAAGAAGTCTCTTGTGTCCCCAACACACCAAATAGGTGCACTAGTTCGGCGAAGAGATAGTGAAATACATGTGGTATGAATATATATGAGCAAGATAAAACCAAAGCGTGCTGTCATGGAGTTGATAGTGGTAGGACAGAGAGTAACACAAGAAACATGAAACAAGCAAAGAGTAACTCAGCAGTATTTAGGAACAAGCCTCAGGGATTACACTTTCACTAGTGGACACTCAACATTGATCACAACAGAATAGATAAATGCATACTCTACACTTTTGTTGGATGATGATTGCGTAGGATTACACGAACCCTCAATGCCGGAGTTAACAAGCTCCACAATAATGCTCATGTTTAAGTAACCTTAAGTGCAAGATAGATCAAAAGACTAAACCAAGTACTAGCATAGCATGCACACTGTCACCTTCATGCATATGTAGGAGGAATAGATCACATCAATATTATCATAGCAATAGTTAACTTCGCAATCTACAAGAGATCATGATCATAGCATAAACCAAGTACTAACACGGTGCATGATACGTCTCCAACGTATCGATAATTTCTTATGTTCCATGCTACTTTATTGATGATACCTACATGTTTTATGCACATTATATGTCATATTTATGCATTTTCTCCAACTAACCTATTAACAATGATGAAGAGCTCTTTCTGTTTTCTGCTGTTTTTGGTTTCGAAATCCTAGTAAAGAAATATTCTCAATTGGACTAAACTTTCGCCCAGGGTCCTATTTTTGCACAAGCTTCCGAAGACCGAAGACCTAACTAAGTGGGGCCACGAGGTGGCTGCAGGCTAGGCCGCGCGGGCCCAGTGCCCCCGGCCACCGACCCGGCCCCCGGGCCCCTCGTGTGGCCCCTCGTGTTGACCTTCCGCCTACTTAAAGCTCCTGTCGTAAACCCCAGCACGAGAGCCACGACACGGAAACCCATGCAGACGCGCCGCCGCGAATCCCATCTCGGGACTGAGATCGCCTCCGGCACCCTGCGGGAGAGGGGATTCATCTCCTGGAGACTCTTCATCGCCATGATCGCCTCCGTGAGGATGAGCAGGACCACCGACCATGGGTCCATAGCAGTAGCTAGATGGTCGTCTTCTCCTTGTTGTGCTTCATTGTTAGATCTTGTGAGCTGCCTAACATGATCAAGATCATCTATATGTAATTCTATATGTTGTGTTTGTCGGATCCGATGGATAGAGAGTACTATGATTATGGTGATTATCAATCTATTGTTCATGTGTTGTTTATGATCTTCATGCATCCGTTATTAGTAGAGGCTCTGGTACTTTTCACTCTTAACTCCAAGAGGGAGTAATTATGCTCGATAGTGGGTTCATGCCTTCATTGACACTGGATGCTGAGAAAGTTCTAAGGTTGTGATGCTGTTGCCACTAGATAAAACATTGATGCTATGTCTAAGGATGTAGTTATTGATTACATTACGCACAATACTTAATGCAATTGTCTGTTGCTTTGCAACTTAATGGAGGGGGTTCGGACGATAACTCCGAAGGAACTTTAGGCATACATGCATGGATGGCGGTCTATGTTCTTTGTCGTAATGCCCAATTAAATCTCACTATATTTATCATGTCATGTATATGCATTATTATGCCTTTTCTATTTGTCAATTGCCCGACTGTAATTTGTTCACCCAACATGCTTTTATCTTATGGGAGAGACACCTCTAGTGAACTGTGGACCCCGGTCCTATTCTTTTTACATAGCATACATTACTTGTTTTACTTTTCTTTGCAAACATCTTTCCACTCGATACGTTTAATCCTTTGTTACAGTAGAAGCTGGTGAGATTGACAACCTCTCACCGTTTCGTTGGACAGTACTTGGGTTGTGTTGTGCAGCCTTTAGTTGTGCCTTGAATCCAGGTTTGTCACATCACATTTCGCGACCATCAACCTCAACGTGCTTCTTGGCTCCTCCTGTTCGATCAACCTTGGTTTCTTTTGAGGAAAACTTCACATCATGACTACACTTTCCTCTTGGGGTTCCAACGGACGTGTACATCTACGCACTTTACAGCCTTTTTTCATACTGCTAAGACCATTAATTGGCTGCAAGGGAGTCTCCACTTCACTCTTTACTTTTTTTGTCTTGCTTTATTTTATTTACTACTTTGTTTGCTGCACTAAATCAAAATACAAAAAAAAAATTAGTTGCTAGTTTTACTTTATTTGCTATCTTGTTTGCTATATCAAAAACACAAAAAAAATTAGTTACTCGCATTTACTTTATCTAGTTTGCTTTATTTACTGTTGCTAAAATGGCCAACCCTGAAAATACTAAGTTGTGTGACTTCACAAATGCAAATAATAATGATTTCCTATGCACACCTATTGCTCCACCTGCTACTACAGCAGAATTTTTTGAAATTAAACCTGCTTTACTAAATCTTGTCATGAGAGATCAATTTTCTGGTACTAGTTCTGATGATGCTGCTGCCCATCTCAATAATTTTGTTGAACTTTGTGAAATGCAAAAGTATAAAGATGTAGATGGTGATATTATTAAATTGAAAGTGTTTCCTTTCTCATTAAGAGGAAGAGCTAAAGATTGGTTGCTATCTTTGCCTAAGAATAGTATTGATTCATGGACTAAATGCAAGGATGCTTTTATTGGTAGATATTATCCTCCCGCTAAAATTATATCTTTGAGAAGTAGCATAATGAATTTTAAACAATTAGATACTGAACATGTTGCTCAAGCATGGGAGAGAATGAAAACTTTGGTAAAGAATTGCCCAACCCATGGACTGACTACTTGGATGATCATCCAAACCTTCTATGCAGGACTAAATTTTCTTCGCGGAATTTATTGGATTCAGCTGCTGGAGGTACCTTTATGTCCATCACATTGGGGCGGCTACAAAACTTCTTGATGATATGATGATAAATTACTCGAATGGCACACGAAAGAGCTCCACAAGGTAAGAAGGTAAATTCTGTTGAAGAAACCTCTTCCTTGAGTGATAAAATTGATGTGATTATGTCTATGCTTGTGAATGGTAGATCTAATGTTGATCCAAATAATGTTCCTTTAGTTTCATTGGTTGCTCAAGAAGAAAATGTTGATGTGAATTTCATCAAAAATAATAATTTCAACAACAATGCTTATAGGAACAACTCTGTAATAACTATAGGCCATATCCTTCTGCTAATGGTAATGGTTATGGTAATTCTTGGGAATTCTTACAATAATAATAGGAGTGTACCCTCTGGTCTTGAAGCCATGCTTAAAGAATTTATTAGTACACAAACTGCTTTTAACAAATCTGTTGAGGAAAAGCTTGATAAAATTGATACTATTGCTTCTAGAGTTGATAGACTTGCCTCTGATGTAAATCTTTTAAAATTGAAAGTTATGCCTAATAATGATATTGATAATAAGATTACTACTACAGCAAATGCCATCCAAGTTAGAATTAATGAGAATATAAGATTAATGGCTGAGTTGCGTGCTAGGTGGGATAGAGAAGAAAATGAAAAACTAGCTAAAGAGAATAATGTAGCTAAAGTTTGGACTATTACCACCACTAGTAATGCTAATTCTTCACATGTTGCTGCACCTCCTACTATCAATGGTAAAATAATTGGTGTTGGCAATGTTTCCTCCTAGTGCAAAGCGTACAAAACTTCTGAAATTGCTAAACTGAAAGCTTGTGATAAAAACGCTGAAATTTTCCAACCTTGGGAATAATGATCCCATTGCTGTGGCTCATAATGATTTAGATTTTGATGATTGCCACATCTCTGAAGTTATAAAGTTCTTGCAAAAACTTGCTAAAAGTCCTAATGCTAGTGCTATAAATTTAGCCTTTACAAAACATATTACAAATGCTCTCATAAAAGCTAGAGAAGAGAAACTAAAACTTGAAACTTCTATTCCTAGAAAGTTAGAAGATGGTTGGGAGCCCATCATTAAAATGAAATTCAATGACTTTGAATGTAATGCCTTATGTGATCTTGGTGCAAGTATTTCTGTTATGCCTAAAGATTTATGATATGCTTGACTTGCCACCATTAAAGAATTGTTATTTGGATGTTAATCTTCTGATAATGTTAAAAAGAAACCTTTGGGGAGGATTGATAATGTGCATATTACGGTTAACAATAACCTTGTCCCGTTGATTTTGTTGTCTTGGATATCGAATGCAATGCATCTTGTCCAATTGTGTTGGGAAGACCTTTTCTTGAACTGTGTGCTATTGATATGAGGAAGGTAATATTAAATATCAATTTCCTCTCAAGAAAGGTATGGAACACTTCCCTAGAAAGAGAATGAAAGTTGCCTTTTGATTCTATTATTAGAACAAGCTATGATGTTGATGCTTCTACTCTCGATGTTACTTGATTTGCACTTTCTGCGCCTAGCTGAAAGGCGTTAAAAAAAGCGCTATGGGAGACAACCCATGTTTTTACCTACAGCAATTTTTTGTTTTATTGAGTCTTGGAAGTTGTTTACTACTGTAGCAACCTCTCCTTATCATGTTTTTGTGCCAAGTAAAGTTTCTATGTCAAAGTTGATGTTATATTTGGGATCGCTGCACAGAAACAGCATTGCTGTCTGTCACGAATCTGGGCATAATTCTCTGTAGAAAATTCGAAAAAATCTGCCAATTTACGAGTGATCCTCAGATATATACGCAACTTTCATTAGTTTTGAGTTTTCCATTTGAGCAAGTCTGGTGCCATTTATAAATTCGTCTTTACGGACTGTTCTGTTTTTGACAGATTCTGCCTTTTATTTCGCATTGCCTCTTTTGCTATGTTGGATTTATTTCTTTGATCCATTAATGTCCAGTAGCATTATGCAATGTCCAGAAGTGAAAAGAATGATTGTGTCACCTCTGAATGAGTGAATTATTAATGATGCACTAACCCTCTAATGAGTTTGCTTGAAGTTTGGTGTGAAGGAAGTTTTCAAGGGTCAAGAGGAAGATGATATACTAAGATCAAGAGGAAAAGCTCTAAGCTTGGGGATGCCCTGGTTCATCCCTGCATATTTTAAGAAGACTCAAGCGTCTAAGCTTGGGGATGCCCAAGGCATCCCCTTCTTCATCGACAACATCATCAGGTTCCTCCCCTGAAACTATATTTTTATTCAGTCACATCTTGTGTTCTTTACTTGGAGCGTCGGTTTGTTTTCGTTTTTGTTTTTGTTTGAATAAGATGGATCCTAGCATTCACTTTGTGGGAGAGAGACGCTCCGCTGTTGCATATGGACACATGTGTCCTTAGGTTTTACTCATAATGTTCAAGGCGAAGTTTCTTCTTCGTTAATTTGTTATATGGTTGGAATTGGAAAATGCTACATGTAGTAATTCTAAAAATGTCTTGGATAATGTGATACTTGGCAATTGTTGTGCTCATGTTTAAGCTCTTGCATCATATGCTTTGCACCCATTAATGAAGAAATACATAGAGCTTGCTAAAATTTGATTTGCATATTTGGTTTCTCTAAGGTCTAGATAATATCTAGTATTGAGTTTTGAACAACAAGGAAGACAGTGTAGAGTCTTATAATGTTTACAATATGTCTTTTATGTGAGTCTTGCTGCACTTGTTCATCCTTGAGTTTGCTTCAAATAACCTTGCTAGCCTAAACCTTGTATCGAGAGGGAATACTTCTCATGCATCCAAAATCCTTGAGCCAACCACTATGCCATTTGTGTCCACCATACCTACCTACTACATGGTATTTACCCGCCATTCCAAAGTAAATTGCTTGAGTGCTACCTTTAAATTCCATCATTCACCTTTGCAATATATAGCTCATGGGACAAAATAGCCTTAAAAACTATCGTAGTATTGAATATGTACTTATGCACTTTATATTTTATTAAGTTGCTTGTTGTGCGATAACCATGTTTCTGGGGAACGCCATCAACTATTGTTGAATATCATGTGAGTTGCTATGCATGTCCGTCTTGTCCGAAGGTCTATCATTTTAGTGGTTGGAGCATGCAAAATTGTTAGAGAAGAACATTGGGCCGCTAACTAAAGCCATGAATCATGGTGGAAGTTTCAGTTTTGGACATATATCCTCAATCTCATATGAGAATAATAACTTTGCTACATGCTTATGCATTAAAGAGGAGTCCATTATCTGTTGTCCATGTTGTCCCGGTATGGATGTCTAAGTTGAGAATAATCAAAAGCGAGAAATCCAAATGCGACATTCTCCTTGGACCTTTGTACAGGCAGCATGGAGGTACCCCTTTGTGACACTTGGTTGAAACATGGCATGCAAAGATCCGGTAGTCCAAGTTAAGTAGGACGGTGCGCACTATTAGTATACTATGCGTGAGGCTTGAAACTTGTAAGATATAATTTACATAACTCATATGCTTTATTACTAAGTTGACAAAATTGTTTCATGTTTTCAAAATAAAAGCTCTAGCACAAACAGCAATCGATGCTTTCCTCTGCGAAGGACCATTCTTTTACTTTTATTGTTGAGTCAGTTTACCTATCTCCTTCCACCTTAAGAAGCAAACACTTGTGTGAACTGTGCATTGATTCCTACATACTTGCATATTGCACTTGTTATATTACTTTATGTTGACAATATCCATGAGATATACATGTTATAAGTTGAAAGCAACCGCTGAAACTTAATCTTCCTATGTGTTGCTTCAACACCTTTACTTTGATTTATTGCTTTATGAGTTAACTCTTATGCAAGACTTATTGATGCTTGTCTTGAAGTACTATTCATGAAAAGTCTTTGCTATGATTCAATTGTTTACTCATGTCATTACCTTTGCTTTGATCGCTGCATTCATTACATATGTTTACAAATAGTATGATCAAGATTATGATGGCATGTCACTTCAGAAATTATCTTTGTTATCGTTTTACCTGCTCGGGACGAGCGAACTAATCAGGGATGCTGATACGTCTCCAACGTATCGATAATTTCTTATGTTCCATGCTACTTTATTGATGATACCTACATGTTTTATGCACATTATATGTCATATTTATGCATTTTGGAACTAACCTATTAACAAGATGCGAAGAGCGTTCTTGTTTTCTGCTGTTTTTGGTTTAAAATCCTAGTAAAAATATTCTCCTAATTGGACGAAACTTTCGCGGGTCCTATTTTGCAAGCTTCGAGAAGACAGAAGACCAAGGAGTGGGGCCACGAGGTGGCCGGAGGCTGGGCCGGCGCGGCCCAGGCCCTGGCCGCGCCGACCTGGGCCCCTCGTGCCCCCGCGTTGACCTTCCGCCTACTTAAAGCTCCCGTCGCGAAACCCCGATCCGAGAGGCACGATCGGAAAACCTTACGGACGCCGCGGCCGCGAATCCCATCTCGGGGGATTCTGGAGATCGCCTCCGGCACCGCCGGAGAGGGGATTCATCTCCCGGAGGACTCTTCATCGCCATGATCGCCTCCGGAGTGATGAGTGAGTAGTTCCCCTGGACCATGGGTCCATAGCAGCTAGATGGTCGTCTTCTCCTTGTTGTGCTTCATTGTTGGATCTTGTGAGCTGCCTAACATGATCAAGATCATCTATATGTAATTCTATATGTTGTGTTTGTCGGGATCCGATGGATAGAGAGTACTATGATTATGGTGATTATCAATCTATTGTTCATGTGTTGTTTATGATCTTGCATGCTCTCCGTTATTAGTAGAGGCTCTGCCAAGTTTTCACTCTTAACTCAAGAGGGAGTAATTATGCTCGATAGTGGGTTCATGCCTTCATTGATACATGGGACAGTGACAGAAAGTTCTAAGGTTGTGATGTCTTGTTGCCACTAGGGATAAAACATTGATGCTATGTCTAAGGATGTAGTTATTGATTACATTACGCACAATACTTAATGTAATTGTCTGTTGCTTTGCAACTTAATACTGGAGGGGTTCGGACGATAACCTGAAGGTGGACTTTTTAGGCATAGATGCGGTTGGATGGCGGTCTATGTTCTTTGTCGTAATGCCCAATTAAATCTCACTATATTTATCATGTCATGTATATGCATTATTATGCCTTTCTCTATTTGTCAATTGCCCGACTGTAATTTGTTCACCCAACATGCTTTTATCTTATGGGAGAGACACCTCTAGTGAACTGTGGACCCCGGTCCTATTCTTTACATAGCATACATTCTACTTGTTTTACTGTTTTCTTTGCAAACATCTTCCACTCGATACGTTTAATCCTTTGTTACAGCAAGCCGGTGAGATTGACAACCTCATTTCGTTGGGACAAAGTACTTGGGTTGTGTTGTGCAGGTTTCTAGTTGGCGCCGGAATCCCTGGTGTTGCGCCGCATCACATTTTGCGACCATCAACCTTCAACGTGCTTCTTGGCTCCTCTGGTTCGATCAACCTTGGTTTCTTTCTGAGGGAAACTTGCCATTGTGCGCATCATACCTTCCTCTTGGGGTTCCCAACGGACGTGTACATCTACGCGCATCGTGCACGCATCACCTTTGCACATGCAGGAGGAATAAAACTACTTTAATAACACATCACTAGAGTAGCACATAGATAGTAGTGATACAAAACTCATATGAATCTCAATCATGTAAAGCAGCTCATGAGATCATTGTATTGAGGTACATAGGAGAGAGATTAACCACATAGCTACCGGTACAGCCCGAGCCTCGATGGAGAACTACTCCCTCCTCATGGGAGCAGCGGTGATGAAGATGGCGGTGGAGATGGCAGCGGTGTCGATGGAGAAGCCTTCCGGGGCACTTCCCCGCCGGCAAGGTGCCGGAACAGAGACTCCTGTCCCCCAGATCTTGGTCGCGATGACGGCGGCTCTGGAACTTTTCTCGTATCGTGGCTTCCTCCGTAAGGGTTTTCGATGCAGGGGCTTTATATAGGCGAAGAGGCGGCGCAGGAGGGTCAACGAGGCGACGAGACCATAGGGTGGCGCGGCCCGGGCCCGGCCCGCCATGTCATCTGAGCCACCGGGGCCCCCTCTGGCGGCTCTCGGGTGTTCTGGATGCTTCCGGCAAAATAGGAACCCGGGCGTTGATTTCGTCCGATTCCGAGAATATTTCGTTACTAGGATTTCTGAAACCAAAAACAGCAGAAAACAGAACTCACTTCGGCATCTTGTTAATAGGTTAGTTCCAGAAAACGCATAATAATGACATATAATGTGTATAAAACATGTAGATATCATCAATAAAGTGGCATGGAACATAAGAAATTATAGATACGTTTGAGACGTATCAGCTACTTTGTTGAATTTGCTCCCACTACAACTAATAAAATTGATTATGCTTATGTGGAGAGTAATAATTTTATGCATGAGCCTCATGATAAGAATGCTTTATGTGATAGTTATATTGTTGAGTTTGCTCATGATGCTACTGAAAGTTATTATGAGAGAGGAAAATATGGTTGTAGAAATTTTCATGTTACTAAAACACCTCTCTATGTGCTGAAATTTTTGAAGCTACACTTGTTTTATCTTCCTATGCTTGTTACTTTGCTCTTCATGAACTTGTTTATTTACAAGATTCCTAAGCATAGGAAGCATGTTAGACTTAAATGTGTTTTGAATTTGCCTCTTGATGCTCTCTTTTGCTTCAACTTCTATTTCTTGCGAGTGCATCATTAAAACCGCTGAGCCCATCTTAATGGCTATAAAGAAAGAACTTCTTGGGAGATAACCCATGTGTGTTTTTTTTACTACAGTACTTTGTTTTATATTTGAGTCTTGGAAGTTGTTTACTACTGTAGCAACCTCTCCTTATCATGTTTTTGTGCCAAGTAAAGTTTCTATGTTAAAGTTGATGTTATATTTGAGATCGCTGCGCAGAAACAGCATTGCTGTCTGTCACGAATTTGGGCACGTTCTCGAAAATTCGAAAAATCTGCCAATTTACGAGCGTGATCCTCGGATATGTACGTAACTTTCATTAGTTTTGAGTTTTTCCATTTGAGCAAGTCTGGTGCCCGCTTTAAATTCGTCTTTACTGTTCTGTTTTTGACAGATTCTGCCTTTTATTTAGCATTGCCGCTTTTGCTAAGTTGAATGAGTTTCTTTGTTCCATTAACTTTCGAAGTTTTGTGCAATGTCCAAGTGTTAAGAATGATTGTGTCACCTCCGAACATGTGAATTTTTGATTATGCACTAACCCTCTAATGAGTTTGCTTGAAGTTTGGTGTGAAGGAAGTTTTCAAGGGTCAATAGAAGAGGGTGATATAATGTGATCGAGAAGAGCGAAAGGTCTAAGCTTGGGGATGCCCCGGTGGTTCATCCTGCATATTTTAAGAAGACTCAAGCATCTAAGCTTGGGGATGCCCAAGGCATCCTTCTTCATCGACAACTTATCGGTTTCTTCTAGTGAAACTATATTTTTATTCGGTCACATCTTATGTACTTTACTTGGAGCGTCTGTGTGTGCTTTTATTTTTGTTTTGTTATCTTAGTTCTCTGAATAAGTTCATCCTTGTGTGGGAGAGAGACACGCTCCGCTGGTTCGTATGAACACATGTGTTCTTAGCTCATAATATTCATGGCGAAGTTTCCTCTTCGTTAAATTGTTATATGGTTGGAATTTGAAAAATGCTACATGTAGTAATTGGTAAAATGTCTTGGATAATGTGATACTTGGCAATTTTTGTGCTCATGTTTAAGCTCTTGCATCATATACTTTGCACCCATTAATGAAGAAATACATAGAGCTTGCTAAAATTTGATTTGCATAATTGGTCTCTCTAAGGTCTAGATAATATCTAGTATTGAGTTTTGAACAACAAGGAAGACGGTGTAGAGTCTTATAATGTTTACAATATGTCTTTTATGTGAGTTTTGCTGCACTTCTTCATCCTTGAGTTTGCTTCAAATAACCTTGCTAGCCTAAACCTTGTATCGAGAGGGAATACTTCTCATGCATCCAAAATCCTTGAGCCAACTACTATGCCATTTGTGTCCACCATACCTACCTACTACATGGTATTTCTCCGCCATTCCAAAGTAAATTGCTTGAGTGCTACCTTTAAAATTCCATCATTACCTTTGCAATATATAGCTCATGGGACAAAATAGCCTTAAAAACTATCGTAGTATTGAATATGTACTTATGCACTTTATCTCTTATTAAGTTGCTTGTTGTGCGATAACCATTCTGGGGAACGCCATCAATTACTCTTTATTGAATATCATGTGAGTTGCTATGCATGTCCGTCTTGTCTGAAGGATCTACCACCTTAATGGTTGGAGCATGCAAATTGTTAAAGAAGAACATTGGGCCGCTAACTAAAGCCATGAATCATGGTTGAAGTTTCAGTTTTGGACATATATCCTCAATCTCATATGAGAATAATAATTGTTGCTACATGCTTATGCATTAAAGAGGAGTCCATTATCGTTGTCCATGTTGTCCCGGTATGGATGTCTAAGTTGAGAATAATCAAAAGCGAGAAATCCAAAATGCGAGCATTCTCCTTAGACCTTTGTACATGCGGCATGGAGGTACCCTTTGTGATACTTGGTTGAAACATGGCATGCAAGATCCGGTAGTCTAAGCTAAGTAGGACGAGGTGCGGCACTATTAGTATACTATGCATGAGGCTTGCAACTTGTAAGATATAATTTACATAACTCATATGCTTTATTACTACCGTTGACAAAATTGTTTCATGTTTTCAAAATAAAAGCTCTAGCACAAATATAGCAATCGATGCTTTCTCTTTGAAGGACCATTCTTTTACTTTCATTGTTGAGTCAGTTACCTATCTCCCTCCACCTAAGAAGCAAACACTTGTGTGAACCGTGCATTGATTCCTACATACTTGCATATTGCACTTGTTATATTACTTTATGTTGACAATATCCATGAGATATACATGTTATAAGTTGAAAGCAACCGCTGAAACTTAATCTTCCTTTGTGTTGCTTCAACACCTTTACTTTGATTTATTGCTTTATGAGTTAACTCTTATGCAAGACTTATTGATGCTTGTCTTTAAGTACTATTCATGAAAAGTCTTTGCTATATGATTCACTTGTTTACTCATGTCATTACTTTTGTTTTGATCGCTGCATTCATTACATATGTTTACAAATAGTATGATCAAGATTATGATGGCATGTCACTTGAAATTATCTTTGTTATCGTTTACTGCTCGGGACGAGCAGAACTAAGCTTGGGGATGCTGATACGTCTCCAACGTATCGATAATTTCTTATGTTCCATGCTACTTTATTGATGATATCTACATGTTTTATGCACATTATATGTCGTATTTACGCATTTTCTCGGAACTAACCTATTAACAAGATGTCAAGTGCGTTCTGTTTTCTGCTGTTTTTGGTTCAGAAATCCTAGTAACGAAATATTCTCGAATTGGACGAAATCAACGCCCAGGTTCCTATTTTGCCCGGAAGCATCAGAACACCCGAGAGCCGCGAGAGGAGGCCCTGGTGGGCCAGATGATAGGGTGGCGCGCCAGGGCTGGGCCCGCGCCACCCTATGGTGTGGTCCCCTTCGCCCCTCCGACTCCGCCTCTTCGCCTATTTAAAGGTCCCCGACCTAAAACCCTTAGGAGGAAGCCACGGTACGAGAAAAGTTCCGAGCCGCCGCCATCGCGAAGCCAAGATCCGGGGACAGAGTCTCTGTTCCGGCACCCCGCGGAGCGGGGAAGTGCCCCCAAGGCTTCTCCATCGACACCGCTGCCATCTCCACCGCCATCTTCATCACCGCTGCTGCTCCCATGAGGAGGGAGTAGTTCTCCATCGAGGCTCGGGGCTGTACCGGTAGCTATGTGGTTAATATCTCTCCTATGTACTTCAATACAATGATCTCATGAGCTGCTTTACATGATTGAGATCCATATGATGAGCTTTGTATCGCTACTAGTTATGTGCTACTCATGTGATGTTATTAAAATAGTTTATTCCTCCTGCATGGTGTAAAGGTGATTAGTGTGTGCACCGTGTGGTTCTTGTCGTAGGCTATGATCATGATCTCTTGTAGATCGTGGAGTTAATTGTCATTATGATAGTATTGATGTGATCTATTCCTCCTTCATAGTGTAATGTGGACAGTGCGTGCGCTATGTTAGTTCTTGGTTTATTTTGCAATGATCTATTATGCTCTAAGGTTACTTAAACATGAGTATCGAATGTTGTGGAGCTTGTTAACTCCGGCATTGAGGGTTCGTGTAATCCTACGCAACGAATGATGTTCATTATCAAACAAGAGTGTATGTAGCACATATGAGAAAGAGTTATTTATTATGCGATCAATGTTGAGAGTGTCCACTAGTGAAAGTATGATCCCTAGGCCTTATTCCTAAATACTGTTATCGCTGCTTGTTTACTGTTCTACTGCATGTTTACTTCAATATTACTACCATCAACTGAAGCTATTTTACGCGCCATACTACTGCTCATATTTATTCATACCACCTGTATTTCACTATCTCTTCGCCGAACTAGTGCACCTATTAGGTGTGTTGGGGACACAAGAGACTTCTTGCTTTGTGGTTGCAGGGCATGAGAGGGATATCTTTGACCTCTTCCTCCCTGAGTTCGATAAACCTTGGGTAATCCATTTAAGGGAAACTTGCTGCTGTTCTACAAACCTCTGCTCTTGGAGGCCCAACACTGTCTACAAGAATAGAAGCACCCGTAGACATCAATCCTCCTTTAAAAAAAAACCATATTAGAGATCCAATGTAATAATAATATGGAATGCAGGATCAAATCTCAATCTTATTTCACATTTTTTTCAAAGAAATGTGGTAGGGGAAGCCCCTACGACCAATTTTTTAGTTAAACAATAGGAACCCAAATCTTCATCTATGGGTATTGAAACTCGGTGGCTAGGTTGTACACCCACTTTCCTAACCAACTAAGCTAGACTCACTTCTTAATCTTATTTCACTTCGTACCATACATGGAAGACATTTCAATTTCACTCCACCACAATCTCCAAATCCATGGAAGTCCTTTCGACATTGTTAAAATGTCACCATATTAATGAAGACCCAGTGTCTCAGAAATTTGAGAAAGAAAATCAAATACGGAATTTAGGATCAAATCTCAATCTTAGTTCAATTTGCACAGTACATGAAAGCTGTATCAACATATATCACTCCGCGGCTGCGTCTGAATCCTTAGAAATTATTTCAGCATCATTAAAATATCACCATATTGATCAAATCCAATGTCTCGCAAATTTGAGAAAAAGGTAAACATGGAAGTGGGATCAAATCTCAATATCATTTCACAATGTGGAAGCCGGTTTGACATTTCACTCTGCTGCAACCTTTGAACCCATCGAAGTTGTTTCAACAATATTTCAATATCACCATTAATGATGATCAAATGCTACAAAAATTTGATAAATACAAGTAAACATAGAATGTGGCATAAAATCTCAATTTTGTTTCACTCTATGAACATGGAAGCTGTTTGGACATTGCAATCTGTCGAAACCTCTGAATCCATAACCATTTCGACATAATTATCAGTCATGATATTTGTGAAGATCCAAAGTCTCACAAATTTGAGAAACAAACACAAACATGGAAGATGGGATGAAATGCCAATTTCATTTCACCGTTTGCAGTACATAAAGGCCATTTCAACAATTTATTCTTTTCCACAGACCCTGCATCCATGGAATTCGTTTCAACATTGTTAAAAAAATCACCATATCAGTGAAGATCCAATGTCACACAAATTTGAGAAGCAAAATCAAGCATGGAAGGCGTGATGTAATCTCAGTTTTATTTCACTTTGTGCAGTGCATGTACAAACAAATGGCAGTCATTATTTGCAAAATCTGACCTCCGGTGCCTGCATGGTCAGCCGTATAGCTTTGGCAGCTCGACGCATGCACCGATCCTATAACTTTAATTTACAAGGGAAAAAAAGAATCAAACTAAAAATAAACAAACGAAAGAAAGAATCGCCTCAATGTCAATGTTTTGTTAATCTGCCACCCCTGATTATTTTGTTGTTCCTAAGTCGGTTCGCCTCGCTGAATAGTAGCCGTTGATTTGCCGTTCAAAATTAGAGCCTTGAAACGATCATCTCTCTCCTCTGCACCTTCTCCATTTTTTCAATGTTGTAGAACACCGCTTCGGCTGCCGCTGACACCAGCTCGGCCATGTCCCTGCAGAGAGAGATCGTCGTGGTTAGACAAACAGTTGCTGCATGCAATGCATGGGAGAAGATCGATCGAAGTTGGAATTAGAGGAAGAGAAATGCATGCATGCTTGATGGATGGATGACGTACCCTGTGGCGGAGTCATAGGTGATTCCGACGGTGTTCTTGGCCTCGCGTAGCGCGAACCTGAAGCGCTCGAGGTCGCGGGGGAGGTAGACATCGGAGTCTGCGATTGCCTGGGGCAGGATAAGTTCGGAGGGCTTGATGTTGTAGAAGATGGGGATGATGGCCTTGCGCGACTCGACGATCATGGCGAGCTCGCGGAGGCAGTACTCGGAGTGGCAGTAGCTCGGGGAGAAGATGGCGACCGCGACGCTGCACTCGCGGATGCCGGCGCTGATCCGGTCCTCCAGCCTGTCGCCGGGCCGCATCGACATGTTGTCCAGGAAGCCGTTGACGCCGTCCCGGGCGAGGCGCTCGTAGAGCAGGCGCGCGACCGTGCGTTTGGTGTCCACCCCGCGGTGGTTTATGAAGACATCGTAGCGGGCCTCCCCGGCCACCGACTCCTCGTCGTAGTACTCCACCCGCCGCGTCACCACGGCCTGCTGCTGCCTCGTCCTCCCCTCTATTACCTGCGCCGCCGCCTCTGCCGACGCTCTCAGCCGCGAAACCATGGCGGACGATCTGCGTGAGGAGTACCCGGTGGCGGCCATTGCTCGCGAGTTTTCGAGCTTAGCTCAGCTTAAGCGTACGAGCGGATTGGTAGACGAATGTGCGCACGTACGGAAGTGCACGGACGTAGATAGCTCGCTCCCGTTGGATCGAGACGGCTCACGGCAGCTGTTAGCGGAATTGATCAAAACTGATCGACTGCTTCTTGCTGAAATGAATGGGTGTGGTAGCCTGATCGGGGAGCTTTCTGTGTATATATACGCGAGAGCAGAGGCCTGTTTGAAAAGGAGGAACGCCTTGGAGAGTATTCCGCTCAGCGCAGCTACCGAGCGAGCGCCTATAGTACGGTCCGAAGATTCAATGCTACCCCCAGCAGACGGACAGGAAAAAAGATAGACCAAAATACAAAAAATTATACCTATCGAGACCGTAGGACGACAACTTAATTTATTACCAAGCTCGTTTTGTATCATCACTTGGTTGAATTACAAGACGGTGTACCTTTTTTTTCTAAATCAGACATGTTATCTAAGTGCATTTCAGTATGCCCATTCGCTCATTTTTAGTCCGTATGTAGTCAATATTAAAATACTATTCAAATTTCGAAACATCTTATAATTCAAAACGGCCCCAGCCAATTTCTGCAGCGAGGGTATATATTCTAGCCAAAGTTTGATTTTTCAGTAATGTGCATGCAGTCGCGCGTGGACCGGAGGGCATGTGAGGTTTTCATCAGTTTAGATGGATTGGGAGGCAAGAAAAAAAAATGCTTTGCAAAGAACGGAGACTCCACGTACGTAACGGGCCGAGGAGAGCGCGCGGGTGTATACTACCGTTTCAAAGCGAGACCGCTTCAAAGTGACGTCACGTGCTGTTGGACGTGTCTGCGTTTTGCTTTTCGTTGATTTGTTCAACTTCAACACAATCAACACACACCACCTCGTTAGTACTCGTCCAATTTACCCTTTCTCTCGTCTCGGTAAAAAAGGTAATTCTTGGTTGTTTTACCGGACGGGACCGGACGGGTGTCAAGAGGGAGCAAGAAAAACAACTGCATGCTAGTTTGACGACAAGGGTCAGAACCCAAAGTGGATGGATTATCTTCCCCGAAAACCCCTTTTTACCGGCGCCGGTACCTACCGTAGTTTATGCACCCAATCACGTTTCGCCAGCTCCGCTCCTGTGTGGCCCCTGCCTTTTTCGTATTTCTTTCCTTCTCTGTATTGTTTCTTTTCCTGAGTTTCTGCCGGCACGTATTTTTTCTTGGGCCCCATCCACATTCTCCTCGTCCATTGCAAGTTCGCAACGACAAAGAGACCGAGGCGCTAGGGTTCCTCGCCGCCGCCGCCGCCGCCGCCCGTCCATGCGCTGGCGCCGCCTCCGCCGCCGTTGCCGTCCGTCCATTTGCTGGCGCCGCCTCCGCCCTCCCTGTTCCTCGGCGCTCGACTCCGCCGTCCAGCATCATCCCCTTTGTCCCCGTCCGCCCCCGCCATCCCCGTTGTCCTTCTAGCCCGATTGCTGTTCTCGGGGACTCTAGTGCCGAGCGAGACACGTGAGGTCGAGGCCGGCAAGTACCTGCCGCCGGAGTCGTCCAACTGTCCAGCCTGGGCTTCATGTTCTTCAAGGACACCCCCGCCTTCAGCGCTGGTGATGGTTCGGTTCTTGCTGCAATCTAGCTTTATCTTCTATGTGCATTCTTCACTCTCTGTCTGCAAGGATGTTTGCAGTCTCACTAAATGTTAAATCTTCAATTCATGAAGTGCTATGTGCTGATTCCGGTTATACAACTTTGATTATTCACACACTCTGATTTGTGATTTGTTTGTTCACTATCAGGTTCCAATTATTTAACATTTAGGTGTGATGGTTTGCTGCATGTTTCAGTTGGATGAATATCCTCCGTGAAGCATATGCTTGACTTGTGAATATATGAACTGGTCATGAATTTATACTGAAAAATATGGGTTATAAAATTTCACTGAAATTACATGGAGTCCCATGCCCTTGTGAAATCCGAAGGGAATCAGATGTTTGGTACTTCATTAAAAATATTTGTGAATAATAATCAGAACAATTGTGAAGTCAGTGAAATTTTGAATCTTGATATAATTCAAGTGTGAAAGAATTGGGAAAAATAATGGATTTTTTGAAATGTGTGTGTGAAATCAATGCAATTTATGTGAACCTAATTTCAAATATGTGTGAAACTAATGATATTTTTAAAAACCTTATGAAATTTATGAGAATCTAGTAGAACTCATGTGAAAGAATTTTGAATCATGCGTGGAACCATGAGAAAATTGTATTTTGCGATGACTTAGTAGTAGTTTTGCGGTAAAATATGCATGAAACTAACAGAACATTTCTAAACTATTGGATTTCTTGTTTAACTAGTTTCACTTAACCTCTCAATCCAATAAAATAAGACCATGTGAAACCTTGATAAAACTTTCCGTAAACTAGAACTATACAGCCACTACTAGAAAATTATTATAGCCGAAAACGCATTCATGATGCAAAACCAAAGGCCCGCCGGTGGTAACATTTAGCGCTGACGGGCATAAAAAATATCGTCACTGGTATGTTGTCGGGTGGTCACAGCGACGCTTACCGCTGATACGGGAAATAAAACTGCACTGTTTGTTGTTGCTTCTTGGACCGACCTGGGGAGAGGCGGGTTGAAAAAACCGATGATGGTGATGCCTATCCAATCATCACGGGTCGAGCGGACAACGGTGGCAGAGAAGAGAAATAGTATGTCATTGGTTCTTACCAAAAAGTAGTGACATATATATATTTTTCGGGGACGCTCGTGGTTATATGTACAACGTTGATGGGTAGTTACACTCATGCGTCTGTTGGGTTTGACTATTAGTAGCGACGTTTGCACTATCGACTTCGTCGGCCAGACAGTATTGACGAACCAAGTAGTAATACATTTTTGGGATATTTTGTAAGTTGCCCAAAATGCGGAGGCGGCGAGGCTAGTTTCTCTTCTCCCTTCTCAACGTGAATTGTCTTTGTTGCTTCCCCGTTATTCGCAAAATCAACCGCCCTCAAGGATTCAACCACGACAATCCATCAATTAACCCTCTCTCTTCAACTCCCTTCTCTCTTTAAGCTATATTGGTACTTTAGTTAAGCACATATTAGCTATATGTAAGATCTTACTCCCTAGGCATGCATTATTGAAGTACTTTTAAACTATTGTAACCTACATCTTATATTGATACCAAAAAAAGTGAAACACCGCTCATCCATTTCAAACTAATGTGAAACATGAACATCCAAGTGAAAGGCTAGAATGATACCATGGTCTACTAGTCAAACACATTTCCATATGCCATGCATAATTGAAACTTGCAAAAACATGTGAAACACATTTCCGTATTACGAAAAGGCTAGAATGATTACATGGTCTACTAGTGAAACACATTTCCATATGCCATGCATAATTGAATCTTGCAAAAACATGTGAAACACATTTCCGTAGGCCATGCTTCATTGAATTAGTTGTGAAAGAATGCTAACATAGATCTTACACTGATACAAAAAAGTGAAATACAGTCCATCCAATAATTACAAACTAATGTGAAACATGTTCATCCAACTCAAATAGTTCATTAATTGTGTTTCACAAGTTCATTTCAATAATGCATGGCCTTTTGATTGTGTTTCACAAGTTCAACATTGAATCCTTCTAGTGTTTCACAAGTTGGCCATGGAATCATTCTAATGCTTCAGTTCATTGGGCATGCTTCACATTAGTTACAACGATGGGCAGTGTTTCAACAATCCATGTGTTATTGGATTGTGTTTCACAAGTTGAACATGGAATCCTACTAGTGTCTCATCTGTTCGAGCATGTTTCACATTAGTTCCAAATGGATGGAGGGTGTTTAAATAAAGGATGGGCTATTTGATTGTGTTTCAAAAAATGGATGGCCATTTAAATAATCTACTATGTCACAAAGATTTCAATGATGCCTAGCTATAGGATTTTGTTCCACAAAATCACCATGTGATCCTTCTAGTGTTTTAGTTCCTCCTCCATATTTCATATTAGTTCCAAATGAATGGAGGATGTTTTAATAATGCATGGGCTATTTTTATGTTTCACAAGTTGAACATGGAATCCTTCAACTGTATCACAAGTTAACCATGGAATCCTTCTAGTTTTTCAGTTATTCGAGCATGTTCATATTAGTTACATATGGATGCACGGTGTTTCAGTACATCATCGGCTATATGATTCTATTTCACAAGTTTACCATGTAATCCTACTAGTGTTTCAGTTCATTGTCCACGATTCACATTACTTACAAATTGGAGGGTGTTTCAATAATCAATGAGCTATTTGATTGTGTCGCAAGTCGTGCATGCGCTTAAATAATCTAGTTGTTTCATTCCACAATTAAGCCACCGTTTCACAAATATTTCAATCATGCATGGGCTGTAGGAATGTGTTTCAAAAGTTCACCATCGAACCCTTCTTATGTTTTAGTTCGTCGACCATGTTTCACATTAATTACAAGTTGACAGTGGAATCATTCTACTATTTTAGTTTGTCGACCATGTTTCACATTACTTACAAATGCATGGGCTTTTTGATTGTGTTTCATAAACTAGTCGACCATTTAAATGATATCTTTCATTTTCACAAATTAAGCTATTGTTTCACAAATATTTCAACGATGCATTGGCTATATGATTATGGTTCACAAGTTCACCATGAGATCCCTGTAGTGTTTCATGTTGTCGTCCATGTTTCATATAAGTTACAAATGAATGGAGGGTGTTTCAGTAATGCATGGTCTTGCGTTTCACAAGTATAACATGGAGTCCTTCAACAGTTTCACAAGTTGACCCTGAACCCTTCTAGTGTTTCAATTCGTCGAACATGTTTCACATTAATTACAAATGGATGGACGGTGTTTCAATAATCCATGGGCTATACAACTGTCTTTCACAAGTTGAACATGGAATCCTACTGGTGTTTTATCTCTTCGGGCATGTTCCGCATTAGTTTCAAATGGATGGAGAGTGTTTCAATAAAGCATGGGCTATTTGATTGTGTTTCACAAACTAGTCGACCATTTAAATAATCTAGTTGTTTCATTTCCACAAATTAAGCTACTATTTCACAAATATTTCAATTATGCATTGGCTATATGATTGTGGTTCATAAGTTCACCATCAGATCCTTCTCGTGTTTCAGTTCGTCGTCCATGTTTCACATTAGTTACAAATGAGAGAGTGTTTCACATGTTTACCATCGGATCCTTCTTGTGTTTTAGTTCATCGGCCATGTTCCACATTTGTTACAAATGGATGAAGTGTTTTTTCAAAAATGCACGGACTATTTGATTTTGCTTCACAAGTTCAACATGGAATCTTTCAACTATTTCACAAGGTTACCATGAAATCATTCTAGTGTTTCTGTTCATCGGGCATGTTTCACATTAGATACAAATGGATGGACGGGGTGTCACTAATACATGCGCTATAGGATTATGTTTCACAAGTTGATCATGGGAATCCTACTAGTGTTTCAGTTTTTAGGCATGTTTCACATTAGTTCC
This sequence comes from Lolium multiflorum, assembly GCA_030979885.1. NCBI lineage: Eukaryota > Viridiplantae > Streptophyta > Magnoliopsida > Poales > Poaceae > Lolium > Lolium multiflorum. The sequence goes on along the minus strand of CM061748.1, from coordinate 80,109,371 downwards.
AAATGGATGGACGGTGTTTTAATAATGCCAGAGCTATTTGATTGTGTTTCACAAAATGGATGAACATTTAAATAGTCTACTTGTTTTATTTATTCAATCAAGCTATTGTTTCACAAATACTTCAATGATGCGTGGCTATATATAGAACTGAGTTTCACAGGTTCACCATGGGATCCTTACAATGTTTCAGTTCGTCGTCCATGTTTCCTATAATTTACAAATGAATGGAGGGTGTTTCAATAATACTGCATGTCCTCTATTGAAACTTATATGAAACTAATGTGAAACACACTCCTTCCATTTGAAACTTATGTGAAACATGCACATCCTATTCAAACTAATGAGAAACGTGCCCATCCTTCCGAAACTTATATGATACTTATGAGAAACACCCTCCTCCCATTGGAAATTTTTGTGAAACATGCACATCCTATTCCAACTTATATGAAGCTAATGTGAAATACGTGACATACCATCCAACCCTTTGAATCCAATGCGAGACATGCCGATCTTTTTAAAACTTATATGACACTTATGAGAAACACCCTCCTTCTATTTTAAAGTGCCGCAAAACATTCACATCCTTTTCCAATTTATATGAAACTAATGTGAAATATGTGCCATACCGTCCAACCTTTTGAATGGAACACCCATCTTGCTGAAAACTTATATTACACTAATGTGAAAAAAAAACCTTCTTCCATTTGAAACTTATGTGAAACATGCAAATCCTATTCCATCTAATGTGAAATACCATCCAAACTTTTGAATTTAATGTGAAACAAACCCATCCTCTTAAAAATTATATGAAACTTATGAGAAACACGCTCCTTCCATTGGATTTTTTTGGAAACATGGACATCATACTCCAAATTATATGAAACTAATGTGAAATATGTGACATACCGACCAACCTTTTGAATCCAGTGTGAAACAGGCCCATATTTTTAAAACTTATATGACACTTATGAGAAACACCCTCCTCCATTTGAAAGTTTCGTAAACCATTCACATCCTATTCCAACTTATATGAAACTAATGTGAAATATGTGACATATCGTCCAACCTTTTGAATATAATGTGAAACATGCCCATCCTTTTGAAACTTATATGACACTTATGAAAAACGACCTCCTTCCATTTGAAACATTTGTGAAACATGCACATCCTATTCTAACTTATATGAAACTAATGTGAAATGTGTGGCATACCATACAACCTTTTGAATCCAATGTGAAACAAACCCATCCTTCTAAAACTTATATGACACTGATGAGAAACACCCTCCTCCCATTTGAAACTTATGTGAAATTGATGGTTTTTCATTTATCCATAGGCTATTTAATTGCGTTTCACAAGTTTTTCGAACGTTTCATAACTTGATCATGAATCCTTCCAGTGTTTCAGTTTATCTGGCATGTTTAACGTTATTTACAAATGGATGGATGGTGTTTCATTAAGGGATTTCTATTTTCGTGCCCCTGCTTCGTTAGTTGTACTCAGTTTTCCCCAGGTCCTTAGTTTTTCCTCAGTTTTACCCAAACGTTTGTCTGAACCGCAGAAGGAGCTCGGACGGAAGGAATCCGTTAAGTTGACCGTTCCGTGCGACGAGTGGGGTCGTGTCTTTTGTGGGGTCGCGTCGTGTGGGACCGCGTCGTGTGGGGCTGGTAGGAAGGGACCGCGTGGGGACGAGGCCGTGTTTGTGGGGCCGTAGCGTGTAGGGCCGTAGCGTGTGGAGCCGTGTGGGTCCGGGACGGGGGCACGAGTGGTTTGTCTCTTTCGCCCAGATTAGCAGTTTTCAATGTACCTTTTTCCTCTCTATCGCTCGATCTCATTCATATTTGATAGCCCAAATTGATAGCAAATCTAGAGAAGCTTCTCCTACTGTTTTTTAACGCCATTCATTTCTTTATGCCTTCGTTTTTACCCAATCAGGTAGGAAATCTAGGGCACAAATCCAGAGAAAATATAGGATAAGTGCATACAGCAACCAACATAGCAGATATATTGGGACAGATAGATCCAACATAAGCTACATTTTACATGAATTTAAGCTGCTCTACAGATAGAGCGTCACATACGAAGAGTGCAGTAGGCACGTTCAACGCCTCCAGGTGGCGCGTGTGACTCGCTTGGAGGTTGCGCAGGTGAATCCCAAGTGCTTTGTGTTTGGCCATGTACGCATGCACGTTCACGGTCCTTCCAACTCTAGCGCCATATCTGCCAATGGATTCAGCATGGTTCAGCAGGGTGTTGAAGTCGGTGTCGCGGAGCCTCCTGTTGCAGAAGGGGCACTTGTAAATGCCTCGAGCAAAGGGGCCATCGTATTGGCCGGACTGCAGCCTCCTGAGGACGTGACGAGTCTTGGTGTGGAAGGACTCGTCGTCGCTGTCGACGTCGCTGCTCTCCACCTGTCACGTAGCACCAAAGATCGTGCAAAAACACGGAGTCAATTGCAACGATGATTGAACAGAGAGTGAACAAAAAATCATGCATGATAATATGGGCTCGAAAAAAAGAGGTAGCCTCATTACATTGGACACACTTATATCCAGGATTTGAGTAAGTAAACCAAAGATCATGCACAACAAATTTGTACACACCAATTGTTTACTGACCAAACCCTGAATCAATTTAGGGATGCCCAAATATTCATCATCATCGGCACAAACACTAATAACGCAAGATCTAACACAAAGGATCGAACTAGGAACAGACGAACAGTAATAACGCAAGATCTAACACAAAAGGATTGAACTAGGAACAGACGAACAGTAATAACGCAAGATCTAACACAAAAGGATTGAACTAGGAAGAAACGAACAGTAATAACGCAAGATCTAACACAAAAGGATTGAACTAGGAACAGACGAACCGTAATAACGCTAGATCTAACACAAACTGATTGAAATGAGATAAGAACAAGGTTACCTCCGGCGCGTAGTCGACGATGGTGGTGTCGTAGGGGTTCTCGGCGCGTACTGCACTGGTTCGTACGGGTCCCAATCGAAGGGGCTGGACGGGGGCGGCGGCGATGCGCCGGCTACGTTGGAAGCAGCGACAGGGCCTGGACGGGGGCGGCCGCGCCGGGCTACGTTGGAAGCGCGACGGGGCGGACGGGGCGGCGGCCGATGCGCCGGCTGCTACGTTGGAAGCAGCGGCGGGGCACGGACGGCGGCGGCCGATGCGCCGACAATGGGCATCTCATTCTTCTCCATCGCCGGCGGTTTTCTTCGGGGTTTTTCTTCGGTTGTGGAGAAGATGATGGGACAGAGAGGCGGTTGCAGTGAGCCAGTGAACGTGCGTCGAGGGAGAGAAAGAGGGGCTCTATAAAGACGAAGGTGGCGTGTACCGCAACACGCGTCCGCTATGCACGGCTGCAGCGTGCCGCTACACGAGTCCCCCGGGACGTTTGGTGTACTCGGTTATAACCTCGGGCCTTATACAGAAATTTTATCGTGCTCAGTTTTCCCCTCGAGGACTTAGACCGGCAAGTGCAATATACTCAGTTTTACCCTCAAGTAGCTGGTCAACAGAGAGTCAACAAATGAGATTAACATAGCTAATCGAGTCATTTCATGCGCAAAAAAATCCAAAAAAATAAAAACATAGTGGCAACTACTCATGGAGTCTTCCTACGCAACCTGCCACCTAGAAAACCTTAACAAACATATATAAATCAAGTTTTACCACAAATTGCCACTTCTCAGAATCACTAGTGTAGCTATGAAGATGCATGGTTTTCCACCCAAACCCCTTTGCAAAACATCTTTCCCAAAACATAGTTTGTCTAAATGATGCCATAATTGTCACACTGATGTATATTTGAATTGCAAATAATTTGATGTAGCCCAATATGAATTATATTGTACAAAACACACATTTTTCATTTTGTAATTCTTTTGTTTGAATCCCTTAGTCTATTTACTATTTATGTGCCCTTGGATTCTTAGTACTACTCAGTTTTGCCCTCAAGTACTGTCACAAATGCTCTGAGAAGCCCAAACTTATCCTGATTGGTTGAGCCGTTGTCACACGGATCGACTCCACGAACCGTTGATCCACTGATCTAACGGGCAGTATACCCCTATCCGTCTCTTCGTGGCAACCTCTCTCTCTCTCTCTCTCTCTCTCTCTCTCTCTCTCTCTCTCTCTCTCTCTCTCTCTCTTCGTGGCCACCCATCTCTCTCTCTCTCTCTGTCGGTGGAGAATAAACATGAGGAATATAGTTTGGGATATAGTATTGGTATTTTGAAACGGCCTAAAAGTGGTATAATTTTGTTATAAACATGAGGCATACATTTTTGCTGATTTCGGCGATTGCATTATTTGTCACCCTCTAACAATTATCAACTATCTTTAGCTGTCCTTTTCTTTTAGGGAATATAGTTTGGGATATGGTATTGGTATTTTGGAAAGGCCTAAAGTGGTATAATTTTGGTATAAACATGAGGCATACATATTTGCGGATTTCGGGGATTGCATTATTTGTCACCCCTCTAACAATTATCAACTATCTTTAGCTTTCCTTTTCTTTTAGGGAATATAGTTTGGGATATGGTATTGGTATTTTGGAAAGGCCTAAAAGTGGTATAATTTTGGTATAAACATGAGGCATACATATTTGCGGATTTCGGGGATTGCATTATTTGTCACCCCTCTAACAATTATCAACTATCTTTAGCTTTCCTTTTCTTTTAGGGAATATAGTTTGGGATATAGTATTGGTATTTTGAAACGGCCTAAAAGTGGTATAATTTTGTTATAAACATGAGGCATACATTTTTGCGGATTTCGGCGATTGCATCATTTGTCACCCCTCTAACAATTATCAACTATCTTTAGCTGTCCTTTTCTTTTAGGGAATATAGTTTGGGATATGGTATTGGTATTTTGGAAAGGCCTAAAAGTGGTATAATTTTGGTATAAACATGAGGCATACATATTTGCGGATTTCGGGATTGCATTATTTGTCACCCCTCTAACAATTATCAACTATCTTTAGCTTTCCTTTTCTTTTAGGGAATATAGTTGGTAATTTCGGTGAATGCACACACTAACTTTGAAAACAACTACAAGTACATGTAACTGAATAATGGATTTGTAACAAGGTATCCCTTGTAACAACTTCTAGCGCCTGGTGAGCAATGATAAGAATCCGATCGTAATTATACAACAAAAAAACAACCAGCCATCATATTAGCTTGCTTCTTCAACTCGATCACTGCCTTAACTGCTTGTTCATTTTCTTCAGTTCTCCCTTCACTTCCACCAGTTCTGCATTGGGAGCATTAGGCATAATCGGAAGGTCCCTAATCGGAACGGCTCCTCTCTCCGCCGCATTCTCTACAGCAAGTCCCCCTCCCAAATTGCGCCCCCAATAGCGCCAATTGATTCCTGCAACTGAAGCCTCTGAACGTACACATCGATCCACTCGAAATGCCTGCATTTCTTCAAGATCGGAAAACAACAACGTGAACCCTAAATCCCAAATTCGAGGGAATAACAAGAAAATCGAGAGAAAACAGAGAAATTGGAGCGAGATCTAACCTTATCCCCCTCTCTATATGGCAAGCTCTCGCATGCAACGAACTCACGTCCACGGTTGCCGTTCTCGTCCGTCTTACAGATCGACCGCTTCAGAGGCTCCTGGCGTGGGCAGTCAGGGCATCTTGTCAAAGGCACGGGTCCATACTGCGGCCATGAAGAACGGGAGGTCGAAGAGAAACTAGACATCACCCGCGTGCCGGAGAAGGGCTGCCGCTGGCGGAGAAGAAGAACAATGGGGCGCGGAGAAAGAAAGGGGAAGCAATGGCACGGGCACGGGCACGGGGCTGGCTCGGGCTCCCATTTTGCAACGGTCACCTGGGTAAGCTGTGGGTCCGGCGCGCTAACGTGGACAAGTTGTGGGTCCCACGATGATCTGGATAAGTGGAGACGTGTCCCACTGCGGGGCACCCCACTTGCCGCACAGACCAACGTCAACTAAACGGGATTCCTTCCGTCCGAGCTCTTCTGCGGGTTATAGACAAGGGGGGGGAAAACTGAGGAAAAACTAAGGATCTGGGGAAAACTGAGTACAACTAAGGAGCCGAGGGCACGAAAATAGAAATCCCTTTCATTAATGCATGGCCTACATTCTTGTGTTCACAAGTTGACCATGGAATCCTTCTAGTGTTTGAGTTCGCCGTTCATGTTTCACATTATTTCCAAATGGATGGGCGATGTTTCAATAATGAATGGGATTATTGACTGTGTTTCACAAAATGGGTGACCATTTAAATAATGTACTTGGTTAATTTCAAAAATTAAGCTACTACTTCACAAATATTTTTATGATGCATGAGCTTTTGGATCATTTTGAACTAATGTTATACATGACCTTCGAATTGAAACACCATCCATAGGGCATGCATTAGAATTATTTCTGAAATAATTGTAACCTAGTTCTTGCATTGATACTCAACAAAGTGAACCACCCTCCATACATTAAAACAAATGTGAACCAATTGAAAATTTTATAATACACTGAGATAAATAAAAAGTGAAACAACCTATATATTCTTTCCAAAATCATGTGAAAAAAATGATATATCATTTAACGCCCAATATGTGAAATATCCTCCAACTCTTTGGAACAAATGTGAAACATGCCGGTAATATAGAAATTCGTATGGACCTAAAATGAAACAACATCCTTTCAATTTAAACTTATGTGAAACATGCACATCCTATTCTAACTTAATTGAAACTAATGTGAAATATAGTCTACCTTTTGAATCTACAGTGAAACATGCCCATCCTTTTATAACTTATATGACACTTATGATAAACACCCTGCTTCCGTTTGAAACTTATGTGAAACATGCACATCATATTCCAAATTATATGAAACTAATGTGAAACACCCTATGCCCCAAAAAATGAAACACCCTCCATAAATTTTAAACTAATGTGAAACATGAACGTCAAAGTGAAACACCCCATCCATAGGGCATGCATTATTGAATTATTTGTTAAACAATTGTAACCTAGTTTTACATTGATACTCAACAAAGTGAAACCCCATCCATCCATTTAAACAAACGCGTTCCAATTGAAAATTGTACAATACATTTATATAAACATAAAGTGAAATAACCTATATCTGTCCCAAACTTATATGAAAAAATGATATATCATTTAGAGCCAAATATGTGAAATACCCTCCAACCCTTTGAAACTAATGTGAAACATCCTCATCCTATATACTGAAACATGTGTCAAATTAACGCAATTTTAAAAAAGCCTCTTTGGAACATGTTTTATCGAGATTTCACATGGGTTTCATGTTTCAATATAGTCTCATCGAGGTTTTTTAAAAGCTACATAAGTTTCAAATATGTTCACTCAAGTTTGTACTTCAGTTTCACTTATGCTCACTCGAAAAAAAACAAAATCCATGGATTTCGCTACGGGTGTAAAATTAATCAACACTTCTCCAAATTTAGATGATTTTATCCAAGTAACTTTCATTATGTGAATCCGTTTATTGTTCAAATTTTGGTATTGTCATGCGGGTTTCACTAACATATGTGTGTATCGATGTGTTCACATAGGTTTCATGTTTCTATGTAGTTTCGCTGAGGTTGCGGATATGTTATGCGAGTTACACTTATGTGCACTAAACTTTGTTGTCGGTTCCACATAGGAACGACAAGGCTCGGTACGAGCGAGAAATAACACATGGTAAAATTGTGAAACATACATCATAAACCAAACATTATTGAAAAATGTGAGAAACATTTGAAATATACATCATCCATTGCTCTAAACAAAAAGTGTATGGTGCAAGCGTAACTATTGAAACCTAGATCATCCTACTAAAAACATTTTGAAACATATATCATCCACTACAGGGATAAAACTGAAAATATCTCGGAATAATGTAAAACCCAGATCATACCTTTTAAAGGAACAAAGGGAGACGTGCAAAGAAATTGGTACATTAATGAAACACCAAAGAGTAAAAGTGGAACATGGACAGTCAAGTAATGCCACAAAAACCATGCTCGAAAAATTTAGTGAAACCTAATAAATTGGTGCTATTATGAAACGTTGCTCTTAGATATGTACAATTAATTGGAACTTTAATGAAACATAGATCAACTCTGAATAGTAAAAAAAATGAAAGAATTGCCCTCAAAAATATTAATCGAACACCCTAGGTGAGTATAAGTGAAACAATACCCAACAAGTAGGGAAACATTTTTGATCCTATATCCAAAAATAATTGAAATGTGCATGGACCACTAATGAACCATAGACTGTCGTACACGAAAAAAGTGAAATAGCCTATATTGGTACTTCAGTGAAGCACATATTAGCGATATGTAAGATTCCTAATTTAGTGAAATACTAGCAAAAATGTATGGGAACATTTTTCATCCTTAATGGTTTAATAAGTGAAACGAGCACGAACAATTAATGAAACCCAAACTATGATCATTAATGTTTCATTAAGGTTCCGCAGATGTTATATATATTTCACTCATGTTTCTCCAAAGGTTAAAGTTGGTTTCGCCAGCCTTCCCAACAATTCAGATTTCACTTGGTAGTTACAGATATATGGGGAATGCAACATGCGTGAAATTAACGGATTTTTCATGAGTTTCACTAATGTTTAATCAAGTATCCAACATGTTTCATTGAGGTTTTATATACATTGCATGTTTCACTATAATTTCGTTGAGGTTTGAGAGATGGTATAAATGTTTCACTTATGATGCAATAAAAAATTTAGCCACTTTCACAAGAGTTCCACATAGGGAAACTATTGATACCTATATAATTCTATTTCCAAACCACATTGAAACATATATCATCCATTAGTGTCATAAATGGAGACATGCCAATAACCCAATGGAACATACAGAGTGGTATCTCTATTGATGATGGAGACCTCGGGCAACCGAAGGGGAAGGCCACGTTAAGTAGTTCCACACGTAATTCAAATTCAATCCAATTTCGCAATAGTTTCATTTTTGCACAAATGTTTCAGTACTTCTGCACATAATTCAAATCAGTTTGAGAAATATCTCACAAAAGACAAAGTAGTTTCACACCCACTTCAAAGGGCACTTCAAACCAGATTCACAAAACTCAACTTGAGTAGTTTAAAACTCAACTTGACTATGCACATTTTTATTGGCCATAACGAACAGTAAATTCACCACAAGAACATGAAGCTTAGCATGCATTAAACATGAAGCTTACCATGCATTAAACATGAAGTTTGGCCTGTCAAGCCCATCATGAAGCTTCCCATGATAAAATTACAACCACCTGTACATATTTGTGACGATCACGAACAAGAGAACACATCTGGTCATCTCCGTTCAAAGCTTATGTGGTCCTGGTTCCATGAGGCAGTGACAACTTCCCTCCATATCTGTGCATGAATATATGTTATTTGTACGCAATTTTTGTGGCAAAATGCAAACAGATATTTGTATGATTTCCATATAGATTGGGCTCGCTAATAATTGTTGCCTTCAAGCAGAAATGACACTGCTAATCAACAATAATATTCTTGTTATTTTGTCCAAGTTAAGTGCAGAAGTCAACAATAATCACCAATAATCGTGATTTTGCTGGGCTAATAAAAGAACTTACAGTGACCGGCCTCTTTGGCAACAACCTATAGTTCCAAGAATTATTGTTCAACAACAGCAGACACACTTTATGCAGGATCACTCCCGTCTTATCCTCTCGATAGGAAAAAAGAGAAGAAACTTTTAGCAACACACATGCATGGTTAAGGTTGTTTATGAACATGCTTTTCTTGAAAAAAATCAGAGGAAAACCCTATCCTATTGGACCCAGAGACCACATAATTACTTCATCCTAGTGCTCCATTTTACAATATTAAATCATGCAAGATTATTTACTCATCAATTATTTCAAACAATTGTGAGATTATGCAAATTCCTACCGGTCAAGTGTATAAAAAAACAAACACGGACAGGTTCTCCAATCCCAAAAAAACAGCGGCCAAACTTCTGAGAAATTCAGTTTTATCATTGCTGTGTACCAATATATATCGTGAGGAAACAATATCCGAAACCCAATGAAGCTTCAGTCAATGGAGCTTTCTTGATTCGATTGAAAGGTGAAAATTTACAACCATATAGAAATTTTCTTGCAGGAGTGAGAAAGTATCTACATATAAACCAACATCTCTTCATACAAGCATCACGAAAATTACTAGTGCTAGTCAAATATAACAATCATGTCACTGATGGCTATACAAAAGAATGCATAAATCTCAAATACCTGCTACAAGAAATGGCCGGCAGGGGAGAATCAAAGGAGGTCCACGGCGAGGTCCTGTCGTGGGTGCCGGCAGAGATATCCTCGAGGAGAACGGCGAGCCCTGCTCAGCTTGTGCGCCAGGATGAAGAAGAGGAGCTGCGAGGACACCAGGTCGGAGACGAGAGGGCGTGCTCGAACTACATCCCTGGTTCCTCGCTGAGGCCCGACGCCGCAACCTCTCCTTCCCGGCGGTCGTCATCACGGCGGATCTGGGGAGAGATCATGTCTGAAGGGGGTAGCCTGAGATCCGGAGGAGCTGGCCGTGGGGACGAGCTGCAGACGACCTCGAGGTACTGCCCTCGACCCGCCCCGTCGAGGAGGCCGTACTGCCTGTGGATGCCGCCGGTTCGCCTCCGGAGCGCGGTTCTAGGGTGTCGCCGGTCGCGGTAGTATCTGACGGGCTTGAGGCGTATATTTGTGTATTCGTAATTCGACCTCATGTATGGAAACAGGAAGAAAGAAACGGGAATATACGCGAGAACGGGGCGCGCATCTTAAAGCGAGGCTGCACGGTCGATAGGACGCCGGCACCTACCGGCGCCTGTAAAATCGCCGCTCTCTTATCTTCCCCCCGAGACGTACGTACGTGAGATCAAGGTGACAGGGACTTGCAGAGGCTAATTATATAGGTTAGCTAGCCTGCCTACGCAAAGGAGGACGTACAGCTGCATGCATGACATATATGCACTCCCTCGGTTTTAGTAGTATAATCTTCGTCGTGGTTTTAATTCAAATTATATACTTTCTTTATGCCATCTAAATTTAAGAAATCTTTCATGAAACGGACAGAGTATATATGGATTTTAATTTATTCCTATAATAAAACCAATCTTTGGCTGAAACATCTGTATAAGAGGGGCACGGCTTCTAAGGAAATTTTTTATAAACAAACTAATTAAGTTATAATAAACGTAGTAAACTTGATAATCGCTGGTTGCAGCTGAGAAAGACACTTTGGGCTAAATTTATGTAAGCAACTATAGTGCTCCCTCTGGTTCAAAATAATTGTTAAAAAAATGAATGTATATCTAGACTTGTTAGTGCGTAGATACCTCCAATTTTGAGCAATTATTTTGAACCGGAGGGAGTAGTATGTTGTTCATGGAATAAATGCACAGTTATATTGTCTCCGTTCCAAAATGAGTGCCACGGTTTTATCAAGATACGGATGTATCTAGACGTATTTTAGTTGTAAATGTTGAGTATAAATATATTGCCGGGTGTCTTTTCATCAGTTCGGACTTTTGAAATAATTATAGTATCAGACCTACAAGGTTCTGGGTTTAAATCTTAGTTAACGCAATATTAAAAATAAATATTTACAGTCTCCCTAAAACAATTCCAACGATTCACATCTAAGACCCGTGCAAGATCTTTAAAAAAAGCACATCGGTCTAGATGTGAGAGGGGAGGTGTTGAATATAAATGACTAGTATCTTCCATTAGATCGGTCTTTTGGTTGAACTTATTTGAGCACGCAATTCCACAATAGACACATCGGTATGAATATGATAAAGTTGCAACATTTATTTTGGATGGAGGGAGTATAATTGAAGAAAAAGCAAAGCTCCCGAGTAGACCTCTAAGTAGTTTGCATCCGTATGCATATGACAATGAGGAAATCTTGCTGCTACTCCTACTGTGTGTGGGTGTGGCTGAAGTACCTTGGGAATCATCTCATCCTGACTAAGATTCAGTCGGTGATAAATTCTAAGCGCCTCAAGATTCTAAAGAACTTTAACTCACTTCAAGGGTTATTTTCAAGCCGATGGAGCACGTGGTTTCACAAGTGGAAGTGGCATTGTACCATGACGAGATGCAAAGATCTATTCAAATACTTGCACGCTAAGATTGTGCTGCTACACCAACTTAGCTTGCTTTGTCAAGTCAGCAGTTTGCAACATTTTATATGGGTATCGACTATCGACTAGGAATCAGTAGGCTGGTCTAGCATAGGATAATAAGGTTAATGGTTGGACTCATCGTTAGGAGCTCACATATGATGAACTCCACTAGAAGGCTTTCTCTAGGAGTTGTTATGCATAGGTTTCTGGTTAATTAATAATATATGGATGTATGCATCAACCAATACAAAAGGCCCGGTGTCATTCACTTTTTTAGAATGTCTGTTGTTAATTAAGCAACGTCCAACACTGTGATTTCTCTAGCCCGAGCTAGCCAATATTTAGTTTCTTACATGAACTGAGGCTAACTCCGATGGTTGGTGGCATTAGTGCACACCCCCACCAATCAGGTTCGAGTCTTCTTCAACTCGGATTTGGGTGCCTATTTCTTATATATATATAAAACTTAAAATTTACCTAGTACCTCCTAGGTAATCTCCTTTTGTAGTTTCTTATATTCGAATTTGATAATGCATGCATATTCTAGGCATGTAATGACATTGCACGATAGTGATCATGCATGCAAAATTACCCCACAACTTTTCAATCTTTGTTCTTCTTAGCCAAAGCCCATTTTATCATCATTGCATCATCAATAATATAAAAACTACGCAAACCCAGCCTCACAAGCTCGGTAGGGAGGCACACGGTATTCCAATCAAAGCACACCACAAGATCTCTACGCACAATTCCTAACAAAGTTGACTGGCCACTTTGATAAATCGATATTCATCATGATGCAAATGGATATGAACATATGTACTGCGAGTCCAAGACCCCATACCCGCAAGAAGGCCGTCTTTCCAAGTTGGGAGGCGCCGAACAAGATACCTAAGGAAGTTGGGGCCAAGGGAAGACCCAGATAGGTGCAAGAAAAATACGAGGTCGAAAACAAAAGATGGCTTTACTACATGCACTTTTTCAGTCTCTTTAACATCTGATATCTAGAGTGGCCAGCCTAAGGAAGCCTCCATTAGGGTGGTTGATCATTATGTTAACAAAAAAGAATCTGCAAAATAAAACCACAACTTATATTCGAATTAATTGACATTAAACATATTTGTGATAACATTGCCGAAGGTACAATTAAAGTAGTGTAGAACTTTGATCTCGCCAACAATATTTTGCGGTAACTATGGATAATAATTCAAAAAATACTAATGAAATGGATACCTCAGTCCTTCATTTTCCCAATATGATGCATTTTTTTTACCGCATCAACTCGTTGCGCTTGCCATATAATTAATCTTGCTGCTAAAACTGCTTTAAATAAAGTGATATAACACCTTGATAAATTACACTATGCAAGTTCATATGTTGTTCCAATCCACGACCTGTAAACTAAAAAAGCTATTATATTTCTTAAGGTAAACATGCTCATAATTTTAATTTAGACATGGCTATTAGATGGAACTCTACATATTTGATGGTTAATACACTATTAGAATAGTACACGGGTTTTGTTAACACAAACTACGTTTGTGAAAATGAATAACCACTAATCACTCCTTGGATATTGGTGAAATAATGACTAAGTTTTGGGGTTGTTTTATGAATCAACTATTGCTTTGTTGGAGATTTATTATCCCACGTCTTCTTTTTAATTACACATCATATTTTAGATATTTACCGCAACCTAGAAGCAAGGAAAAGTGATACTATTTTACTTGAAGCTATTACTAAAATGATGTTGGAGATATGCCCAAGAGGCAATAATAAAAGTGGTTATTATATATCTTTATGTTTATGATAAATGTTTATATACCATGCTATAATTGTATTAACCGAAACATTGATACATGTGTGATATGTAAACAACAAAGAGTCCCTAGTAAGCCTCTTAACTAGCTTGTTGATTAATAGATGATTAGTTTCATAATCATGAACATTGGATGTTATTAATAACAAGATTATATCATTATATGAATGATGTAATGGACACACCCAATTAAGCGTAGCATAAGATCACGTCATTAAGTTATTTGCTATAAGCTTTCGTTACATAGTTACCTAGTCCTTATGACCATGAGATCATGTAAATCACTTATACCGGAAAGGTACTTTGATTACATCAAACGCCACTGCGTAAATGGGTGGTTATAAAGGTGGGATTAAGTATCCGGAAAGTATGAGTTGAGGCATATGGATCAACAGTGGGATTTGTCCATCCCGATGACGGATAGATATACTCTGGGCCCTCTCGGTGGAATGTCGTCTAATGTCTTGCAAGCATATGAATAAGTTCATAAGAGACCACATACCACGGTACGAGTAAAGAGTACTTGTCAGGAGACGAGGTTGAACAAGGTATAGTGTGATACCGATGATCAAACCTCGGACAAGTAAAATATCGCGTGACAAAGGGAATTGGTATCGTATGTGAATGGTTCATTCGATCACTAAAGTCATCGTTGAATATGTGGGAGCCATTATGGATCTCCAGATCCCGCTATTGGTTATTGGTCGGAGTGAGTACTCAACCATGTCCGCATAGTTCGCGAACCGTAGGGTGACACACTTAAAGTTGGATGTTGAAATGGTAGAACTTGAATATGGAATGGAGTTCGAATATTTGTTCGGAGTCCCGGATAAGATCCCGGACATCACGAGGAGTTCCGGAATGGTCCGGAGAATAAGATTCATATATAGGATGTCATTTTATGTGAATTAAAATGATTCGGAAGGTTCTATGGAAGGTTCTAGAAGGTTCTAGAAAAGTCCGGAAGAACACACTGATGTCTACGGTGCTTCTATTCTTGTAGACAGTGTTGGGCCTCCAAGAGCAGAGGTTTGTAGAACAGCAGCAAGTTTCCCTTAAATGGATCACCCAAGGTTTATCGAACTCAGGGAGGAAGAGGTCAAAGATATCCCTCTCATGCAACCCTGCAACCACAAAGCAAGAAGTCTCTTGTGTCCCCAACACACCTAATAGGTGCACTAGTTCGGCGAAGAGATAGTGAAATACAGGTGGTATGAATAAGTATGAGCAGTAGTATGGCGCCAGAAAAGTGCTTGCTGGCGTGCAGTTGATGGTAGTAATATTGCGGGAAGTAAACATGCAGTAGTAACGCAGCGGTAATTGAAAACAGTAAACAAGCAGCGATAGCAGTATTTAGGAACAAGGCCTAGGGAATAGACTTTCACTAGTGGACACTCTCAACTTTGATCACATAACAGAATAGATAAATGCATACTCTACACTCTTGTTGGATGATGAACACATTGCGTAGGATTACACGAACCCTCAATGCCGGAGTTAACAAGCTCCACAATTAGATGTTCATATTTAAGTAACCTTAGAGTGTAAGATAGATCAATACGACTAAACCAAGTACTAACGTAGCATGCACACTGTCACCTTCATGCTTATGTAGGAGGAATAATACACATCAATACTATCATAGCAATAATACACATCACTATTTTGTATCATAATTTGCTGTTATTCATTGATATATTTCATATTGGGACCCAATACTTATGTTATTTCATCTATTTTGCATGTTTCATCATCATTGGAGGATCAAGCACCGGAGCCAGGATTCTGCTGGAAAAAGCACCGTCAGAACGCAATATTTCGGAAGATCAACTGTGGAAGGGAATTTCACGTAAATTCCTATTTTTCCAAATGACGGAGGTAGCCAGAAGGGGAAGAAGAGAGGGGCCACTGTGGGCCCAGACCATAGGGCGGCGCGGCCCAGGCCTGGCCGCGCCACCCTATGCTGGGGGGCCCACGACCCTTTTCGCCTCCTTTTCTTCGCGTACTCCTTCGTCCCGAAAACCTAAGCCACGGGATCCTCACGAAGGGTTACAGCCGCCTCTGCGGGGCGGAGAACACCAGAGAGAAAAGAGCTCTCCGGCGGGCAGGAATCCGCCGGGGAAATTCCCTCCCGGAGGGGGAAATCGACGCCATCGCCATCGTCATCGAGCGGGACATCATCTCCATCACCATCATCATCATCTCCACCATCTACACCGCCATCACCACCGCTGCACCTCGTCATCGCTGTAGCAATTCGGGTTAAATCTTGATTGTTTGATAGGGGAAACTCTCCCGGTGTTATTCTATACTTGTTGTAGATGCTATTGAGTGAAACCATTGAACCAAGGTTTATGTTCAGATTGTTATTCATCATCATATCACCTCTGATTGTATTCCATATGATGTCTCGTGAGTAGTTCGTTTAGTTCTTGAGGACATGGGTGAAGTCTAAATGCTAGTAGTGAATTATGGTTGAGTAATATTCAATGTTATGATATTTAAGTTGTGGTGTCATTCTTCTAGTGGTGTCGTGTGAACGTCGACTACACGACACTTCACCATTTATGGGCCTAGGGGAGTGCATCTTGTATTCGGTTGCTAATTGCGGGGTTGCCGGAGTGACAGAAACCTAAGCCCCCGTTAGTATATCGATGCAGGAGGGATCGCAGGATCTCAGAGTTTAAGGCTGTGGTTAGATTTATCTTAATTACTTTCTTGTAGTTGCGGATGCTTGCAAGGGGTATAATCACAAGTATGTATTAGTCCTAGGAAGGGCGGTGCATTAGCATAGGTTCACCCACACAACACTTATCAAAACAATGAAGATTAATCAGCTGTATGTAGCGAAAGCACTAGACTAAAATCCCCATGTGTCCTCAGGAACGTTTGGTCATTATAAGTAAACAAACCGGCTTGTCCTTTGTGCTAAAAAGGATTGGGCCACTCGCTGCAATTATTTCTCTCGTATTTTATTTACTTGTACTTTATTTATCTGCAATATCAAAACCCCCTGAATACTTGTCTGTGAGCATTTACAGTGAATCCTTCATCGAAACTGCTGCCAACACCTTCTGCTCCTCGTTGGGATCGACATTCTTACTTATCGAAGATACTACGATACACCCCCTATACTTGTGGGTCATCAAGACTATTTTCTGGCGCCGTTGCCGGGGAGTGAAGCGCTATTGGTAAGTGGAATTGGTAAGGAAATTTACTGTTTGTGCTGATTTTATTTCTGCCTGCTGCTATAAATCATTATGGAGAGATCTTCTCTTCAATTTCTATTTGGGAAATCTACTACTACTGCAACGGTAGTGGATGAAGCGCCAGGTGAGGAAGTAGTACCATATAAAATACCTATGAAAATTATTGAACGTGTTATGGATAACCGCTATGAAGGGGATGGAACTGTCCATCCTGGTGATCATTTACTGTTTTTGCATGAATTATGCGGGTTATTCAAATGTGCAGGTATTTCTATGAATGAAGTTAGAAAGAAACTATTCACTATATCGCTGTCTGGTAAAGCGGCGCACTGGTATAAATTGCTGAAGAATGGTGATTCTATTGATTGGGAGGACATTGTGCCTTTATTCTATTCCAAATTTTATCCTCCAAGTGAAATTCACAAAGATCGGAACCGCATATATAATTTTTGGCCTCATGATGGAGAGAGTATCGCCCAAGCTTGGGGGAGATTGAAGTCTTTAATGCTCAAATGCCCCATTCATGAGCTTCCTGGTAATGTTATTATTGATAATTTCTATGCAAGACTTTCTTTTCAAGACAAGACCTTGCTGGATACTTCTTGTTCTGGATCATTTACACGCAAGAATGAAGAGTTTAAAAGGGACCTTCTTGATCGGATCCAAGAAAATACTGAAGGATGGGAGAACGACAAAGATAGAGAATCAGGTATAATTTATGATTATAAATGCATTGAAGCTTTTATGGATACTGATAAATTTCGTAATATGAGTGCTACATATGGTCTTGATTCCCAAGTTGTTGCAAATCTTTATAGAGCTTTTGCCTCTCATTATGAACTGCCTAAGAAGAATTTTGATAAGTATCATGAACCGTATAAAGATAAAGTTGATTCATCTGTAAACAAATGTGTAGTGGTTGAAACTGTTGATAATGTTATTCCTGAAGCTTATATTGAAAAAACTCCTTTCCCTGCTAAAATGAAGGAGTACTCTGTCATATCTAGTGCAGTTAATAAAAGTGAAAAGAAACCTAAAGAACCTGAAGAACAAATTAAAATTGAACCTGCTGTTGCTATAGTTAAAGATCTTGTGACTGAAAATGTGGAGGATGGTCATATTATTTTCTGTGAAGATGCTTCTAATATTGTTTCACATCCTAATAAATCCAAACAAGTTAGTGTTCCTATGCTATCTGTTAGAATTGGTGATCATTGCTATTATGGTTTATGTGATATTGGTGCAAGTGTTAGTGCTATTCCTTATGAACTTTACACGGAGATTATGCACGAAATTGGTTCTTGTGAACTTGAAGATATTGATGTGGTTATTCATCTGGCCAATAGAGAAACTATTTCTCCAATTGGTATTGTTCGAGATGTGGAAGTTCTATGTGGTAAGATTAAATATCCTGCTGACTTTTTGGTACTTGGTTCTGCTGCTAGTGATCATTGTCCTATCATTTTTGGTAGACCTTTTCTAAATACTTGTGGAGCTATTATAGATTGTAAGAAAGAGAAAATTTTGACTAGATTTGCTGGTGAACCTTATGAATTTAACTTTTCTAAATTTACCAAAACTCCTTATAAAGCTGACTTGCCTAGTAATGATTTTAAAATGGAGCAGTGTGCATCTATTGTTCTTGTTCCTAATAATCCTTTGCAGCAACATTTGGAGAATAGTGAAAGTGAAGCTTTTAGGAAAGAAAGAGATGAGCTTGAGGAAATTTTTTCGCCAACCTATTCTCAAGCATGATTTACCGGTGGAAGATTTGGGTACAACACCGCCACCAAAGGAAGATCCTGTTTTTGATTTAAAGCCTTTACCTGATAATCTTAAATATGCTCATATTGATGATAAGAAAATATATCCTGTTATTATTAGTTCTAAGCTTTCAGAGATTGAGGAAGAAAGGTTATTGGAAATATTGAAGAAACACCGAGGAGCTATTGGCTATACTCTTGATGATTTGAAAGGGATTTCTCCTTCTATTTGCCAACATGCTATTAATATGGAAGATGATGCAAAGCCTGTTGTTGAACATCAACGTCGTCTAATTCCGAAGATGAAGGAAGTGGTAAGGAATGAGGTATTAAAACTCCTTGAAGCTGGTATTATATATCCTATTGCTGATAGTAGATGGGTTAGTCCTGTTCATTGTGTTCCTAAGAAAGGAGGAATGACTGTTGTGCCTAATGATAATGATGAGCTTATTCCTCAAAGAATAGTTGTAGGTTATAGAATGTGCATTGATTTTCGAAAAGTTAATAAAGTTACTAAGAAAGATCATTACCCTTTACCCTTTATTGATCAAATGTTAGAAAGGTTGTCTAAAAATACTCATTTTTGCTTTCTTGATGGTTATTCTGGGTTTTCACAAATTGCTGTTAAAGCTAAAGATCAAGAGAAAACCACTTTTACTTGTCCTTATGGAACTTATGCTTATAGGCGTATGCCTTTTGGTTTATGTAATGCTCCTGCTACTTTTCAAAGATGCATGTCTGCTATTTTTCATGGTTTTTGCGAAAGTATTGTAGAGGTGTTCATGGATGATTTTTCTGTCTATGGGAATTCTTTTGATAATTGCTGCGAAACCTCGATAAAGTTTTGCAGAGATGTGAAGAAACTAACCTTGTTCTTAATTGGGAGAAATGCCACTTTATGGTTAATGAAGGAATTGTATTGGGACATAAAATTTCCGAGAGAGGTATTGAAGTTGATAGAGCTAAAGTTGAAGCAATTGAGAAGATGCCCTATCCGAGGGATGTTAAAGGTATTCGTAGTGTTCTTGGTCATGCTGGGTTTTATAGGAGATTTATTAAAGATTTCTCTAAAATTTCAAAGCCTCTTACTAATCTTCTTCAAAAAGATGTACCTTTTGTTTTTGATGATGATTGTAAGGAAGCTTTTGAAACTCTAAAGAAAGCCTTAACAACTGCTCCTGTAGTCGAACCTCCTGATTGGAATTTGCCTTTTGAAATTATGTGTGATGCTAGTGATTTTGCTGTAGGCGCTGTTCTTGGACAGCGGGTAGATAAGAAATTAAATGTTATTCATTATGCTAGTAAGACTCTTGATGCTGCTCAAAGAAATTATGCTACAACTGAAAAGGAATTGTTAGCTGTAGTCTTTGCTTGTGATAAGTTTAGACCCTATATTGTTGATTCGAAAGTTACAATTCATACTGATCATGCTGCAATTAGATACCTTATGACAAAGAAAGATGCTAAGCCAAGGCTTATTAGATGGGTACTTCTGTTGCAAGAATTTGATTTACATATTATAGATAGGAAAGGTGCTGATAATCCTGTTGCTGATAATTTGTCTAGATTGGAAAATATTGCTTATGATCCTGTTCCTGTTAATGATAGTTTTCCAAATGAACAATTGGCTGTAATAAAGGTGAGCTCGCGAGAGAGCCCTTGGTATGCAGATTATGCTAACTTTATTGTTTCGAAGTATTTGCCTCCAACCTTTTCAGCTCAGCAAAGGAGGAAATTCTTTTATGACTTGAGGCATTATTTTTGGGATGACCCACACTTATATAAAGAAGGAGTGGATGGTATTATGCGAAGATGTGTTCCTGAATATGAACAACAGGAGATATTGAATAAATGTCATGGTAGTGTTTATGGAGGACATCACGCTGGAGATAGAACCGCGCAAAAGGTTTTTATTGGCCAACACTCTTCAAAGATGCAAGGAAGTTTATCTTATCTTGTGATGAATGTCAAAGAGTTGGTAATATCTCCAGACGCAATGAAATGCCTATGAATTATACTCTTGTTATTGAACCATTCGATTGTTGGGGATTCGACTTCATGGGTCCTTTCCCTTCTTCAGAAGGTAACACTCATATACTTGTCGCTGTTGATTATGTTACTAAATGGGTAGAAGCTATACCTACAAAAAGTGCTGATGGTGAGACCTCTATAAAAATGCTTGTAGATATTATATTTCCTAGATTTGGAGTACCTAGATATATTATGACTGATGGAGGTTCTCATTTCATTCATGGAGGTTTTAGAAAAACTCTTGCTAAGTATGGTATTAATCATAGAATTGCTTCTGCTTATCACCCTCAAACTAGTGGTCAAGTAGAATTATCAAATAGAGAGATTAAAGCTATCTTAGGTAAAACTGTTAATAAATCTAGAAAGAATTGGCCTAGCAAATTGAAAGAAGCGTTATGGGCTTATAGAACTGCTTATAAAAATCCTATGGGAATGTCACCTTATAAAATGGTTTATGGAAAAGCTTGTCATTTACCTCTAGAACTAGAGCACAAAGCTTATTGGGCTGTTAGAGAATTAAATAAAGATCCTAAATTAGCCGGTAATAAGAGGTTGTTGCAATTAAGTTCTCTAGATGAATGGAGAAGTGAAGCTTATGAAAATGCTAAACTCTTTAAAGAAAAAGTTAAGAAATGGCATGATAGAAGGATCATCAAAAGAGAATTTAATGTTGGAGATCAAGTTCTATTGTATCGGTCTCGTCTCAGATTCTTTGCAGGGAAATTACTCTCGAAGTGGGAAGGACCATATGTTGTTGAGGAGGTGTATCGTTCAGGAGCAATTAAAATTAGCTCTCTCCAAGGCAATGCCACACAAGTGGTGAATGGACAAAGACTCAAGCATTATATCTCGGGCGATTCTTATAATGTTGATGTTGATATTATTCAAGTGGAAACACCGGAGGCTTTCATCAAAGGACAAATTGACAGTCCGCCAGAACTGGACTTTGAATAGGTAACAGTACAGGTAATAAAAAGTCCGCGTTTACCTTTCCGAACATTATTTTTGCTGTTTTTAGAAAATATGAAAAATTACGGAATCGAAACGGAGTGGAAAAGACGCACGAGGGGTGCCACCATAGGCCGGCGCGGCCTGACCTGGGCCCGCGCCGACCTATGGTCTGGCCGCCTCGTTGCCCCTTTCCGACTCGTTTTCGACCTGGAACCTTCCTTTTGTCGTAAAAATATTTGCTATATAATTCCCCGGACCCCTGGAGGTCCGTAATATCGTTTTCTCGTCGTGTTTTGTTTCGAGCTGTTTTCTGCCAGGATCTGCTTCGGATCTAGATCCATCATGTCTTCGTCGGGAACTCAGAAGGACAGCTTCTTTGAGGACGTCGTCAACCCGTACATGAACGAGCTGAAGATGCACCCCAAAGAGTTGCAGCTCGTGGATGGAGAGTTGCAGATCAAAGATGTCCAGGGTCCTAAGGGAGAAGGGAGCTTGGAAGACAGGATGGAGAAGCTGGAACAAGAGGTTTTCAACTACAAGAAGATGGCTGAGCGTGAAGTGGATATCTTTCACAAGATTGTGTCTGAACTCATTGATGGACACAAGAAGGAGACTGCAAAGCTGTGGGACGATATCTTCTCACTTCACGACACCACCAACAAACTCCAAGCTCAACTCTATGATGTCCATAATCAGAACTGTGAGTATGAAAACAGGTTTAAGCGCATAAGTCATGCTGCTAGTTTCAGGTTTCCGGAGACCAAGATGTCTTTTGTTGATGGAGGGCCTCTTCCATGGAAGTCTGATGACGACAAAGATTCACCATCATCACCGAAGGAGTAATTCATCATCGGTATTGGCATCCCCTTGGTTTGTTCCAAGCTTGGGGGAGTGCCGCGGTATCACATCACCACCTTTATCTTTTACTATCAAGTAGTGTCATATCATGAGTAGGGAAGTTATCATATGGAATAGTATGCAATGTGGAAGTATCTCTCTTAGTTAGTTATCTATGTATCCGTTGGTGTGAGTTATCGTTATGGAATATTAATGAGAAGTCTTATCATTTACTTTTTGCACACCTTATTTTAGTTTGCAATCTCCATTATATGATTACTCTTGACATGAGTATTGATATCACTTTGGGAGCATCAAGTAAATCTATTTGGTTTTGGCAAACTTAGCATTGGTCAATAGCAACAACATCTTGATGTTTAATGAAGGAGAGAAATACACTTAGATACATTATTCTATTATCTCTATGCTTAGTATTCTAGAGTTAAAATTGCTTGTGCTTATGAGAAAGATGCATGATTGTTTCTATCATATGTATATTTGTTTGTTTCCCTCAACCTTTATGCTTGCTATCAAACCTTGCTAGCCAAAGACCTGTATCGAGAGGGAATGCTTCTCATACATCCATAACCTTAGACCAAACCTATGCCATTTGTGTCCACCATACCTACCTACTACATGGTATTTTCTGCCATTCCAAGTAAATACTTCATGTGCTACCTTTAAATTATTCAAATTACTACTCCTTATTTGTGTCAATGTTTTATAGCTCATGAGGAAGTATGTGGTGTTTCATCTTTCAATCTTGTTGGGCGGACTTTCACCAATGGACTAGCGGCACATCCGCTTATCCAATAATTTTGCAATAAGAGCTGGCAACGGGGTTCCCAGCCCCAATTAATAACTTTCATTAATAATTCTCTTCACATGTTTTGCTCTGAGTTATCAGTAAGCAACTTAATTTTGCAATAGACACTCCTCCATGGTATGTGAATGTTGGAAGGCACCCGAGGATTCGGTTAGCCATGGATTGAGAAAGCCAAGGTTGGGGGGAGTGTCACCCATAATAAAACTAAAATACATGTGTAAACAAAAGAGAAGGGGGATGATCTACCTTGCTGGTAGAGATGCCGTCCCTCATGGGAGCCGCTCTTTGAAGGTTCGTTTGGCAAGGGGGTTAGAGTACCCGCTACCATTCGTTGACAACAACAAACACCGCTCAAAATCTTACTTTTATGCTCTTTATATGATTTCAAAACTTGAAAAGCTCTAGCACATGATTTAATCCCTGCTTCCCTCTGCGAAGGGCCTGTCTTTTACTTTTATGTTGAGTCAGTAAACCTATTTCTCTCTATCTCAAGCAAGCAATTGAGTTGTTGTGAACCAATCATTTATGCTATGATTCAGTTAATCATGTCTTTTATACTTTCTTGTTTAGTACCAATTTTATCTGAATGAATATGACTTTGAAGTTATCAATGATTATGAGGAGATTGTTATGCTTAAATATGAAGGCTCAGCTATAAATTCTAATATGAAAGCTTTGCTTAGAAGTACAATCCGTTAGTAGTTCTCTGACCAAGAACAAAGTTTGCCATCACCAATTATGATTTCTTATGCACCTTTACTTGTGATTTCTCTTTACTTATTTCGAGATGAGTTATATGAGGAAGTTGTTTACTAGAATGTCTTGTGTAAATGAATATGATGCTTCTTGTCCGTATTTTATTTATCGACTCTTCACTCCATAAACATGTGGTCTCGTTTATCGAGCTCAGTTTCGCTTGGGGACAAGCGAGGTCTAAGCTTGGGGGGAGTTGATACGTCCAATTTGCATCACTATTTTGTATCATAATTTGCTGTTATTCATTGATATATTTCATATTGGGACACAATACTTATGTTATTTCATCTATTTTGCATGTTTCATCATCATTGGAGGATCAAGCACCGGAGCCAGGATTCTGCTGGAAAAAGCACCGTCAGAACGCAATATTTCGGAAGATCAACTGTGGAAGGGAATTTCACGTAAATTCCTATTTTTCCAAATGACGGAGGGAGCCAGAAGGGGAAGAAGAGAGGGGCCACGTGGCCCAGACCATAGGGCGGCGCGGCCCAGGCTGGCCGCGCCACCCTATGCTCGGGGGCCCACGACCCTTTTCGCCTCCTTTTCTTCGCGTACTCCTTCGTCCCGAAAACCTAAGCCACAGGGGATCCTCACGAAGGGTTACAGCCGCCTCTGCGGGGCGGAGAACACCAGAGAGAAAAGAGCTCTCCGGCGGGCA
The DNA here is from genome assembly GCA_030979885.1 of Lolium multiflorum. Lineage (NCBI taxonomy): Eukaryota > Viridiplantae > Streptophyta > Magnoliopsida > Poales > Poaceae > Lolium > Lolium multiflorum. The sequence continues at coordinate 80,084,321 of CM061748.1, read as the reverse complement.
GGAATCCGCCGGGGAAATTCCCTCCCGGAGGGAAATCGACGCCATCGCCATCGTCATCAAGCGGGACATCATCTCCATCACCATCATCATCATCTCCACCATCTACACCGCCATCACCACCGCTGCACCTCGTCATCGCTGTAGCAATTCGGGTTAAATCTTGATTGTTTGATAGGGGAAACTCTCCCGGTGTTATTCTATACTTGTTGTAGATGCTATTGAGTGAAACCATTGAACCAAGGTTTATGTTCAGATTGTTATTCATCATCATATCACCTCTGATTGTATTCCATATGATGTCTCGTGAGTAGTTCGTTTAGTTCTTGAGGACATGGGTGAAGTCTAAATGCTAGTAGTGAATTATGGTTGAGTAATATTCAATGTTATGATATTTAAGTTGTGGTGTCATTCTTCTAGTGGTGTCGTGTGAACGTCGACTACACGACACTTCACCATTTATGGGCCTAGGGGAGTGCATCTAATTGCGGGGTTGCCGGAGTGACAGAAACCTAAGCCCCCGTTAGTATATCGATGCAGGAGGGATCGCAGGATCTCAGAGTTTAAGGCTGTGGTTAGATTTATCTTAATTACTTTCTTGTAGTTGCGGATGCTTGCAAGGGGTATAATCACAAGTATGTATTAGTCCTAGGAAGGGCGGTGCATTAGCATAGGTTCACCCACACAACACTTATCAAAACAATGAAGATTAATCAACTGTATGTAGCGAAAGCACTAGACTAAAATCCCCATGTGTCCTCGAGAACGTTTGGTCATTATAAGTAAACAAACCGGCTTGTCCTTTGTGCTAAAAAGGATTGGGCCACTCGCTGCAATTATTTCTCTCGTATTTTATTTACTTGTACTTTATTTATCTGCAATATCAAAACCCCCTGAATACTTGTCTGTGAGCATTTACAGTGAATCCTTCATCGAAACTGCTGCCAACACCTTCTGCTCCTCGTTGGGATCGACATTCTTACTTATCGAAGATACTACGATACACCCCCTATACTTGTGGGTCATCAAGCGGCTCCCATTTTATTTTTATTTTTGGGTGGCACTCCTTCCAACCTTTGCTTTCACAAACCATGGCTAACCGAATCCTTCGGGTGCCTGCCAACAATCTCATACCATGAAGGAGTGCCTTTTTATTTTAGTTTTATTATGTTGACACTCCTCCCCACCTTTGCTTTCTCAAGCCATGGCTAACCGAATCCTTCGGGTGCCTTCCAACAATCACATACCATGGAGGAGTGTCTATTTTTGTTAATTAATTTGGGACTGGGAATCCCATTGCCAGCTCTTTTTGCAAAATTATTGGATAAGCGGATGAAGCCACTAGTCCATTGGTGAAAGTTGCCCAACAAGATTGAAAGATAAACACCACATACTTCCTCATGAGCTATAAAACATTGACACAAATCAGAGGTGATAAATTTTGAATGGTTTAAAGGTAGCACTCAAGCAATTTACTTTGGAATGGCGGAGAAATACCATGTAGTAGGTAGGTATGGTGGACACAAATGGCATGAATATTGGCTCAAGTATTTGGATGCATGAGAAGTATTCCCTCTCGATACAAGGTTTAGGCTAGCAAGGTTATTTGAAGCAAACTCAAGTATGAAATGGTGCAGCAAGACTCACATATAAACATATTGTAAGCATTATAAGACTTTACATCGTCTCCTTGTTGTTCAAACACCTCAACCAGAAAATATCTAGACTTAGAGAGACCAATCATGCAAACCAAATTTTAACAAGCTCTATGTATTTCTTCATTAATAGGTGCAAAGTATATGATGCAAGAGCTTAAACATGAGCACAACAATTGCCAAGTATCACATTATCCAAGACATTTTACCAATTACCACATGTAGCATTTCCCGTTTCCAACCATATAACAATTAACGAAGCAGTTTCAACCTTCGCCATGAAAATTAAAAGCTAAGAACACATGTGTTCATACGAACCAGCGGAGCATGTCTCTCTCCCACACAAGCATTTATTCAAACAAAAACAAAAACAAAAACATACAGACGCTCCAAGTAAAGTACATAAGATGTGACCGAATAAAAATATAGTTTCAAGAGAAGGAACCTGATACTTTGTCGATGAAGAAGGGGATGCCTTGGGCATCCCCAAGCTTAGATGCTTGAGTCTTCTTGAAATATGCAGGGATGAACCACGGGGCATCCCCAAGCTTAGACCTTTCATTCTTCTTGATTGTAGTATATCATCCTCCTCTCTTGACCCTTGAAAACTTCCTTCACACCAAACTCAAAGCAACTCATTAGAGGGTTAGTGCATAATCAAAAATTCACATGTTCAGAGGTGACACAATCATTCTTAACACTTCTGGACATTGCATAAAGCTACTGGACATTAATGGATCAAAGAAATTCATCCAACATAGCAAAAGAGGCAATGCAAAATAAAAGGCAGAATCTGTCAAAAACAGAACAGTTCGTAAAGACGAATTTTAAAGTGGCACCAGACTTGCTCAAATGGAAAAACTCAAAACTAATGAAAGTTGCGTACATATCTGAGGATCACGCTCGTAAATTGGCAGATTTTTTCGAATTTTCTACAGAGACTTGTGCCCAGATTCGTGACAGACAGCAATGCTGTTTCTGCGCAGCGATCCCAAATATAACATCAACTATAGCATAGAAACTTTACTTGGCACAAAAACATGATAAGGAGAGGTTGCTACTGTAGTAAACAACTTCCAAGACTCAACAAAACAAAAATTTCTGTAGTAAAATAAACACATGGGTTATCTCCCAAGAAGTTCTTTTCTTTATAGCCATTAAGATGGGCTCATCAGTTTTAATGATGCACTCGCAAGAAATAGTATTTGAAGCAAAAGGGAGCATCAAGAGGCAAATTCAAAACACATTTAAGTCTAATATGTTTCCTATGCATAGGAATCTTGTAAATAAACAAGTTCATGAAGAGCAAAGTAACAAGCATAGGAAGATAAAACAAGTGTAACTTCAAAAATTTCAGCACATAGAGAGGTGTTTTAGTAACATGAAAATTTTTACAACCATATTTTCCTCTCTCATAATAACTTTCAGTAGCAACATGAGCAAACTCAACAATATAACTATCACATAAAGCATTCTTATCATGAGTCTCATGCATAAAATAATTACTACTCCCAACATAAGCATAGTCATTCTTATTAATTGTAGTGGGAGCAAATTCAACAAAGTAGCTATCAAATATAGGAGGTATATTGTAATCATAATCAAATTTATCCTCCATAACAGGTGGTAACAAAAGACTACTATCATTATAATCATCATAAATGGGAGGCAAAGTATCATCAAAGTAAATTTTCTCCTCAATGCTTGGGGGACTAAAAATATCATGCTCATCAAAGCCAGCTTCCCCAAGCTTAGAATTTTCCATAGCATTAGCAACAATAGTGTTCAAAGCATTCATATTAATATGTTCCATGGGTTTTTTAATTTTCGCATCAAACCATCCATGTCTTAAATCAGGAAATAGAATAAAAAGGTCATTGTTGTCCATTATGCCTAACTAGTGTAAACAAGAAACCAAATGTCGCAATTGCAGAGTCTAAAGGAAATAGCTTCGAGCACACACACAATGGCGCCAGAAAAGTACTGTTACCAGGAACCGAAGTATGAAAGCCTTTTACCTCCTCCGGCAACGGCGCAGAAAAGTGCTTGATGTCTACGGGTGCTTCTATTCTTGTAGACAGTGTTGGGCCTCCAAGAGCAGAGGTTTGTAGAACAAACAAGTTTCCCTTAAGTGGATCACCCAAGGTTTATCGAACTCGGGGAGGAAGAGGTCAAAGATATCCCTCTCATGCAACCCTGCAACCACAAAGCAAGAAGTCTCTTGTGTCCCCAACACACCTAATAGGTGCACTAGTTCGCGAAGAGATAGTGAAATACAGGTGGTATGAATAAGTATGAGCAGTAGTATGGCGCCCAGAAAAGTGCTTGCTGGCGTGCGGTTGATGGTAGTAATATTGCGGGAAGTAAACATGCGGTAATGCAGTATGCAGTAAAACAGTAAACAAGCAGCGATAGCAGTATTTAGGAACAAGGCCTAGGGAATAGACTTTCACTAGTGGACACTCTCAACTTTGATCACATAACAGAATAGATAAATGCATACTCTACACTCTTGTTGGATGATGAACACATTGCGTAGGATTACACGAACCCTCAATGCCGGAGTTAACAAGCTCCACAATTAGATGTTCATATTTAAGTAACCTTAGAGTGTAAGATAGATCAATACGACTAAACCAAGTACTAACGTAGCATGCACACTGTCACCTTCATGCTTATGTAGGAGGAATAATACACATCAATACTATCATAGCAATAGTTAACTTCGCAATCTACAAGAGATCATGATCATAGCATAAACCAAGTACTAACACGGATGCACACACTGTCACCATTACATCGTGCAGGAGGAATAAAACTACTTTAATAACATTGCTAGAGTAGCACATAGATAAATTGTGATACAAAACACATTGCAATCATAAAGAGATATAAATAAGCACTTCACTATGCCATTCATAACAGTGAATAAGTATTCTGTGAAATATAGCCTAAGAGACCCACACGGTGCACACACTGTCACCTTTACACACGTGGGACAAGGAGTCTCCGGAGATCACATAAGTAAAACTCACTTGACTAGCATAATGACATCTAGATTACAAGCATCATCATATGAATCTCAATCATGTAAGGCAGCTCATGAGATTATTGTATTGAAGTACATAGAGAGAGATGAACCACATAGCTACCGGTACAGCCCGAGCCTCGATGGAGAACTACTCCCTCCTCATGGGAGCAGCAGCGTTGATGAAGATGGCGATGGAGATGGCAGCGGTGTCGATGGAGAAGCCGGGGGCACTTCCCCGTCCGGGTGCCGGAACAGACTGTCCCCGATTGGAGTTTCACGATGTGGCGGCGCCTGGAGTCTTTCTGGAGTTTTCGTCAAGTGGTACGGTGTTTTTAGGTCACGAGGGGTTAAGTAGGCGAAGAGGCGGCGTCAGGAGGGCACGGGCGCCCTCCCCATAGGCCGGCGCGGCAGGGGCTGCCCGCGCGGCCGTGTGGTGTCGGGGCCCTGGGCCTCCTCTCCGTCTCCCCTTCGGTGTTCTGGTCCGTCTCGGTGAATTAAGATGTTTGGTCTTTGTTTCGTCGAATTCCGAGAATATTGCCCGAACAGCCTTTCTGGAACCAAAAAGAAAACGAATGGCCCTTCGGCATCTCGTCAATAGGTTAGTTCCGGAAAACGCATAATAATGACATATAATGTGTATAAAACATGTAGGTATCATCAATAAAGTAGCATGGAACATAAGAAATTATAGATACGTTTGGGACGTATCACACACCTAGGAAGGTGGAGTCCACATGGGACTCCACCTCCATGGCCGGCCAACCCTAGTGGGGTGGAGTCCCAAGTGGACTCCCCCATAAGGGGCCGGGCCCCCCCCCATATGGTAGGTGGAATTCCCACCTCTAGTGGGAATCCTAGCTTGGGAAGGTTTCCCACCATATGGAAGGTTTTGGGTTCGGGTCTTATTCGGAGACTTGTAGTCCAACACTTGGGACTTCCACCTATATAATGAGGGGCATAGGGGAGGGGGCCGGCCACACCAAAGCCACCACCTTGGCCGCCCCCTATAGTGGCCGGCCACCCCCTCTCCCCAAACCCTAGCGCCCCGCTCCTCCACCATATCCCGCACGCTTAGCGAAGCTCCGCCGGATTTCTCCACCGCCACCGACACCACGCCGTCGTGCTGTCGGACTCAAGAGGAGCTACTACTTCCGCTGCCCGCTGGAACGGGGAGGTGGACGTCGTCTTCATCAACAACCGAACGTGTGATCGAGTACGGAGGTGCTGCCCGTTCGTGGCGCCGTGATCAAGATCTTCTACGCGCTTTTGCAAGCGGCAAGTGATCGTCTACCGCAGCAACAAGAGCCTCATCTTGTAGGCTTTGGAATCTCTTCAAGGGTGAGACTCGATAATCCCCTCGTTGCTACCGTCTTCTAGATTGCATCTTGGCTTGGATTGCGTGTTCGCCGTAGGAAAATTTTGTTTTCTATGCTACGTTATCCTACAGTGGTATCAGAGCCGTGTCTATGCATAGATGGTTGCACGAGTAGAACACAATGGTTTTGTGGGCGTTGATGCTTATGTTATCTTTAGCTTGAGTACTTTGCATCTTTGTGGCATAGTGGGATGAAGCGGCTCGGGCTAACTTTACATGACCGCGTTCATGAGATTTGCTCCACGCTTGACATGCAACTTGTATTGCATAAGTGGCTTTGCGGGTGTCTGTCTCTCCTACTATAGTGAATATTCAATTTACTCTTCTATTGACAACACTAGTATCACCGTTGTGGTTGATGTTCGTAGGTAGATTGGATCTTGCTCGAAAACCCTAAACCACGTAAAATATGCAAACCAAATTAGAGAACGTCTAACTTGTTTTTGCAGGGTTTGGTGATGTGATATGGCCATAATGTGATGATGACTATGTATGAGATGATCATTATTGTATTGTGGCAACCGGCAGGAGCCTTATGGTTGTCTTTAAATTTCATGTTGAATAGTATTTCAAAGTAGTTGTAATAGTTGCTACATGGAGGACGATCATGAAGACGGCGCCATTGACCTTGGTGCTTCGCCGACGATGATGGAGATCATGCCCGTTGATGATGGAGATCATGTCCGTGCTTTGAAGATGAAGATCAAAGGCGCAAAGACAAAAGGGCCATATCATATCACATATGAACTGCATGTGATGTTAATCCTTTTATGCATCTTATTTTGCTTAGATCGCGACGGTAGCATTATAAGATGATCCCTCTCACTAAAATTTCAAGATAATAAAGTGTTCATCCTTAGTAGCACCATTGCCAAGACTTGTCATTTCAAAGCATCTCGTGATGATCGGGTGTGATAGAATCAACAAGTGCATACAACGGGTGCAAGTCAGTTTTGCACATGCGGATACTAAGGTGGCCTTGACGAGCCTAGCATGTACAGACATGGTCTCGGAACACGTGATACCAAAAGGTAGAGCATGAATCATATGATTGATATGATGAACACTTTGAGTGTTCGCCATTGAAATTACATCTTGTCTCGTGATGATCGGGCATAGGTGTGATGGATTTGGTTCGTGTGATCACTAAGACAATGCGAGGGATATTGTTTTGAGTGGGAGTTCACCTAGTTTTTAATTTTGTTAAATTAAAATTTGAACTAAATTTGTCATAAACATTAGTCTAAACTATTGCAAATATGTTGTAGATATGGCGTCCCCAATCAATTTTAACCAGTTCCTAGAGAAAGAAAAGCATAAGAGCAACGGTAGCAACTTCACCGACTGGTTCCGTCATGTGAGGATCTTCCTCAATGGCGGAAACCTGCAATATGTGCTTGATGCACCGCTAGGTGACCCTCCTGGAAACTGAAACCGATGAAGTAAAGAATGTTTACGCGACTCGGAAAACTCGGTACTCTCAAGTTCGTGTGCCATCCTGTGCAGTCTGGAAGCCGATCTTCAAAAACGTTTTGAGCACCACGATCCACATGAGTTAATCAATGAGTTAAAGACTATCTTTGAGACTCATGCGGCCGTGGAATGCTATGAAGCATCGAAACACTTCTTCAGCTGCATGATGGAAGAAGGCAGCTCCGTTAGTGAGCACATGCTCGCCATGACCGGGCATGCGAAGAAACTCAGTGACTTGGGAATAGTGATTCCTAACAGACTGGGGATTAATCGTGTCCTTCAATCACTGCCACCTAGTTATAAGAACTTTGTGATGAATTACAATATGCAGAACATGAACAAAGAGTTACCTGAACTCTTCGCCATGCTAAAATCTGCTGAGATTGAAATTAAGAAAGAGCACCAAGTGTTTATGGTCAACAAGACCACCAGCTTCAAGAAACAGGGCAAGTCTAAAGGCAAAAACAAGAAGAGTGGCAAGAAAGCTGCCACGCCTCCTGTGAAACCTAAGTCTGGCCCTAAGCCTGATGCTGAGTGCTATTACTGCAAGGAGAAGGGACACTGGAAGCGTAATTGCTCCAAGTATTTGGCGGATCTGAAGAGCGGCCTTGTCAAGAAGAAGGTATATATCGATATACATGTTATAGATGTTTATCTCACTGGTTCTCGTACTAGTACCTGGGTATTTGATACTGGTTCGGTTGCTCATATTTGTAACTCGAAACAGGAACTAAAGAATAAACGAAGACTACTAAAGGATGAAGTGACGATGCGCGTTGGAAATGGATCCAAAGTCGATGTGATCGCTGTCGGCACACTTCCTCTACATCTACCTTCGGGATTAGTTTTAAGCCTAAATAATTGTTATTTTGTACCTGCGTTGAGCATGAACATTATATCTGGATCTTGTTTAATGCAAGACGGTTATTCATTCAAGTCTGAGAATAATGGTTGTTCTATTTTTATGAATAATATCTTTTATGGTCGAGCACCTGAAAAGAATGGCTTATTTCTGTTAGATCTCGATAGTAGTGATACACATATACATAACATTGATGCTAAGCGAATTAAATTGAATGATAATTCTACTTATATGTGGCACTGTCGTCTTGGTCATATTGGAGTGAAACGCATGAAGAAACTCCATACCGATGGATTACTTGAATCACTTGACTTTGAGTCACTTGATAGATGCGAAGCATGTCCGATGGGAAAAATGACTAAGACTCCATTCTCGGGTATGATGGAGCGAGCTACTGACTTATTGGAAATCATACATACGATGTGTGCGGACCAATGAGTGTAGCATCGCGCGGTGGTTATCGTTATGTTCTAACCTTCACAGATGATTTGAGTAGATATGGGTATATCTATTTAATGAAACATAAATCCGAAACTTTCGAGAAGTTTAAGGAATTCCAAAGTGAAGTAGAAAATCAACGTAACAAGAAGATTAAATTTCTACGATCTGATCGCGGAGGTGAATATCTGAGTTATGAGTTTGGCATGCATTTAAAGAAATGCGGAATACTTTCACAATTGACACCGCCGGGAACACCACACGAAACGGTGTGTCCGAACGTCGTAATCGAACTCTCTTAGATATGGTTCGTTCTATGATGTCTCTTACGATTTGCGTTATCATTGGAGTTATGCATTAGAGACAGCCGCATTCACTTTAAATAGAGCACCATCAAAATCCGTTGAAACGACACCGTATGAATTATGGTTTAATAAGAAACCTAAGCTGTCGTTCCTTAAAGTTTGGGGTTGCGAAGCCTATGTAAAAAGTTACAACCGGACAAGCTAGAACCCAAAGCGGAGAAATGCGTCTTCATAGGATACCCTAAGGAAACTATAGGGTACACTTTCTATCACAGATCCGAAGGCAAGATCTTTGTTGCTAAGAACGGAACCTTTCTTGAGAAAGAATTTCTCACTAAAGAAGTGACTGGAAGAAAAGTAGAACTCGATGAGATTGAAGAATCTCTTGTTGATCAGAGTAGCGTGGGAAGATGTTCTGTCCTGCAACAGAGGAAGCTAATGATAATGATCATGAAACTTCAAATGAGATAACTACTGAACCTCGCAGATCGACAAGGGAACGTGCCACTCCAGATTGGTATGATCCTTGTCTAAATGTCATGATTGTGGATAACAATGATGAAGACCCTGCGACGTATGAAGAAGCAATGATGAGCCCAGATTCCAACAAATGGCAAGAAGCCATGAAATCCTAAATGGGATCCATGTATGATAACAAAGTATGGACTTTGGTAGACTTACCTGATAGCCGAAAGGCTGTCGAGAATAAATGGATCTTTAAGAGAAAAACAGATCTGATGGTAATATTCTATAAAGCTCGACTTGTCGCAAAGGGTTTCCGACAAATTCAAGGTGTTGACTACGATGAGACTTTCTCACCGTAGCAAAGCTAAAATCTGTGAGGATTTTGTTAGCAATAGCTGCATTTTTCGATTATGAGATTTGGCAGATGGATGTCAAAACGGCGTTCCTTAATGGAGACATTGAGGAAGAGTTGTATATGGTACAACCCAAAGGTTTTGTCGATCCTAAAAATGCTGACAAAGTATGCAAACTTCAGCGTTCAATCTATGGACTGAAGCAAGCATCAAGAAGTTGGAACCGACGCTTTGATAAGGTGATCAAAGACTTCGGGTTTATACAGTGTCATGGAGAGGCCTGTATTTACAAGAAAGTGAGTGGGAGCTCTGTAGCGTTCCTGATATTATATGTAGATGACATATTATTGATTGGGAATGATATAGAACTATTAAGCAGTGTAAAAGTTTATTTGAATAATAGTTTTTCAATGAAAGACCTTGGTGAAGCATCATATATATTAGGCATCAAGATTTATAGAGATAGATCAAGACGTCTAATAGGGCTATCACAGAGTACATACCTGGACAAGATTCTAAAGAAGTTTAGAATGGACGAAAGTAAGAAAGGATTCTTACCTATGTTACCAGGCAAGGTCTTGAGTAAGACTCAAGGTCCGGCTACGGCAGAAGAAAGAGAAAGGATGAGTCAGATCCCCTATGCCTCGGCAGTAGGCTCTATCATGTATGCCATGCTATGTACAAGACCGGATATAGCACATGCTGTTAGTTTGACTAGCAGATATCAAAGTGATCCAGGAATGGAACACTGGACAGCGGTCAAGAATATCCTGAAGTACTTGAAAAGAACTAAGGATATGTTTCTTTGTTATGGAGGTGACCAAGAGCTCGTTGTAACAAGTTACACCGATGCAAGTTGGAACACTGATCCTGATGACTCTAAGTCACAATCTGGGTACGTGTTTATATTGAATGGTGCTGCGTAAGTGGGCAAGCTCGAAGCACGGTGGGAAATCCTCAACGGAATCGGAGTACATAGCGGGAGAGGCTTCATCGGAAGCGGTATGGATGAAGAGGTTCATTGTAGAGCTCGGTGTGGTTCCTAGTGCATTGGACCCACTAGTCATCTTTTGTGACAACATGGGTGCCATCGCCAATGCACAAGAACCAAGGTCACACAAGAGGCTGAAGCATATCAAGCTGAGTTATCATTCGATTCGCGAGTACATCGAAGATGGAGAAGTAAAGATTTGCAAAGTACACACTGATCTGAATGTAGCAGATCCGTTGACTAAAGCTCTCCCTAGGGCAAAGCATGACCAACACCCGAATGCCATGGGTGTTAGGTACCTTACAATGTAATCTAGATTATTGACTCTAGTGCAAGTGGGAGACTGTTGGAGATATGCCCAAGAGGCAATAATAAAAGTGGTTATTATATATCTTTATGTTTATGATAAATGTTTATATACCATGCTATAATTGTATTAACCGAAACATTGATACATGTGTGATATGTAAACAACAAAGAGTCCCTAGTAAGCCTCTTAACTAGCTTGTTGATTAATAGATGATTAGTTTCATAATCATGAACATTGGATGTTATTAATAACAAGATTATATCATTATATGAATGATGTAATGGACACACCCAATTAAGCGTAGCATAAGATCACGTCATTAAGTTATTTGCTATAAACTTTCGTTACATAGTTACCTAGTCCTTATGACCATGAGATCATGTAAATCACTTATACCGGAAAGGTACTTTGATTACATCAAACGCCACTGCGTAAATGGGTGGTTATAAAGGTGGGATTAAGTATCCGGAAAGTATGAGTTGAGGCATATGGATCAATAGTGGGATTTGTCCATCCCGATGACGGATAGATATACTCTGGGCCCTCTCGGTGGAATGTCGTCTAATGTCTTGCAAGCATATGAATAAATTCATAATAGACCACATACCACGGTACGAGTAAAGAGTACTTGTCAGAGACGAGGTTGAACAAGGTATAGTGTGATACCGATGATCAAACCTCGGACAAGTAAAATATCGCGTGACAAAGGGAATTGGTATCGTATGTGAATGGTTCATTCGATCACTAAAGTCATCGTTGAATATGTGGGAGCCATTATGGATCTCCAGATCCCGCTATTGGTTATTGGTCGGAGTGAGTACTCAACCATGTCCGCATAGTTCGAACCGTAGGGTGACACACTTAAAGTTGGATGTTGAAATGGTAGAACTTGAATATGGAATGGAGTTCGAATATTTGTTCGGAGTCCCGGATAAGATCCCGGAGGAGTTCCGGAATGGTCCGGAGAATAAGATTCATATATAGGATGTCATTTTATGTGAATTAAAATGATTCGGAAGGTTCTATGGAAGGTTCTAGAAGGTTCTAGAAAAGTCCGGAAGAACACACCTAGGAAGGTGGAGTCCACATGGGACTCCACCTCCATGGCGGCCAACCCTAGTGGGGTGGAGTCAAGTGGACTCCCCCATAAAGGCCGGCCACCCCCCATATGGTAGGTGGAATTCCCACCTCTAGTGGGAATCCTAGCTTGGGAAGGTTTCCCACCATATGGAAGGTTTTGGGTTCGGGTCTTATTCGGAGACTTGTAGTCCAACACTTGGGGCTTCCACCTATATAATGAGGCGCATAGGGGAGGGGGCCGGCCACACCAAAGCCACCACCTTGGCCGCCCCCTATAGTGGCCGGCCACCCTCTCCCCAAACCCTAGCGCCCGCTCCTCCACCATATCCCGCACGCTTAGCGAAGCTCCGCCGGATTTCTCCACCGCCACCGACACCACGCCGTCGTGCTGTCGGATTCAAGAGGAGCTACTACTTCCGCTGCCCGCTGGAACGGGAGGTGGACGTCGTCTTCATCAACAACCGAACGTGTGACCGAGTACGGAGGTGCTGCCCGTTCGTGGCGCCGTGATCAAGATCTTCTACGCGCTTTTGCAAGCGGCAAGTGATCGTCTACCGCAGCAACAAGAGCCTCATCTTGTAGGCTTTGGAATCTCTTCAAGGGTGAGACTCGATAATCCCCTCGTTGCTACCGTCTTCTAGATTGCATCTTGGCTTGGATTGCGTGTTCGCCGTAGGAAAATTTTTGTTTTCTATGCTACGTTATCCTACAAATGAAACATAAATATTTGAAATATTGGGCGTAAATTCCTACATTGTATGCATTTGCATTTATTTTGAATCCTAGAGATAAAATTAACGGCTTTGCTAGTATTCTCTCGGCCTTAAGTGTTGTGGTAAACATATATTATGGTAAATATTTCACTAATGTTCACACTAAGCTTTTTGAAGTTTACTTTAAGTACGAACAAAAGTGTGTTGGAGTTCGGGTGCAACGACGCAACATCCTCTACCAACACCAACTATAACTAAGAAGAACCTAGATATTTTCTTCTTCCTCCTCTGCCTCGAGTTCTTCAACTTTGACAAAATCAGCACCCATGCAAACAGGTTAATGCAGTGGAGAGTTGGCGAAGTACCCCAACAATGACATATTCGCACACCATGAAGACAATAACTTTAATATATTGCGGCGTTGGTCCGAACACAAGCTTACATATTGCATGCTTTCCATATTAGCACAAGATGATGTGATATCACTACCGATGTCAACACTATCACCAGAGTAAGCTTTCAGTCTAGCTAAAAGAATATATATTTGAGGAGATCAGGAGAAGAACCAGCTCACCCCAGATATTGTGAGAAAAACTATGGTATTGTGAGAACAATTATGACCATCAAATATGGAGAACTTACCAAATAAAAAGCCTAACACACTACTGATAACCAATAAATAGTCGCGTTCCAAAACATTACCATTGACAGAGAACCTGAAGATTAGTTAGTCTTTGTAATTTTATTTTTTCCTTTCTATAATTTTCTTATAAATTTTGAAATTTCATTTTCCTTTCATAATTCTATTTTCTTATCGTAGTTTAGACTTTGGGGAGACATGTAGTCTTTTTCCTTCTCGGAGATGAAAGGATTTGATGAGGTAGCTACCAATAAAGGTCCGTTTTTATCCTGGACGCTTAGCCACATTTCCATGATTTTTTGGAAGTAATTGGCCCATAAGCGTAGACGTGCCCATTACGCCCCATGAGTGCGAGACGTGCCTACTTTTTTTGGCTATAAATAGAGCATCCAACCCCTCTCATTTTCCAAACTGAACATCACCCCTCTCATTTCTCACGCTCAAACATGGCTGATACCAAGCAGATTCTTTTCCAAAAAAATTTGTTTGTACCACCACTTCCTCCACCACTACTAGGTATAAAATAACCTCCAAGGTGTGGGAGCACTTTGAACAAGAAAACATGGGGAGAATGGTGTCTGGAAGTGGAGAGCTGGGTGCAGAAGAGGTGGACGCAATAATGTCCGGGTAGTGGATCTCAATGGAGGAACCGACCACCTGATGATGCACGTTGTCTCTCACGCCAAGAGGGAAGTACCAGGATATTAGTTTTAGTCATTATATTTTTGTAATTTTTGTAATTTTTCTTATTAGAGCGAGGTGTATACCTTTTCCTTCCCGATGATGCAAGGTTTTTTTATGAGGCAACTAATGATAAAGATCAATATAACCAGAAAAAGAATTCTTTGTTGAATATAAAGAATTGCATACTCTCTGAAACATTTCCCGAGAAGACCCTGATGCACCTTTTCTTTGAGTGTTCTTTTAGCTGGAGCTTCTGGTGGGCCCTTGAAATTGAGTGAGTAGAATACTGATTTACACATCCACGATATGATCTCGGTCGCCAAGGCAAGATACTCCAAGAAATTTAAATGGAAAATACCATCACTAGATGTCGTAGCCTACTGAACTAGAGGAATGATTATATCATCAATCAGATTGACCCAACAGTACTCTCTACTTGTATCACCAAATTCAAAATGGCTTTGTTATTATGCATAGGGCAAAACCTAGTCTTAAGGAATGCATGCAAGCATGTCTTGACACATTATGAGCTCCAAATTTTTGCCCTAGATCATGTATCATATAAACATTGTCCCATATATTACGACATAAAAATGACACCGTTGGGATTTTTCTCTATTGTATTTGTGTCAGAAAAACGTTCAACTATTATCCGTGAGACTTTGCCATATGTTTCTTGTTTTTTTAGATTTTTATTTTTATTTTTCCAGTTTTTCAAAATAATAAAATAAAAAAGACACATGAAGCCACACACCCATAAATTCCCGATGCACTATGGAACCGCCTATTTACTTGAGGGGCCATCCTAGGCCTTATAGAGAAGCCTATGTGCAGGCACAGCACATCCCGTTTGTAGACGGGCCTTCGTCGGCCATCCCATGTCAAGCACCCAACGGTTTGGCGGGTTGTGCCGTGCCATGGGTCAGCCCTTTAGCCAGGTTGACTCAGGTGTAAAAGTTTATCATCTAGCAAGGTTTTGGTCATCCTTACCAGCGGGTGAACATGTGTGGTTCTTAGGTCCACCTCCAGTTTAACCATACCTATAATTTTTTTCAGAAATCACAAATGGTGCCCAGGATACATGTAGCTTGATATTCCTAAAACTTCTAAAACAAAAGTTTCAAATTTTTTTAGATATAGCTAATGATTCATATCTTACAAATCTGCAAAATCTCAAAGCAAAGTATTTTTTCTCAAACCTGACAAATGTAGTTACAGATGTGACTCTACGCTACACAAAAATGACAAAATCTGACAATCTTAGGAGATTTGAAAAGTTACCTACAATTTTGTTAATTTTGCACTGCCCAGAATGCAGATTATGTCACACTGACTGATAGTATAAATCATTGTCTACATATGGAATGCTTGTTCATATTTTTTAAAGTTTTTAATTATCAATTTCAATTTTTTTTAAAGGCTACATCTAACCCGTCCTACGTTTTGCCACTCTCGTAATTTTTGGCTCTATATAAATGATGAAGGTGTGTTGAGTTCTCAAAAAAAATGATGCCACTTTCCCCTCATATTTTTTGCCGCGCCACCGACCTGTGGGACCTAAAACCAGTAGCACGCACAGCTAGTGGGAGCCACTAAGCCCACTCCTTCGCCCCAATCGCCGTCGTCCCGACTCGCTCCGATCCTCCGCCGCCCGTTGTCCCACCACGGCGCAGGACGCGCGGCCGCCTGCGGCCGGCCACATGTGGGAGCGCGGCAGGCCGCCCCGCAAGCCGCGACCTTCGCCTCTCATCTTGCCGGCATCGGCGCTGGTGTCGCCCCCTCCCCCTCGCTACGTCTTCCCCAGATCCCTCTTCGCACTCGCCGCCCGCATCATGCCGTCGCGCCGCCCCTCCCCTGTCCTCCTCCTCCTCCTCGCGCTGGCGCTCGCCCTACTCTTCCTCCTCCTCTCCCCCTCCGGCCCCTCCGCCTCCCGCCTCTCCCAATCCTTCGCTTCCACCTCCGCCTTTTCTGCCTTTTCTGCCCCTCCCTCACCCATCAAGATCTACCTCTACGACCTGCCGTCCAAGTTCACCTACGGCGTCGTACGCAGCTACATGTCCGCGCGAGCTCCACCGGGGTCGGCGGATGTGGGCGCGACGCTGGCAGACGAGGAGCTGCGGTATCCGGGACACCAGCACTCGGCGGAGTGGTGGCTCTTCAAGGACCTCCGTCGCCGCGGCCCGCGCGACCGCCCCGTGGCCCGCGTGGATGACCCGGCCGAGGCCGACCTCTTCTACGTGCCCTTCTTCTCGTCCCTCAGCCTCGTCGTCAACCCCATCCGTCCCCCGGCAGCCGCCAATGCCTCCGGGGCGGAGGCCACGGTGGCGCCTTCGTTGTACAGCGACGAGTCCATGCAGGACGAGCTGGTGGAGTGGCTGGAGCGGCAGCCATACTGGCGCCGGCACCGAGGGAGGGATCACGTCTTCATCTGCCAGGATCCCAACGCGCTCTACAAGGTGGTCGACCGGATCAGCAATGCGGTGCTCCTCGTCTCTGACTTTGGCCGCTTGCGTGGTGATCAGGCCTCGCTCGTCAAGGATGTCATCCTGCCTTACTCCCACCGCATCAACCCCTTCAAGGGTGATGTCGGTGTTGACGCTCGTCCAGCCTTGTTGTTCTTTATGGGCAACCGGTACCGAAAGGAGGTAAGTTCGTTGATAAGTATTACTTGATCAAATTTGGGGCATCGAGCACCTGCATTTGAAGCAAACCTATGTGATACTCCCTCCATTTTAAATTACCCGGCATATTAGTTTTTGCTAAGACAATCCTTTGCCAGCAATTACTCTATTATTACTATGTGATAATGATTGTACTCCTGAATATTACCGCATCAACCCCTTCAGGAGTATTCCACAAACCACATCTTTTTTTAAAACACAGTCTCTTGTACATGCTAATCTACCTAGTTAATAATTTATTGCAGAGACAAACCCTGCCACAGTTCTGCAAACCGTTTCTCTACCTTATGCCCTTCTTGTTCATTCATCTTCTAGGTGTCTAACATGACTTCAAAGGTTTAAGCTGCATTCAGTTTTTCTTGTTTCCACTTGCAATTGTTGCATCCAATGTCGGCTACTTAATTCTGCATGATGCATAACTTGTTTGGAACAAGAGCAAAGTTAATAAATGCACCATCTGAGCATATTATACAATAGTCAATGGAAATATTTAACAGAGAACCATTATTGAAACTCAACACTATTCCATAAATGAACATGATATAAGCCACTGCCAACTTTGTGTACGGGAAAATTGCCACTACAAAAAGGGACTTATGAAAGATGCCACTTTAAAGGGTTAGATTGATATACGCCTTTGCTACA
Source organism: Lolium multiflorum (assembly GCA_030979885.1). NCBI lineage: Eukaryota > Viridiplantae > Streptophyta > Magnoliopsida > Poales > Poaceae > Lolium > Lolium multiflorum. Next base: position 80,066,623 of record CM061748.1, on the reverse strand, counting down.
ATGTGTTAGCCTGAATGTAATCTTGTCATGGTGTGATCTGCACGCATAGGTTGTGTGTGAACAGGGGCACATGATTTGTGTCCTGTGTGAGTCAACAGTGCACATAGGGTACTGAATAGATAGGCATGCTGCAGTGTGTTTGCTGTTAGAAGTAATCTTGTCAATGTAGTTGGATCTAGCTTAGTCATGAAGTATACAGGGTATGTAGGGAGAGCTCTAGAATTAGGAATGTTCTAGAGTATGATATTTAGGAGTAGTATGAAATACTACGTATCTAGAGTTTGTAGAGTATTCTAGAAGCATGGTGTAGGGTTTGGATTGTGCCACATGGCAACAATCTAAAGGGTCATGTACAAGTATAAATAGGTCCTAGCATAGGTTGCTGGGGTAAGCATCGGTTGCATCAGATGCTGAGTAGTGTAGCATCAGTTGCTACAAAAGCTAATAAAAGAAGAAGGCATATGTTGCCTGAAACTATCCTGTGTTCTCCTCTATAGTTCTAGTCCTTCATGTTCTGCTTTTACTCATGAGAGAGAATAGAGAACAGAGAGGGAACACTAACACAATGGCAAACATTGATCTATTCAACTGTTGGCAGTGACTTTTTTTTTTGCCATGCCATTTTTTAAATATGCAAAGTCGACCCTGGCATATATCGAATTGACCCAAGTGTTACAAAAAAATGTGGCAGAGGGATGCTTTAAAGTATGCTATTAACTGCATGATTTAAAACTTCCACACCCTTATTTTAATACCAAAATGTGCTCCTCAAGTCTCCACATTTATCTCCCTTCAAGTTATATAGTTCCCACATCTGACTTAAGCTATGGGATGGTCGCACTTGTCCTTCTTCATTTTCGTGAGTTTATTTACTATCAACACGTCCTTCTTTGTTTCTTAACCATGGAGGTTATAGACTCATAGTCAATGTTATCTTTCTTTGATTACTTATTTCAGTTTATGCCAAAGCACTACTTAGTATGGTTGATCATTCTTAATAATGTAGGGTGGGAAGGTCCGGGATACACTGTTTCAAGTTCTTGAAAATGAGGGAGATGTAATCATAAAACATGGAGCCCAATCAAGGGTGAGTCGGCGTATGGCCACACAAGGAATGCACTCATCCAAATTTTGCCTGCACCCTGCTGGAGATACTCCCTCAGCATGCAGACTGTTTGATGCACTTGTCAGCTTGTGTGTTCCTGTTATTGTGAGTGATCACATTGAGTTACCATTTGAAGATGTAATAGACTACATTAATATATCAATTTTTGTGGACACAAGCAAGGCTGTACAGCCTGGATTCTTAACTTCCATGCTTCGAAGAGTCAGTTCAGAGCGGATTCTGGAGTACCAGAGAGAAATACAAAGGGTCAGTTCTCCATCTTTCTTAGTTGGTGCTGTCGTATGCATCTTTATTACGTCTTTCTCTGTATGTATCTCAGTTACTCCCTCCTTTCACTAATATAAGACCTTTTAGATATTTCAAAGTGGACTACATAGGGACCAGAGTGACCGAATCTACACACTAAAAGTGGACTAGATATGGACCAAAATGGGTGAATCTACAATAAGCTTAAAGGTCTTACATAAGTGAACGTAGGGAGTATTAGCAACAGATTTCGTGCATATATCTGAAACAAAATATATCTGATTGAGTAATAATTATATAGATTTTCTTCAAGTTGCACTATCTCCTATACTGTGATTTTTATAGAGTACAAATGCAAATCACCCTGAATTGTATATGACTTAGTGAGATAGCAACACACTCACATGCCAAGTTCAGTTAGTTTCAGATGACTGAGAGAAGCAATTCGAGGAACACTACATATCAGTAAACTTTGAGAACCTGATAATATGTCAGTCAGCCTTTTTTTTTGCACAAGCCAATGCAATTAAAAACATCATTGTGAATAGTCCTATAACTACCATATTGAAAGTTATATTAAAAGCTCAACAACTTAACTGCACTTGTTTGACTAAGTGTTTTTTGATGTTAAAGCTGGTTATATGTTCAAAATTACTAGTAGCAGACACTTGGCTAAAAGATCATTTCTTTCTTTACTGTCATTTAGTTGGAAAAACTTCATGGATGGTTGGTACTAGTCTCTGATTTCATGGAAAACTGCATATAGTTTTGGCTACAAAGCACCCAAAGTCTCATGTTAAGTAAAATCCGACTTGCTCCGGTGCTTTCAGTTGACTGGGATAAGCCATCGGCTTTTACTGTAAAAAAATAGCACCCGAGTGTTAAACTTTTACTGCAAGAGACTCAAGGATTTGCAGGAGGTTTCGGCTTTATGGAGTGTAATGCATGTCCATACCGCTTTTGACATATTTGGCCGTTAACTAGTAGTTTATTTGCTGAACCTCTGGTATGTTGCAGGTAAAACATTACTTTGAGTATGAAGATCCGAATGGACCAGTGAATGAAGTATGGCGCCAAGTTTCCGTGAAGGCACCTCTGATCAAACTGTTGATTAATCGTAACAAACGCATGGTTGAAAGAGGCACTAACGAAACTGATTGCTCGTGCATCTGTTCAATTCCGAGTGAGATATCTAATTCTAGATAGGTAAAATAGATGGCTTTCGTGGCCTGAAGGAATTCAACCTTTGTGGATACATCGCCTGAATTTTTGAAGTTGCAGCGCTATATATATGTACATCAAGGACCCTATTGTCTCTGTATAATTCCTGATTGCACGTAAACTCCTGATCAAGTCCTTCAATTATTCAAGTAGATGTTGAATAGAGTCAGCATTGTAGGACGCCACTTTGACTGGTGTATTTGTATTATTTTATTTTATGTTGTTCGCATGTCAAAATGTCATGTTGAGACAGAATGCTTTATTCACAATATTCATCATAGTGTTTCTTCTGGAGACATATACAAGCCGGAATACGAATGATGTACCAGAAGCAATCTTTGGCCCATTGATTATGGTGCCTGAAATACGACCAATGTAGTTTTTTTTTTTAACAAATGAACCTTACTCTGAAAAATCAAGTGTTGAAAATTGATTTGTACACTGAAGTACCTTCCACATACACGTTTCAAAGGATTTAATTGACATACTCCCTCGGCCTAACAATCAATGTTCAAGAAATCGTTAATCGTTAACTTATCGGTCGGTCTTAAAATGGAGATTAATTGATTTTATCGGTAGGTTATTTATCGGCTTATTTTTTTTGTAAATCATAATTTTTGGCACTAATTTTTTTTATAATATGCTATGTAAAAATAATGTTGGAGCTTTGAACAGAATTATTACCTTGATTCCTTGCATTTGGATCAATAAAATGAAAATTTTAAGCTAATGCAGATTTCTACAAGACTATAGGAGGAAAATATCGAGTGCAAGACCGAATTTCATCAAAATTTCATTGAAATTCAGCCATAATATCGGCCTTCGGACCAAAAATTGGGTTAAATATCGGCTATCAGACTAAAAACCAGCCGCAATATCGGTGTCGTGATAAATTAGCCGATATGCCAAAATCTTATCGGTTACCACCCGATTCACGATAAATCGGTATCTAGGCCGATTTTTTTGAAAATTGCTAAAAATATGTGTCCCAACTATCTAGATACAGATGTATCTTTGATTAAAATATATCTAGGTACATTCGTAACTACACAAAAGTTAGAGACCTATTTTTAGATAGAGGGGTACTTATTTTTGAAGGATAATAGTTCGACATATCCAAAGGAGAAATGCTTGAATAAGTAATGCAAGTATGCAACACATACTATGTTCATTCACGGAGTGATGCAAATAGCATGTACATCAATACAGATCGTGCCTAAGTAACTCATGCATGGATGCCGAAAGATTAGGTCAAAGCTAATATTACAGGAGCACTAACACACTGGCTGTACACCATGTGCGGACTCCTCTCCAACCCAGCTTCGGTCTTCGAAACTTTTGATAAAAAAGACCACATGCCTCAATAAATTACCAGAAAAGACCACCAATGAAAAAAAATGCCAAAAAAGACTACCTCCATGTGGCGGCTGTTAGGGTAAAGGGGGAAGATCATCAGCAGAGGACAACTCATCAGAAGAAGCGGAAGAAGGGACAGCATCACAAGGATCCGAAGACGGAGAACGAGGAGTACTAGGTGGACTAGACGGAGGAGAGGATGGCGTCGAAGGGGGCGCATCAGGACTAGGAGGGGGAGGAGACGGGATAGCAGAGGGTGCATCCGGAAAAAGAAGAAAAGAGATATCATCCACCGGGTAAGTACCCGAGGTGGGACGAGGATAGAAGGGACGCGTCTCATCAAACGTGACATCACGAGAGATGCGCATCCGACGACCAACGGGGTCCCAACAGCGATAGCCCTTATGCTCATCACTGTATCCGAGAAAAACACACTCAACAGACTGAGCGGTCAGCTTGGTGCGATCGCGAGGAGGAAGAAGAACATAGCAAATGCAACCAAATAAACGAAGTGTCGAGTAATCTGGAGAGCAACCAGAAAGACGCTCGAGAGGAATGCCACCTTGAAGGAAGCAGAAGGCTGAATGTTAATGAGGTAAGTCGACGTAGCGAAGCCTCAGCCCAGAAATGTGGCGGAAGAGAGGAAGCAATCATCATAGCACGGGTAGTCTCAAGAATATGACGATGCTTACGCTCGGCGACACCATTTTGAGCATGGGCGCCGGGACATGAGAACTGGGCAATGGTGCCCTGCTCAGCAAGAACACCACGCAGGTGCTGGGAGATATACTCTCTGCAGAGTCAGCACGAAACACACGAATAGGTGTGGAATACTGAGTACGAACCATGGCTGCAAAACGCTGATAAATAGAAAGCACCTCACTGCGAGAGTGCATAAGAAACAACCAGGTGTATCGCGAAAAATCATCAATAAACAAAATATAGTATCGATGACCCCCTTTCGAAGGAAAGGGAGCCGGACCCCAAACATCCGAATGAACTAAATCAAAAGGTCGCTGAGATACAGACGCACTAGTAGGATAGGGAAGCTGAATCTGTTTGCCTAGCCTACAACCCTGACACGAATGCAAAGACACGTCTCCTGAGACAGACCCCAGAAGACCACGACGAACTAATGACGATAAACGGGAGCCACAGAGGTGACCCAGCCGATGATGCCACTGCTGAAAAGACCAGTGACAGAAACGCAACCAGGAGAGCTGGCAGATGAAGTGGCAGCGAAGGAACGCGAAGCCAGTCTAACTCCCAGGCCCGGGGACTCAAGGCTGCGAGGGCCAGCTCCAACCAGGGCATGTGTACGGCGGTCCTGAACAGCACAAGAATATCGTCAAGAATGACGCGACAACCAGAATCTGTAAGCTGACTGCTTGATGCGCGTAGATGTACACGTCCGTTGGGAACCCCAAGAGGAAGGTATGATGCGCACAGCGGCAAGTTTTCCCTCGAAAGAAACCAAGGTTTAATCGAACCAGGAGCCAAGAAGCACGTTGAAGGTTGATGGTGGCGAAATATGATGCGGCACCAGGGATTCCGGCGCCAACGTGGAACTGCACAACACAACCAAAGTACTTTGCCCCAACGAAGCAGTGAGGTTGTCAATCTCACCGGCTTGTTGTAACAAAGGATTAACCGTATTGTGTGGAAGATGATTGTTTGCGAAAACAGTAAAGAACAATTGCAGTAGATTGTATGCGATGTAAAGAATAGGACCGGGGTCCACAGTTCACTAGAGTGTCTCTCCCATAAGATAAAAGCATGTTGGGTGAACAAATTACGGGCAATTGACAAATAGAAAAGGGCATAACAATGCATATACATGATATGATAAATATAGTGAGATTTAATTGGGCATTACGACAAAGTACATAGACCGCCATCCCATGCATCTATGCCTAAAAAGTCCACCTTCAGGTTATCATCCGAACCCCTTGTATTAAGTTGCAAGCAACGAATTGCATTAAGTATGGTGCGTAATGTAATCAACAACTACATCCTTAGACATAGCATCAATGTTTTATCCCTAGTGGCAACAACACATCCACAACCTTAGAACTTTCTGTCACTGTCCCAGGTATCAATGGAGGCATGAACCCACTATCGAGCATAAATACTCCCTCTTGGAGTTAAGAGCAAAAACTTGGCCAGAGCCTCTACTAATAACGGAGAGCATGCAAGATCATAAACAACACATAAGTAATAGATTGATAATCACCATAACATAGTATTCTCTATCCATCGGATCCCGACAAACACAACATATAGTATTACAGATAGATGATCTTGATCATGTTAGGCAGCTCACAAGATCCAACAATGAAGCACAATTAGAGAAGACGACCATCTAGCTACGCTATGGACCCATAGTCCAGGGTGAACTACACACTCATCACTCCGGAGGCGATCATGGCGATGAAGAGTCCTCCGGAGATGATTCCCCTCTCCCGGCAGTGCCGGAGGCGATCTCTGAATCCCCGAGATGGGATTCGCGGCGGCGTCTGGAAGGTTTTCGTATCGTGGCTCTCGTCTGGGGGTTTCGCGACGGAGGCTTTAAGTAGGCGGAAGGGCAACGCGGGGGCCACACGAGGGCCCCACACACCAGGGCCGCGCGGCCAGGCCTAGGCCACGCCGCCCTGTTGTGGCGGCGCCTCGTGGCCCCACTTCCTTTCCCCCTCGGTCTTCTGGAAGCTTCGTGCAAAAATAGGACCCTGGCGTTGATTTCGTCCAATTCCGAGAATATTTCCTTACTAGGATTTCTGAAACCAAAAACAGCAGAAACACAACCGGCTCTTCGGCATCTTGTTAATAGGTTAGTGCCGGAAAATGCGTAAATACGACATATAATGTGTATAAAATATGTAGATATCATCAATAATGTAGCATGGAACATAAGAAATTATCGATACGTCGGAGACGTATCAGCAAGCTTTGTTCTGCTCGTCCCGAGCAGGCAAACGATAACAAGGATAATTTCTGGAGTGACATGCCATCATAATCTTGATCATACTATTGTAAATATATGTAATGAATGCAGCGATCAAAACAATGGTAATGACATGAGAAAACAAATGAATAATAAAGCAAAGACTTTTCATGAATAGTACTTCAAGACAAGCATCAATAAGTCTTGCATAAGAGTTAACTCATAAAGCAATAAATCAAAGTAAAGGTGTTGAAGCAACACAAAGGAAGATTAAGTTTCAGCGGTTGCTTTCAACTTATAACATGTATATCTCATGGATAGTGTCAATGTAAAGTAATATAACAAGTGCAATATGCAAATATGTAGGAATCAATACACACAGTTCACACAAGTGTTTGCTTCTTGAGGTGGAGAGAGATAGGTAAACTGACTCAACAATAAAAGTAAAAGAAAGGTCCTTCAAAGAGGAAAGCATCGATTGCTATATTTGTGCTAGAGCTTTTATTTTGAAAACATGAAACAATTTTGTCAACGGTAGTAATAAAGCATATGAGTTATGTAAATTATATCTTACAAGTTGCAAGCCTCATGCATAGTATACTAATAGTGCCCGCACCTTGTCCTACTTAGCTTGGACTACCAGATCATCGCAATACACATGTTTCAACCAAGTGTCACAAAGGGGTACCTCCATGCCGCATGTACAAAGGTCTAAGGAGAAAGCTCGCATTTTGGATTTCTCGCTTTTGATTATTCTCAACTTAGACATCCATACCGGGACAACATGGACAGCAGATAATGGACTCCTCTTTAATGCATAAGCATGTAGCAACAATTATTATTCTCATATGAGATTGAGGATATATGTCCAAAACTGAAACTTCCACCATGATTCATGGCTTTAGTTAGCGGCCCAATGTTCTTCTCTAACAATATGCATGCTCCAACCATTAAGGTGGTAGATCTCCCTTACTTCAGACAAGACGGACATGCATAGCAACTCACATGATATTCAACAAAGAGTAGTTGATGGCGTCCCCAGAAGCATGGTTATCGCACAACAAGCAACTTAATAAGAGATAAAGTGCATAAGTACATATTCAATACCACAATAGTTTTTAAGGCTATTTTGTCCCATGAGCTATATATTGCAAAGGTAAAGAATGGAAATTTTAAAGGTAGCACTCAAGCAATTTACTTTGGAATGGTGGAGAAATACCATGTAGTAGGTAGGTATGGTGGACACAAATGGCATAGTAGTTGGCTCAAGGATTTTGGATGCATGAGAAGTATTCCCTCTCGATACAAGGTTTAGGCTAGCAAGGTTATTTGAAGAAAACTCAAGGATGAACCGGTGCAGCAAAACTCACATAAAAGATATATTGTAAACATTATAAGACTCTACACCGTCTTCCTTGTTGTTCAAAACTCAATACTAGAATTATCTAGACCTTAGAGAGACCAAATATGCAAACCAAATTTTAGCAAGCTCTATGTATTTCTTCATTAATGGGTGCAAAGTATATGATGCAAGAGCTTAAACATGAGCACAACAATTGCCAAGTATCACATTATCCAAGACATTTTAGAATTACTACATGTAACATTTCCCAATTCCAACCATATAACAATTTAACGAAGAAGTTTCAACCTTCGCCTTGAACATTATGAGTAAAGCCTAAGGACATATTTGTCCATATGCAACAGCGGAGCGTGTCTCTCCCACACAGTGAATGCTAGGATCCATTTTATTCAAACAAAAACAAAAACAAAAACAAACCGACGCTCCAAGTAAAGAACACAAGATGTGGTTGAATAAAAATATAGTTTCGGGAGGAACATGATGTTGTCGAAGAAGGATGCCTTGGGCATCCCCAAGCTTAGACGCTTGAGTCTTCTTAAAATATGCAGGGATGAACCACGGGGGCATCCCCAAGCTTATAGCTTTCCTCCTCTTGATCATAGTATATCATACTCCTCTCTTGACCCTTGAAAACTTCCTTCACACCAAACTTCAAGCAAACTCATTAGAGGGTTAGTGCACAATTAATAATTCACATGTTCAGAGGTGACACAATCATTCTTAACACTTCTGGACATTGCACAAAGCTACTGGATATTAGTGGATCAAAGAAATTCATCCAACATAGCAAATGGCGTGAAAGGCAGAATCTGTCAAAAACAGAAGTCCGTAAAGACGAACAAAGGGGCACTAGAATTGCTCAAATGGAAAAACTCAAAACTAATGAAAGTTGCGTACATACGAGGATCACGCTCGTAATTTTGCAGATTTTTCTAATTTTCTACAGAGACTTATGCCAGAATTCGTGACAGACAGCAATGTTGTTTCTGCGCAGCGATCCCAAATATAACATCAACTTTAACATAGAAACTTTACTTGGCACAAAAACATGATAAGGAGAGGTTGCTACAGTAGTAAACAACTTCCAAGACTCAAATATAAAACAAAGTACTGTAGTAAAAACATGAGTTGTCTCCCATAAGCGCTTTTCTTTAACGCCTTTCAGCTAGGCGCAGAAAGTGCAATTCAAGTAACATCAAGAGTAGAAGCATCAACATCATAACCAGGGGTGTTGGGAGTTTTCTCAACAATGCATGTTATCTCGTCTATGTAAGTTTCAGAGGCTCCTTTTTCATTATTCTTAGGCTTGCTATTCTCATCGAACAAATTTTCAGGAACAAGCCAACCATAGTTATTTTCTAGAGCTTCATGCATTCCTAGGAGTTTACAAGGTATTGTTGTCTTAACCTCCCCACCATCATTAATATCATTAGTGTACTTCACTCTCTCCATGTCCATCTTTTCAAGGAGACTAACAAAATTGGTGTAAGAACCAAGCATTTTATATTTAGCAAAGACTTTTCTAGCCTCTCTTGCTACACCACCAAATTCTTTAAGAAGGGTTTCTAAAACAAAGTCTTTCTTCTCTCCTTCCTCCATATCACCAAGTGTGAGAAACATGTGTTAGATTATAGGATTGGGATTAACAAATTTAGTTCCCAGCATGTGTACTAAAGAAGCAACAGCAATTTCATAAGTAGGAGCAAGTTCTACCAAGTGTCTATCTTCAAAATCTTCAGCGGTGCTAACATGAGTGAAAAATTCTTCTATATTATCTCTTCCAATTATAGACCCTCGGCCTACCGGTATGTCTTTTAGAGTGTACTTAGGAGGAAACATGATGCAATAAGCAAAAGTAAACTAGGCAAACAAAGTAAAGACGAGTAACTAATTTTTTTGTGTGTGTTTTTGATATAGAGAGCAAGACAGTAAATAAAGTAAAACTAGCAACTAATTTATTTTGTTTTGTTTAAGTGCAGCAAACAAAGTAGTAAATAAAATAAAGCAAGACAAAAACAAAGTAAAGAGATTGGGAAGTGGAGACTCCCCTTGCAGCGTGTCTTGATCTCCCCGGCAACGGCGCCAGAAAAGTGCTTGATGCGCGTAGATGTACACGTCCGTTGGGAACCCCAAGAGGAAGGTATGATGCGCACGGTGGCAAGTTTTCCCTCAGAAAAAACCAAGGTTTAATCCCAGGAGGAGCCAAGAAGCACGTTGAAGGTTGATGGTGGCGAAATATGATGCGCGCAATACCAGGGATTCGGCGCCAACGTGGAACTGCACAACACAACCAAAGTACTTTGCCCCTACGAAACAGTGAGGTTGTCAATCTCACCGGCTTGCTGTAACAAAGGATTAACCGTATTGTGTGGAAGATGATTGTTTGCGAAGAAAACAAAGAACAATTGCAGTAGATTGTATGCGATGTAAAGAATAGGACCGGGGTCCACAGTTCACTAGAGGTGTCTCTCCCATAAGATAAAAGCATGTTGGGTGAACAAATTACAGTCGGGCAATTGACAAATAGAAAAGGGCATAACAATGCATATACATGATATGATAAATATAGTGAGATTTAATTGGGCATTACGACAAAGTACATAGACCGCCATCCAACATGCATCTATGCCTAAAAAGTCCACCTTCGGGTTATCATCCGAACCCCTTCAGTATTAAGTTGCAAACAACAGACAATTGCATTAAGTATGGTGCGTAATGTAATCAACAACTACATCCTTAGACATAGCATCAATGTTTTATCCCTAGTGGCAACAGCACATCCACAACCTTAGAACTTTCTGTCACTGTCCCAAGTATCAATGGAGGCATGAACCCACTATCGAGCATAAATACTCCCTCTTGGTGTTAAGAGCAAAAACTTGGTCAGAGCCTCTACTAATAACGGAGAGCATGCAAGATCATAAACAACACATAAGTAATAGATTGATAATCACCATAACATAGTATTCTCTATCCATCGGATCCCGACAAACACAACATATAGTATTACAGATAGATGATCTTGATCATCTTAGGCAGCTCACAAGATCCAACAATGAAGCACAATTAGGAGAAGACGACCATCTAGCTACTACTATGGACCCATAGTCCAGGGTGAACTACTCACTCATCATTCCGGAGGCGATCATGGCGATGAAGAGTCCTCCGGAGATGATTCCCCTCTCCGGCAGGGTGCCGGAGGCGATCTGAATCCCCGAGATGGGATTCGCGGCGGCGGCGTCTGGAAGGTTTTCCGTATCGTGGCTCTCGATCGGGGGTTTCACGACGGAGGCTTTAAGTAGGCGGAAGGGCAACGCGGGGGCCACGAGGGCCCCACACACCAGGGCCGCGCCAAGCCCTAGAGCCGCGCCGCCTGTTGTGGCGGCGCCTCGTGGCCCCACTTCCTTTCCTCGGTCTTCTGGAAGCTTCGTGCAAAAATAGGACTGGGCGTTGATTTCGTCCAATTGAGAATATTTCCTTACTAGGATTTCTGAAACCAAAAACAAAACAGCAACTGGCTCTTCGGCATCTTGTTAATAGGTTAGTGCCGGAAAATGCGTAAATACGACATATAATGTGTATAAAATATGTAGATATCATCAATAATGTAGCATGGAACATAAGAAGTTATCGATACGTCGGAGACGTATCACTGACTAGCGGAAAACAGGTTCATCTTATGACTAGGAACATGGGAAACATCAGGAACAAAGAAAGAGGTAGTAGAAAGAGTGCCTCGACTGGAAACAGGGAGAGAGGTACCAGCCGTGATAACACGAACATGCGAAACAAGAGAGCGAAGAGAAGAAAGAATAGAAGACGCAGAGGTCATATGAAAAGAAGCTCCAGAATCCAGATACCACGGGGATGACGTACCTGACTGTGTGGAAGGTGGTGGTCGCGTGATGCCAGAAGAAGAGCAGACCGCCCGAGGAAGAAGTCCAGGAAGAGACGACCACATAATGTATGCAGCCCGAAACAGCAGAATCGCCTGAGCCGAAGATGAGCCGGGCGTAAAGCTATCCCTCTGCCAGCAAGTAGAGATAGTGTGGCCAGGCCTGCCACAGTAGGTGCAAGGAGGTGACGTCGAACCACGAGGCTGCTGGGGCTGACGCTGACCCTGGAATGGAGGAGTAGGAAGTATCGGCTGTGCCGGAGGCCGCAACGAAGCCGGCGGCATAGGAGGTCCACGAGCAGACGGCACAGGAGGACCACGAGCAGCAAGAACAGAGGGAACCTCAAGAAGACCAGCACCACGAAGACGAGTCTCCTCAGCACGAAGCTCAGCAAGTACCTCAGAGAGCGGAACACGACCACGGGCAAGCAGCTGGGCCCGGCGCGGCTCAAACTCCTTACGGAGCCGCGACAAGAACTCAAGCGCTGAAACTCCAGATCCGCGCACGTCGGACGACGGGACAGTGGCACACACAGCTGTACGGAGAGAATCAAGCTCAAATAGCAGCACTCTGAGTGTAGAACTCATCAATAGTAGAATCACCCTGCTGAAGGGCATGCTCCTGGCGGACCACAGATAGGTAGAGAGCATCCCCAGACGGCTGATAGCGCTGACGAAGAAAAGCCCACTGAGCAGCAGCGGTGGGAAGACCCATAAACTCAGCTGTAGGATAACGTTGCATAGAAAACAAAAATTTTCCTATCGCGAACACGCAATCCAAGCCAAGATGCAATCTAGAAGACGGTAGCAACGAGGGGATGATCAAGACTAACCCTTGAAGAGATTCCAAAGCCTATAAGAGTAGGCTCTTATTGCTGCGATACTTGCCGCTTGCAAAAGCGCGTAGAAGATCTTGATCACGATCGGTTCCGGTGCCACGAGCGGGCAGCACCTCCGTACTCGGTCACACGTTCGGTTGTTGATGAAGACGACGTCCACCTCCCTTCAGCGGGCAGCGGAAGTAGTAGCTCCTCTTGAATCCGACAACACGACGGCGTGGTGTCGGTGGTGGTGGAGAAATCCGGCGGAGCTTCGCTAAGCGTGCGGGATGTGGTGGAGGAGAGAGACCGCTAGGGTTTGGGGAGAGAGGGGGTTGGGCGCCGGCCCTCTAAGGGGTGCGGCCAAGGCTGAGGCTTGGCCAGCCCCTCTCTGCCCCCTGGAAGCCCCAAGAGTTCTAGTCCAAGTCTTCGAATAAGACCCCAACACTAAAACCTCCCATATGTGGGAAACCTACTCAAGGAGGGAGTCCTACTCAAGGTGGGACTCCCACCTTTCCTTGAGGTGGGTTGGCCGGCCACCCTAGGGGAGTCCACCTTGGACTCCTCCCCTTTAGGGTTGGCTGGTCATGCAAGTGGAGTCTCTTCGGGACTCCACTTTCCAAAGTGCCATTCTTCCTGACTTTTCTAGAACCTTCTAGAACCTGCCATAAATGCACCGGATCATTTCCAAACTTGGAATATGACTTCCTATATATGAATCTTATTCTCCGGACCATTCCGGAACTCCTCGTGATGTCCGGGATCTCATCCGGGACTCCGAACAAATATTCGAACTCCATTCCATATTCAAGTACTACCATTTCAACATCCAACTTTAAGTGTGTCACCCTACGGTTCGTGAACTATGCGGACATGGTTTAGTACTCACTCCGACCAATAACCAATAGCGGGATCTGGAGATCCATAATGGCTCCCACATATTCAACGATGACTTTAGTGATCGAATGAACCATACACATACAATACCAATTCCCTTCGTCTTGCGATATTTTACTTGTCCGAGGTTTGATCTTCGGTATCACTCTATACCTTGTTCAACCTCGTCTCTGACAAGTACTCTTTACTCGTACCGTGGTATGTGGTCTCTTATGAACTTATTCATATGCTTGCAAGACATTAGACGACATTCCACCGAGAGGGCCCAGAGTATATCTATCCGTCATCGGGATGGACAAATCCCACTATTGATCCATATGCCTCAACTCATACTTTCCGGATACTTAATCCCACCTTTATAGCCACCCATTTACGAAGTGGCGTTTGGTGTAATCAAAGTACCTTTCCGGTATAAGTGATTTACATGATCTCATGGTCATAAGGACTAGGTAACTATGTATCGAAAGCTTATAGCAAATAACTTAATGACGTGATCTTATGCTACGCTTAATTGGGTGTGTCCATTACATCATTCATATAATGATATAACCTTGTTATTAATAACATCCAATGTTCATGATTATGAAACTAATCATCTATTAATCAACAAGCTAGTTAAGAGGCTTACTAGGGACTCTTTGTTGTTTACATATCACACATGTATCAATGTTTCGGTTAATACAATTATAGCATGGTATATAAACATTATCATAAACACAAAGATATATAATAACCATTTATTATTGCCTCTTGGGCATATCTCCAACAGTCTCCCACTTGCACTAGAGTCAATAATCTAGTTTACATATGTAAAGATATAACACCTTGGCCTTCTGGTGCTTTATCATGTATTGCTCACGGGAGAGATTTTAGTCAACGGTTCTGACATGCTCAGAAACGTATGTATTTTGCAATTCATATGCGTCTCAGCGCATCACTCATTTTCCAAATGAGTCGGCATATATGCTTAGTCCTCTGGTGGAACCTTAATTCCGCGGTCTGAAATATGTCACTAATATTGTCACACACAATATAGCTTCAAAGTTTGACTTTGTCGGAACTACACCAAATTCTCAAAGAACCTCCTGACTTAACATCCTTTGTCATTGTCAAAACAATGACATATTCTGCCTTCTTTTGTAGAATCCATCACAATATTTAGAACTCTTCTAAATCTAGCATAGACAACTTCTAGCTCATTGTGCTACCTTTTAAACAACACTTAGTCTAATTTGAGATTTGAAATTATATTTTATATGTGACAAAACCAATATCGGTGTAACACCTTACAGCGATTTGTTTGTCATTTCTTCATACAAAAATATATATATATCCTTAGTTCTTCTAAAGTACTTAAGGATATTCTTACTGTCGTTCAATGATCATCATATGAATCATTCTGGTATATGCTCATAACACTTTATAGCACATGATATCTGATTGTGTACATGTTATTCGTGATCTATAATCACTCATGTGTTTTTACTCATTGAGTGTCAGATATACTCAAGTCTTGTTAAACCTTCACATGACAAGAACATTTTCTTAATATTTCTATATTGAACTACTTCAATATCCATCATATGTACTTTGACTTAAACTTATTTATGTGTTTCAATCTATCTTCATAGATCTTGACACTAAATTTGTTTCAGTCCATATCCTTTCATTGAAGTTAATTCTCAATGAAACCTTTTAATCAAGTATATAATTACATCATTTATAACCAACTATATGTCACCTACATAAAGTATTATAAATGTGTCTTAGCGCTCCCACTTAAATGCAAGCCTCTTCATCATCTCTGATGAAATCAAAAACTCTTTGACTATTTCATCTGGTGAAGATTCTAACTCCGTGATACTTACTTCATCCAATTGAAGTTCGTATACCTATCTAGTATTTCACGGACCAGCAAAACTCTTGGTTGTATCTTGTATACACCTTTAATACACACTTCTGTTAAGTAGTGTATTTTGCCATCCTACTAGCATATCTCATAAAAGAAATATGTAGTGATTACTAGAATAATCCACATAGACTATAAGCATTGCTACGGAAGATCTAATCTTATCGTAGTCAACTCTTTGAACTTTGTCGTAAACAATTTTCGACAAGTCGAGCTTCTTTAAGGATATTCCATCCAAGTCCATCAATTTTATAGATCCATTTACTTTCAAAAAGTATTTATCTATCTTGGATTTCATGGCATATAGCCATTTTAACGGAGTCAGGGCCCATCATAACTTCTTTGTTTGTAGTTGGTTTATCATTGTTCAAACTCAATCCTTTGTTCACAAATCATTTATTTGATCACAAAGTAAACCATACCTACAAGATTCAATATGTATTTCGATCTCCATGGCTAAAACACTTTGTAGTCATGGGAGCCATGATCATCGTGGCCGCTTCCGAAACAAATTCCGATGCTGCGCTACTCTGATCATTATGCTCAGGTTCATAAACCTTATCAAATTATATTGTCCTCCCACTCAAATACTTCACTAGAAACAATTTCTCGGAAATAAGAAACATTGACAAACACTTTTGTCTTTGTCTTGTGGGAAGAATTCCCAATTAAATCTCTGGGATAACCAACAAAGACATTCATCCGATTTTGGTTGTAAACTCTTAGACCAAAATTTAAAGAAAGACTATTAGGGTTTATACCCATACCATAACTCGTATGGTGTCATTTCAACGGATCATGATGATGCTCTATTCAGTGTAAAAGCGGTAGTCTCTAAAGCATAATCCACAAAAATATAATGGCATCAATATTTTATCTCATCATTGATCCAACAAGGTTTGGATACATCTCTCGGATACTCCATCATCACTATGATACTCCAAGAAACGTGAGTTGTAGAACAACTTCATAACTCTCTTAGATGTTTGCTAAAACTCGTAATTCAAATATTTCCACTATGATCCAATCATAGATATTTGACTTTTCTATTACGATGATTTCCACTTCATGCTGAAATTTATTTGAATCCATTCAAATGTTTCAAACTTCTTCCTTATTGAATATATCCACATATATACTCAATTCATTGTTGGAAGTTTTCATGAAGTAGAAGAATCTCCCGCACACAACTATGCCCAGTGAACTACATACATCATCATGTATATTTCCACTAAGTTAGTTGCCCGTTTCAACTCTTGGCCTATGAACGGTATTTTAGTCATTCTCTTTAGAAAAGATTTGCAAGCGCCAAACGATTCAAAAATCAAATGACTCCAAAAATCCATTTGCATGGAGTTCCTTCATGCGTTCCTTTCTAACATGACCTAAATGGCGGTTCCACAAATAAGTGGAATTCAAATCATTTGCCTTATGGCATTTTAGCGTCAGTGTTATGTATGTGTGTTTCACCATTAAGATTTATAATAACTTATCCATCATACATGGAGTAATGTCATAATTTGAACAACTCATTGTTTTTATTTGACCAGAGCAAAATAACAATTATTAAGTTCTTTATTATAAATTCTAAGGGCTAGATAGAATGCCAACGATGAACATAATAACACTTTATTTTTGTTCCAGACGTGCATACCTATCATATTCCTTGTCAGTCACTTAGGCCATTGTATTCTTGTATTGCGTTGTTTTGTATGACACTTCATACCAACCAATGTGGTACAAATACCCAAGAATTTTATTGTGTGACCAAACGAGGAATACATCCATAACATGTATATCATTTATATACACCGAGCTAGACTTTCTAGTCTTTTCTTTCTTTCTTCTGCCAATAATCTTTTGTAGTTTCTCTTTTAGCTTTCCTCATTATTCAGAAAAACACTTCAACATCAATAACTTCTAGGTTTGTTGATCAAATACCAATAACCTTGAGGTTATTTGAAGTTGATCATCATATGACAAGTGTTCCGGATTTCACTATTAGTAACCTTTTAATATGATGAACAATTTCACTCATAATTTTATCCATCATATCATGACGACTTTTTGAGACCATGTCTGTACATGCTAGGCTCATAAAGTTTAACCTTAGTATTTGCATGTGCAAATCTGGCTTGCACCCGTTGTAAGCACACGTAGAATCTATAACACCCGATCATCACGTGATGCTTCGATACGACGAGTCTTAGCAACGGTGCATACTAAGGATGATAACTTCATGGATATGCGAATATCGTTAGTGCTCCAATAGTTGGAGGATTGTGACGCCTGACGTCTTCAACCTTCATACATTCCCATAAAACTTATGAGTTTATGTAGTCTCACCAAATTATATTCTATCATCTTGCAATAAGGTCTTAGATATCACATATATCTCATACCTTGATTATTTCTGAAAACTAAATTTTCAGCTCCTTACTTTTCAAACAGATTTGAACTTCAAGTTTCACGGAGACAAGATAACTTTAGGTACTAATTGAAACCATAGCTCTCTGAATCAACAAAGTGAGTTTCACTAAATGTTTGCAATAGGACTTAATCATTTCTTGATTCATTAACAATACGGTACTAATCCGTAAAGTTTCTAGTCAGATTTTAACAGTATTTCTATCTCAATTATAAGACTAGCGCATAGTAGTAAACGGATGCCAATACTACAAAATTAATTCAAAATACTACTCAGACTATGTTTATGATAATTAGTTCATGTTTTAATCTAATTACTAATGAACTCCCACTTAATACAACATCCCTCATAGTTGTTAAGTGATACACGATCCAAATCCACTACACCAAAACCGATCATCACGTGAGATGATGTAGTTTCAATGGTGAACATCAACATGTTGATCATATCATCCATATGACTCGTGTTCAACCTTTCGGTTTCCATTGTCCCGAGGCCATGTCTGTACATGCTAGGCTCGTCAAGCAAACCCAAGTATTCCGCGTGTGCAACATGGCTTACACCCGTTGTATGTCGAGTTTATCACACCCGATCATCACGAGATGCTTCAAAACGTCGAACAATGCAACGGTGCATACGAGGGAAGAACACTTTATTATCTTGATATTAATGTGAGGGATCATCTTATAATGCTACCGTCGCGATCTAAGCAAAATAAGATGCATAAAGGATTAACATCACATGCAATTCATATGTGATATGATATGGCCCTTTTGTCTTTGCGCCTTTGATCTTCATCTCCAAAGCACGGACATGATCTCCATCATCTTCGGGCATGATCTCCATCATCGTCGGCGTAGCGTCAAGGTTCATGGCGCCGGCTTCATGGTTGTTCACCTCATGTAGCAACTATTACAACTACTTTGAAATACTACTCAACATGAAAATTAAAGACAACCATAAGGCTCCTGCCGGTTGCCACAATACAATAATGATCATCTCATACATATTCATCATCACATTATGGCCATATCACATCACCAAACCCTGCAAAAACAAGTTAGACGTCTCTAATTTGGTTTGCATATTTTACGTGGTTTAGGGTTTTCGAGTAAGATCTAATCTACCTACGAACATGAACCACAACGGTGATACTAGTGTTGTCAATAGAAGAGTAAATTGAATCTTCACTATAGTAGGAGAGACAGACACCCGCAAAGCCTCTTATGCAATACAAGTTGCATGTCGAACGAGGAACAAGTCTCATGAACGCGGTCATGTAAAGTTAGTCCGAGCCGCTTCATCCCACTATGCCACAAAGATGCAAAGTACTCAAACTAAAGATAACAAGAGCATCAACGCCCACAAACTATTGTGTTCTACTCGTGCAACCATCTATGCATAAACCTGGCTCTGATACCACTGTAGGATAACGTTGCATAGAAAACAAAAATTTTCCTATCGCGAACACGCAATCCAAGCCAAGATGCAATCTAGAAGACGGTAGCAACGAGGGATGATCAAGACTAACCCTTGAAGAGATTCCAAAGCCTATAAGAGTAGGCTCTTATTGCTGCGGTAGACGATCACTTGCCGCTTGCAAAAGCGCGTAGAAGATCTTGATCACGATCGGTTCCGGCGCACGAACGGGCAGCACCTCCGTACTCGGTCACACGTTCGGTTGTTGATGAAGACGACGTCCACCTCCCCGTTCAGCGGGCAGCGGAAGTAGTAGCTCCTCTTGAATCCGACAGCACGACGGCGTGGTGTCGGTGGTGGTGGAGAAATCCGGCGGAGCTTCGCTAAGCGTGCGGGATGTGGTGGAGGAGAGAGACCGCTAGGGTTTGGGGAGAGAGGGGGTTGGGCGCCGGCCCTCTAAGGGGTGCGGCCAAGGCTGAGGCTTGAAGTGGCCAGCCCCCTCTCTGCCCCTCATTATATAGGTGGAAGCCCCAAGAGTTCTAGTCCAAGTCTTCGAATAAGACCCCAACACTAAAACCTCCATATGTGGGAAACCTACTCAAGGAGGGAGTCCTACTCAAGGTGGGACTCCCACCTTTCCTTGAGGTGGGTTGGCCGGCCACCCTAGGGGAGTCCACCTTGGACTCCTCCCCTTTAGGGTTGGCTGGTCATGCAAGTGGAGTCTCTTCGGGACTCCACTTTCCAAAGTGCCATTCTTCCGGACTTTTCTAGAACCTTCTAGAACCTGCCATAAATGCACCGGATCATTTCCAAACTTGGAATATGACTTCCTATATATGAATCTTATTCTCCGGACCATTCCGGAACTCCTCGTGATGTCCGGGATCTCATCCGGGACTCCGAACAAATATTCGAACTCCATTCCATATTCAAGTACTACCATTTCAACATCCAACTTTAAGTGTGTCACCCTACGGTTCGTGAACTATGCGGACATGGTTTAGTACTCACTCCGACCAATAACCAATAGCGGGATCGGAGATCCATAATGGCTCCCACATATTCAACGATGACTTTAGTGATCGAATGAACCATACATACAATACCAATTCCCTTTGTCTTGCGATATTTTACTTGTCCGAGGTTTGATCTTCGGTATCACTCTATACCTTGTTCAACCTCGTCTCCTGACAAGTACTCTTTACTCGTACCGTGGTATGTGGTCTCTTATGAACTTATTCATATGCTTGCAAGACATTAGACGACATTCCACCGAGAGGGCCAGAGTATATCTATCCGTCATCGGGATGGACAAATCCCACTGTTGATCCATATGCCTCAACTCATACTTTCCGGATACTTAATCCCACCTTTATAGCCACCCATTTACGCGTGGCGTTTGGTGTAATCAAAGTACCTTTCCGGTATAAGTGATTTACATGATCTCATGGTCATAAGGACTAGGTAACTATGTATCGAAAGCTTATAGCAAATAACTTAATGACGTGATCTTATGCTACGCTTAATTGGGTGTGTCCATTACATCATTCATATAATGATATAACCTTGTTATTAATAACATCCAATGTTCATGATTATGAAACTAATCATCTATTAATCAACAAGCTAGTTAAGAGGCTTACTAGGGACTCTTTGTTGTTTACATATCACACATGTATCAATGTTTCGGTTAATACAATTATAGCATGGTATATAAACATTATCATAAACACAAAGATATATAATAACCATTTATTATTGCCTCTTGGGCATATCTCCAACATCAGCAACATGGGAAACTTTGGAGGTGAGCACAGGCGACCGAGCATCCTCATCTATCCTCAGTGTATCGGGCCGGTAAGTCGCAACGGCAGTAGAGTGGTCCTGGACCTTCCGGTCATAATCAGCCAGAGCAGTGTCATCGGCACTCTTGGCTGCATCCTTATCCGCCTGAGTAGCATCGGGGGCAAGGGCAACGGTGGCGGTGCAACAGGCACCGTAGGAGCAACGGGGCGCGACGGACGGAGACCTCGCCGAAAGGACACCCCAAAGACGAAGACCGCGCATGTGGACGCGCATGAAGGCAGCGAAATCAGGGTAATTCGCGCCATCAAAAATCACCGGGCAGCGAGGGATCGCAACATAGCCCGAGGAAGACATTTTTTTCTCTTTTTTTTGCTTCTTTTTTTTTGCTTTTTTTTTAGATAGAAGTCAACTGCGGCCGGATCAAATCAGAGCGAGCGAGCGGGCCAGCGGATCGATGGATCGATCGATGAGGCCAAGCAGGGCCGAGCGGGGCGGATCCTGGGGCGGGCAGAAGCACGGCCGAGCGGGGCCGGGCGAATCGGCGGTGAAGCGCGAGGTAGACCGCCTCGTTGACGAGGAGATGCGTCGCACCGGAAGCCAACCGACTTCTTCCGCGACCGAGTGAGGGCGAATCGGCGCTGGAGGAGATCGAGCGCGCCGAGGCAGCGGGGCGGTCTTGGCGAGCGGTGCCAGCGAGAGCGGCCGAGTTGGCGCTGGAGCGAGGTAGGCAGTCAGGCAAAGATCGAGCGGGGAGGAGATTGACCAGATCGGGCGGACGAAGCACGCAGAGATCGAGCGGGGCAGTGAGGAGATCGGCCAGATCAAGTACGAGAGGACGGGCGACGGACAAGCAACGTCGACCGGGACTAGAGAATCAATTTTGGCTCTGATACCATGTTAGGGTAATATGATTGTTGTATTACCAGGGGCCAAATATATAGTACATGTACAGTGCACATATAAAGCAACATATGGGAAAGCTACATATCTGATATATCATCTAATGGCAAGGCGTGCCACGCGACACATGGCATCTGCCACCGCTGCTAGTGGCAGTGGGGCCTGTCGCCGCTCTCCTTGGCGGCAACTTTAGTAGGCCATCCTGTTTTTTTATGTGCATTGTTTGAGGTCGCCTGATGAATCCTTGAATGCTATCATGTTGGAGTGTTGATTCATGTTGTTCAATGTTCATAGGAGGATTCATTAACTGAATTACCGAGAAAGAGAGCGAGGGGAAAAGTGATTCGTGTTGTCGCCTGCACAAGCTGCCGCGCGGTCGGCCTACAGGGGCTGCCACGGACGAAAGCCCACGGAGTGCCGCCATGCTTGTCGCCCACGCCGGTGGCGGCATGGCCCACTGCCTCAAGGCCCGACTAATGGAGCAGGCTGGCCTGCTAACGTGCCGTCAGGGAGAGCGACGGCTGGCATTGCTGCCATTAGCAACGACGGAAGGTGTCACGTATCGCCTGCCACGCCCTGCTGCCACGTGGAAGTCATCTTTATTCGCAAACTTTTCTACAGGTGATATTTTCTGGCAATTTGTTGGTGCAAGTGGTTCTTTCTGTTAAAAATTCCCGACGCCATACAAACGCAAGTCAGTGGGTAACCATATTCTTATCACTCGTGGATACACAATCCGATTTATACCCTTGTCCACTATATAGATATTTACTCGTATCTATAATCTATCTATAATCAATAGTGGGTACCATTTGATTAGTACAATCATGCATCCATTGGGCACAATTGTTCATAGCCTGTTGTGTGCCACAACTTCAAAGCCGTGTTATCCTATTCTCTATTAGCTCTTTGTCTGCCTGCCACCACCTCAAAGGCTGATGGATCGACAACTCGAGGGAACACATGTCGGACTAAGATGAGTAGGGTTTGGCTATACCCATGTATGCATGATTGTACTAATAAAATGGTTATAAGTTTTATGGCATCATAAAAAGTTACGAGTTGAGATTTACCCATGTTAATTTTCCTAAAATGATATAATCTCTATTAAGAACTAAAAATATGAGAAAATAAGGATGTTCGTTTAAGTTTAAAAAACTGGACTCATTTTCTAGATTTTTCAGCAAAGCAAAGGTCATGATGTGACAATAAGCATGATGTAAGTTCCACGTAATTCACAAAATTATGCTCCCCAACTCAGCGAAATGGTCCATTGTTGTAGCACCCCGGCCATCCATCGACCGGGTCTATGTCAGCTCTTTTGGATCTCTAGACTAGCTCACACGCCTTTTCAACGTACTTTGTTCTCATTCATGTGCACCCGGCTTTGAAGAACTATTCCAACAAACTTTTCGATGGTTAGACAGACTGGCACAAATGGATTTTGAACTAGTATTTACCATAAAATATTCGTTCACAACTATGTCCACACCATAAGAAGGTTTTGCAGTTTTGGTAAGTACTCTTGTTTCTAATTTAAAAACAAGATTAACCAACTCGGATGCTTGGCGGTGTCGTATATATATGCAATACCTTGTCGAATAAATTATACGTACTAATAAAACACAAATTATACTATGTACAATAAAATATTTTAGTGTTTGTGGAACAAATCACGTCTATAAGAAAAACAAAGAAATACAAAAATAAGATATCTCGTAGAACAAATCATGAATAAACGAGAAAAAAATGTTTAGGACAACTGAACCAAAAGAAAACCATGATTACTATGCATAAAAGTGGATCATATGAAAGTACAAAGGTTGTTCCTAAGAAAAAAAAAATCTACAATTCGCAAGAAACTTATTGGAACTTAATTTTAGAGCAATGGAATACCACTACTGGCGGAAAAAAAAACGTAGTATAGTTGGGGATAAACTTACAACACGAATGAAAAAATAGAATCTACAAGTGGAACAAAACTGTAGTGTTCGAGAAACAAAATTGCCTTCCAGCGAATAAAAAATTAGATTGCAGGGAAGAGAAATCACATTATAATTGGGGCAAAACTGATAGAATGAAAGAACAAATCGAATCTACATGTGGAATAAAAATGTAGTTTCAGAGGAATAAAAAATCGCCCCCATCTACAAAAAATTAGACTACAAGAAACAAAATCACAATATAGTTAGGGGAAAGTCATATCACGAAGGAACAATTCTATGGAACATAAACTATAGTGTGTGAGGAACAAAAGTAGAACAAAAAAAATAGCTGGGACAAACTTATAGCACAAAGAAACAAATCGAATCTACATGTGGAACAAAATTGTACTGACCGAGGAACACAAAATTTCTTCCCCGGGAACAAAAAAATTATACTACAAGGAAAAATCATGTTATAATTGAGATAAAAACATATATATCATAAGAACAAATTGAATTTACATGTGGACTAAAATTGTACTATCGGAGAAACAATTATCACCCTTCGAGAACAAAAAATTAGACTACAAGAACAAAATCACGGTATAGTTGGGGAAAAACTTATAGCATGAAGGAACAAATCGAATCTACAGGTGGAAGAAAACTATAGTGCCCGAGAAACAAAAATTGTCTCCGCCGGAAATGAACAATTAGACTATAGAAGAAACAAAACACATCATAGTTGGGGCAAAATTTATAGCGCGAAGAAAATAATATAATCTACAGGTGGAACAAAACTATAGTGTTCGAGGAAAGAAAAATCACCTCCCCCAAGAATAACAAGTTAGAATACATGGAACAATATCACAGTATAGTTGGGGCAAAACTTATAGCAAAAAAGAACAAATCGAAAATACATATGAACAAAACTGTAGTGTTCGAGGAAAAAAAATCGCTTCCCCTAGGAACAACAAATTACAATACTTGGAAAAATGTCATAATATTGTTGAAGCAAAATTTATAGCACGAAAGGAAAAAATCGAATCTATATGTGAAACAAAACCGTAGTATCTAAGGAACAAAAATTTACTGCCCCTAGAACACCAAATTAGAATAAAAAGAACAAAATCAAAGTATAGGTGGGGCAAAATTTATAACACGGAATAAAAAATAGATCTCCAAGCGGAGCAAAACTATAGTGTCCGAGGAGAACAAATCGACTCCACGTGAATACAAAGAATATCCCTCAAGGAACAAAATCACACTACATCTGCGCAAAACTTATAACGTAAAGGAACAAATCGAATCTACACGTAGAACAAAACTGAAAAGAGGAAAAAAAAATATATAGGAACCATGCAACGAAAAATAACCTCAAATGGAACAAGGTAAAGTGGAATAAAAAAGGTTATTCATAGAGAATCATGACAGTGAGGGGAACAAGAATAATTATACACTAAGGACAAAAAATAACATTGAAGAAAATAAATAAATATAGGAACAATAAAATTATGGAGCCAATACATGAGGAACAAATATTTTCGTTATAAATAAAGTAAAGAAGGTACTTAAAATAAGGAATAAGGTAAATAAATGAAGGGAAATAGAATGGAAAAAAAGGAAAAGAAAACATATGGAAACAAAAGGAAAAAAAATAAAACACTCACTAGATCTTAAAGTCACTAGAAGCATACTGACTAGAGCAACACGATCCGTCGCCTAAAGCAAAGTGCGTCATGGGAACTAAATTAGGCTGGCCCACTAATGCGCGTGTTGGCGGAATAGGGGTATAAAACACTCGGGAGTTAGGGAGCAATTTCCCCCCTTATTCCTCTTAAACGGGGTCCTCTCACTAAGTCCACATGATTTTCATTGACTTTGGGTCATTAGTAGGATGCCACATCAGGTGTGTCCCACGTGTTAGTAACCCGAAGCAAGGGAAAGTTGAATTGGGCTAAGTTAGAGGATCCACTTCCCGTCGGGCCACCATAAGCGAATTCAGGGCGAAATCTAGCGGGGAATCGAGTTGACACGACCCATGTAGTCCAGGCTTCACAGACGTGACGTGGAGAGAATGCGCCTATTATGAAATGGATGCACTAGCGAACTCAATTAGAAGTGTCAAGCGACATAAATGGCTAGGTAATACCACCTCCGTTCTAATAAATAAAGCATACGAGGTTATTTTTAAGAAAACAAACTATGAAAACTTTGGCCAACTTTTGGAAAACAACCTTAACATGTACTACCTCCGTTCCGGTTTAAATGACACTGAACGTCACGTGTATGCTCTAGTAGCCACTACTTTGTGTCGATTTGATCGGAATGGAGGGAGTACAATGTAAAAATAATATTCGTTCGGAATATATTTTTATATAGTATCTATATACTACACCATGTTCAAAATATGAGAGAGTATTGGCAGCGCGAGCTATAGATCAAAGCGATGAATCTATGTTGTTTTATTTGTGAGCATGTATTATTTTAAGAGTTAGTCCTGTTGAAATCCGAGCATTCTGAGGGCACTCCCGCACAGGGCAAGGCAATTACAACCATGGGATCTTGCTTGAGATTAGACCTGAACTGTCTGTCTAAGTTACTAGGTGAAATATTCTTTTTAATGTAATCTTATCCCTGCTGTAACTGACATTAGGCCCTCTCCATGTTACTTAGAGCATCTCCAGCCATGTCCCCAGAGCCTCTTTTTTTCATCCGGACGGACGAAATTGGCCCAGTCACGCCCCCACCTTCTTGTTTCCATCCGGATTTGGGCCTAAATCCGTCCGGACTCCCCAGACCATCCTCGGTTTCCCGGGGTGCTGCCGGGGATTCCGGATGGAGCAAATTACGCGCTCTGGCCCGCGTGTCAGTGAATATTCCGCGCTCTGGTCCGTGTAAATTCCCCAAAACTGCTGAAAATTGTTGCTCCCCATACCAAAAATAGATCTAATCCGGATCAATTTTCATGCGGATCATGGCCCGGGGCTCCAACGGCTGGGATGCTCAGTGATACGCGTAGATGCACACGTCCGTTGGGAACCCCAAGTGGAAGGTATGATACGTATAGAAGCAAGTTTCCCTCAGTATGAAACCAAGGTTATCGAACCAGTAGGAGCCAAGAAGCACATGAAGGTTGTTGGTGGAGGAATGTAGTGCGGCGCAACACCGGTGAAACCGGCGCCAACGTGGAACCTGCACAACACAATCAAAGTACTTTGTCCCAACGTGTTGAGGTTGTCAATCTCACCGGCTTGCTGAAAACAAAGGATTAAACGTATCGAGTGGAAGATGGTGTTTGTTTGCAAAGAACAGTAAAACGTAGAATGTATTCAGATGTAAAAGAATGGACCGGGGTCCACAGTTCACTAGAGGTGTCTCTCCAATAAGATAACTAGCATGCTGGGTGAACAAATTACATGCGGGCAATTGACAAATAAAGATTTAATACATACCAATGATGATTACTATGTGATTTAATCAGGGCATTACGACAAAGTACATAGACCGCTATCCAGCATGCATCTATGCCTAAATAATCCACCTTCAGGTTATCATCCGAACCCCTTCCAGTATTAAGTTGTAAACAACAAATAATTGCATTAAGTATGGTGCGTAATGTAATCAACACAAATATCCTTAGACAAAGCATCGATGTTTTATCCCTAGTAGCAACAGCACATCCACAACCTTAGAACTTTCTGTCACTGTCCCAGATTAAATGGAGGCATGAACCCACTATCGAGCATAATTACTCCCTCTTGGAGTTACAAGTATCAACTTGGCCAGAGCCTCTACTAGCAACGGAGAGCATGCAAGAACATAAACAACACATATATGATAGATTGATAATCAACTTGACATAGTATTCTATATTCATCGGATCCGCCAAACACAACATGTAGCATTACAAATAGATGATCTTGATCATGTTAGGCAGCTCACAAGATCTAAACAATGATAGCACAAGCGGAGAAGACAACCATCTAGCTACTGCTATGGACCCATACTCCAAGGATGAACTACTCACGCATCAATCCGGAGGCGGGCATGATGATGTAGAGCCCCTCCGGTGATGATTCCCTCTCCCGGCGGGTGCGAGGCGATCTGAATCCCCGAGATGGGATTGGCGGCGGGGTCTCATGTGTTTCTCATCGTGGCTCTCGGTACGGGGTTTCGCGACGAAGGCTATTTGTAGGCGGAAGGGTAGGTCGGGGGCGACGCGAGGGGCCGGACCACGGCCGGCGCGGCGGGGCACAGGCCGCGCCGCCGTTGTCCACCTCGTGGCCCCACTTCCTTTCCTCCTCGGTCTGGAAGCTTCGTGTAAAAATAGGACCTGGGCGTTGATTTCGTCAATTAAAATTTCCTTACTAGGATTTCGAAACCAAACAGCAGAAACGAACTGGCACTTCGACATCTTGTTAATAGGTTAGTGCCGGAAAATGTATAATAATGCTGTAAAGTATGTATAAAACATTCAAGTATTGTCATAAAAGTAGCATGGAACATAAGAAATTATAGATACGTTTGAGACGTATCAAGCATCCCCAAGCTTAGTTTCTACTCGCCCTCGAGTAGGTAAACGATAACACAAATAATTTCTGAAGTGACATGCTACCAACATAATCTTGATCAACATTATTGTAAAGCATATGAGATGAATGGAGTGATCTAAACAAAAGATTGCTAACAAAGATAATGACTAAACAAATGAATCATATAGCAAAACTTTTCATGAATAGTATTTTCAAACAAGTATCAATAAGAATTGCATAAGAGCTAACTCATAAGCAATAAATTCAAAGTAGAATGCATTGAAGCAACACAAAGGATGATTAAGTTTCAGCAATTGCTTTCAACTTGTAACATGTATATCTCATGGATATTTGTCAACATAGAGTAATATAACGGTGCAATAAGTAAACATGTAAGAATCAATGCACACAGTTAACACAAGTGTTTGCTTCTAAGATAGAAAGAAGTGGGTAAACTGACTCAACAATAAAGTAAAAGAATGGCCCTTCGCAGAGGGAAGCATGGATTACTATTTTTGTGCTAGAGCTTTTGTTTTGAAAACATAGAAACAATTTTGTCAACGGTAGTAATAATTCATATGTGCTATGCATAATACTTCCTACAAGTTGCAAGTCTCATGCATAGAGTAGTAATAGTGCTCGCACCTTGTCCTACTTAGCTCGGAAAACACGGATTATCATCGCATAACATATGTTTCAACCAAGTGTCACAAAGGGGTACCTCTATGCCGCCTGTACAAGTGTCTAAGGAGAAAGCACGCATTGGATTTCTCGCTTTTGATTATTCTCAACTTAGACATCCATACCGGGACAACATAGGCAACATATAATGGACTCCTCTTTTAATGCTTAAGCATTCAACAACAAATAATATTCTCATAAGAGATTGAGGTTGTATATCCAAACTGAAACTTCCACCATGATACATGGCTT
This sequence comes from Lolium multiflorum, assembly GCA_030979885.1. Classification (NCBI taxonomy): domain Eukaryota; kingdom Viridiplantae; phylum Streptophyta; class Magnoliopsida; order Poales; family Poaceae; genus Lolium; species Lolium multiflorum. Next base: position 80,036,908 of record CM061748.1, on the reverse strand, counting down.
TAGTTAGCTGCCAAATGTTCTTCTCTAACATATGCATACTCAAACCATTTGATCATGAAATCACACTTACTTTAGACAAGACGAACATGCATAGCATCTCACATGATATCCAACAAAGGTAAAGAGTTGATGGCGTCCCCAGAAACATGGTTACCGCTCAACAAGCAACTTATAAGAACTAAGACACATAACTACATATTCATCACCACAATAGTTTTTAAGCTATTTGTCCCATGAGCTATATATTGTAAAGGTAAAGGAATGAAATTTTAAAGGTAGCACTCAAGTAATTTACTTTGGAATGAAAAATACCACATAGTAGGTAGATATGGTGGACACAAATGGCATGGGTTTTGGCTCAAGGTGTTTGGATGCACGAGAAGCATTTCCTCTCAGTACAAGGTTTGGGCTAGCAAGGTTGTTTGAAGCAAACACAAGTATGAACAGGTACAACAAAACTTACACAAGAACATATTGCAAGCATTATAAGAATCTACACTGTCTTCCTTGTTGTTCAAACACTTTACCAGAAAATATCTAGACTTAGAGAGACCAATCATGCAAACCAAATTAAACAAGCTCTACGGTAGTTCTTCATTAATAGATTAAACTACATGATGCAAGAGCTTAAACATGATCTATGAGAGCTCAAACAATTGCCAAGTTAATCCAAACCATATGCAGCATTTTCTGATTCCAACCAAATAGCAATTTAACGAAGCAATTTCAGCCTTAGCCATGAACATTAAAGCACAATTAAGAACACAAGTGTTCCATATGAAAAAGCGGAGCGAAATATCTCCAATATAAGAATGGTGGGATCCAACTTTATTCAAAACAAAACGAAAATAAAAGCAAAGACGCTCCAAGTAAAGAACATAAGATGTGATTGAATAAAAATATAGTTTCACTGAAGTGACCTGATAATGTTGTCGATGAAGAAGGGGATGCCTTGGGCATCTCCAAGCTTAGATGCTTGAGTCTTCTTAAAATATGCAGGGATGAACCACCGGGGCATCCCCAAGCTTAGACCTTTCACTCTTCTTGATCATAGTATATCATCCTCTTCTCTTGAAACTTCCTCCACAACAAACTTCAAGCAAACTCATTAGAGGGTTAGTGCATAATTACAAATTCACATATTAAGAGATGACACAATCATTCTTAACACTTCTGGACATTGCACAAAGCTTCTGAAAGTTAATGGAACAAAGAAACTCATTCAACATAGCAAAAGCGGCAATGCGAAACAAAAGGCAGAGTCTGTCAAAAACAGAACAGTCCGTAAAGACGAATCTGGCACTTAACTTGCTCAAACGGAAAAACTCAAAACTAATGAAAGTTGCGTACATATCTGAGGATCACGCTCCTAAATTTTCAGATTTTTTCTATTTTTTTACAGAGAGCTCTGCGAGAATTCGTGACAGACAGCAATGCTGTTTCTGCGCAGCAATCCCAAATATAGCATCAACTTTAGCATAGAAATTTTACTTGGCACAAAAACATGATAAGGAGAGGTTGCTACAGTAGTAAACAACTTCAAGACTCAACAATACAGTAAATAAAATAAAACTTGGGTTATCTCCCAAGAAGTGCTTTTCTTTAACGCCTTTCAGCTAGGCGCAGAAAGTGCAAATCAAGTAACATCAAGAGAAGAAGCATCAACATCATAACTTGTTCTAATAATAGAATCAAAAGGCAACTTCATTCTCTTTCTAGGAAGTGTTCCATACCTTTCTTGAGAGGAAATTGATATTTAATATTACCTTCCCTCATATCAATAACAGCATCAACGGTTCGAAGAAAAGGTCTTCCCAACACAATAGGACAAGATGCATTGCATTTGATATCCAAGACAACAAAATCAACGGGGACAAGGTTATTGTTAACCGTTATCGGCAAGATTATCGGCAAGATTAACATTATCGGCAAGATTAACATCCAAATGACAATTCTTCAATGGTGGCAAGTCAAGCATATCATAAATCTTTTTAGACATAACAGCACCAAGATCACATAAAGCATTACATTCAAAGTCATTGAATTTCATTTTAATGATGGGCTCCCAACCATCTTCTAACTTCCTAGGAATAGAAGCTTCAAGTTTTAATTTCTCTTCCCTAGCTTTAATGAGAGCATTTGTAATATGTTTTGTAAAGGCTAAATTTATAGCGGCATTGGGACTTCTAGCAAGTTTTGTAAGAACTTTATAACTTCAGTAATATGACAATCATCATAATCTAAACCATTATGTTCTACAGCAATGGAATCATTGTCACCAATATTTTGAAAAATTTCAGCAGTTTTATCACAAACAACAGTTTCAGCAGTTTCAGGCAATTTTGTACGCTTTGCGCTAGGAGTAGAAACATTGCCAACACCAATTATTTTACCATTGATAGTAGGAGGTGTAGCAACATGTGAAGAATCAACATTACTAGTGGTGGTAATAGTCCATACTTTAGCTACATTATTTTTTTAGCAAGTTTTTCTTTTTCTTCTCTATCCCACCTAGCATGCAATTCAGCCAACATTCTAATATTATCATTAATTCAAACTTGGATGGCATTTGTTTTAGCAAACCTAGCATCTTTAACTTCCTTAGGCATAACTTTAAGTTTTAAAAGATCAACATCAAGAGCAAGACTATCAACCTTGGAAGCAAGAATATCAATTTTACAAGCTTTTCTTCAACAGTTTTATTAAAAGCAGTTTGTGTACTAATAAATTATTTAAGCATCACTTCAAGACCAGAGGGTACACTCTTATTATTGTTGTAAGAATTACCATAACCACTACCATTATTAGAAGGATATGGCCTATAGTTGTTACCATAATTATTCCTATAAGCATTGTTGTTGAAATTATTATTTTTAATGAAATTCACATCAACATTTTCTTCTTGAGCAACCAATGAAGCTAAGGAACATTATTAGGATCAATATGAGATCTACCATTTGCAAGCATAGACATAATAGCATCAATCTTATCACCCAAAGAAGAGGTTTCTTCAACAGAATTTACCTTCTTACCTTGAGGAGTTCTTTCAGTGTGCCATTAAGAGTAATTGATCATCATATCATCAAGTAGTTTAGTTGCGGCGCCCAAGGTGATGGACATAAAAGTACCTCCAGCATCCAATAGGTTCCTCGAGGAAAAATTCAATCCTGCATAAAAGGTTTGGATGATCATCCAAGTAATCAGTCCATGGGTTGGGCAATTCTTTACCAAAGATTTCATTCTCTCCCATGCTTGAGCAACATGTTCATTATCAAATTGTTTAAAGTTCATTATGCTACTTCTCAAAGATATAATCTTAGTAGGAGGATAATATTTACTAATAAAAGCATCTTTACACTTAGTCCATGAATCAATACTATTTTTAGGCAAAGAAAGCAACCAATATTTAGCTCTTCCTCTTAATGAGAAAGGAAACAATTTCAGTTTTATAATATCACCATCTATATCCTTATACTTTTGCATTTCACAAAGTTCAACAAAATTATTAAGATGGGCAGCATCATACTAACACCAGAAAATTGCTCTCTCATAACAAGATTCGGAAAGCAGGTTTAATTTCATAGAATTCTGCTGTAGTAGCAGGTGGAGCAATAGGAGTACATATAAAATCATTATTATTTGTGCTAGTGAAATCACACAACTTAGTATTTTCAGAGTACCCATTATAACAGTAGTAAAGTAAACTAGGCAAATAAAGTAAAGACAAGTAACTAATTTTTTTGTGTTTTGATATAGAACTAGTAAATAAGACAATAAGTAAAGTAACTAATTTTTTGTGTTTTTAATATGTAGCAAACAAGACAGTAAATAAAGTAAAGTAAAGCAAGACAAAAACAAAGTAAAGAGATTGGAAGTGGAGACTCCCTTGCGTGTCTTGATCTCCCGGCAACGGCGCCAAAATTTAGCTTGATACGCGTAGATGCACACGTCCGTTGGGAACCCCAAGTGGAAGGTATGATGCGTATAGAAGCAAGTTTCCCTCAGTATGAAACCAAGATTATCGAACCAGTAGGAGCCAAGAAGCACGTGAAGGTTGTTGGTGGATGAATGTAGTGCGGCGCAACACCAGTGAAACCGACGCCAACGTGAAACCTGCACAACACAATCAAAGTACTTTGTCCCAACGTAACAGTGAGGTTGTCAATCTCACCGGCTTGCTGAAAACAAAGGATTAAACGTATCGAGTGGAAGATGGTGTTTGTTTGCAAAGAACAGTAAAAGCAGTAGAATGTATTCAGATGTAAAAGAATGGACCGGGGTCCACAGTTCACTAGTGGTGTCTCTCCAATAAGATAACTAACATGTTGGGTGAACAAATTACAGGTGGGCAATTGACAAATAAAGATTCAATACATATCAATGATGATTACTATGAGATTTAATCAGACTACTCATAGTGGGAGTAACATAGCTAGTAACATCACACACCCCAATGCATTTTGCTGAAAACAAAGGATTAAACGTATCGGGTGGAAGATGATGTTTGTTTGCAAAGAACAGTAGAGAACAATGATTGCAGTAGATTGTATTCAGATGTAAAAGAATGGACCGGGGTCCACAGTTCACTAGAGGTGTCTCTCCAATAAGATAACTAGCATGATGGGTGAACAAATTACATGCGGGCAATTGACAAATAAAGATTCAATACATACCAATGATGATTACTATGTGATTTAATCAGGGCATTACGACAAAGTACATAGACCGCTATCCAGCATGCATCTATGCCTAAATAATCCACCTTCAGGTTATCATCCGAACCCCTTCCAGTATTAAGTTGTAAACAACAGATAATTGCATTAAGTATGGTGCGTAATGTAATCAACACAAATATCCTTAGACAAAGCATCGATGTTTTATCCCTAGTAACAGCACATCCACAACCTTAGAACTTTCTGTCATCCCAGATTAAATGGAGGCATGAACCCACTATCGAGCATAATTACTCCCTCTTGGAGTTACAAGTATCAACTTGGCCAGACTAGCAACAGAGAGCATGCAAGAACATAAACAACACATATATGATAGATTGATAATCAACTTGACATAGTATTCTATATTCATCGGATCCCGCCAAACACAACATGTAGCATCCCGTTCTCTCCTCCTCTGTTTCTCCCCTTCCTCATGACCTCCACCGCGGCTAGGGTTATGGCGGTCAGCTTGCCCAGCTCTGGCCACCACCCCGCTCAACTCCGGTCGCCCCCGATTCACATTCATGTCTGTTGCGTGCTTCCATCCCGTACAGATCTGGGTGCCGCCCTGCGCCTGCTCACTGCCCCTCCGCCGCCACCCCGCTCAACTCTGCTCAACCCCGCTGCACCTCTACGATTTGGGGCAGCCGCCTCCATCTAAAACAGAAAACAACACATCCCCTCGACTGATTCTTGCCGGCATCGCTCGCAGGCTGTCGTCGACCACACCTCTACCTGCTGAAGTTTCTGTGTAGTGGGTGTAGGATCTATGGTGCCGTGGTGGTGGTATGATGCGTTGGAGGTCGCCGACCTGTCTGCGGACGACCTCTACAACGACCTCCTTCTGGCTTGCCCACAAAAATGGCACATGCATCTGCGGGGTGTGTCGATTATGCTCTTTCTAGCACGAGGTAGCTTTTATTTACTTCTTTAGAGTGTTTTTGGTTCGTATGATTCAATAAATTTTCGAGCTACTGTATGCTGCCTGCATTTTTTAGGAAATGGAAAATCAAAAACCAACCACAAGTTTTGATTTCACAACCTAATGATGCGAGTTGAGCTGTTTGGGAGAAGACAAGGAATTTAAAGACATCAGAGCAGAACATTCTTAGCTCGCAAAGTTGTGTGATTTGCTAACGCCAAAAACTGATAGAATGTTTCTATCAAAAAATATGGAAACCACACTATTACTTTAGAGGTGTTTTGATTTTTTTAAATATCTAGGCGTGCAACTCCTACAAGATTGAAATTTTCTGTTGCATACTCTTGGCTAGCAGCTGCTTGCTTTCGCCGCCTTTACAAGACTCATAAGAACTTGCAGAGGTTGCCGCCGTTCGTGCGGCCCTGGTGGCCTCACTGATGTAGATTGTGTCGACAGCTAGGCCAAAATCCAAAGCCCCATCTGCTGCGGTTGTCAAAGTCGCATAGCATGCACTGCCATGGTTGCAAATAGAGAATGGTGCTGGTCCCAAAGGTTTTACTTACGTTGCTCATTTGCACCCTCGGATATTATTAAGGGGAAGTTAATGAGAACGCCCAACGGTATACATATTCAGCAGAAAAATGGTTACACACATATTGTTAGATTTTAATTAATGACACGGTTCTTTATTCTTCTTGCTTGATGGATATACCACTATATGCATTTTTTTTATTTGGGTGCTCTGATTCGTGCAACATGAGCTCCATGTCTGCTGCTTACGACTAGGGAATGTAAAAATTGTTTGACTGGAGCACAAACCAACGCAAGGTGTATAGTTTGTCGATGGGGCATAAAGTAGACCTCTGGGATCTTCCGCATTTCATTTGTGCTCTTTCTCAAATGTTGATAATATTTTCAACTTATGCACTTGAGTTATCACTTACTCATCAGCACACACGACCCTCTATTTCTTTGTAGGCATTGATGTTCTTCAGGATTGGTTTCAGGTAAGGTAGCATAAATAGCTTCAGAGGCTAAGTTAGTTGTAACTCTGGTTCACTAAGAAGTGTGCTTAAGTTTTGTGATTTTATCATATTATTATCTACCATGTGTGATTGGCATCCATATGTGTTTCTTGCTGGTACAAATAGTAACAAAAAGGTTACATCTAAGCCTTCTAAGGCATATGTGCAGCGATTTCTATGGTCTTGCAGACTTTATATATACTGGTTTATGTTCGCTTGGAGTCATCTGAAAATATTCACGCCAAACTTTCTAAAATTGTTAGTATCATGTATGATTAGCCTTTGTTGATGTGAACCATTTTCATTTAGACTCCAGTAATGGAGAAAGGATTGTGCACCGTGATTGATCCAAATGCTTCTGTTCAAGGATAATTATTGGTGATTAAAGGTTAAGTAAGTTTATCTTGGTGATAAATTATCTATGATGAAACGGTGCGGCTTTGTAGGAAGCCAAATTAGGGTACTATATGGTAAGATAATATGGATCAAGTGAACTAGGTTGTAGCCTCTTTTATATTCTGAGATGAGAAATTAGAGAACTTGATTACATACTAGGAAACATGCCCGCGCGCTGCCGCGGAAAGTAAAATATGCTTATGCATTACAAAGTATTGATTTCTGTTTTCACTATATAGTAAAATCTAGGGGTTTGTAGTCCTTTAGATTTTTTCGGCGTCAACGGTATGCATGGGAAATAAATTTTTAGGACTTACAATTCAAATACATTAAATTATGCAACGATATATGCAATCCATAATTCAAATTAAATTGGGTGCATATGAGGAATTATGGTAGAAGAAGTTTTGGCATATGTACTAACACAATCGTGAGCTAGTATTTATTATTTCGAAACCAAGATAATAAAGTTATATCAAACTCATAATCTGCCCTTTGATCATTTTAGGTAGGAAATTTTTGTGGAAAGAAAATAAACAAGGCTGCAAAAGTAATTATACCGGGTTGGGTAAATGCTTTTTTCATCTATAATAACATGTATTATTCTTCGATGACCTGAAATTTGGCCACAATTAGTCATTTGATCGGCCACTGTAGATTACAAATTGAAAACAGTTATAATGCATCTTACCAATATTTTTATGTGCAGATTAACCCCAGGCGGCAATAAAATTTCCTCTGACTTTTCTCGTGCATCAACAAAGCTTCGGGCCAATGCTCTTGAAGAGCTTTTACTGAACATACCTTGGAGCCGCGGATCTCCATGTTGCTCTACAAACTCTTCCTTTGCTCAATCCCAGACTCCGCCCAGTGTCGTCCCTGACATCCTAGGCGTCCGCCGCCCAGGCAACTACACGCTGAGTCATCCATGGCCGCTGGAATTAGAAAAAAATGGCAGAGAAAACTGTGTTCGGTACTATCTAAAGGATGAATTCAGAACTGTGAACCAGAACACATTGAAGCAATGATTTACCAACAAATACTTATCTACGTACCCCACCCAGTGTAGCAGATACGTGCATATGCATCTCAATATAAAACTATTGAGCGTCAGGATAATCAGGCCACAGAAAGGGGACCAGGTTCATCGAGAAAATTACAAAAAACCACCACATATCAGGCAGATGTTTCAAAAAACCACCACTATACGAAAATGTTTCAAAAAACCACCACTCTAGCGCTAACAAGTAACAAAAAGCACTGATTCTTGTCTAACGCTGGTCTGATGACGAAACTGACATGTGGGACCCACTGTCAGGCTGACGTGGCAATCGAAACGGTCAACGGAGGCCATCGATGAAGGGTTGCAAAATTTTGGGTTTTTTTGTAAGTTATTGTGGGGCCCACTGTCAGTCACCTCCTTGTTTCTTCTCCCTCCCCACTCCTTCTCTATCCACGGGAGACCACACGAGCAGGAGGAGGTCCGGCGGGCATGGCGACCTCCGGCTTGGGCTGGGGCGGGCGGCCCCGACGAGCTCTGGATCGGTACGGGCGGCGGCCGCGGCGAGCTTCTCTGGCAAGGGGGCGGGCGCGACCGGGCTCCAGCGGGGCGGCCGCGACCGGCTGCGCCGAGCTCCGGCTTGGGCAGGGGCGGGCGCATCGCGGCGAGCTCCGGCAAGGGGCGGTCGCGGCGAGCTTCTGCTCCGGCTTGGGAGGCGGGCTCGAGGCGAGCTCCGGGCAGGGGCGGGCGGCCGGCGCTGCGCGCGGCCCGATTCTCCGCAAGGAGGCCATGGCGTTGTTCCACTCGGGTAGGAGGAGGAGGAGGAGGGGGCCGCCGGCGCCGGTGAAGAGGCTCCCCCACCACCTCCTGGATCCGCCCCGTCCCACGAGCTTACCCATCTCAGCCGCCGCCGCCCCGCCGGCGGAGCTGGGGCCGCACCCTGTGCGGGCACCTGCCGCGCCGCCCGTACGCGCTTGACTCGCCGCGCCGAACCCGCGCCGACCCCGCCAGAGCTCGCTGGCGCCCGCTAGTCCGCGCCCGAGCTCGGCCGTCTGGACCTCGCGGCCTCCCGTCGGCGCCCGACTCGCCGGCGCCCGCCCATCCGCACCCGAGCTCGGTCGCCTGCACCTCGCGCCCGCCAGTCTGCACCCGACTCGCCGGTGCCCGGCCTAGAGGAGCTTGCCCCGCGCCCGCCCGTCCGCGCCCGAGCTCGCCGGCGCCTGCCCTAGCTCGAGCGCCGCCAGCACTGTGGTGGTGGTGGGCTGCAGCATTGACGTGGTAGCGATTGAAGGACATGAGCCCCATATGATTAAAATTTAGAATGTATAAAGGTGTTTTTTGCAAAATACATATGACACATCAGCCCGACGGCAGGACCCGCCCGTCAGTCTGGACATTAAACCTTATTAAACCAGTGTCAGAGACGAATCAGTGCTATTTGTTACGTGTTAACCGTAAAGTGGTGGTTTTTTGAAACATTTTCGTATCGTGGTGGTTTTTTAAAACATCTGCCTGATATGTGGTGGTTTTTTGTAATTTTCTCAGGTTCATCGCATGAAGTAAATTGTTACCTGGCCAATCTGACTGGTTGAGGACGCTTCGGCAGCTGATCTATTTTTTATTTTTTGAAAGGGAGGCAAAAGCTTTGCCTCATTCTATTAATTAAGAAGAGAAAGCCCAGTTAATTAACGGGAAACCAGGCGAAAACCATTACAAGAAATCCACAAACGAACTTGCCCCAAAACATGCAACTCCACGACCACCTAGGCACACCAAAGACAACCCGCAACAACCACAAACTCGCACATCGACCACCATGTGACGGAGAAAACCCCACCAAAAACACATGAAGAAGATGAAAACCATCCATCAAGCAGCTGCGGATGCCTTCCTTGTGGCACCATTCTTCTTGCTTTTCCTCCTAAGATATTCCATCACCTTCTTGACTTTGTTTCCCGTAGGCTTCTCCGATAGGAGGCAAGCAATCTCTTTGGCGGAGCCAGGGCTAGCCGCCTCCAAACTGACAAGCAAGTCAAAAATCTCTTTTGCAAAGAGGGCATCAGACATAAGAAGCTGGCTGGGCTCAACTGATGGCGTTGCACAAGCCATCGTCGAGGCTGCAAGCGAATCCACCTCCAAATGCACCACCGACAAAGGAGGAGCAGACTTCCCACACAACTCTTGCAACTCAGGCATGAACAACATCACCGGGGGCTTGACCCCAATGGTGTCCATGCTCTCATAGGCATCGTCGAGGCTAGGCTCAACTGATGGCTTTGCAGAAGCCATCGTCGAGGCTGCAAGCGAATCCACCTCCAAATGCATCGCCGACAGAGGAGGAGTCAACTTCCCACATAACTCTTGCAACTCAGGCATGATCAACATCACCGGGGCCTTGACCCCAATGGTGTCCTCGCTCTCACAAGCAAACAACACGTGGGGCTGCGGCAACGGCGAAGGACTAGCACGGGGGGAGAAACTGCCATAGAGGTTGTCTTCTTCAACCTCAGCTGAACCGACAATGACCTCAGCCGGAGGAGAGGCTTCAGGCGCAACTAGCAATATGTCAAGAGAAGTTCCTGCTCTCACCAAGAAACTCTCGACCCTTGCGAGACAAGCATGGAGCTCAGAGCGGAGCAACAAGGCTTGCTCGGTCAGGGTAGACTGCACATCTGGCACAACCGAAGTAGGCGCAGTAGAAGAACGTCGAAGCGGCGGACGCTGGTCAACATGCTTCTTTCCATGGCAAGGATGCACTATGAGCCGAGGTTGGGACGACACCATGAGGCCTGGCAAGGAGCTCAACGGCTTCCACGCGTTGAAACACTCGCGTGCTCGGTGGCCGGACCCGAGACAATGAGAACACCGGATGGGATCTCGACAGGCTGCAGCACGGTGACCCGGAAACAAGCAACGACAGCACCTCCCATTAAGCCATGAGGGGAGGGGACGGGGCATCAATGTCGAGCAGCGCGGGCGGCACCGGGAAGGTACTTCCTGCCATCCCGCGGAAGCATCCTCCTCGCGCCCTGCAGCCCCTACACCACGCTGAGAAGCCGGAGTTGAAGACACGACCTTGGCGTAGGAGGGACGTCTCGCGTTGCCTCCACACCCGCCGGCACCAGCAGCGCAACAGCTCCTTGCTAGGCTGGCATCGTCTTCAGAGCAACGGGAGGCCGGACTGAGGGGCGCAGCAGTACAAGGCACCAGCCCAGACTCGGGGACGGGCAGCTGGGCGACGGAGCCTCCCGCCATGGCGGCAGCAGGGACGACAGACGGGGAAGGCGAAGGTGCGGCCGCAGTCGCGGGCTTATGGGGGCGGCGAGGACGAGCCAAACGGCCCCCAACAGCCGGGTCGGCCTTGCGGGATGCCAGGACGGTCGCGGCCAGCATGGCGGCGGAGGTGGCCGGCCGAGCCAGATCGACAGGCGAAGGGAGCGCCGCTGACGCGGGCGCAGGGGAGGCCACCAGCACCTCGCCGGGGTGGCCCAGAGGAGCCGTGGCAAGCCCGGCGGTTGGAGCAGCTGCAGTGTGGGGCGAGGTCGGGGCGACCGCCGTCGCAGGCATGGCGAGCTCAGAACACGGCCGACGCTGCCACGACGAGAAGCAGGGCCGAAACTCGGGGCAGAAGGAGAGAGGACGCACGGGAGAGACAGGATCTGGTTTCGGTGGTGGAAGAGGACGCCGCCAGAGGGAGATCAGGCCGGCGGCGGCTCTAGCTCGCCCCGCGTCGCCATGGTCGCGAGCAATCACCTTTTCGTGCCGTATGCTTGATTTGATTTCCTCGCTCGCGCTACCCTCCCAGTTTACCCACCTCACCCTTTGCAGTTCCCTCTGTCCCTGCCGCTGTTCGACCCCTTGCTCCACCTCTTTCGTTTCTCCCGCCGCCCCGTTCAGTTTCGCCACCTCTTTCCTCCTTTCCCTGATCTATTTTTGAATGCGATGTGATTCAGTTAAGGGGGGTGGCAAAAGTTGGAGCACCATTGGTGTCACCCGAGTAGTGCGTGCTGGATTGAACCAACCAGGAAGCTGAGGCAGCTTGCAGCCGGAATTGAAGCCGGTTGTGCGAAGCCCAGAGCACCACATATCAGCGTTAAACTCAGCAGATCAGCAGTAGAACTCTGATCGGAAGTCTGGTCTTTCTTCAATCTCAAAACTTGAGCGATCTTGCCGTGAGCAGAGCACCACAACAGGACGAAAAACATCACCATCTGATATTCCTCTCGATGTAGCCCTTGACAGCTCTACCGTGTCGGCGGCCACAAACCCTAGACGTGGAGGCTTGATTATGTTGTTGTTGTCCTCCCGTGGGGTTTTCTGTCGTCTTGGGAGAAAGAAGAGGAGTCAGGGCCCCGGTCAAGCTTTTAAAAGCCTAGTTAGCGATGGAATCTGTTAGGGGAAGGAAGAGTCCAGAAAGCGAGCCAGCAATGGCTGTTGGCCCACTCGACGCAGAGAAGCGCAGGACGGAGGCCCAGTTCGGTTCGCTGAAACGTTTTTCACTTATGCGGTGGCAATGCTAGTAATTTTCACTCAAAACATGGGCAATTCTAAACGGACGAAAATTTTGGGAGAAACCTTCCTTTCTTTATTAGTAGGTATATATATATCGACGCGGATTTTTTACCCGGGGTGCTAGCTACCCACGCGGTGGTCATCGTTAGATCGAGCATAAAGATCCGTGCGTCCGTCTATCACCGTTACCCAGCCGTCCTCTTTTTGATGTGAGACGTGCTTGTTTTCATTATGGCAGGAGGATGTCAGATTCTCAGTCCCTGGTAGTCTGGGACTGTTTGAAATTTGAAACCTCCGCATGGCGTGCACTAGCTAATTAATAGAAAATGGCATTCACCCCTCCCGCTCCAACCTTGCACAGAATGATTATGTCCAGAAATTTTAGGGGTGAAAATTAAGGGAAGTAATTAGTGGGGAATTTTGGTGCATGGGCTATCCAGACTTACCCGATTCGACAATGGAAATAGAAGAAGAAAATTTTAATACGGAGTAGGGTATCAAATTAAGCGAGTGATTAGCGGGGAAGTTAACATTTTCTAGCACAAAACCTATAGCCATATCGGCGTTTCCATCAGAGATCATAAATCTAGAACCACATGCTTTATTGCATCAGAAGAGTGGATCATACAGGATAGCAAGCTGATGTTGAGAAAAAAAATGATGACAGTAGTGGCAGTAAAACATTAACAAAAACAAAAAGGCTGGAATGTTGAGATTCACATATATTACAGGCTTATCGGATGATTCACATACAATACATGCTAGCTGGAATTTTTTACTAACTTTGGCTGGCACAATAATTTGCTAATCTATTCCCAGAGTAAAAATGTATCGGGCCATATTTTACCAAATCAGACAGCAACTCGGAAATCCAAATGGCTACTAATCAAGGAAAAAAACAAAAATGGATCCGTGCCTGGCTACACCACTCCAACTCAATGTCCTCAACCAGTAGGATCAGCAACAGACACATTTGCCGGAGATGCAACTGTCGGAGCTGTCAAATTTACAGAAACAACCAGTAATTCCTCACGTAAATCTGCAAATAGTAGCATTTTTTTAGACTCAAATTTATTCGTCTGGCTCTAAAATTTACAGAAACATTGACTAATCCATCTTAGGGAAGCGGCCAAATTAATTGAACCTGTAACCTAATCACTGGTAAAACCGTGGAGAATTAAATCTTGATTGGATGGCAAAATAGCTGCGCCGAAATGGGGCACAAATATGCCACAAAAGATGAAATTTCAGAAAAGATTCATACATACATGCAGAGGTATAGAGTGAAGACAGACACATTTAAATGGATGGCAAAAAAAGGTCGAGATAAGCCAAAACATTTCTGTAGCATTCCAAGATTCAAAGCGAAGAAAAGAAGCAATCTTTACTGTTTTACACACGGGCTTGGTCTTCAATCTTTGTTAATCCTACGTACGATAAGCACCAGTTGTCCATGGAGCGACGTCGGCTGGGCTGGTCTTGGCCATGCGCCGGCCAGATGCGTCCGACAATGACCCGGCACACCAGCATGGCCGTGCTGCACGCGTAGAGCAACGATGCGGCTCTGGCGTGACTGGCGCCGCTGCAGGCAGCCGTGGTGCCCGACGGGCCAAGTTTGCAGGTGGCAACGCCGGCACGCCAATGACGCCGACCATGGCGCTGGCGGCCGGCGGCACTGGAAGCGCATCATCTCGTTGCCGTGCGCGCGGCCGGCCGCCCTGGCTTCCTCGAACCGCTCCAGAGCAGCATCAACGAGCCGCGCGTCAAGGTGTGCATCTTGCACGGTATTGCCACCTCGCGGACTAGCACCGGCCAACAAGCGCGACGAGGTGATGCTCGCGGCGACCACGCGGTGGACCAGAGGTCGATGGCTCCCGACCCGCAGCGTAGAGGTACGGGGCGCGCGCAGCCGCAACAAGGTGAGACTTCTGGGCGACCGCGCGTGGAGGTGCTGGATGTCGAGGGGATCAACCTTGGCGCAAGAGACCTGGGAACAGGAGAATCACAAAGAAAAATCAAAAAATTGACCTTGCAATGAACACTGGATCTGGATCGGGTACACAACATGTACAAGAAAAATCAACACAGTGTAGTGAATCAGATCTACAAAAATTGACCGGAAATATGAGATCTGGATCGGGATTGGGACCATCCGACCATGTAAAAAAAACATGCGATTTGGAGGGAAGCACAGCACAGAAGAAATCATGGAGAGAGATACCCAAACAAATCGAGATCTGGACTAAACAAAACGGGTGGAGATCAGCAGAAAAATCAATGGAAAAAAGAACGCCATCCTAGCCTCCTAACTTCGCGGGGCTCGCCGTCGATTTGTTGCTGGCGGTGGGAGCCCTGGAGCAGCGGGCCGGCGGTCGAGCTGGATGCTAGGGAGGTTGGTGGTGGGTGCGGTCGTGGTATGGGAGGGACAGTCCGTATGGGAGTGGGTGGGGATATGGTGGTCGCGATCCGGTAGGTTTGAGAAAAGTAGAGGCGCTAGGAGGTAACGGAGACTGCACGGCGTTAAACAGATCCACGGTAGAAAATATCCCATAGGATGGTCTGATGGTGAGATGAGGGAAGTCTCCGTTACCTCCTAGCGCCTCTACTTTTCTCAAACCTACCGGATCGCGACCACCATATCCCCGCCTCTACTTTTCTGTGCAAGGTTGGAGCGGGAGGGGTGAATGCCATTTTCTATTAATTAGCTAGTGCACGCCATGCGGAGGGTTCAAATTTCAAACAGTCCCAGACTACCAGGGACTGAGAATCTGACATCCTCCTGCCATAATGAAAACAAGCACGTCTCACATCAAAAAGAGGACGGCTGGGTAACGGTGATAGACGGACGCACGGATCTTTATGCTCGATCTAACGATGACCACCGCGTGGGTAGCTAGCACCCCGGGTAGAAAATCCGCGTCGTAGTATATATATAGGTATAGATTAGATCTTGTTGTCCTGTAAAATTATTTGAACAAACTTCTAGCCACACCATATCATTTACCTTTTATGGAACCAATGAAAAATTTGGAATATACCAAATACAAATAATTCTTTTAAAAATGCACATAATTACCATGTGTGGATGTTTGGACCATCTCTATTCACTAAAAAAATAATTTGATAGGCAGTGGCTCATCAGCACACTCATCAGCACAATGTTGTGACTTAAATTTGTTTTCAAATTGTCCAAGTGCTTAATTCACGGTTATTTAAACGTGCTACAATCTGCAAACCCCATCATACCAGTTACATAGTGCTAAAATGCACTATAGGCGGCGCGGCGAAGCGCGCATGTCCATCTAGTAGACCATTATTGCTGACATGACCAACCAAGTAGTACTACTCATTATACATACACACAACGTCTGTCGGATAGTCCGATTGTAATTTAGGCTGCCGCTGACAGAGGCTTTCTCTTGTAACTGACCATAACCTTCCCCTTGGGCCCCGGCATGACGACGTTCCAATCCGTCTCCGGGAGCGGCGACACCATCTCCATCTGAAAGTTCCTCAGCAAGTGGCTCCATATGACCTTGATCTGCATGTACGCGAAAGCCTCGCCGACGCAGGCATGTCGCCCGCCGCCGAACGCCGTGTACGCAAACGCGCCGGCGCCGGCGTCGGTTCCGTCGTTCGCGCCTCTGCCGGGAACTCCGAACCTACCCGGGTCGTACCTCTCCGGGTCCCCGTAAACGTACGGCAGACTGTGGTGGACCACCAGGGGGCTTGCAACCGTGCTCCCCTCGGGTACCTCGTACTCCTCTCCCTCCCTGGTCCGCACGACGAAGCTCCGGCGCGCGTGGCGCAGCAGCACCATCGCAGGCGGGTGCAGCCGCAGCGTCTCCTTGACGCAGCGGTGGAGGGCCTCCATCTCTTGGAGGACCTCGTAGTCGACGTGGCCCCCATGCCTCGCCACGATCCGCTCCTGCTCCCGGACGGCGGCGCGCAGGTGCACGACGTTGTCGTCCGCGAGGAGGCGCGCCCCGGTCCACGTGCCCGTGCTGGAGCTCGTGTGCTGCCCCGCGAACAGCGCCGAGACCAGCATCCCCACCACCTCCGTCTCCGTCGTGCTGCGGCCGTCCTTGTACCGGGAACCGATCAGGCACTGCAGCATGTCGTCGACGTCGTTGGTGTTTCCGCCGCCAGACTCGGACATGCATGCTTTGCGGGACCTGACGATGTCGGAGAATATCTCGCCGAGCCTGGCGCGGGCCATGTCACGTCTCCGATGCGCCGGGATCGGCAGGTGCGGGAACATGATGGTGACGAGGCGCATGCCGTCGTTGAGCTCGCGGAGGTGCGTTGCCACCTCGCCCAACATCTTGGAGCGGACCTCCTCCCCGAACAGGCACCGGCTGGCGACGAGCGTCACCAGGTGCTCTAGCTCCTGCTTCAAGTCAACCGTGCCTGATTGTCCCCATCTCGCAAAGTACTCCTGCGTGAAAAGCATTGTTGATTTGCATGTCGCAACAGTCAAAATTAGGCGAATGAGAATGTGATTTAGCATGGTCTACCTCGACTTCGCGAACCATGAGGCCGGCATATGTCCTGAGCTTGGCCGGCTTCATGGCGTCACCGAAGAAGCGGAACTGCTCGCGCCGAGTGGCAAAATCGACGTCGAAGGCGACACCGGGGCCGAAGGTGGGGATGGTGAACTGGGAGACCTCGTCCTGGCTGATCTCCGAGTCCAGCCCTTGGTAGAAATGGCTCGACACGTCTGGTCCAACAAGAAAGGTCACCTTGCGATGCAACAATCTCACCGTGAACACGCTGCCCATCTCCGCGTGGGCATCGCGGATCACTTGCAGAGGGCCCTTGGCGAGAAGCGCCGGGAGAACCCCTAGGAGGGGAGACCCGGTGGCCACGGGCGGTGGAGGAAGAGATCGTCGTCTGGTTGTTTGGTAGGCAGTAGTTTGTTGTCGTGCTATCTTTGTCGACACAATCGTGATGAAGACGACTAGCCAAATAATGACACTTGCTAATTCCATGTTTGCAATCCGGCCAGACAGGATGCGGTGGATGGTAGTGGAGTGCTGTAACAACATGGTAAGGTGGGTGAGTACTGAGCAGACTGTTCGCTTCATCAATCACTTCTTCAAACTGCTGTAGTCACACCCCAAAAGGGATTTGCTAGTATCTAACTCCGTTCTCTGTTATGTCCTACGACATTTAATTTGCATCGTGATTCACGCTAGTGATGATTTATAACATAGGTTGCAACTGAGATTTGATGACATTAGTTCTCAGCCGACTGAGAAAACATTTTAATGATTCTAAAGCGTGTTTTTTTTAAAAAAAGATTGCCATTTTTAGTGTGTTTTCAAAATTTATTTGCTTCCACAGACCCAAACTTTCTGCAATACGTGAATTCTTTGCCCAAAAAAAACGCGAAAACCCTATGAGCCATCCAATTTTCAGGGCATTATGTTGTTAACATCATCGACAAACAACAAAAAGTTTATATAAGCTGTTTTTTATGCTTCCATAAAGAAGATGTATCTTGCCAACAAATGTAATATATATAATAGCCCACAAGGATTGTTCTCGGTTAAGGATCGATACATATACTCGCAAGAGAATTTTTTTGCTAGACGTGGAACATTTTCAGCTGGAGTACTGCTCCCCACATACGAAAATACTGCCTGGGTACCAGCGCATGCAAAAAAATCAGTAATTCAAAGAAAGGTCAAAAATTATGAATCTATTTTATAATCAAAGATGATCATGCATTGTATTCGTATAAGAAGATCCACTATGGAATGGCGTCTATTGTTTCCTGGATCAAAAACAGACTTAAAACACCCTATATACAAGTACTATTCATGTTATGTCATCATAAAGTTGTTCTTTTTGGTCCTGAAGTCAATGGGAATCATTTTTTGGCCAAATATTTTTACACGAGTACTATTATTGGATCCAACATATTCACATCGTGCTAGATATCTTATCTGAAATGAATGGAAACTATATGATTTTAGTTGTCACACTATTTATAAACACAGTGGTTTACATACGACGGTACTCTAGCCAAAATATTATTTACACATAACTTGCATCAATCAGACATATATGTATATCTTTTCAACGGAAGCATGACATATACAAGCATGTATGCATAGATAGGATATACAGCAAGGGTTTCACTTGGGCTTACAGCGCTAACAGCTACTTCTGGTCTTCAGCGGGGATTATATGCCAAAGTGAAGCGCAAATGCATCCAGGATGTATGTTCAACCGAGGAACTCTTTGCCGGGCTGCCTCTGAGCTACCTGGCGAGATGATGCACGGTGAAATGAAGAAACTAGGAAGCGGACAGGTATTTATAGAGGAAGGTGGACCCAGTAATTTAATTGTGCCTTTGTCAATGTGTATACTTGGAGTCTGCAGGGACATGAGAAACCAACCACGCATACCTAAAATAGAAAAAAAAAAGATTAGCCTAGCCCCCTTCAGCTCCCCTTGAGAGTCACCATATAATCCCCGGCTCGTTCCCCGCTCCTCTCCGTCGGCGCTGCGGGACGACATGAAGACAGATGCGTAGCACGGGATGTGCAGAGTAGCTGCAGGTTTAGGTGTAGGGTTAGGGTTTGTTTGGTGTATGCGCAGGTGGCATATGGTGTGATGCCATTCTGGAGCTCGTCCTTGGCGCCAGAGAGCGGTGCTGAGGTGGAAGACTTGGTTCCCCATTAGACGTCCATGGAGGACGGAGGCAGAGATCAAGTTCGGCCGGAGCTCCCCAATAAGCCTGCAGTCTGTTGCCGAGAAGATTTTCATGGATTTGTTGATTCCTCCTTCTCTTCTTCTCATCGAGGTGATGGTGGAGGAGATTGGTGAGGTGAAGCTTTGTGGTCATCTGCAAGGCGGGGAAGTTCAGGTGCTGCACACTTCGGGAGCGCATCCTCGGCGGCCCTTAGACGGCCTACTGTCTACCTGCCATCGACTCATATGGCCGAATGGCGGCCGGTCCAAGCTATGATGTATGTGTCTGGTCTTCGGATCTTTTGATGGCGTCATCTCACCTCTAACCTCCTGGCCGGCGTGCCAAAGGGGAGGCCCTTCAGCTCCAGCATCGCGGCGTTCTTCGTTGACTTCGTCCCAAGTGGTCTCGTCCCGGCAACCGAGTGGCTGGCCACGACTGGAAGCTTCGACGCGAGCTCGGTGGTGATGGACTTGATTGTTGTTCTCATCTTTGTTGTAGGGTCCTATTTGTAAAAGAGGAGGACTTAGCTACAGCTATCGTTTTCTTGACAGTCCTTTATGTAATTTCTATCACCACCGATCATTATTAATGCAGCATCGGGTCCTTCGGACCCTTCTGGGTTCAAACAAAACACACCTAAAATAGTACCAGGTGATTAATTACCCCTGGTTAGGATGGAGTAGGTAGGGTTGCAATGCGGTGTCCCGCTTAATCCCGCAAAATCAAAATTAAGGCAAACTGTAGCATTAGATTTGGACAAAAAATTTCATCCCGCAAACCGTCTAGTGTTACATGCTTATAATTGTTATCTTTGACAATCAAGTTTAATGTGCCTTGAGTTTAGCCGATCCAAGGATCATATACCCTTGGGTGAAAAAGCTCTTCGGCCTTCTCGTCGCTCCCCGCGGGTTATGTAACCCTAGTGCCCAAGCCTCCCTCTCTCCTCGCCTCCCTAGCCGTCTTCGTCGGTGCAGGCCGCCAGGCAAAGCCCACAGGGTGTCGGCGGCAGCAGAGGTGCTCCTACCCATGTGTTTGGAGGGGGGCCCGGGGTCCTCTCGGCCGGCGGTGGTGCTCCTCGGTCAATGGAGGTTCCGGCGGTGACAAGTCTTCTCGGGCGGCGGGATGGTGACGGTGTGGCTCATTGGCGGCGAGGCGCGCGGTGGTGCCCTCCCGATTTGGGGCTAGGCGGGCAGGCCCCGGGCAAAAAATTGTTGCCTCCGGCGGGCAGGCGGGCAGGGGGGTGGCCTAGCCGAAGCTGCGGTGGTTGGGATGGCGGCGTGATGTCTACTCACGCTTCCTTTCCTGTAGACAGTGTTGGGCCTTGATGTCTACTCACGCTTCTTTTCCTGTAGACAGTGTTGGGCCTCCAAGAGCAGAGGTTTGTAGAACAACAGCAAGTTTTCCCTTAAGTGGATCACCCAAGGTTTATCGAACTCAGGGAGGAAGAGGTCAAAGATATCCCTCTCAAGCAACCTGCAACCACAAAGCAAGAAGTCTCTTGTGTCCCCAACACACCTAATACACTTGTCGGATGTATAGGTGCACTAGTTCGGCGAAGAGATAGTGAAACAGGTGGTATGAATGTATATGAGCAATAACGGCACCACAAAATAGCTTGATGCTACAACTGGCGTATGGTTGATGGTGGTGATATTGCAGGCAGTACAGATGCAGTAGAACAGTAAACAAGCGATGATTGCAGTATTTGGGAACAAGGCGTAGGGATTATACTTTCACTAGTGGACACTCTCAACATTGATCACATAACAGAATAGATAAATGCTATACTCTACACTCTCTTGTTGGATGATGAACACCACTAATTGTGTAGGATTACACGAACCCTCAATGCCGGAGTTAACAAGCTCCACAATATTCGATATTCATGTTTAAATAACCTTAGAGTGCACGATAGATCAACACAACTAAACCAAGTACTAACATAGCATGCACACTGTCACCATCACACTATGAAGGAGGCATAGATCACATCAATATTATCATAGCGATAATCAACTCCATAACCTACAAGAGATTATGATCATAATCTACGACAAAAACTACACGATGCACCCACTTTCACCATTACACCGTGCAGGAGGAATAGAGTACTTTAATAACATCACTAGAGATACAAAACACATTACAATCATAAAGGGATATAAATAAGCACTTCAATATGCTATTCATAACAGTGAATAAGTATTCTGTGAAATATAGCCTAAGAGACCCACACGGTGCACACACTGTCACCTTTACACACGTGGGACAAGGAGTCTCCGGAGATCACATAAGTAAAATCCACTTGACTAGCATAATGACATCTAGATTACAAGCATCATCATATGAATCTCAATCATGTAAGGCAGCTCATGAGATTATTGTATTGAAGTACATAGAGAGATTAACCACATAGCTACCGGTACAGCCCTTAGCCTCGATGTAGAACTACTCCCTCCTCATGGGAGACAACAGCGGTGATGAAGATGGCGGTGGAGTCGATGGAGAAGCCTTTCGGGGGCACTTCCCCGTCCCGGCGGCGTGCCGAACAGACTCTGTCCCCAGGATCTTGGCTTCGCGATGGCGGCGGCTGGAAGGTTTCTCGTACCGTGGCTTATCCGTCTCGATGTTTTAGGTCGGGGACCTTTATATAGGCGAAGAGGCGGGTCGGAAGGTCGACGAGGCGGTGTCACAGTAGGGCGGCGCGGCCCACACCCTGGCCGCGCCAGCCTGGTGTGTGGGGCCCCAGGCACCTCGGCGGCTCTCGGGTGTTGGAAGCTTCGTGGGAAAATAGGATCTTTGGGCGTTGATTTCGTCCGATTGAGAATATTTCCTTACTAGGATTTCTGAAACCAAAAACAGCAAAAACAGGAACTGGCACTTCGGCATCTTGTCAATAGGTTAGTTCGGAAAACGCATCAAAACGATATAAAGTGTGAACAAAACATGTAGGTATTGTCATAAAACAAGCATGGAACATCGGAAATTATAGATACGTTGGAGACGTATCAGCATCCCAAGCTTAGTTCCTACTAGCCTCGAGTAGGTAACGATAACACAAATAATTTCTGAGGTGACATGCTACCATCATAATCTTGATCAACATTATTGTAAAGCATATGACATGAATGGTATGATCTGAAGCAAAAGATTGCTAACAAAGATAATGACTAAACAAATGAATCATATAGCAAAACTTTTCATGAATAGTACTTTCAAGACAAGTATCAACAAGACTTGCATAAGAGCTAACTCATAAGCAATAAATTCAAAGTAAAGGCATCGAAGCAACACAAAGGAAGATATAAGTTTCAGCGTTGCTTTCAACTTTCAACATACATATCTCATGGATAATTGTCAACAGAGTAATATGATGAATGCAAATAAGCAAGTATGTAAGAATCAATGCACAGTTGACACAAGTGTTTGCTTCTAAGATGGAAGGAAATGGGTAAACTGACTCAACAATAAAGTAAAAGATAGGCCCTTCGCAGAGGGAAGCAGGGATTAAATCATGTGCTAGAGCTTTTCAAGTTTTGAAATCATATAGAGAGCATAAAAGTAAAATTTTGAGAGGTGTTTGTTGTTGTCAACGAATGGTAATGGGTACTCTAACTACCTTATCAACCAGACTTTCAAGAGCGGCTCCCATGAAGGATGTTATCTCTACCAGCAAGGTAGATCATCCCTCTTCTCTTTTGTTTACACATGTACTTTAGTTTTATTTATTAGATGACACTCCCCCAACCTTTTGCTTACACAAGCCATGGCTAACCGAATCCTCGGGTGCCTTCCAACATTCACATACCATGGAGGAGTGTCTATTTGCAAAATTAAGTTGCTTACCTGATAGATCAGGGCAAAACACGTGAAGAGAATTATTAATGCAAGTCAATTAATTGGGGCTGGGAACCCCATTGCCAGCTCTTTTTGCAAAATTATTGGATAAGCGGATGAGCCACTAGTCCATTGTGAAAGTCTCAGAAGTAAATGACAAGATCGAAAGATAAAACACCACATACTTCCTCATGAGCTATAAAACATTGACACAAATAAGAGATAATAGCTTTTGAATTGTTTAAATGTAGCACATGAAGTATTTACTTGGAATGGCAGAAAATACCACATAGTAGGTAGATATGGTGGACACAAATGGCATGGGTTTTGGCTCAAGGTGTTTGGATGCACGAAGCATTTCCTCTCAGTACAAGGCTTTGGCTAGCAAGGTTGTTTGAAGCAAACACAAGTATAAACCGGTACTGCAAAACTTACATAAGAACATATTGCAAGCATTATAAGACTCTACTGTCTTCCTTGTTGCTCAAACACTTTACCAGAAAATATCTAGACTTAGAGAGACCAATCATGCAAACCAAATTTCAACAAGCTCTACAATAGTTATCCACTACTAGATTTAACTACATGATGCAAGAGCTTAAACATGATCTATGAGAGCTCAAAACAATTGCCAAGTCTCAAATTATTCAAGACCATATGAAGCATTTTCTGATTCCAACAAAATAACAACAAGTGAAGCGATCAACTTTCGCCCTTGAACATTAAAAGTAAGAATGAAGAACACTAGTGTTCATATGAAAAAGCGGAGCGTGTCTCTCTCCCACATGAGCATGAATTTATTCAGAGAATGAAAATAACAAAACGAAAATAAAAGCACACAGACGCTCCAAGTAAGTACATAAGGTGTAACGGAATAAAAATATAGTTTCACTAGAAGTGACCTGATAAGTTGTCGATGAAGAAGGGGATGCCTTGGGCATCCCAAGCTTAGATGCTTGAGTCTTCTTAAAATATGCAGGGATGAACCACGGGGCATCCCCAAGCTTAGACCTTTCACTCTTCTTGATCATAGTATATCATCCTCTTCTATTGATCCTTGAAAACTTCCTCCACACCAAACTTCAAGCAAACTCATTAGAGGGTTAGTGCATAATAAAAATTCACATGTTCAGAGGTGACACAATCATTATTAACACTTCTGGACATTGCACAAAGCTTCTGAAAGTTAATGGAACAAAGAAACTCATTCAACATAGTAAAAGCGGCAATGCGAAATAAAAGGCAGCTGTCAAAAACAGAACAGTCCGTAAAGACGAATTTGGCAGGGGCACTTAACTTGCTCAAACGGAAAAACTCAAAACTAATGAAAGTTGCGTACATATCTGAGGATCACACACGTAAATTTGCAGATTTTTCTGAGTTACCTACAGAGACTTCTGTGCGAATTCGTGACAGACAAATCTGTTTCTGCGCAGTAATCCAAATCTAGCATCAACTTTAACATAGAGACTTTACTTGGCACCAAAAACATGATAAGGAGAGGTTTCTACAGTAGTAAACAACTTCCAAGACTCAACAAAACAAAAATTGCTGTAGTAAAATAAACACATGGGTTATCTCCCAAGAAGTTCTTTCTTTATAACCATTAAGATGGGCTCAGTAATTTCAAAGATACTCTCGCAAGAATTAAGATTTGAAGCAAAAGAGAACATCAAGAAGCAAATTCAAAGCACATTTAAGCCTAACTCACTTCCTATGAAAAGGAATCTTGTACACAAATAAATTCATGAAGAACAAAGTGACAAGCATAGGAAGGCAACACAAGCGCAATTTCAAGATTCTCAACATAAAGAGGTGAAACATAATATTATTAAGATGCATATAACCATGTTTCCCTCTCTCATAATAACTTTCAGTAGCATCATGAACAAACTCAACAATATAACTATCACATAAAACATTCTTGTCATGAGCCACATGCATAAAATTATTACTCTCCACATAAGCATAATCAATTTTATTATTTGTTGTGGGAGCAAATTCAACAAAGTAGCTATCATTATTATTCTCATCAAGTGTAGGAGGCATAGTATAATCATAATAAAATTTACTCTCCATAGTAGGCGGCACCAAAAGACCACTATCATTATAATCATCATAAATAGGAGGCAAAGTATCATCAAAGAAAATTTTCTCCTCAATGCTTGGGGGACTAAAAATATCATGCTCATCAAAACCAGGAAATAATCAATGTCTTAACTTAGGAAATAGAATAAGAAGCTCACTGTTGCTTTCCATTATGCCTAACTAGTGTAAACAAGAAACCAAAAGATGCAATTGCAGGATCTAAAGGAAATACCTTCGAGCACTTACAACGGCAACAGAAAATAACTTAGTTACAGGACCGGAGTATGAGTGCCTTTACCTTTCCTCCCGCGGCGCCAGAAAATAGCTTGATGTCTACTCACGCTTCTTTTCTGTGACAGTGTTGGGCCTCCAAAGCAGAGGTTTGTAGAACAGCAGCAAGTTTTCCCTTAAGTGGATCACCCAAGGTTTATCGAACTCAGGGAGGAAGAGGTCAAAGATATCCCTCTCAAACAACCCTGCAACCACAAAGCAAGAAGTCTCTTGTGTCCCCAACACACCTAATACACTTGTCGGATGTATAGGTGCACTAGTTGGCGAGAGAGTGAAATACAGGTGGTATGAATGTATATGAGCAATAGTAACGGCACAGAAAATAGCTTGATGCTACAACTGGCGTATGGTTGATGGTGGTGATATTGCAGGCAGTACAGATGCAGTAGAACAGTAAACAAGTGATGATTGTAGTATTTGGGAACAAGGCCTAGGGATTATACTTTCACTAGTGGACACTCTCAACATTGATCACATAACAGAATAGATAAATGCTATACTCTACACTCTCTTGTTGGATGATGAACACCACTAATTGTGTAGGATTACACGAACCCTCAATGCCGGAGTTAACAAGCTCCACAATATTCGATATTCATGTTTAAATAAACTTAGAGTGCATGATAGATCAACACAACTAAACCAAGTACTAACATAGCATGCACACTGTCACCATCACACTATGAAGGAGGCATAGATCACATCAATACTATCATAGCGATAATCAACTCCATAACCTACAAGAGATTATGATCATAATCTACGACAAGAACTACACGATGCACACACTGTCACCATTACACCGTGCAGGAGGAATAGAGTACTTTAATAACATCACTAGAGTAGCACATAGATGAATAGTGATACAAAACACATTGCAATCATAAAGGGATATAAATAAGCACTTCAATATGCTATTCATAACAGTGAATAAGTATTCTGTGAAATATAGCCTAAGAGACCCACACGGTGCACACACTGTCACCTTTACACACGTGGGACAAGGAGTCTCCGGAGATCACATAAGTAAAATCCACTTGACTAGCATAATGACATCTAGATTACAAGCATCATCATATGAATCTCAATCATGTAAGGCAACTCATGAGATTATTGTATTGAAGTACATAGAGAGATTAACCACATAGCTACCGGTATAGCCCTTAGCCTCGATGGAGAACTACTCCCTCCTCATGGGAGACAACGGCGGTGATGAAGATGGCGGTGGAGTCGATGGAGAAGCCTTCGGGGCACTTCCCCGTCCGGCGGCTTGGAACACAGAACTCTTGTCCCCGGATCTTGGCTTCGTGATGGCGGCGGCTCTGGAAGGTTTCTCGTGCCGTGGCTTATCAGTCTCGATGTTTTAGGTCGGGACCTTTATATGGCGAAGAGGCGGAGTCGGAAGGTCGACGAGGCGGTGACACAACCGCCCGGGTGTGTGGGGCCCCAGGGCTCCCCTGCAGCGGCTCTCGGGTGTTAGAGCTTCGTGGGAAAATAGGATGCTTGGCGTTGATTTCGTCGATTAGAGAATATTTCCTTACTAGGATTTCTGAAACCAAAAACAGCAGAAAACATGAACTGACACTTCGGCATCTTGTCAATAGGTTAGTTCCGGAAAACGCATCAAAATGATATAAAGTGTGAACAAAACATGTAGGTATTATCATAAAACAAGCATGAAACATCAGAAATTATAGATACGTTGGAGACGTATCAAGCCTCCAAGAGGAGAGGTTTGTAGAATAGCAGCAAGTTTTCCCTTAAGTGGATCACCCAAGGTTTATCGAACTCAGGGAGGAAGAGGTCAAAGATATCCCTCTCAAGCAACCCTGCAATCACGATACAAGAAGTCTCTTGTGTCCCCAACACACCTAATACACTTGTCAGATGTATAGGTGCACTAGTTCGGCGAAGAGAGTGAAATACAAGTAGTATGGATGTATATGAGTGGTAATAGCAATCTGAATAAAATATGGCAGCGAGTAAACATGCAAGAACAGTAAGTAAGCGGTGTTTGCAGTATTGGAAACAAGGCCTAGGGATCATACTTTCACTAGTGGACACTCTCAACGTTGATCGCATAATAAATAATAACTTCTCTCATTTGTGCTACATACACTCTTTTGTTGGATGACAAACACCATTCGTTGTGTAGGGCTACAAGAGCTCCCTCAAGCCGGAGTTAACAAGCGCCACAACATTCGGCATTCATATTTAAGTAACCTTAGAGCATAATAGATCTTTGCAAAATAAACCAAGAACTAACATAGCATACACAGTGTCCACATTACGCTACGAAAGGAGGAATAGATCACATCAATACTATCATAATGATAATTAACTCCACAACCTACAAGAGATCGTGATCATAACCTACGACAAGAACCACATGATGCACACACTGGCACCTTTACACCATGCAGGAGGAATAGACTACTTTAATAACATCACATGAGTAGCACATAAACTAGTAGCGATACAAAGCTCATCATATGGATCTCAATTATGCAAAGCAATTCATGAGATCATTGTATTGGAGTACAGAGAGAGAGATTAACCACATAGCTACCGGTACAGCCCTTAGCCTCGAGGGAGAACTACTCCCTCCTCATCATGGGAGACAGCGATGGCGATGAAGATGGCGGTGGTGTCGATGAAGAATCCTTCCGGGGGCACTTCCCCGTCCCGACGGCGTGCCGGAACAAAGACTCCTGTCCCCCAGATCTTGGCTTCGCGATGGCGGGGGCTCTGGAACTTTTCTCGTATCGTGGCTTATTCGTCTCGAAGATTTAGGTCAGGGACTTTATATAGGCGGAAGGGAAGCCTCGGAGGGGGCCTGGTGGAGCCAGACCATAGGGGGCGCCCCCCCGGGCCGCGCGCCCTGTTATTGGTGGCCTTGGCCCCTCTGGTTCCTCTCGGGTGTTGGAAGCTTCGTGGAATTCTAAGATGTTGGGCATTGATTTCGTCCAATTGAGAATATTTCCTTACTAGGATTTACGAAACCAAAAACAGCAAAACAGGAACTAGCACTTCGGCATCTCGTCAATAGGTTAGTTCCGGAAAATCCATCAAAACGATATAAAGTGTGAACAAAACATGTAGGTATTATCATAAAACAAGCATGGAACATCAGAAATTATAGATACGTTGGAGACGTATCATCATCCCCAAGCTTAGTTCCTACTCGCCCTCGAGTAGGTAAACGATAACACAAATAATTTCTGAAGTGACATGCTACGTACCAACACAATCTTGATCAACATTATTGTAAAGCATATGACATGAATGAAGTGATTCAAAGCAATGATCTATAGTTTGCTAACAAATAGATAACATATAGCAAAACTTTCATGAATAGTACTTTCAAGACAAGCATCAATAAGACTTGCATAAGAGCTAACTCATAAGCAATAAATTCTTAGTAAAAAGCTTTGAAACAACACAAAGGAAGATATAAGTTTCAGCGGTTGCTTTCAACTTCAACATGTATATCTCATGGATAATTGTGAACATAAAGTAATATAACAAGTGCAATAGGTAAACATGTAAGAATCAATGCACACCGTTTACACAAGTGTTTGCTTCTAAGATAGAAGGAAGTAGGTAAATTGACTCAACATAAAGAAAAAGATAGGCCCTTCGCAGAGGGAAGCAAGGATTACTATTTTTGTGCTAGAGCTTTTATTTTGAAAACATAGAAACAATTTTGTCAATGGTAGTAATAATTCATATGTGCTATGCATAATACTTCCTACAAGTTGCAAGTGTCATGCATAGGGTACTAATAGTGCTCGCACCTTGTACTAATCAGCTCGGATAACACGGATTATCATTGCATGACATATGTTTCAACCAAGTGTCACAAAGGGGTACCTCTATGCCTCATGTACAAGGGTCTAAGGAGAAAGCACGCATTGGATTTCTCGCTTTTGATTATTCTCAACTTAGACATCCATACGGGACAACATAGACAACAGATAATGGACTCCTCTTTTAATGCTTAAGCATTCAACAACAAATAATATTCTCATAAGAGATTGAGGTTGTATGTCCAAACTGAAACTTCCACCATGATACATGGCTTTAGTTAGCGGCCCAATGTTCTTCTCTAACATACATACTCAAACCATTTGATCATGAAATCGCACCTACAGACAAGACGAACATGCATAGCATCTCACATGATATCCAACAAATAAAAAGTTGATGGCGTCCCCGAAACATGGTTACCGCTCAACAAGCAACTTATAAGAATTAAGACACATAACTACATATTCATCACCACAATAGTTTTTAAGCTATTTGTCCCATGAGCTATATATTGCAAAGATAAAGGAATAAAATTTTAAAGGTAGCACTCAAGTAATTTACTTTGGAATGACAGAAAAATACCACATAGTAGGTAAATATGGTGGACACAAATGGCATGGGTTTTGGCTCAAGGTGTTTGGATGCACGAGAAGCATTTCCTCTCAGTACAAGGTTTGGGCTAGCAAGGTTGTTTGAAGCAAACACAAGTATGAAAAGGTACAACAAAACTCACACAAGAACATATTGCAAGCATTATAAGACTCTGCACTGTCTTCCTTGTTGTTCAAACATTTTACCCGAAAATATCTAGACTTAGAGAGACCAATCATGCAAACCAAATTAAACAAGCTCTACGGTAGTTCTTCATTAATAGGTTAAACTACATGATGCAAGAGCTTAAACATGATCTATGAGAGCTCAAACAATTGCCAAGTTACCAAACCATATGCAGCATTTTCTGATTCCAACCAAATAGCAATTTAACGAAGCAATTTCAGCCTTCGCCATGAACATTAAAGCACTATTAAGAACACAAGTGTTCCATATGAAAATGCGGAGCGTAATATCTCCAATATAAGAATGGTGGGATCCAACTTTATTCAAAACAAAATGAAAATAAAAGCAAACCGACGCTCCAAGTAAAGAACATAAAATGTGATGGAATAAAAATATAGTTTCACTAGAAGTGACTGATAATGTTGTCGATGAAGAAGGATGCCTTGGGCATCCCAAGCTTATCTTGAGTCTTCTTAAATATGCAGGATGAACCACCGGGGCATCCCAAGCTTAGACCTTTCACTCTTCTTGATCATAGTATATCATCCTCTTCTCTTGACCCTTGAAAACTATCTACACCAAACTTCAAGCAAACTCATTAGAGGGTTAGTGCATAATCAAAAATTCACACATTCAGAGATGACACAATCATTCTTAACACTTCGGACATTGCACAAAGCTTCTAAAAGTTAATGGAACAAAGAAACTCATTCAACATAGCAAAAGCGGCAATGAAATAAAAGGCAGAATCTGTCAAAAATAGAACAGTCCAAAGAAGAATTTTGGGGGCACTTAACTTGCTCAAACGGAAAAACTCAAAACTAATGAAAGTTGCGCACATATCTGAGGATCACGCACGTAAATTTTCAGATTTTTTGACTCTTCTACGAGAGATCTGCGCGAATTCGTGACAGACAGCAATGCTGTTTCTGCGACGCAATCCAAATCTAGCATCAAATTTACCATAGAGACTTTACTTGGCACAAAAACATGATAAGGAGAGATTGCTACAGTAGTAAACAACTTCCAAGACACAACAAAACAGTAGCAAAATAAACACATGGGTTATCTCCCAAGAAGTTCTTTTTTTATAGCCATTAAGATGGGCTCAGTAATTTTAATGATGCTCTCGCAAGAAATAAGAGTTGAAGCAAAAGAGAGCATCAAGAGAAAAATTCAAAACTCATTTAAGCCTAACCTACTTCCTATGAAAAGGAATCTTGTACACAAATAAATTCATGAAGAACAAAGTGGCAAGCATAGAAAAGCAACACAAGCGCAATTTCAAGATTCTCAACATAAAGAGGGGAATCTTAATATTATTAAGATGCATATAACCATGTTTCCCTCTCTCATAATAACTTTCAGTAGCATCATGAACAAACTCAACAATATAACTATCACATAAATCATTCTTGTCATGAGCCACATGCATAAAATTATTACTCTCCACATAAGCATAATCAATTTTATTAGTTGTAGTGGGAGCAAATTCAACAAAGTAGATATCATTATTATTCTCATCAAGTGTAGGAGGCATAGTATAATCATAATAAAATTTACTCTCCATAGTAGGCGGCACCAAAAGACCACTATCATTG
This sequence comes from Lolium multiflorum, assembly GCA_030979885.1. Classification (NCBI taxonomy): domain Eukaryota; kingdom Viridiplantae; phylum Streptophyta; class Magnoliopsida; order Poales; family Poaceae; genus Lolium; species Lolium multiflorum. The sequence goes on along the minus strand of CM061748.1, from coordinate 80,005,231 downwards.
TAATCATCATAAATAGGAGGCAAAGTATCATCAAAGAAAATTTTCTCCTCAATGCTTGGGGGACTAAAAATGTCATGCTCATCAAAACCAGCTTCCCCAAGCTTAGAATTTTCCATATCATTAGCAACAATGGTGTTCAAAGCGTTCATACTAATATCATTGCTACTAGCATGCAAATAGATTCCTTAGGTTTTTTAATTTTCGCAGCAAACAATCCATGTCTTAACTCGAAATAGAATAAGAAGCTCATTTGCTTTCCATTATGCCTAACTAGTGTAAACAAGAAACCAAAAGATGCAATTGCAGGATCTAAAGGAAATACCTTCGAGCACTTACAACGGCCAGAAAATAACTTAGTTACTGGGACCGGAGTGAGTGCCTTTACCTTTCCTCCCGGCAACGGCGCCAGAAATAGCTTGATGTCTACTCACGCTTCCTTTCCTGTAGACAGTGTTGGGCCTCCAAGAGCGAGGTTTGTAGAACACGAAGTTTCCCTTAAGTGGATCACCCAAGGTTTATCGAACTCAGGGAGGAAGAGGTCAAAGATATCCCTCTCAAGCAACCCTGCAATCACGATACAAGAAGTCTCTTGTGTTCCCAACACACCTAATACACTTGTCGGATGTATAGGTGCACTAGTTCGGCGAAGAGATAGTGAAATACAAGTAGTATGGATGTATATGAGTGGTAATAGCAATCTGAATAAAATATGGCAGCGAGTAAACATGCAACGGAACAGTAAGTAAGCGGTGTTTGCAGTATTGGAAACAAGGCCTAGGGATCATACTTTCACTAGTGGATACTCTCAACGTTGATCGCATAATAAATAATAACTTCTCTCATTTGTGCTACATACACTCTTTTGTTGGATGACAAACACCATTCGTTGTGTAGGGCTACAAGAGCTCCCTCAAGCCGGAGTTAACAAGCGCCACAACATTCGGCATTCATATTTAAGTAACCTTAGAGCATAATAGATCTTTGCAAAATAAACCAAGAACTAACATAGCACACACACTGTCCACATTACGCTATGAAAGGAGGAATAGATCACATCAATACTATCATAATGATAATTAACTCCACAACCTACAAGAGATCGTGATCATAACCTACGACAAGAACCACATGATGCACACACTGGCTCCTTTACACCATGCAGGAGGAATAGACTACTTTAATAACATCACATGAGTAGCACATAAACTAGTAGCGATACAAAGCTCATCATATGGATCTCAATTATGCAAAGCAATTCATGAGATCATTGTATTGGAGTACGAGAGAGATTAACCACATAGCTACCGGTACAACCCTTAGCCTCGAGGAGAACTATCATCATGGGAGACAGTGATGGCGATGAAGATGGCGGTGGTGTCGATGAAGAAGCCTTCCGGGGGCACTTCCCCATCCCGGCGGCGTGCCGGAACAGAGACTCCTGTCCCCCAGATCTTGGTTTCGCGATGGCGGCGGCTCTGGAACTTTTCTCGTATCGTGGCTTATTCGTCTCGAAGATTTAGGTCAGGGACTTTATATAGGCGGAAGGGCAGCCTCGGAGGGGGCCTGGTGGAGCCATACCATAGGGGGGGGCCTGGGCCGCGCCGCCCTATTGTCTGGTGGCCCTGTGGCCCCCCTCTGGTTCCTCTCGGGTGAGCTTCGTGGAATTCTAAGATGGGCGTTGATTTCGTCCAATTAGAATATTTCCTTACTAGGATTTCTGAAACCAAAAACAGCGAAAACAAACTGGCACTTCGGCATCTCGTCAATAGGTTAGTTCGGAAAATGCATCAAACGATATAAAGTGTGAACAAAACATGTAGGTATTGTCATAAAACAAGCATGGAACATCAGAAATTATAGATACGTTGGAGACGTATCACGGCGCGTCCTACAATATTCCGACGGGGGCTTCACGAGCATGGTCAAGATGGGTCTAGGCTCGGTTGAGCCTGGTGTGCCCCTTGTCGGCATATCCGGATGGTTACCACCATTGGCGGTCGAGGTTGTTCCCTCCCGGTGGCCACTATCCCACTGCTCCTTGTTTTCGTGATCCTTCTCGGTCCCGCTAGCCTCGGTTCGTTGGCCGAGATAACTTGATGATGATGATGATGTTTGCAAGGCCATGGTGGCACGCGTTGGTGGATGGTAAGTTTGGTGGAGCACGATGGAGCGTCCGGGGCGGGGTTGCGGGGGTCGGGAGAAATCCTTGTCGGTTTGGTCGACACCAATGCGGTGACGCTCGCGGCCGCCACCCTTCCTTCCTGAAGGGCGTTGGGTGAAACCCTCCTCCCTTGTCCCTGCGTGTACCAGGCAAACCTGGGTCCAGTCTGGCTAGCAGTGTCGTCGTCGCATTCCTTCTTAAAGGTGTTGTTTGGTACGCGACGCTTCAGAGTGCTAGGGGCGTGGTGGGAATTATCCGAAGAGCGCAATGGTTGCAGTACATTTTCGTTTTCGTCCATCCAACATTTTCTACATTAATTTTGCTTTTCTTTTTCTTTTATGTTTTTTAGACGTGTTTGTGCTAAACTGTGCCATGTAGTTGCTATATTAATAATAGCATGGAAAAAAATCTATTTTAAAAATAATCATATACCCTTATCTTGTTCCCGTGAAATTAACGTATACAGGGTATATATTTCTGGATTGAGCTTCGCTGACTTTGCCAGATTGACTTTGCCGTGACTTTGGGTGACTGACATGTGGACCCTTCATTATGTGAGTCCCACTTAACCCCAGTTGTAAGTGACTCAAAATCACTGACTTTGGAATCTGCAAAGTCACCGAAGCACTGTCCTATATTTCTCAGCTTCAGTCGTCTTCACATAATCATACCTGAAAAGCTTGCTCGCTTTATTACTCTAAGTACGGCGACAAGCTCCTTTGTAATATGCCTTGTTTTGCACGCTTTCTTCTACGGTACTCCTACTACTCCATTATTAATACAACGACATAGATTGCATCGCATTACTGCGAGCTAGATGGCTTGAATACAACGAACCTACCACCTACGTGTAGGCACGAACTACCATCCGCCTGACAAGCACCGTCGGCATCCAAACAGTTCGGCGTTGAGATACTGGGAGTTTGAGATTTATTGGCTTTCCCTTTGTATACCGATGTTTACGCATGTGCATTTTTCTTAACAGAAGGCACTGCGAATCCGGCATCATTAGTTTACATTATAAAAGGACAATGATTTGTATCAGCAGGAGGTTGGAACGATCGCGTCTTCCGGATCGTGGGACGTCCGTCTCGCTCCATCGTTTGGTTCCGGTGAAGCCACGTCACATGTAGAGGCAGGTCGAAGGATAGACAACGTGGCAGGGACCCACAATACTGTTTCTACCCTAGCCTTCTGACCACGGTGCTACTATCTTAGATAGTACCATGCATCTTAGAGCATCTCCACTAGTCTCCCCGAGAAGCTCCCACGAGCCGTTTTTTACATTCGGACGGCGAAATTCAGCCCAGTCGCGCCCCCGGTTCCTCGATTTCGTCCGGATTTGGGCCTAAATTCATCCGGCGATCCCACGCCATCCCCGCCCCCCCCCCCCCGGGGCGCATGGGGACTCGGATGAAGCAAAACCAACCACAGCCCACGTGTCTCCTCTTTTCGTCCAGGACTCCCAGGCCATCCTCTTTTCCCAGAAACACCGCTTGGGAGCACACATGGAAATATACTGCCCCCCATGCCAAAAATTGATCCAATCCGGATGAAAATTTCGCCGGATTTGAGCGTGGGGAGCGCCAACGAGTGGGGATGCTCTTAGGCTCACAAAAATGTTAATATGATATGTAATTATGAAGTAGAGATAGGATTAAAATAATATAGGAGGATACCGTCTCATAGCGCATGTTACTAGAAAATTTAATGCTAAATAGATCTTGTACATAGATTTGTATTTGGATTCTACATAACAATAAATTTAGAAGAATATGATACTACTCTATAATACCACTCATTATAGAGATTTTTTTTTGACGTACACTATAGAGATACTACTACCTCCATCCTGGTTTATAGGTCTTGTGCGTATCTCTAGGTTGCTAATTTAACCAAATTTACATAATATATATACTACAAAAATATATTTCATTAGAAAGTTCAGATGTTGTGCTTTCTAATGATATAATTCTTATGGTGTAAAACTTATATTATACTGATCAAATTGACGATCTTGAGATACGTGTAGGCCCTGTAAATCGGGATGGAGGGAGTATCATAGACATGTATCATGTGTATGATACTACTATTATAATACTATGCACTATGATTAGCTTTAGAGCATCAGCTGGAATTATGTATCTAACAAGGAGTTAAGCATTTCTTTCTATTATGTTGATAAAAATACGAATAGGAGAACCAATCTGAGGTTGGGTGGTTAGGAGGGTGGTTGTACCCCAGTGAGTTCAAACCAAGTTTGATCATGTGTCTATAAAGGCGGAATATTCGTTTAGTGGGGGTGACGTTCCCGTCGACAGCGAGACGCCTGTGGTGGCTTCATCAATTTCAAGATCCAATATGTCGGTTTAGTTTTTCGGAGGTGCTCATAGAGGTAGGGTGTGCATGTGTGCGTTCATAGAGGTGAGTATATACGCGTGTATATAAACGTCTGCGTTTGTACTGTGTTTCTAAAAAAAGGTCAATAGTTTAACAGCGTGCTGTGCATGAAAAATTGCGCCAGGTGCTTAAATGAAAAGGACGCGGACCAAAGGAACACCATTTATTGGCTAGACTCTTCAACGCTTGTCATAGCTCTATTTCTATCTAAAAACATTACTTTAAAAATAAGAAATTCAACCATGATTTAAGTGTGTGAACCCTATATATGTTACTGCAAATGAAATGACATACAGATTAAAAATGAGTGAATTATAGCGAACTTTCCAAAAAAAAACACCATTTAGTCAAACATCTTTTTACGATCACATATATTTCATGGTTCTATCCTAGTGCATATAAGGGAGAAGGTAAAATAAAATAGATCAGCGACTCCTGCAGAGACAGGAGTTTAGGAAATGTTTGCATGTTAAAAATTGTCGGAGAACATCCGAAGAGTTTGTCGTAGCCCGCATCAACTCAACGGCCTATCCGTGAAGAAGCAAAGCGCTACAAGAAGCAATAGATGCACAACTTACTACTACGACAAAAGAATTGGCATGATCATGATATGATATTCATGGCATGGCAACGATGATACGATGCAATTTATCTGAATTAAGTGGAATCGAAATCCGAACAAGCAATTATTAGGTTCGAGTTATTTTTCTACCCTGCATATTAAATGTTGTTAAGCATGGCAAGACATGGCATGGGTGAGCTAAGCAAATTTAAATAGACAGGGATAAGATAACAATCCCGCACAATTCCATATTTATGTATTAGGTGAATCGCTATTAACCCGAACAACCACATATGCAATGCGATGCAACATGTGTGATATGATTCAACAAGATAGATAGCACATTTATAAAATATGGTTGTTTAGGGTTGAGGCCTGACGGTATCGAAACAAAGATGATCGTTGGATTGAAATGAAAGTGGCGGATGTCGCCGATGTCTTCGGGTTCGAAGGGGGGGATGATGAAGCCGAAGTCAGTCTACGTATCTGTGAAGGAGATCTTCTCGTTTGCCGTCATTCATCGGTGCGACGAGCCAAGGGCTGTATGATACGTCCATTTTGCATCACTATTTTATATCATAATTTGCTGTTATTCATTGATATATTTCATATTTAGAGATGATACTTATGTTATTTCATCTATTTTGCATGTTTCATGATTATTGGAGAATTATTCACCGGAGTCAGGATTCTGTTGGAAAAAGCACCGTCAGACACCATATTATGAAGATCAACAATTGACGAAAATTATACGAACATCTTATTTTTCCGAAAGCGAAGCCAGCCAAAAGGAGGGACCGAAGGAGGCCGCCATGGGCCCCCCATAGGTCGGCGCGGGCCCAGGGCCTGGCGCGCCTTGTGGGGAGGGGCCCTGACCCCCTTCGGCCGCCTCTCCTTCACGTACTTCTTCGTCCCAAAACCTAAGGCACGGGGATAAGCCAAAATAGACACGGCCGCCTCTGCACGGGGCGGAGAAACACCGAGAGAGAAAGAGCTCTCCGGCGGGCAGGAATCCGGCCAGGAAATTCCCTCCCGGAGGGGGAATCGTCGCCATCGTCACCGTCATCAAGCTGGACATCATTGGGATCATCATCATCATCATCTCCACCATCTACATCGCCATCTCCACCGCTGCACCTCGTCACCGCTGTAACATCTAGGGTTAAATCTTGATTGTTTGATAGGGGAAACTTTCCCGGTGTCGATTAATACTTGTTATTGATGCTATTCAGTGAAACCATTGAACCAAGGTTTATGTTCAGATTGTTATTCATCATCATATCACCTATGATTATGTTCCATATGATGTCTCGTGAGTAGTTCGTTTAGTTCTTGAGGACATGGGTGAAGTCTAAATGTTAGTAGTGAACTATGTTGAGTAATATTTAATGGTTTGATATTTAAGGTGTGGTGTTATTCTTCTAGTGGTGTCATGTGAACGTCGACTACATGATACTTCACCTTTATGGGCCTAGGGGAGTACATCTTGTATTCGTTTGCTAATTGTGGGGTTGCCGAGTGACAGCAACCTAAACCCCCGTTAGGCTCCAGTGCATGAGGGATGCAGGATCTCAGAGTTTAAGTTTGTGGTTAGATTTATCTTAATTACTTTCTTGTATTTGCGGATGCTTGCAAGGGTATAATCACAAGTATGTATTAGTCCTAGGAAGGGCGGTGCATTAGCATAGGTTCACCCACACAACACTTATCAAAACAATGAAGATTAATCAACTATATGAAGCGAAAGCACTAGACTAAAATCCCCATGTGTCCTCAAGAACGCTTGGTCATTATAAGTAAACAAACCGGCTTGTCCTTTGTGCTAAAAAGGATTGGGCTACTCGCTGCAATTATTACTCTCGCATTTTATTTACTTGTACTTTATTTATCTGCTATATCAAAACCCCCTGAAAACTTGTCTGTGAGCATTTACGGTGAATCCTTCATCGAAGCTGCTTGTCACCCTCTCCTAGTTGGGTTCGACGCTCTTATTTATCGAAAGTACCTCGATACACCCCCTATACTTGTGGGTCATCAAGACTATTTTCTGGCGCCGTTGCCGGGGAGTGAAGCGCTATTGGTAAGTGGAATTGGTAAGGAAACTTTTGCGTACCTGATTTTGTTTCTGACTGCTGCTATAAGTCATTATGGAGAGATCCTCCCTTGAATTTCTATTTGGAAATCTACTACTACTGCAACGGTAGCGGATGAGGCGCCAGGTGAGGAGTAATACCATATAAAATACCTATGAAAATTATTGAACGTGTTGTGGATAACCGCTATGAAGAGGATGGAACTGTTCATCCACGGAGATCATTTATTGTTTTTACATGAATTATGAGGTTATTCAAGTGTGCGGGTATTTCAATGGATGAAGTTAGGAAGAAAATATTTGTTATGTCGCTGTCTGGTAAAGCGGCGCATTGGTATAAAGCTATGCTGAAGGATGGGCGTTCTCTTGATTGGAAGGATATTGTGCCTCTATTTTACTCTAAATTCTATCCTCCAAATTCACAAAGACCGAAACCGCATATATAATTTCTGGCCTCATGATGGAGAGAGTATTGCCCAAGCGTGGGGGAGATTGAAGTTTTTAATGCTCAAATGCCCCATTCATGAGCTTCTTTGGTAATATTATCATTGATAATTTCTATCAGACTTTCTTTTCAAGATAAAACCTTCAGGATACTACTTGTTCTGGATCATTCACACGCAAAGAAGAGTTTAAATGGGACCTTCTTGATCGAATCAAAGAAAATACTGAAGGATGGGAGAATGACAAAGGTAGAGTGTCAGGTATAAATTATGATTATGAATGCATTGAAACTTTTATGAATACTGATAAATTTCGTGATATGAGTGCTACATATGGTCTTGACTCTCAAGTTGTTGCAAATTTTTATAAAGCCTTTGCCTCTCATTTTGAATTGCCTAGGAAGAATTTTGATAAGTATCATGAACCTTATAAAGATAAAACTGATTCACCTAAAGGTAAATGTATTGAAATTAAAACTGTTGATCATGTTCTTCCTGAAACTTATATTGAAAAAACTCCTTTCCCTGCTAAAATGAAGGAGTATTCTGTTATAACTAGTGTAGTTAATAAAAGTGCAAAGAAACCCGTAGAACCTGAAGAAAATAAAGAGTTGAACCTGCTTACAATAGTTAAGATCTTGTGACTGAAACGTGGAAGATAGTCATATTATTTTCGTGAAGATGCTTCTAATATTGTTTCGCATCCAATAAGTCTAGGAAAGCCAGTGTTCCTGTGCTCTCTGTTCGAATTGGTGATCATTCCTATTATGGTTTATGCGATATTGGGTGCAAGTATTAGTGCCATTCCTTATGAGCTCTACGACGGAAATCATGCATGAAATTGGTTCTTGTGAACTTGAAGATATTGATGTGGTTATTCGGCTAGCCAATAGAGAAACTATCTCTCCCATTGGTATTGTTCGAGATGTGGAAGTTCTGTGTGGTAAGATTAAATATCCTGCTGACTCTTTGGTACTTGGTTCTGCTGCTAGTAAGTATTGTCCTATTATTTTTTGTAGACCTTTTCTGAATACTTGTGGAGCTATTATAGATTGCAAAAAAGAGAAAATTGTTACTAAATTTGCTGGTGAATCTTATATGTTTAACTTATCTAAATTTTCCAAAACTCCTTATAAAGCTGATTTGCCTAATGATGATTTTAGAGTTGAACAGTGTGCATCTATTGCTCTTGCTCCTAATAATCCTTTTGCAGCAACATTTGGAGGATAGTGAGAGTGAAGTTTTTAGGGAAGAAAGGGATGAGCTTGATGAAATTTTCCTCGTCAACCTATTCTTAAACATGACTTACCGGTTGAAGATTTAGGTGTAACACCACCACCAAAGAAGATCATGTATTTGATTTGAAACCATTACCTGATAATCTTAAGTATGCTTATATTGATGATAAGAAAACATATCCTGTTATTATTAGTGCTAAGCTTTCGGATATTGAGGAAGAAAGGTTATTGGAAATATTGAAGAAACAGAGGAGCTATTGGCTATACTCTTGATGACTTGAAGGGGATTTCTCCCGCTATTTGCCAACATGCCATCAATATAGAAGATGATGCAAAACCTGTTGTTGAACATCAGCGTCGTCTAATTCCTAAGATGAAGGATGTGGTAAGAAATGAGGTATTAAAACTTCTTGAAGCTGGTATTATATATCCTATTGCTGATAGTAGATGGGTTAGTCCTGTGCATTGTGTTCCTAAGAAAGGAGGAATAACTGTTGTACCTAATGATAATGATGAGCTCATTCCTCAAAGAGTAGTTGTACACTACTAGGAAACAGCTATTCAGTGGCGCACCACTATTCCCCATCAGTGGCGCAGCACGGTGCGCCACTATATCATGTCGCTGCCCAACTTGTAACAGTGGCGCACTATACTGTGCGCCATTGAAATGTCTTGTGGTGCGCCACTATTACTCCAAAGGGGTGCGCCACTGTTGTTGAGCAGCAGTGCGCCACTACTGTCTGTTGTTGGTGCGCCACTGCTGCCTCCTGCGGTGCGCCACTGTTACCTCGAGCTGGTGCGCTATTGCTGGTTGTCGAGGTGCGCCACTGTCGTATCTCAAACGTGCGCCATTGCTAGCAGCTTTGGTGCGCCACTGCTACTTTCGAAAGGGATCACCAAGTAGTGCGCCACAGGTTGCAGAGTAGTGCGCCACTGCTACTTTGTGGCCGTGCGCCACTCATGGTCCACCAGTGCGCCACTGCTAGTATTTCGTTTTTATTTTTTGCATTTCTGGCTGGTATTTGTACAGGTTGTATAGAACAGTATAACAACACAAATACAGGATATATAACACATATAAACAACAGCACAGTATATCAATACATAGTTCTTCACATTAGCCTCCATGATTCACAAGATTTCAAATATTAGACGAGTCACGGGGTTACAAAGTCGCAAATGAGCTAGAGTGGTTACACAAGATCGATCATATCTAAAGTACAATCACATAGAAGAGAGCTAGAGTCACTACTAGCACCATCCCGATGATAGTGGTCTTCATCCGGTTCCTCCTCCGCTCCCTCCTCTCTCCCGCCAAATAGCGTGCGTATCTATCTTCGGCCTCCGCTCTAGTGGTGTACCCTTTGTAGTTATTCTGCTAAAACGGTGAACTTTGTCTCGAGCCTCCTCCCAGTCGTTGTAGAACTCAGGAACCTTGCCCTTGTACACGACATACCCGTCATATCTCCACATATATGAACAAGCCAAAGAAACATTAGTGCACGCTCATAGATGTTTGCAACGAATAAGAGCAAACTCAAAAACGATCCAAGTAGTATGAACTAAAAGGCATGCCTCATACATTGTTGGTAGGAACAAATATTAACATTTAGAGAAGGGGTAAGTGAAACCAAGTAGGATGCACAAGGATGATACTTGTGTCATCGCACCAGGTTCACTGCCCCACCCCAGAGAGTTGACCAACCATTATAATCATCGGCCAATGCAATTAAGAAGTACCAATTCAAATAAGAGACAAGTAGCTAGTATGAACTAAATGGAATGCCTCATATTTTGCTGGTGAACAAATATTAACATTCCAAGTGATGGCGTAAGCGAGGCCGGAGTAGGATGCACAAGAGATTGTTATTTGTGCCATCACACCAAGCTCGCTTACGTCTCACCGGAGTGTACTGAGTTGACCGAACATTCTAATCATCGGCATTTTGAGATACCAAAGCAAATGGAATGACAAGGGCCTCATACATTGTTGGTCCAAACAAATATTAACATTTAGGGAAGGTGTTAGCGAGACCAAGTAGGATGCACAAGAGATTGATATTTGTGTCATCGCACCAGGCTCGCTAACGCCTCCCCCAAGTGTAATGACCACAAAATTTAATCATCGGCATTAAAATGGAAGAAAAGCCAATGCAATTAAGAAGTGCCAACTCAAATAAGAGACAAGTAGCTAGTATGAACTAAATGAAATGCCTCATACATTGTTGGTCAAAACAAATATTAACATTCCGGGATGGCGTCAGTGAGGCCAGGTAGGATGCACAAGACATGGATATTTGTGCCATCACACCAGGCTCACTGGCGTCACCCCGGAGTGTACAGTTGACCAACCATTATAATCATCGGCCAATGCAATTAAAAAGTACCAATTCAAATAAGAGACAAGTAGCTAGTATGAACAAAATTAACGACCAAATCAAGTGCGGAAAACGACAGAGCCATATATATAAGTTCACAAACATAGCCGAACTAGTAATTAAACAGACATGCAAGTAAAGTGCTGGATAAAGTTTATTACAACACAATCACGTCTTTAGTTCACACAACTACATAACTAGGCTCGCACATCAAGACTTTCCACTCGGAGCGTGGATAAAACCGCCGCCTTTCTTCAAGCACATCCATGAGCGGTAGTCGTCACCCTGCATTTGGAGCATCGTGTCTATATCACTGTTTGACGGCTGATAGCCGGCGTAGAACTCCCCCGCGCTTCTAATGACATCTTGATGGATGATTTCACAAAACTCTGTTTGGATGCGGAAGAAGTCTTGCTTGATGCCGTCGTCAGGGACCCGCGCCAATTTGTTGGCCCAGTCTCTGAGATGCTCAGGTAGCGTAAGCTGCTGCTGGTCCCGTATGAACTTATTCATGTGATAGAGGGCGTAGTAGGCATCCTTCGTACTAGAAGGCGGCTTCTTGACGCAGGGGAACTTTGTTTGGTGCTTGAACACATGCTTCCCGTACCTAACATTTGGCCTCTCCATGTGGCCTTTCGCTCTGACGTAGCCATTGAGAGCATCATCAAGTACGGCCTTGACATTCGTGTAGTCCGTGCTTGACTTACCGCCGCATCTAAGTATGTGGCCATGGAATGTCTCGGGGTTACGGAGATGAGTGTGCAGGTATTGTCTCTGCGTAGAACACATAATGTTTAAGAACAGGACGATTGAAATCTAGAATAATCACGAGTTAAGACCGGTACGGTGAGGGGGTGACTTACTCGGGAAATACAGGCAGGAGGAGGTTATACTTCTTCTGGTTCGCTAGAAAGAAGCCCTTGAGGTATTCACTCGCGACTGCCCGGTCTCCGGCGGTGGCCAAGTGGACGGCACGCATGTAGAAGGGGTCGGCTATCGCGATGCCCGGGGTGTTGTCTCTAATGATCCGCATCGCCTTGCTGAGCGAGTATAGGCGAATGAAGGTGTAGTGCAGCGGATAACTGTTCAACATGGCGAAGATGTCATCATACCGCAGGAAGATCTTCGCCGCGAAGTCACTATCGACAAAGCCATGTCCCGAGGGCACCTTGGCAATATACACCGGGTATCCATGATCTTTCTCCCTGATACGCCGCTCCTCCATAAACTGAATACCGTCAACCAGAGATCGCATAGGACCGGGTGCAGCATCGTACAATCTTTTAATTAGCATCCGCTCACCCGACACATGCACCCTCGACTCGATATTCTTGGGCACTGGTGGCCCGTCCTGAGCACGGATAGGTGCCGGCTGGCTGGCAGACTTGTCGTCCTTCTTCTTTCTTTTCCGTCCCTTCGGCTTCGTATTTACTGGGACTGCATTCTCCTCTGCGCAAGCCTTCTTTAGTGTGTTAGGACTGATAACACTTCTCACCCCGGCTATAGGCTGAGTCTCGGTGAAGTCGGCAGCTGGAGGCGTCTCCTGAGAACTGAATAGGCGCCGCTTGTTGCAATAGGTTTTCCCCTGGGCGGCAGCTTGAGAGGGTTGGCTACTGAGATCGTAGTCCACCCCAAAATCAAAGTTGCAGTCAAGGTTGGCGAATCTGTCCTCTCCGGACCATCGTTCGGATCTGTGCCATCTGCATGTCCTCATCCTGTGCCATCTGCATGTCCTCATCAGCTGATGGCGGCACCGTTGGGGTGGTCTTGCCATGGCTTGGCACCGGCAGGGCTGGGGGTGTTGTCTGTGGGGTGGTGCCCCTCGCCCCCAAACGAATCTGGCTCTTTGGCCAAACCATGGACCAATTGAAGCAATGCTGGAGGGTAAGGACCTCATCTTCGTCGGCACCATGGGGTTGAAAGGGAGGTAGCACGTCATCGTAGCCGCTAAGCACCCGAACAGTTGAATCCTATACACGTCGGGTTGCATGGGTCTACCGTGTAACTGACGGTTGCTCGGTTGAACGATTTTGGCCTTGGCAACATCGATCAACTCGCCGTTCACAAACTGCAGGAGAGTGCATGGGACGTCGACGGCGGAGCTCTGCGGAAAACATGTAGGGCGTTAGGGATGGCTAGCTAGTCAAAGGCAAGGATATGGAAGTCATTGGCCGAGGGTTGGTTACCGTGATGGCGTCCAGCTCGGCTAAGGTCGAGGCACCGCCGGCGGCGGGCGTGCAACTGATGGAGTGGCCGCTTGTTGGCGCGGTGCCGGGCGGCGTATTATCCGCAGCGACGGGTGCATTGAGCTGAAGTAATGGCGCCGCGGGAGACACCAAGGTTGGCGCCGCGGGAGACACCAAGGTTGGCGCCGCCGGAGCCACCAAGGTTGAGCCACCAATGTTGGCGCCGCCGGAGACACCATTGTTGCCGCTGCGGACTCACCGATGGCTCCACGTTGTGGGAGTTGCTGCCCGTGAAACGGGAACCGGGAGGCCCCTTTTTCCTCCCCTATACCACTCGTCAAGACCGGCAACCAAGGTAGGGATGATGGAGCTAAGCGTCGTGCCCACTTGGTCCTCCACTTGCTGTCGTTGCGTCCTCTGTTGGGTCTCCACGATATGTTGCACTTGTTGCCGCACTTGCTCCTCGACCAATGTCGGGATCTGCGCAACTTGTGCCTTGAGATGTGCGACCTCCTTCTCATCGATGGTGACCTTTTTCTCCCTTTTCCCCGACTTATAGTATCCGACCATTTCATAGAGCATCCTTCGCCGACCACACGACCAGCCGACGTCGGCTTACTCAATGGATCCCTCTTCTTGTGGGCATTCAACGCCCTATTTAAAGTGTTGTCCCAAGGGGCACACTGCGAGGAGCTCGTGGACCCCGCGCCGCTACTAGCTTCCTTTTCACTTTCCGCAGCAACCTCCTTAGCCTACGGGAGGAACATGCATGAACCATATTTAGAAATTTGGATTCATCAATAAGAATGCAACCATAAAGGCGCTAATTAAGCGGGTGCATTCCTTACCAGAAGAGCCTCAAACTCCTTCACCTCCGGAGTGGTGGTGAGCTCCTTTGTTTTCGGGTCAAGACGGTACCGGGCCAGGAGAAAGTTCCTGGTTTGCTTGTTTTTGTATTGCGAGAAGAGGGGCTCGAGGCCGTTCTTCACACGCTCCTCATCCGCGGCGTCCCATTTCGGTTGCGCCACCCTAAAACCGCCAGGACCTAGTTTGTGGGTGCCTAAGTTCAGTTTTCGCATGTCCTTCCCCCACTGACTAGAATCCGACGTTGACTCGCTCTCGCACTTGATCTTGAAATCAGCGTAGTCTTGCTCGGTGATCGAGGGATTTGACTCCTTGATCTTGTCGTAACTCGCACCACTATTAATCATTTTCTTCACTCGGTTCCTCCAACTAGCGAGGGCGGTGCTCATCTTCGTGAGGGCGGCATTGTGCACTTTGTTCCGCATGAGACGCTTTTCTGAGCAGTCCACCGGGAACTCGTATCGTTCGTGCAGCTTCTTGAAGAGGAGGGTGCGCAAATTCGCTCGGTCGGGATGCCTGAGGTTCTCGGTGTTGATCGAGACCGTGCTCCGGAGGATGCACCCGAGTTGGGCAGAGTACCCTTTGACTAAATCAGGGGGCGCCGTTGGATGCCCACTGGCGTTCACTTCGGTGAATGCCTGCTTCACGGTGCTGAGCACATTCGGGCGACGCTCCCTCCGTAGCTTCTTCGGTGCGCCGGTGTCATCCTCGGCGGCACCATCCGTGGTGTCATCCTCGGCGGCACCATCAGTGGTGTCATCCTCGGCGGCATCATCCGCTCGGTACTCTGGATCGGGGCCATCATCCTCGCCGTCGTCGCGGCGAGGTTGTGACTCCATCACCTCCATTTCATCGGTTAGCATCCAGAATGGCTTGCTACCGCTGCCGCCGGCCTCTTCGTTGTTGGCCATGTTCGAACTAAGTAAGAAAAAATGCATAAAATTAGCGCAAGATTTCACGGAAAAATTGGGCATGACCTATGCTAATTTATGGACATATGAGGCCGAAACGGAAATGAATCAACATTTCGGCGATAATGGGCAACTCTGTCGATCCCTGCACAAGAAAATGACACCATATACACACGACAGAAATGTTGACACCACCATATACACACCAGCAACAAAATGCTAGCAGCAGTAGCAACAACAAAATGCACCAGATGGCAAGGAGCATGCAACAGCTAGCTAGCAGCACCAGCTAGCAGCAGCATCAGCATCAACAATAAAATGCACTAAGTGCTTCTCCAGGTGCTGCTCCACAAAAACAATGGATACAATTTAACAAAAGTACACCAATGCCCAAGCTGACAGCAACCTTGTAAACTATGCAAGTAGCAGCAGCAAGCTGAGCAGCCAGTAGCACCATCCAATAGCACCTAGTAGCATGCTAGTAGCAGCCAGCTAGCAGCACCACCAAGCTAGCAGCAACAAGCTATAGCAGCGTAAGTAGCAGGCCTGAAGCAATTACCAGAAGCAGCAATATCAAATGCGCAAGTAACCTAGCAGCAGCTAGAACCAAGCTAGCAGCAACAAGCTATAGCAGCGTAAGTAGCATGCCTGAAGCAATTACCAGAAGCAGCAATATCAAATGCGCAAGTCCGGCTCCAGGAAGAAGACGATGACGCTCCGGGAAGAAGACGACGACGCTCGAGCAGGTCCGGCTCCAAGTCGATGAAGGGTGCTAACGTGTTGAAGATGCGAGGGCGGCGGTCAGGTGCTCAACTCTGCCAGTATCCTAAAACGAGAAGAAGAAATCATCATGAATACTGTCCAAAATGTGAAGAAATAATCATAAATTATCATACTGTGTTCATCATCTTCAAAAATAAATGTACAACAGCAAGCTTCATACTGTGTTACCATATGCTAATATTCCAATAATAGCTGGATCACATTAAGTGTTCCTTAAGTTAGAAGGAATTTAAAAACAGAAATATTGCATATTTTTGTCCATAAAGTTGAAGTGCAATTTCCTTTTAGTGTCCAAATCAACTCTTAAAAGTTGAACACTTCTACATCAAACTCAAATATGCTAGTGATTCTGAAATATATCATTTCACCATGTTCCAAATTCCTAATTAATTCAATAATATGCTGCCAGGGCCAAAGAATCAAGTACATCATATGTTCTTATCAAAAATATATAGTACATCCCTTCACCGAAATCCACTAGCTGTAGAAGTATATACTTAGGGTCCAGGAAATCACTCCTAGGCCAATTAAGTAGAACCAGAAAAGCAAGCAAGGCCACAAGCCAGCCATCAAATAAAGTAACCATGTATAAGCAGCATATCTGTTTAAAGTATGCATATCAACACTTTGCACACTACCAGCAAGCAAACCATGTCAGGGAGCTAGCAAAGTATTCACTTTACACCACAACAAACTTGTTCATGATACTATGGAGTTCAAACTGAGGAACAGAAACATCCATGTATGAATTACTGCACTCTTTCATCACTTAGGGAAAAACACATAGCAGCAGCATAGCAAGCAAGCAAGCAGCACCTAACAACAGCAACCTATCTAGCAGCAGCAACAACCTTAAAAATGACAAGTTAGTTTAGATTTGGCCTATTTCACTCTTAAAGGGTAGCTCTGTATTTTTTTTAAGAAGGAAATGCTCACTGGTCGGTGCACATAGCCATTTATTTATATGTTTTTCCTTCAAATTAAGCAAATAGACATCCTAATTGAAGCAAATGCACCAACATATTCCTAGAATTACACCCAATGGGCTCTATAACAAAATGAATGATTTTACAATGCATTTGTTCTAAAAAATAGAGGATATGTAACCTAGCAGCAGCAAGAACTACCTAGCAACCTAACCAACCTAACAGCAGCAAGAACTACCTAGCAACCTAACCAACCTAACAGCAGCAAGAACTACCTAGCAAACTACATATTCAATCTGTTTTTTTGTTACAACTTTCTATTACAATGATACAATCCCACCAATGAAATGATTTGTCATTCCCTTCCACTGTTACACCTCAACACAAGCTACAAATTAATATCCCTGTAGGTTACAACAAGTAGCGTTTGTGTTCTTTTTTCCCCTTAAATTGAACAAAAATGGAACAATGTATGTGCACCAGTTAGGTCAGAGAGGGAGGGAGGGGAGAGGGGCCTCACCTGCGGAGGGGAGGGGCGTCGCTTAGGGGAGGGATGGTGGCCGGCGGAGAGGAGGGCGTCGCTCAGGGGAGGGGTGGCAGCGCGAGGCAGGCGGAGGTCGAAGAGGGTCATAGACGAGGTCGCCGACGTCCTGCTCCTGCTCCGCGGCGAGCTTGAGAGGATCTGCGTGGGGGAAAGAACGTGAGGCGGGTGGGGATCGAGGTGAATCGAGGGGGAGGCGACCGCCGGCGGGGAGGTGAATCGAGGGGGGCGTACCTGCGCGACGTCGGAGATCAAGATCGAGGGGGTGTCGGTGACGATGCAGAGGAGGGCGTCGCCGGGGTGGCGAGGAGAGGAGGGCGTCGCCGGGGGTCGCTCGTGTCGCCGGTGAGGTGGCGTCGGAGAGGAGGGCGCAGTGGTGAATGGGCGCAGGGCGTCGCCGGCGGAGAGGAGGGCGCAGTGGTGAATGGGCGAAGAAGAGGATCTGGTCGGGACGGGGGAAGAAAGGGGAAATTTCACTAAGTCCCCTGATGCCTTAGCAATAGCGCACCTCTCGGGGTGCGTGATGTCTACGGGTGCTTCTATTCTTGTAGACAGTGTTGGGCCTCCAAGAGCAGAGGTTTGTAGAACAGCAGCAAGTTTTCCCTTAAGTGGATCACCCAAGGTTTATCGATCAGGGAGGAAGAGGTCAAGATATCCCTCTCAAGCAACCCTGCAATCACAAAGCAAGAAGTCTCTTGTGTCCCCAACACACCTAATACACTTGTCAGATGTATAGGTGCACTAGTTCGCGAAGAGATAGTAAAACACAGGTGGTATAGATGGTGGTAATATTGCAGAAAGTAAAGATGCAGTAAAAGCAGTAAACAAGCGGCGTAGAAAATAGCTTGCTGGCGTGGAAAGCAATTCTTTGTGATGGAAACAAGGCCTAGGGATCATACTTTCACTAGTGGACACTCTCAACATTGATCGCATAATAAATAACTCTTTCTCATATGTGCTACATATACTCTTGTTTGATAATGAACACCATTCGTTGCGTAGGATTACACGAACCCTCAATGCCGGAGTTAACAAGCTCCACAACATTCGATATTCATGTTTAAGTAACCTTAGAGCATAATAGATCATTGCAAAATAAACCAAGAACTAACATAGCGCACACACTGTCCACATTACACTATGAAGGAGGAATAGATCACATCAATACTATCATAATGATAATTAAATCCACAACCTACAAGAGATCATGATCATAGCCTACGACAAAATCACATGCACACACTAGTCACCTTTACACCATGCAGGAGGAATAGACTACTTTAATCACACAGTAGCACACAACTAGTAGCGATACAAAGCTCATCATATGGATCTCAATCATGTAAAGCAGCTCATGAGATCATTGTATTGAAGTACATAGGAGAGAGATTAACCACATAGCTACCGGTACAGCCCCGAGCCTCGATGGAGAACTACTCCCTCCTCATGGAGAGCAGCGGTGATGAAGATGGCGGTGGAGATGGCAGCGGTGTCGATGGAGAAGCCGGGGCACTTCCCCGTCCCTGCGTGCCGGAACAGAACTCTGTCCCCCAGATCTTGGCCGCGATGGCGGCGGCTCGGAACTTTTCTCGACCGTGGCTTATTCGTCTCGGGGTTTTAGGTCAGGGACCTTATAGGCGAAAGGGCAAGGTCGGAGGGGCCACCAGACACTAGGGCGGCGCGCCAGGTCCTGGCCGCGCCGCCACCATGTGGGCCCCTGGCCCTACGGGTTCTGGGTGTTGAGCTCAGGGATTCTAAGATCTTCGGTGTTGATTTCGTCCGATTAGAATATTTCATTACTAGGATTTACAAACCAAAAACAGCGAAAACGAGCGCATGGCATCTCGTCAATAGGTTAGTTCCGGAAAATGCATAAATATGACATAAAATGTGTATAAAACATGTAGATATCATCAATAAAGTAGCATGGAACATAAGAAATTATAGATACGTTGGAGACGTATCAGCATCCCCAAGCTTAGTTCCTACTCGTCCTCGAGTAGGTAAACGATAACAATGATAATTAGACGAGTAGGTAAACGATAACAATGATAATTTATTAAGTGACATGCCATCATAACCTTGATCATACTATTGTAAGCATATGAGATGAATGCAGCGATCAAAACAATGGTAATGACATGAGTAAACAAATGAATCATAAAGCAAAGACTTTTCATGAATAGTACTTCAAGACAAGTATCAATAAGACTTGCATAAGAGTTAACTCATAAAGCAATAATTTCATAGTATAGGTATCGAAGCAACACAAAGGAAGATTAAGTTTTAGTTGTTGCTTTCAACTTGTAACATGTATATCTCATGGATATTGTCAACATAGAGTAATATAACAAATGCAATATGCAAGTATGTAGGAATCAATGCACAGTTCACACAAGTGTTTGCTTCTTGAGGTGGAGAGAAATAGGTGAACTAACTCAACATAAAAAAAAGAAAGGTCCTTCAAAGAGGAAAGCATCGATTGCTATATTTGTGCTAGAGCTTTTATTTTGAAAACATGAAACAATTTTGTCAACGGTAGTAATAAAGCATATGTATATTGTAAATTATATCTTAAAAGTTGCAAGCCTCATGCATAGTATACTAATAGTGCCCGCACCTTGTCCTAATCAGCTTGGACTACCGGATCATCGCAATACACATGTTTTAACCAAGTGTTACAATGGGGTACCTCCATGCCGCATGTACAAAGGTCTAAGGAGAAAGCTCGCATTTGGATTTCTCGCTTTTGATTATTCTCAACTTAGACATCCATACGGGACAACATGGACAACAGATAATGGACTCCTCTTTAATGCATAAGCATGTGGCAGATTAATATTCTCATATGAGATTGAGGATATATGTCCAAAACTGAAACTTCCACCATGATTCATGGCTTTAGTTAGCGGCCCAATGTTCTTCTCTAACAATATGCATGCTCCAACCATTAAGGTGGTAGATCTCTCTTACTTCAGACAAGACGAACATGCATAGCAACTCACATGATATTCAACAAAGAGTAGTTGATGGCGTCCCCGAAGCATGGTTATCGCACAACAAGCAACTTAATAAGAGATAAAGTGCATAAGTACATATTCAATACCACAATAGTTTTTAAGCTATTTTGTCCCATGAGCTATATATTGCAAAGGCGAATGATGGAATTTTATAGGTAGCACTCAAGCAATTTACTTTGGAATGGCGGAGAAATACCATGTAGTAGGTAGGTATGGTGGACACAAATGGCATAGTGGTTGGCTCAAGGATTTTGGATGCATGAGAAGTATTCCCTCTCGATACAAGGTTTAGGCTAGCAAGGTTATTTGAAGCAAACTCAAGGATGAACAGGTGCAGCAAAACTCACATAAAAGACATATTGTAAATATTATAAGACTTTACACCGTCTTCCTTGTTGTTCAACCCAATACTAGAAATTATCTAGACTTTAGAGAGACCAAATATGCAAACCAAACTTTAGCAAGCTCTATGTATTTCTTCATTAATGGGTGCAAAGTATATGATGCAAGAGCTTAAACATGAGCACAACAATTGCCAAGTATCACATTATCCAAGACATTTTACCAATTACTACATGTAGCATTTTCTGTTTCCAACCATATAACAATTAACGAAGCAGTTTCAACCTTCGCCATGAACATTAAAAGCTAAGAACACATGTGTTCATATGAACCAGCGGAGCGTGTCTCTCCACACAAGGATGAACTTATTCAAACAAAACAAAAAAAGTAAAAATAAACAGACGCTCCAAGTAAAGTACATAAGATGTGACGGAATAAAAATATAGTTTCACTAGAAGAAACCTGATAAGTTGTCGATGAAGAAGGGATGCCTTGGGCATCCCCAAGCTTAGATGCTTGAGTCTTCTTAAAATATGCAGGGATGAACCACGGGGCATCCCCAAGCTTAGACCTTTCACTCTTCTTGATCATAGTATACCATCCTCTTCTCTTGACCCTTGAAAACTTCCTTCACACAAACTTCAAGAAAACTCATGAGAGGGTTAGTGCTTAACCACAAATTCACATATTCAGAGGTGACACAATCATTCTTAACACTTCTGAACATTGCACAAAGCTTCTGAAAGTTAATGGAACAAAGAAACTCATTCAACATAGCAAAAGCGGCAATGCGAAATAAAAGACAGAATCTGTCAAAACAGAACAGTTCGTAAAGATGCTTTGGACTGGGCACTTAACTTGCTCAAATGGAAAAACTCAAAACTAATGAAAGTTGCGTACATATGAGGATCACGCTCGTAATTTTGCAGATGTTTTAGATTTTTTTACAGAGACTTATGCCAGAATTCGTGACAGACAGCAATCTGTTTCTGCGCAGCGATCCCAAATATAACATCAACTTTAGCATAGAAACTTTACTTGGCACAAAAACATGATAAGGAGAGGTTGCTACAGTAGTAAACAACTTCCAAGACTCAACAAAACAAAAATTGATGTAGTAAAATAAACACGTGGGTTATCTCCCAAGAAGTTCTTTCTTTATAGCCATTAAGATGGGCTCAGCAGTTTTAGTGATGCACTCGCAAGAAATAAGAGTTGAGGCAAAAGAGAGCATTTAAGTCTAACACACTTCCTATGCAAAGGATCTTATACACAAATGAATTCATGAAGAACAAAGTGACAATCATAAGAGGATAAAACACGAGTAACTTCAAGATTCTCAACATAAAGAGGGGAAACTTAATATTACTAAGATGCCTATAACCATGTTTCACTCTCTCATAATAACTTTCAGTAGCATCATTGATGAAATCTACAATATAACCATCACTTAAAACATTTTTATCATGGTTCATATGCATAAGGGTATCATTATTTTTGACATAAGAAAAACTCTTCTTATTAATAGTAATTGGAGCAGGATCATTGTTGAGAATTTGAACATGGTAAACAAGTTGCATACTAAGGGAATGGTTTTTGGCAAGCCCATCATAACTATGACAAGTTTCATAAGGATAATTGTAACATGTGTCATATACATCTCTATAGCAATTATCTAAACCAGAATATGTAATATCATCATTTTCACTAAAAGTAGAGGTCTCAAATATAGGATCTTCAAGCACAACATCCCCAAGCTTAGAGCTTTCAATATCATCGTTTAAGGGGACATGAATAATGCTATCATCATTACTTTCATAATCAGTACCAAAGAGATTTCCAATATCAAAGGTAGTGTGCTCATCCAAATCATGATCGCTAACATGGGTACAGGGCATAGGAAGATCATCGTACTCAGATTCATTATCATAATAATCATTAGGCGCAACATACTTACGGTTACCTATTGTTACCTCATACACGCGGGGATATGCCATTGCCTCTTTCTCTTTATTCTCCTTCTTCTTCTTCTTCTTCTTCTTCGTTCCCTTCTTCTTCTTCTTTCCTTCTCCTCGTTCCCTTCTTTAGGAGGAAGAGGCTTGAAGGGTGGCTTGTCCGCATAACCTGATTTACTTTCAGAAACAATAGAAGAAACTTGGGAGGATCCCTCCTTTTCATTAATTAGTTGAAAACACACAGCGGTCCTATCATATTTTGGCAAGGTGTCATCTTCTAAAATATTTTGTATGTAAGTGTTTGTATGGCTATTGTCAATGCAATAAGAAAAACACCCATGCAGGACATCATCAATATCAAGATCACTCATATGTAACAAAGAGATTTTTCTTGAGAGCTCTTCACACCACAAAAATAAAGTAAGTTCATCATGCTGATTAGGAGTAATTTCATCATCACAATACAAATTTGCAGCACTCATTGGGTTCAAATTATCATTGGAGGAGCATTGAAAATTAAAATGACCCACTTCATGGCAAACTTCACAAATAAAAGGATAGAGGGCACAAACTTTTTTACCAAGATCATCTAGAGTCCTAGCCCACTTTCTAGTTTTTTCATTAATATGGTGGATACAATATTCATCTTCGATTTGATTAATTCCACAAGGTCTATGCATTCCACAAAATTAACATGCTTATAGGAAATAGCATTCTTAGGAGTTTGAGCATGCTTATTGCAATCATTAACAACAATTTCATTCTTCATGCAAGCCTCTTTAAAAGGTTCATGATACTTATCAAAATTCTTTTTAGGCAATTCAAAATGAGAAGCAAAGGCTTTATAAAGATTTGCAGCAACTTGAGAGTCAAGACCATAAGTAGCACTCATATTTCGAAATTTATCAGTATCCATAAAAGTTTCAATGCATTCATAATCATAATTTATACCTGACTCTTCACCTTTGTTGTTCTCCCATCCTTCAGCGTTCTCCTCAATCCGATCAAGAAGATCCCACCTAGCTTCAACCTCCTTGCTTGTGAAAGATCCCTCCGAACAGGCATCCAGATAGTCCTTGTGTTGTCCTAAAATCCTCGCATAAAAATTGTTAACAATAACATTATGGGGGAGCTCATGGATGGGACATTTGAGCATTAGTGACTTCAATCTCCCCCATGCTTGAGAGATACTCTCTCCATTACGAGGATAAAAGTTATAAATGTAATTCCTATCAATATGCACTTCATGAGGAGGATAAAATTTAGAGTAAAAGAGAGATACAATTTCCTCCCAACCAAGAGAATGACTATTCTTTAACAATTTATACCAATGCGCCGCTTTACCAGACAGCGAAACAGAGAATAGCTTCTTCCTCACTTCATCCATAGAGATACCTGCACACTTGAATAACCCGCATAATTCATGCAAAAACAGTAAATGATCTCCAGGATGGACAGTTCCATCCCCTTCATAGCGGTTATCCATAACACGTTCAATAATTTTCATAGGTATTTTATACGGAATACTTTCAGCAGGTGGATTTAAAATATCAGAAGCATCATTAGAGTTATCGCATATGGGAGATAAAGCATTATCAGAGCAAAATATTTCTTCCAAAGGGGAGGAGCAAAAAAGATTATTTTTATGTAAACTAGCTTCCCCAAGCTTAGACTTATCCATAGCATTAGCAGTGATTGCGTTCATACTAATAATATTGCTACTAGCATGCAATTGAGGCTCCATAGGTTCTTTAATTTTCGCATCACACAATTCATGTCTTAACTCAGGAAATAAAATAAGAAGCTCATTGTTGTCCATTATGCCTAACTAGTGTAAAACAAGAAAAAAAAAGATGCAATTGCAGGATCTAAAGGAAATAGCTTCAAGCACACACACAATGGCGCCAGAAAAGTTACCTGGAACCGGAGTGAGTGCCTTTTACCTTTCCTCCCGACACGGCGCGAAAATAGCTTGATGTCTACGGGTGCTTCTATTCTTGTAGACAGTGTTGGGCCTCCAAGAGCAGAGGTTTGTAGAACAGCAGCAAGTTTTCCCTTAAGTGGATCACCCAAGGTTTATCGAACTCAGGGAGGAAGAGGTCAAAGATATCCCTCTCAAGCAACCCTGCAATCACAAAGCAAGAAGTCTCTTGTGTCCCCAACACACCTAATACACTTGTCGGATGTATAGGTGCACTAGTTCGGCGAAGAGATAGTAAAACACAGGTGGTATAGATGGTGGTAATATTGCAGAAAGTAAAGATGCAGTAAAACAGTAAACAAGCGGCGCCAGAAAATAGCTTGCTGGCGTGGAAAGCAATTCTTTGTGATGGAAACAAGGCCTAGGGATCATACTTTCACTAGTGGACACTCTCAACATTGATCGCATAATAAATAACTCTTTCTCATATGTGCTACATATACTCTTGTTTGATAATGAACACCATTCGTTGCGTAGGATTACACGAACCCTCAATGCCGGAGTTAACAAGCTCCACAACATTCGATATTCATGTTTAAGTAACCTTAGAGCATAATAGATCATTGCAAAATAAACCAAGAACTAACATAGCGCACACACTGTCCACATTACACTATGAAGGAGGAATAGATCACATCAATACTATCATAATGATAATTAACTCCACAACCTACAAGAGATCATGATCATAGCCTACGACAAGAACCACACGGTGCACACACTAGTCACCTTTACACCATGCAGGAGGAATAGACTACTTTAATAACATCACATGAGTAGCACACAACTAGTAGCGATACAAAGCTCATCATATGGATCTCAATCATGTAAAGCAGCTCATGAGATCATTGTATTGAAGTACATAGAGAGAGATTAACCACATAGCTACCGGTACAGCCCCGAGCCTCGATGGAGAACTACTCCCTCCTCATGGGAGCAGCAGCGGTGATGAAGATGGCGGTGGAGATGGCAGCGGTGTCGATGGAGAAGCCTTGGGGCACTTCCCGTCCGGCGGCGTGCCGACAGAGACTCCTGTCCCCGGATCTTGGCTTCGCGATGGCGGCGGCTCGGAACTTTTCTCGTACCGTGGCTTATTCGTCTCGGGGTTTTAGGTCGGGGACCTTATAGGCGAAAGGGCAAGGTCGAGGGGGTCTCGGGCCACCGGACACTAGGCGGCGCGGCCAGGCCCTGGCGCGCCGCCACCATGTGGGCCCCTGGCCCCTGCGCGGTTCTCGGGTGTTGGAAGCTCCGGGGATTCTAAGATCTTCGGTGTTGATTTCGTCCGATTCCAGAATATTTCCTTACTAGGATTTGAAACCAAAAACAGCAGAAAACGAGCGCACTTCGGCATCTCGTCAATAGGTTAGTTCCGGAAAACGCATAAATATGACATAAAATGTGTATAAAACATGTAGATATCATCAATAAAGTAGCATGGAACATAAGAAATTATAGATACGTTGGAGACGTATCAGTGCGCCACTATGAGGCTTAGCAATGGCGCACCTCTAGGGTGCGCGCCACTTTATGGGTCAAAAGAATAACGCGGGGGATTGACATATCCCGCTTAGTACCGCACTGGCTCTGTCCCTGGTTGGTTTGTGCCAAACCCCTGCCGGCCAGGTTCGAACCCTGGCGGCCCCAATTTTTTTCTTTTCTTTTTAAATTGATTTAACACTATAATAAACATCCAAAATAGCATAATACACCAAAATAAAAGGCATAAATAATTATAATTATGTAGAATATTTAAAATACTATAGAATGTAGAAAATATCCAAAAATATAAATTATATGTCTATTTTGATCGGTACAATGTGTAGATTAACAATATGACATCCATTATTCATACAAGAAAATGATACATAATTATCTTTTCACAATCTTCTTGCCCTTCTTTCTCGCGGTTGAATAATTTAGCCCCGGAACTCCTAGACTTCTTCTCTTGAATGGACGGCCTTTAGGTAGGGTGGTCCTGCTTCTTCTTGTTGTGTATGGTTCTTCTTCATCGTCGTCGTCATCTTCCATCTTCGGATCGCCGTACTGGTCAAAGTCTAGCTCGTTGGCGGCTCCATCCATTCCGATGATGCTCCTTTTGCCTCTCCTCACGACAACACGGCTGGGCTTTTGCGGGTCGGTAATGAAGAAGCATTGGTCCACTTGGGAAGCTAGTACCCATGGCTCATATTTCGCGGTGACCTTTGCGCCCGCTGTCTTGGATTTGGCTTCGGGTATAACCATGGTGGTGAAATGCCGGTCTTCTTTTACGACGTTCTTGGCCCACCTGACACGGAACATCGGCACATTCTCTCCGGCGTAGCTCAGCTCCCAGATCTCCTCGATCTTTCCGTAGTATCTCTGCTTGATGTCACCGGTGTAGGACTCCATCGTTACCCCGGAGTTCTGATAATCGCTCTTCATGTCCTTTTCCTCGGTGTAGAATGTGTAGCCGTTGATATCGTACGCCTGAAATGTCATCAGGTTGTGTTCGGCGCCCTGTGACAAGGCGAGTATGAGTTTTTCTTCCGCAGAAGAATCCTCGTCTATAGGGTATGTCAGCATCTTGTCCTTGAACCACCGCGTGAAGGTTGAGTTGTGCTCTTTGATTATATCTCCGTCCGTCCTCTGTTTGCCCTGATCACTGTACGTCTTTGCGATGAAGGTTTTGTGCTCTACCACCCAAGGATCGACCACGTCTATGTGTTGTAGCGCGACTAGGTTTGCTCTTTCAAAGTCGGCGATTCGACCCTTGAAGTCGACATGCATTTCGCGGCTACCCTCGCGGTGACCCCATCCAGCGAGCTTCCCGAGATGCCTGTTTACGGGCAGGCCAACGGGGTTCTCGATTTCTAGATAACTCGTGCAGAAGGAGATGCACTCTTCGGTCAGAAAGACCTTGGCTATGCTTCCGTCTGGACGTGCCCTGTTGCGAACGTACCCTTTGATGACACCATTCATCCTTTCGAACGGCATCATGCTGTGCAGGAACGTCGGCCCCATTGGATGATATCCTCCACGATATGTACCAGCAGATGCACCATAACGTCGAAGAATGCGGGCGGGAAGTACATCTCAAGCTCGCACAGTATCACCACGATCTCTTCCTGTAGCCTTCTAAGTTGCCTCACGCCAACAGACTTCCGAGAGATGACGTCGAAAAAGTTGCATAGGCCAAAAAGCGTTTCACGGACGTGCGCGTCCATGATCCCACGGATTGCAACCGGAAGTATTTGCGTCATCAGCACGTGACAGTCGTGAGACTTCATCCCGCTGAACCTCTGCTTCGCTTTGTCTAGGTACCTGCTTATCTTCCCCGCGTAACCGTAAGGAAGTTTTACTCCTAGGAGACAGTCGAAAAACTGCTCGATCTCCTTCTGACTTAGAGTGAAGCACGCGGGGGGGCAGTCGATCTTCGCCTTCTTGCCTTTTGCCCGCTTTGCGTGTCCTCTGCCTCATCATCGTCATCGTCATCATCATCATCATCATCATTAGGGCGTCCCGCGTGAAGCTCCTCCCTGATCCCAATTGATAGCAAGTCGTACCTTGCTTTCGGCCCATCTTTGGTCCTCTCTGGCATGTTGAGGAGGGTACCAAGCAGACTCTCGCACACGTTCTTCGTGATGTGCATGACATCAAGGCTGTGAGGCACACGTAAGATCTTCCAGTACGGCAAGTCCCAGAAAACAGACCTCGTCTTCCATACCTTAAGCAGCGGCTCCGGCGCCTTTCGCTTCTTTCCCGGCGGTGGGCACTCATTCCAATTTTTCAATAGCTCGTCTATTTGCTCGCCGCTTCTCGTACGTGGCCGTCTTCGGGGTTCGTCTTGACCATCGAACAGATCCTTGCGTTTCCTCCATGGGTCTTCGTCGCGAAGCCACCTTCGATGTCCCATGAACACCGTTTTCGAGGACCCCGGATCTCTATCTAGCTGGCGGTACGTTGTGTCATCCATGCACCTGACGCATGCATTGAATCCGTGGACCACCTGCCCCGCGACATATCCGTAACCGAGAAAGTCGTGCACCGTCGTGAGCAGCGCGGCTCTCATAGGGAAATATTCTTCCGCGGCGGCGTCCCACGTATTGGCAGGTGCGTCCCATAGCGTGGCTAGCTCCTCTTTCAGAAGCCCCATATACAGATTGATGTCGTTCCCTGGTTGTTTCAGCCCTTCAATTAGCATACTCATTTGAATGTACTTCCTCTTCATGCACAACCAGGGGGGAGGTTGTACATCCACACAAACACGGGCCATGTGCTATGCGTGCTGCTCTGGCTGCCAAACGGATTGACTCCATCGGTGCTCGCGCCCAGCCTTATGTTCCTAGGATCGTCCCCAAATTCTGGGTACTCGAGGTTCAACGCATTCCACTGGCTAGCATCCGAAGGGTGTCTCAACATCCTGTCCTTTTTCTTTTTCTTCGGATCATCAGCGTCATCTTCTCCCTTCCTCATCTCCGCGTGCCAGCGCATTAGCTTTGCTTGCTTAGGATCCGCGAAATACCGCTGCAGACGAGGAGTGATCGGAAAGTACCACACCACCTTCCGAGGAGCTTTCTTCCCCTTCTTGTACCGACTGACGCCGCACTCCGGACATATGGTACACTCCGTGTGCTCGTTCCGATAAATGATGCAATCGTTCAAGCACACATGATATTTCACATGCGGTAAATCCAGAGGACACACGATTTTCTTGGCCTCCTCGATACTAGTCGGACACGTGTTACCTTTGGGAAGACGTTCGTGCCAGAATGACATGTTGTCGTTGAAGGATGTGTCGGTCATTTTGTGCTTTACCTTCATGCAGAGCCATGAGCGTTACTTTCAGGCGGGTATCCTCCGGCCTGCATCCTTCATACAATGGAGTAACCGCGTCTACCTCCAGTTGATCCATCTTGGCTTTCTCTCGGGCGGCAGCTCTTGCGTTACTCGTCTGCTTGAGAAGCAGCTCTTGAAGATAAGGGTCCTGCACCCAGTCCATCGACGATGGTCCATCGTCTTCATCTTCATGATGACCTCCATCTTGATCTTCCTCATCATCAGGTCCAGGATCTCCTACATTGTGATCATGATCATCTCCGGGATCTTCTACATCCTGATCATGCCCGAGATCTTCTACATCCTGATCACCTCCTTCCTTATTTCTTGTTGAAATCCCATGGACAAATTCATAATCATCTTCGTCGCCTTCCCACCGATAGCCATCCATGAAACCACGCATGAGAAGGTGGTCCCGCACCATATCGGCTTTAGGGTCCATAAGGCTCGTTAGCTTGCATCTTCGACACGGACATCTTATCTCCTTTTGGTTATTTCTAATCATCTCGGCTGTCGCGGCTTTCAAAAACCTAGCCACAACGCCTTCGCTCATCATGCGGACCATGGTCGCCTGCGGGTATAGAGAAAATGGATATCTTAGCATACCAAAAGAAAATTTTGGCATGACCTTCCCCTAAAATAGGACATATGTATATGCGTAGTATGCCCACTATTCGCCGAAACGGAAATGAATCAACGTTTCGGCAAAATATTGGCAACTCCATCGCATTTCAAATCCCTGCAAACAAACACATGCAACACATGTGTGGATCGGAGGCTTTGCATATACAACACATGTGGAGGATTCGCATACAACACACATGCATGCACGTGAGACGCTTTTCGCGCATGCGCACACAACACATGAGCTTCGCATAACATATGTGCACACACACGTGTGTGTGCAAGACGATCGGAACCGGTCACACACAAAGCATAAAACCAACAAAGTTACCGATACGGCGAGACCTAGAGTGTTGGATGAGGTAAAAAGTTGAGATTGAGTAGGGTATTGAGCTAAGAAAGCTTCACCATTACTTACCTATGAAGAAAATTAAGTTTACCAACTTAATTTTGGTGAATGAAGAGGTGAAAATGAGGTGGGAAGGAGGGGCAACACGACCAGATCCAGATTTGGTGGGAGGTGGTGGTGGAAGAGTGTTTGGGGAAAGTGGGTGGCACATGTGAGTGGAGGGTGAAAAGCAGGAAATGGTCCCAGGTTAGCAGTGGCGCACCACCTAGCCGTGCGCCACTGCTAGGGTGACATAGAATTGGCGCACTGTTAAGTGGTGCGCCACTGCTCACCTGGTACCTGCAAACCCACGGCCCTGCCCAACTTAGCAGTGGCGCATCATGTGGGCGGTGCGCCATAGCTAGTAGTGGCGCACCACGCAGTGCGCCATTGCTAAAGCCCTCATCTCTAAACGGCCCTGGCCACCTCCTAGCAGTGGCACACCACTAAGCCATGCGCCATAAGTAAGCAAAGTAGCAGTGGCGCACCATGGAGACGTGCGCCACTATTAGTTTTGGGTAGGAGCTGGCCTCCTGCCAGGAATTAATAATGGCGCACCACCAACAAGGTGCGCCACTACTACATTTGTAACAGTGGCCCACCATTTTGTGGTGCGCCACTGCTAAGTAGTAGTGGCGCACGGCCATCATGGTGCGCCACTGAAGTCAACCTTACGGCTAGGCCTTTTCCTAGTAGTGTAGGGTATAGAATGTGCATTGATTTTCGAAAAGTTAATAAAGTTACTAAGAAAGATCATTACCCTTTACCTTTTATTGATCAAATGTTAGAAAGGTTGTCTAAAAATACTCATTTCTGTTTTCTTGATGGTTATTCTGGGTTTTCACAAATTGTTGTTAGAGCTAAAGATCAAGAGAAAACAACTTTTACTTGTCCCTATGGAACTTATGCTTATAGGCGTATGCCTTTTGGTTTATGTAATGCTCCTGCTACTTTTCAAAGATGCATGCCTGCTATTTTTCATGGCTTTTGTGAAAAGATTGTTGAGGTATTCATGGATGATTTTTTTGTCTATGGGAATTCTTTTGATAATTGCTTGCGAAACCTTGATAAAGTTTTGCAGAGATGTGAAGAAACTAACCTTGTTCTTAATTGGGAGAAATGCCACTTTATGGTTAATGAAGTAATTGTATTGGGACATAAAATTTAGAGAGGTATTGAAGTTGATAGAGCTAAAGTTGAAGCAATTGAGAAGATGCCCTATCCTAGGGATGTTAAAGGTATTCGTAGTATTCTTGGTCATGCTGGTTTTTATAGGAGATTTATTAAAGATTTCTCTAAAATTTCAAAGCCTCTTACTAATCTTCTTCAAAAAGATGTACCTTTTGTTTTTGATGATGATTGTAAGGAAGCCTTTGAAACTCTAAAGAAAGCCTTAACAACTGCTCCTGTAGTTGAACCTCCTGATTGGAATTTGCCTTTTGAAATTATGTGTGATGCTAGTGATTTTGCTATAGGTGCTGTCCTTGGACAGCGAGTAGATAAAAAATTGAATGTTATTCATTATGCTAGTAAAACTCTAGATTGCTCAAAGAAATTATGCTACAAGAGAAAGAGTTATTAGCCGTAGTTTTTGCATGTGACAAGTTTAGATCCTATATTGTTGATTCAAAAGTCACAATTCATACTGATCATGCTGCAATTAGGTACCTTATGGAAAAGAAAGATGCTAAGCCAAGGCTTATTAGATGGGTGCTTCTTTTGCAAGAATTTGATTTACATATTGTAGATAGGAAAGGTGCTGATAATCCTGTTGCTGATAATTTGTCTAGATTGGAAAATATTGCTTATGATCATGTTCCTGTTAATGATAGTTTTCCAAATGAACAATTGGCTGTAATAAAGGTGAGCTCGCGAGATAGTCCTTGGTATGCTGATTATGCTAACTTTATTGTTTCCAAGTACTTGCCTCCAAGCTTTTCAGCTCAGCAAAGGAGGAAATTATTTTATGATTTGAGGCATTATTTTTGGGATGACCCACACTTATATAAAGAAGGAGTGGATGGTATTATGCGAAGATGTGTCCCAAAATATGAACAACAAGAGATATTGAGTAAGTGTCATGGTAGTGTTTATGTAGGACATCACGCCGGAGATAGAACCGCGCAAAAGGTTCTACAATCAGGTTTTTATTGACCAACACTTTTCAAAGATGCAAGGAAGTTTATCTTATCTTGTGATGAATGTCAAAGAGTTGGTAATATCTCTAGACGCAATGAAATGCCTATGAATTATACTCTTGTTATTGAACCATTTGATTGTTGGGGATTTGACTTCATGGGTCCTTTCCCTTCTTCAGAAGGTAACACTCATATACTTGTCGCTGTTGATTATGTTACTAAATGGGTGGAAGCCATACCAACAAAAAGTGCTGATGGTGAAACCTCTTTAAAAATGCTTTTAGATGTTATTTTTCCTAGATTTGAAGTACCTAGATATATTATGACTGATGGGTTCTCACTTTATTCATGGTGGTTTTAGAAAAACTCTTGCTAAATATGGTATTAATCATAGAATTGCTTCAGCTTATCATCCTCAAACTAGTGGGCAAGTAGAATTATCAAATAGAGAAATTAAATCTATCTTGGGAAAGACTATTAATAAATCCAGAAAGAATTGGGCTAGTAAGTTAAAGGAAGCATTGTGGGCTTATAGAACTGCTTATAAAAATCCTATGGCAATGTTTCCTTATAAAATGGTTTATGGAAAAGCTTGTCATTTACCTTTAGAATTAGAGCACAAAGCTTATTGGGCTGTAAGAGAACTTAATAAAGATTTTAAACTTGCCGGTAAGAAGAGGTTGCTTCAATTGAGTTCTTTAGATGAATGGAGAAGTGAAGCTTATGAAAATGCTAAACTTTTTAAGGAGAAGGTTAAGAAGTGGCATGATAGAAGAATTATTAAAAGAGAATTTAATGTTGGAGATAAAGTCCTATTGTATCGGTCTCGTCTCAGTTTTTGCAGGGAAATTACTCTCAAAATGGGAAGGACCATATGTTATTGAGGAGGTGTATCGTTCAGGGGCAATTAAAATTAGTTCTCTGCAAGGTGATGCCACACAAGTAGTGAATGGACAAAGGCTCAAGCATTATATTTCTGGAGATTTTTATAATGAAGATATTGATGTTATTCAAGTGGTGACTCGGAAGCTTTCATCAAAGACCAAATTGACAGTTCTACAGAGTTCGACTTTGAATAGGTAACAGTTTTAGCAATAAAACGTCCGCGTTTAACTTTCCGAACAATATTTCTGCTGTTTATGGAAAATATGAAAAATTACGAGATCGAAACGGAGTGGAGGAGACGCACGAGGACGTGCCCCCATAGGCCGGCGCGGGCCCCACCTTGGCCGCGCCGCCCTATGGGGACAGACCCTCGGCGTCCCGTTTCCACTCGTTTTCGGCCTGGAACCTTTCTTTTGTCGTAAAAATATTTGCTATATAATTCCCCGGATCCCTAGAGGTCCGTATATCGTTTTCTCGTCGTGTTTTGTTTCGAGCTGTTTTCTGCCAGGATCTGTTTTTGATCTAGAAGCATCATGGTCTCCAACAACAAAGACAAGGGGCCTTGGGAGGAAGAGATGGATGAAGGTGTCAATAAGGAAGTGAAGAAGATAGCATCAGCAAAAAGAGAGCGGGAAGCTGTTGAGAGTAAGCCAATCTTGGTGGGATCGGTTAACACCGGACGTTCTTTTTCTCATAACTTGCAGGGACTTCTTCCGCCTGCTCTTAGCCTCAACTCTTTCCCTTGTGTGGAGGAAGCAATACGGGTTACCGATGAGTTTTGTGATCAATACCATGCTCTAAGAAGGGAAGTGGAGATACTTCAGGAGGAGAACAAGAGACTTCGCAGAATGCTGGAATATTACTCGATTCCCATCACAAGGCCGCCACCGCCACATTTGGATAACAACGAATCTCTTCGAGTTTTAGTGCAGAACTGCCAAGAGAAGCTGAAGCTGAAGGAGATCTTTAAGAAGCGCGGGAACGGGCCATCACCACCGAAGGAGTAATTCATCATCGATATTGGCATCCCCTTGGTTTGTTCCAAGCTTGGGGAGTGCCGCGGTATCACATCATCACTATCTTTATCTTTTTACTATCAAGTAGTGTCATATCATGAGTAGGGAAGTTATTATATAAGATGGTTTGCAGTGTGGAAGTATCTCTCTCTTAGTTAGTTATCTATGTATCCGTTGGTGTGAGTTATCGTTATGGAATATTAATGAGAAGTCTTATCATTTACTTTTTGCACACCTTATTTTAGTTTGCAATTTCTGTTATATGATTACTCTTGACATTAGTATTGATATCACTTTAGGAGCATCAAGTAAATCTATTTGGTTTTGGCAAACTTAGCATTGGTCAATAGCAATAATACTTTGATGTTTAAATAGAAAAGGGAAATACATGCAGATATATTACTTTATTATCTTTCTGCTAATGAGTTTAGTATTCTGAAGTTAAAATTGCTTGTGCTTACGAGAAAGATGTATGATTGTTTCTATCACATGTATATTTGTTTGTTTCCCTCAACCTTTATGCTTGCTACCCAACCTTGCTAGCCAAAAACCTGTATTGAGAGGGAATGCTTCTCATACATCCATAACCTTAGACCAAACCCATGCCATTTGTGTCCACCATAACTACCTACTATGTGGTATTTTGCGCCACTCCAAGTAAATACTTCATGTGCTACCTTTAAATAATTCAAACTATATTACTCCTTATTTGTGTCAATGTTTTATAGCTCATGAGGAAGTATGTGGTGTTTTATCTTTCAATCTTGTTGGGCGGACTTTCACCAATGGACTAGTGGCACATCCGCTTATCCAATAATTTTGCAAAAAGAGCTGGCAACGGGGTTCCCAACCCCAATTAATAACTTTCATTAATAATTCTCTTCACATGTTTTGCCCGATTTATCGGTAAGCAACTTAATTTTGCAATAGACACTCCTCCATGGTATGAGAAATGTTGGAAGGCACCCGAGGATTCGGTTAGCCATGGCTTGTGAAAGCAAAGGTTGGGGGGAGTGTCATCCATAATAAAACTAAAATACAGGTGTAAACGAAAGAGAAGGGGGATGATCTACCTTGCTGGTAGAGATGAAGTCCTTCATGAGAGCCGCTCTTGGAAGGTATGTTTGGCAAGGGGGTTAGAGTGCCCACTAACATTCGTTGACAACAGCAAACACCACTCAAAATCTTACTTTTATGCTATTTATATGATTTCAAAACTTGAAAAGCTCTAGCACATGATTTAATCCCTGCTTCCCTCTGCGAAGGGCCTATCTTTTACTTTTATGTTGAGTCAGTAAACCTATTTACCTCTATCTTAAGCAAGCAATTGAGTTGTTGTGATCCAACCATTTATGCTATGATTTAGTTAGTCATGCCTTTTATGCTTTCTTGTTTAGTACAAATTTTATCTGAATGAATATGACTTTGAAAGCTATCAATGATTATCAGGAGATTGTTATGATTGAGGATGAAAGCCCTGCCATATGAATTCTAATATAAAGGCTTTGCTTAGAAGATAAGTACAATCCGTTAATAGTTCTCTGACCAAGAACAAAGTTTGCCATAACCGTTTATGATTTCCTATGCACCTCTATTTGTGATTTCTCTTTACTTATTTCAAGTTGAGTTATATGAGGAGGATGTTTACTAGAATATCTTGTGTTAATCAATATGATGCTTCTTGTCCGCATTTTATTTATCGACTCTTCACTCCATAAACATGTGGTCTTGTTCATTGAGCTCAGTTTGGGGACAAGCGAGGTCTAAGCTTGGGGGGAGTTGATACGTCCATTTTGCATCAATATTTTATATCATAATTTGCTGTTATTCATTGATATATTTCATATTTAGAGATGATACTTATGTTATTTCATCTATTTTGCATGTTTCATGATTATTGGAGAATTATTCACCGGAGTCGGGATTCTGTGGAAAAAGCGCGTCAGGACACCATATTTCGAAGATCAACAATTGACGGAAATTATATGAACATCTTATTTTCAGAAAAGAAGCCAGCCAAAAGGAGGGACCGAGGAGAGGGCCGCCATGGGCCCCCGTAGGCGGCGCGGGCCCATGCTGGCCGCGCCGCCTTGTGGAGAGGGCCTACAGCGCGCCTCTCCTTCGCGTACTTCTTCGTCCCGAAAACCTAAGGCTCGGGGGATAAGCCAGAATAGACACAGCCGCCTCTGCGGGCGGAGAAACACCAGAGAGAAAGAGCTCTCGGCGGGCGGGAATCCTGGGAAATTTCCCGGAGGGGGAAATCGTCGCCATCGTCACCGTCATCAAGCTGGACATCATTGGGATCATCATCATCATCATCATCATCATCTCCACCATCTACATCGCCATCTCCACCGCTGCACCTCGTCACCGCTGTAACATCTAGGGTTAAATCTTGATTGTTTGATAGGGGAAACTTTCCGGTGTCGATTAATACTTGTTATTGATGCTATTGAGTGAAACCATTGAACCAAGGTTTATGTTCAGATTGTTATTCATCATCGTATCACCTCTGATTATGTTCCATATGATGTCTCGTGAGTAGTTCGTTTAGTTCTTGAGGACATGGGTGAAGTCTAAATGTTAGTAGTGAACTATGTTGAGTAATATTTAATGGTTTGATATTTAAGTTGTGGTGTTATTCTTCTAGTGGTGTCATGTGAACGTCGACTACATGATACTTCACCTTTATGGGCCTAGGGAGTACATCTTGTATTCGTTTGCTAATTGTGGGGTTGCCGGAGTGACAGCAACCTGAACCCCCGTTGGTATATCGATGCAGGAGGGATAGCAGGATCTCAGAGTTTAAGGCGTGGTTAGATTTATCTTAATTACTTTCTTGTATTTGCGGATGCTTGCAAGGGGTATAATCACAAGTATGTATTAGTCCTAGGAAGGCGGTGCATTAGCATAGGTTCACCCACACAACACTTATCAAAACAATGAAGATTAATCAACTATATGAAGCGAAAGCACTAGACTAAAATCCCCATGTGTCCTCAAGAATGCTTGGTCATTATAAGTAAACAAACCGCCTTGTCCTTTGTGCTAAAAAGGATTGGGCTACTCGCTGCAATTATTACTCTCGCATTTTATTTACTTGTACTTTATTTATCCGCTATATCAAAACCCCCTGAAAACTTGTCGTGAGCATTTACATGAATCCTTCATCGAAACTGCTTGTCAGCACCTTCTGCTCCTAGTTGGGTTCGACACTCTTATTTATCGAAAGTACTACGATACACCCCCTATACTTGTGGGTCATCACTGTACACGGACAAAATAGATATTGGTCAGCAAAAAGATGGGCGCGAGGAGACCATGTCCTGCCAGGCATATGGTCGAACAGCAAACGGGAAAGCACATACAAAGTTGCTACTGGCGTGCACACGCGTGTGGAGGCCAATAGTGATGAGCAGCATCAAGTTTGGCATGGCCGCATCAAAGGGAATTAGCGCGTCGAGCTACAGAGCACTGAGAGAAGGGTGTCGTGGAGCAGTCGTGCGAGACGGGTCGAGCCGGCGCCATGACGTTGCTGGATGGAGGCGAGGTCGACGCGGCACTGGGCGGCGGAGGCTGCTGAAGGCGAGGCTGGCGTCTGGGCGCACTTGACGAGACGGGGAAGAGGTAGGACTGCATGCGAAGCAAGGAGGTGTCCGGGACGACGGGCAGAGGCACTGCTGGGCGCAGACCTTGGCACGGCGGCGACAGCAGGGGAGAGGAGGCGGTGCCAGGGTCGCGCGGAGACGGAGGCAGGGGCGGTGCCGGGGATGGGGATGGGGACGAGGCGGTCGACGACGGTGCCGGTGAAAGAACATATCTCCTTAAGTAAGTGGTTTTGGTGTTGATGACCGTGGTTATATTCGACTAATTATTTTGTATAAGAATTGGAGGGTGTAGCAATGATCATTTTGCCCAAAAGTTGAAGATCTTGAAGATTGCTATTTCGGGGAATTGAAATGTTCTTAACATATGGGCTTGGATGGAAGAAAGAAGAGAAAAGAAATAAAGAAGAAATACAAAAGAAGAAGGAAATGGAGGGGAAGGGCCAGGGGCCGGAGGCGCCGGCGGTACCACCGGTCTGCCCACGGCCGGAGCCTCCGGGCGTGGTACCGCTCGCGGTACCGCTAAGGGGTGATTGCTCACAGAGAGTGTCCAGGGGATTGGGGCGCCCCGCCGGTACCCGGACCGGTACCGAGGCCGGAGGCTCCACCACGGCCCGGCCGGAGGTACCGCCCACCCTCGGCCGGAGCCTCCGGTCTCCCCTTCGCCCACGGCTGCTCCTCCTCCACACCGCGCCGACCACGACCGGTAGTACCGGCCCAACCTGGCTGGTACTACCGGTCACAACATGTCCAACGGCAGGATCCCCTCCACGGGGTATAAAAGGCTCTTATTCTCCATTGGTCTTCATCAACGAAAATACCAAATCTGAGACCACTATTGCTGAGCTCAAAAAGCTTAGATTTCTCTACCCCTCCACTAAAACTGCACCATACTTGAGGATTTGGTAGAGATGACCTAGCTCTACTCTTCCACCAATGGAATTTGTGTTTCATCAACATTCTTAGTGGATCTTTGTGAGGTGACCTCGAAGCTACTCTTCGTGTAAAGCTTCGTGGTTACATCTTGGGAGCCTCCAATTTGGTTGTGGATGTGTGCCTCAATCTTTGTGTAAAGGTGCCGGTTGCGACCTCAAGGCAACCGCTTAGTGGAGCGTGGCCTAGGCCTTTGTGGTGTTGCTCACCGGAGAACTGGGAGAGCCTTCGTGGCGTTGGTTGGCCTTCGTGGCACCACATCCCTCCAAACGTAGACGTACTTCCCTTTACAAGGTAGGAACTACGGGGATCATATCATCGTCTCTCCGTGTACTCCACCTCGGTTACCTCTATCCTCTCACCGCCTTTACTACTTGTATCATGTATTGTTGTTTGTATCTTGTCATATAGGTGAATTCACATAGTTACATATCTAGAGAATTTACCTTTGTGTGAAGCCTAAATTGAAAAAGAATTAAAATTTGAGATTACACCTATTCACCCCCTCCTCTAGGTGTCATACGATCCTTTCAGCCGGCCAGCGGCACGCGGCGACGAGGGAAAAGAAGGCGACGGGGTCAGGCTCGGGCTCGAGCGAGATAGGAGAGGTGGTGGGAGGACCGGATCAGAAAAAAGGAAAATGTGAGGGGTAAAGAAAAGAGCCGGCGGCGGGGGTGTGGCTGCAAAAAGGCAAGGGGGTGTAGTTGGAACCCAAGGGTTCCCTCCGGGTGGGCTAGGTGGGCCTGGCCGGGTGGGAGGACTTCTCCCCCTTTTTTATTTTAAAAACTATTTTCATGTTTTACTTTTTCTGTTTGTTTTAAAAGCCATTTGTAAAAGTTTTTGGACCACAAAAATACCAGAAAAATATAGTTTTAGTTTGCGGAATAAAGAGGGAGTAATTTTGAAAATAAAATAATGTTTTAATAAAATAATTTTGCGGACAAAGATATGCATGATGCTGATGATTTTTCGAAACGACACGGAAAAACGAGCAGCGAAGAAAAACTAATATAGGGTTTTTCCGGGGCATTACAACTGGGATGCTTGGAAGCATCGATTGCATGCACTGGTCATGGAAGAACTGCCCGTTTGCTTAGCAAGGTATATACAAAGGGCATCATGGATATTGAAGGTTGGTGCTTGAAGCTGTGGCAGATTATGACCTATGTATTTGGCATTTTTTCTTTGGCATGGCGGGATCACACAATGACATCAACGTGTTGAAGCAGCCTCCGGTGTTCAGCAAACTAGTGGAAGG
This sequence comes from Lolium multiflorum, assembly GCA_030979885.1. Lineage (NCBI taxonomy): Eukaryota > Viridiplantae > Streptophyta > Magnoliopsida > Poales > Poaceae > Lolium > Lolium multiflorum. The sequence goes on along the minus strand of CM061748.1, from coordinate 79,964,786 downwards.
TCATGCTCCACCATGCAACTATGAGATCAATGGCCACCAATATACCAAAGGCTATTATCTGGCCGATGGTATATATCCAAAATTAGTCATGTTTATCAAAACAATCCCGGCTCCATCAGATCAGAAGAATTGCCACTTTGCTTCGCAACAGGAGGCTTGCAGGAAGGATGTCGAGCGGGTATTTGGTGTGCTTCAATCTCAATTTCCAATTCTCATGACTCTTCTCTAAGCTGGTCTCACGACCAAATGTGGGAGGTGATGCAGGCTTGTGTGATCATGCACAATATGATCATCGAGGATGACCGCAAGAATCAGGTCAGGAGACATGTTGGTCCCTATGAGTGCCAGGGCTCTCTTGCGGAGGTTGATCTTGAGTTTCCTGCATATTGTACTGATTTTATCGCCATGCATGCAAAGATCCGTGACAGCAATGTTCATGAGCAACTTCAAAATGATCTCGTTGAGGATATGTGGAGGATCAAAGAATTATCAGCAAATGCCGTGACGCCTTGATTTAGCTCCATTTATTACATATGTTTAGTTGTTTTATTGTTTTTTGTATTTTAATTTGAAAACAATTTTGGCAAACATATTTATTTGTATGCTATGTTTAATAAAATGATTGTGTTTTCTAAAAGCCTATAAAAAAAGTTTTGGGGGGCAGCGTTTGGAAGACACGACTAGGGAACGACGTCCCCCAAACGCGATATAAAGAAAACACGTCCACCAAACGCTTGATCCGCCGTTGTTTGGAGGACGCGGCTGAAGATGCTCTAAGCTTGCTAGTGATATATAGCTTCGGAACAAACTTTGATAATAGGATAATTTAACTTGGACACATGTACAAAAGTATAGTATACGTAACCATGGCCAAATTCAAAGAAATAAAAGAAAGGATAGTTCTGCAGATTTGACGAGTCAAGTGCTAAAAAGAGAAGCTATCTGACATGATCTTTGCAACATACTTCAGTATCCCAAATATTAACAGAAACGGTTGACAAATATACAGATTGCAAATAAGATATCAAGTACGAACAAAAAAAAATTGAATATTAACTACTCATTTACTAAAACATCTGTGCTAAGAGCCTCCAGCCGCGTCCCCTAGAGAGATTTGGGACGCACCGGACAAAAATAAACATTCCCAGCCACGTGCCCCAAAGCCTCTTTTTATCCGGTGTGGTCCGATACGGTGTCCGGCGCCCCGAGCCAGTGCCCGCTACACAGGGGATGCTCCGGACACGCCGGACACAACAAAAAACGAGGTGTGGCGGGACCGACGGTCAGCGGTACATTCAAGTTTAGACCTAACCGTCGCCTACCTCGCGACAAAAATTATTAGCGCGCAGTGACACACGACCGAAGCGTCGTAGCTTTGCCTTAATGACGACGGAGGGGCAGGCGACACGTCTCATCTGTGCTGCGCAGCCTCCATGCGTTGATGGCGTTCGCACGCCACCGCGCGTTCCCGCGCTTTCTTCCCGCCGCTTCTGCCGTCTTCCCTCGCTATCTTCCCGCCGGCGTCTATAAAAGCCTCCCCCCCACCGGCTCAATGACAGCCACCACACCGCCGGCACCCCTTTCTCGCGCAAGCACATCCCTCGTCGCTCGAACACCATTGCGCAATGATGAACCGCCGCGCGGCCATTCCCTCCCACCGTCTCCCACCACCTCCACCACCGAGCTGCGATTCCATGCGCCGCCCGCGGAGAAGAGTCGCGCGGCGCGGAGCGTTGGCGTGCAGAGCGGCGGCATCGGCGGGAGGCAATCGAGAAGCGGGAGCGTCAGCAACGTGCGGCGACGGGAGAGTCAGCAGCGGGAGACCCCGAAGATGAGAAGAAGGTGGCATAGGAGGAGGCGGCGCTGGCGGACAGCATTGCGGCGTTCGACGCCGCCACAGCGGAAGACGCGCGGCGGCGCCGGACAAAGTAGATGGCCGAGCTGTGGTGTGCGGAGCGGGAGCTCCAGTAACATGAACGGCGGGAGGCGATCGAGCGGCAGCGGGAGGCGGTGGAGCGTCAGCAGCAGCAGTTGGCGGAGGAGCGTCAGCAGCGAGAGGCGACGCTGGCGGCAGCGGAGGCGGCCTGGGGGGACGCGGGCGGATGCGCTGGCCACGCAACTGGAGGCGCAAATGGAGGAGGAGGACGACGAGGCGGAGCAGAAGGACGACGACGACAACTTCGAGTGGTCCGACGACGACAACTTCGAGTGGTCCGACGACGACAGGTCGCACCCGGATGAGGCGGCGAATCAGCAACGACCACTCGTCGAGTCCTTCGAGTCGAAGAAAAAGCTACAGGACGACGCCCGTGCCCACGAAGAGGCGCAGATTCGCCGCGCCGTCGAGCTCTCCCTCCAGACGGCGCAGTAGGGGAGGGCAGGCGACGACGCGTAGCAGCGTCTGCTCACCGCCCTACGCATGGAAAGGCGGCGCGCAGCAGGAGATGCGGCGAAGGGGAAGCGACGACGGGACAAGGCCGTCGAACACACGGCCGGGCGATCAATAGGCTAGGATTTAAATGAAATCTAACCGTTTTCATTCAAACTTTGTAATATATGATCAAATTTGAATGAAAATCCACTAACATTTATTTAGGGTGGGCGTTTGGGGGACACGGTTGGAAAGCGACGTCACCCAAAACACGGCAAGAACAAAACACGTCCCCTAAACGCTCGATCCGGCGCTGCTTGGACGCAACTGGAGATGCTCTAAATGCCTAAGTTGCTGCATTCAATATTGCAGTAAGCAGGCGTGTCAACACACTTGCAGATGCTTATAACACCACCACCGTAAGCCTGCTGACAAGAATATATATCTACAATGTCACCATATATTTTTCCTCGTTTCAATTTTTAAGGCAATTCCATCAATATAATACTGGACATTTTTCCACCCATTGAACCAGTGAATTTCTTCTGTATATGTAATCTACACAAAAATGAAGCTCGTCGTGGGAACTTCAGGTAGCTATCAACTATAGAACATCAATGCAATGGAGACAGTAATGGTTAAGGATTCTCTCAACAAGACTGTTAGATTCAGGAACCAGAGAAGATGTAATGCTGTTCCAGAGGTGGAAAGTGGTTGAGACATTCACTATCCTGGAAAATAGAGCATCATGTTCTGCTCTTTCAGCATCGTTGTCTGGTTTTGAGAAGTAGCTGCAGTACATCAGCACCCCAGTGAGTATGCATGTAGCAAAGTTAACTAGTACGCCCTCCGTCCCACGAAGGTTGTCTTAGATTTGTCAAAATCTGGATGTATCTAGACACTACCTAGTACGTAGAAACATCCAAATTTAGATAAAGTCTCAGACAAGTTTCAGGAGACGGAGGTAGTACTAAAATTCTAGCAAATTTAACTAGTGCTAAGATTCCAGCCGGATATCTGAAGAGACAACAGTTGCTTTAATAGTGTTCCATGACAAAATTCTTTTAACAATTCTGCATGCAAATAGTAACTTCTTCTGCAGGGGTACATACTAAATACTACCTCTGTCTATAAAAGGAGATCATAAGTTTGTCTAAATTTAGATAGATACATCCGAATTTAGACACATTTTGACATCCTTTTATGGACAGAGGGAGTATTTAACTTTTCTAGGATGGCTCACATGGATCAAATCGTAGTAGTAGACTGCATTTTAACAAAGGAGTTTTGGAAATCCAGACAGGGGAAATTACCACCCCCTCCATCCCAAAATATAAGGTGCCCTTGATTTTCGCTGGTCAATGACTTACAGCTTTGACTATGATTTGAACTTATCTAATATGTCCACAAAGTTAGTATAAACATATATGAAATGAAAGAATTTTGCAAGACAAATCCAACGATGCCATTTATAGATTCCCAATCCATATAATTTAGTATATAAAAGTGGTCAAAGTCGTGTATCAAAGACAAGCAAAAAAAAATAGCACGCCTTAAATTTTGGGACAGAGGGAGTACAATTTTAAGTGTAAATATTATAGTTTGAAAATTTTGTATGGCTTGCTGAGGTCAAACTTTGATGTATAGACTAACAGTCGTAAAACTTACTGCAGAATATTACTTCCAATTCCAAATAGTAAAACTGAACAAAGTGGGTGACCAGGCAAGCACTTCATCGATGGAGAAACTACGTACCTGATAATATCTGTAGAACTTATAGGATAAAATGTAAATGAGGGTTCCAACCCTATCTCAAGATGCTCCCTATTTTGACCATTGTCAGATGAATTTCTTATTACTCTCGTCATAAGCTCAGCGCCGTTCCACTGCATCAGAGTATCATCATATGTCGAATACCATTCCTTCATGCACTCCGCCAAGAATGGACTGCAGTCAGCATAAGTAAGGTGTGAAAACCACAAGTATGGGCTGGCAGTGATCATGATGATAGAAGAGCTTGAGAACATCATTAGGTAAACCCCCTATATTTGACACCTAGCCACATGCCCACACATAACAATTTTTGCTATATAAAATATTGCATTTTCAAGCTGATTTGCATTTGACAGAAGATCCAAAATTATGCTTTTAAAACTTTGTGCTTCTCGTTAGAGAATCACATAGTAACTCTTTGCACTGAACTGAACTGTAACAAATAAGATTAAAATAACTGGAACCACAAATTTGCCTTTTAGGTGAATCGATAGAACATCCCTACATATAGGAATTTGGTGTGTTTCCTAATGCATGATAGGATAACATTAGCTTTCTGATTTTATTTAAACTGGCCAAATTTCCCATCAAAACGAAACAGCTAGATGCTACTCCTAGAATGCATTTACATTTGAATATAGTTGCATATACTCCCTCTGGGTGCGTGGAAGTTAGCTATCCACGTTCCGGAACCATGACTTGGCTTCGAGATCTTATGGGTTTCAACTCTAGCCTACCCCAACTTGTTTGGGACTGAAAGGCTTGGTTGTTGTTGATACTCCCTCTGTCCCATAAAGATGTCTTAGATTTGTCTAAATTTGGATGTATCTAGACACTATTTAGTGTAGTGTCCAGATACATCCAAATTTCCCTCCGTCCGGAAATAGATGTTGCATTTTTTTGTCTAAATATGGATGTATCTAGAAGCGTTTTAGTGTCTAGATATATCCATATTTAGACAAATCTGCAACATCTATTTCCGGACAGAGGGAGTAGTGCAACTCTAATATTCATCACTGTAAATATAACAATATTTCCATTGCAAATGTAACAATGTTTATTGATCTGCACCTTATAATCTAGTACACCACTAAGATAACCTGTCTAGACATATCTCTGTTTACTCCTATTAAAGGGGGAGTTTCTGGCCTCACAGAGCGAATGCGAAGGATCTTTTCCAAATAACATAATAGATGGTACCAAGTATCCTTACAAATACATGCTATGCATACAATGGAGTTCTAACATATCACACTGGACAATTCATGTGAATTTGCAATTCAAATAAAAAATCATGTAAGTAAAATTTTGTCCTTTGAACATCTGCAAGCGTTGCGGCACGTTATGCACAAATAGAATGCACATGATTTGAGATTACATCCTAAGACAACAAGAACAATGACCTTAGACAGGTGACTGATCAAAATAAATGCCTAATTTGTAATGCATAAATACAAGGCGCATGATTTGAGATGCCCAGAGAACGAAGGAAAAGAAAGGGAAATGTTCGTAGAGAAGATGACAGAATAGTCTTAATGTCTTATTACCTCTTTTTTTCAAATACTAATACAGCACCACTGAAAGTGGAATCTTTGGAAACTTGTTTTACAGAACCAACCGAATTCCGGAAAGATCTCAAAGGCTTGAGTACAACAACATCTGAGTCGAGGTATATACCACCATATCTGCATGCAGCACATATAGAATAAAACAGTGTTTTCTTCACAAATAGAAGGAATGAAAATTGCACTTCTGATTACTTCTACGTTCTCATGGTATCTGACATCTCAACATTCAAGTATACCGATGTATCATATTTTTGGTTCAGTAATCAGAAAAGCAATAATAAATGGAAGTTCAATGAAACAAAGTATCACATAAAACTTGACGATTAATTACTTCATTTGCTAAGATCAAGAGAATATCAATTATATGTAAATGCATCATTTTGATCTCATATTCCTTTATCATATGTTCATCTGCGAAAGAGATAAGAACAATATTTATCTGGCTAGGAAAGTAGAGATGGGTTTTCAGCTAAATTAAGATTGATTACGACAGCCCAGTATGAACTTCATTCTGTCTTCGGCAGTTTGAGATGCTTGATCTTCATAGAATTTGACAATTTAGAAGCAATTATGTTCTCAATTTATGACTATATTTATGTTCTGCTGGTGTGGATTCATCTGCAAATCTACATTGGCCCATTACCTTTTGAATAGCATAAAATTACCATTATCTGACTAGATTGTAAAATAGATTATGCACATGACTCAACAAGATTTGGCAGTTACTGTATTCGATTTACCTGTAAAGGGCAGCGAGGCGTACTAACTCACTGTAATGCAAGGGGTAATTTATTGTTTTTCGCCATTCATACCACACAGATGCAAAAATGTGGGTTGGTGTGCCCTCCAAAAGTTCATCAAGATTTGGCACTGCAACTGCAACTTTGTATCTGCAAGAGGAGGAAATAGGCTGTGAATAGTAACGCAGACAAAACTGAAGCTAAAACAATTCTAAGTAAGGTCAACCACATGAAAGGCCAATTTTATTAGTGGCTGTATATAAGCTAAATAAAAGTGTTCAGCATGCAAACAGAGCTCGCATTTAAGTGTAAGCAAATAGAAAATTTAGCTTTGATTCTGTAATTTACTAGGGGTCAACTGAGGGTGCATGATTTGTCTGCTGCACCTGGTAGATACTAAGTTGCTAACAGCACAAATCTGATAATGTTTCAATATCCACAAATAACAGTCTGTAACTACCAGGAAAAACTAATAATGATAAAAGGAGAGATAACTAAAAGGATCTTCTAGTTAAAAAAATTTGCATGAGTATTACAAACACAAGTACAGAAGATATTTTTGTACGAGTAAGTTGTTAATCATGATGGTGTATGGTGCACATAAGCCATAGTCAAGGTTTTTGAGTCGCGGCTCAAAATTGAATCGCCAACCCTGCAACTTAGTGATTAGTCGACGAAACTCGCTGTTTAGTCGCCATAAGTCGATGTTTAGTCGCGGATCGTGGTTTCTGAGAAAACGGCTCGGCGACTATACAGCGACTCAAAAACCATGGACATACCGCAGCGCGTCAAATTCTTCCTATGGCTAGCCAACTTGGACCGATGCTGGACGGCCACGCGCCTGCAAAGCCGAGGGCTCCAGTACCACCCACGCTGCCTACTTTGCGATCAGGAGATGGAAACCATGCAACACCTCTTGACAGGCTGCTGCTTCTCCCAGCAGGTTTGGTTCGAGGTCCTTGCCTGGCTGCGCGCCACCTGCAACCCTCCTGAACGCGACAACTCGCTCCAAACTTGGTGGCACAGAGCACGGCAAAGCTCCCCAACTCCCAGCCATAAGGGCCTGGCATCTATCACCCTGCTCGTCCCCTGGATGCTTTGGAAGCATCGCAACGACTGTGTGTTCAATGGAGCCCAACCCTCCATCAGCACCGTCGTCAACAACATCAAGGAGGAAGCCGCTCTTTGGGCAAGGGCAGGAGCCCAAGGGCTACGCATGATCTTACCCCAGACATGGGATGTACACTAGCTCACCCTGTTTTTCTTTCCCCAACTGTGTTGTATCGCCTCTTAGGGGGCATGTAACCGTAAACCTTCAATCTTTTCAATGAAATGAAACGCAAAGGCTTTTTGCGTTTTCTCGAAAAATAAAACCATGGCCATAGTAAATCAGCAAGTTGTCCAAGAGCTCGGTATATCTGTTGCTCGACTGCAGGCCACCATATAAAGATGACGCAGAGGGAGCAACATGAAGTATGTGGGCATTCTTACAGTGTAAGAGGATGATATGGACAACATAAAATGGAGGAAGAACTCAGTGGAGAGGGGCACAAAAGGCAGTACTTGACTTGGGGTCTCCGTGTAAACAGCTAGTTGTGGACATTCACAAAGGGTAAACATGTGTTGGCGAGAGGTCGTACAGAGATACATTGAAGCTGAAGGGAGCTAGAAGGAGCAGAGATACATTGAAGCTGAAGGGAGCTAGAAGGAGGGCACTGGTCAAGAGGGAAACTGTTCTAAAATGGTCAGCAAGAATACAATAGAACCTTGATGCAAGTGACCAAATAGCAGGAAAGATTAGCAAATCTGAGTTCAAGGTGTTATAACTTATAAGATCCAATGACTATTTGGAAGATCTCAAACTCGAGTGTGGTAATCAAGCAGCAAGTCACCAAAAGACAGCGGCCATGGAAACAAAAGGTAGGGAACTTCAGATGGTACATTATTTTAGATGATTTAATACTCAATGCTATCTTTAGCTATTGGGTAGCCAGTTGTACATATAGGAAACACTCCATCAGTACAAAAAGAAAACATTTTTTCCTACTAAAGGGTTCAACAAAAGGGCTTCCAATATATTACCACATAAAATTTGTCACATGTTGCATAATTTACAAAAATACTGCAGCGGAAAATCCAGAATGAACACGCATATGTTAGTTGTGTGTTGCTCTTTAGAATGTTTCTTGGGACTCCAGACCATTGATTATGTATTTAGTAGTAGAGAATGAATCTTGCTGAACTAAAGCATGCGGACTACAACCATCAGTTTACCTTTTGAAGGGGGTGAATTCAGAAAACGAGAAAATTGCAGCAAAGATCGATGTTGGCAAGATTAAGGAAGAGCCTAGGCGCATCATTTGTGATATTCTAGAAAGTTAATTAACTCAAATAGGGTCTGATGTGTATCATTCACTCATGACACGTTCAGGCATCACTTCATGTAAACTGAATCCAGAGCCGAGAAGCGATAATCGAATAGACGAGAGCCTTTTTCACAGTGCAACTAATCTAGACAACGTTATAGAAACTGATTGTGATTCTTTAAACACTAAATTATAATCTTATGTGGCACTAACCAAATCTGTACACCTATGCACAAGAAACTACCATATACTCCCATGTCCTCCTACTGTCGGATATTCGAAGATTTGGGGTTTTCGGTTCAGCAACTACTTTGTTCTCCGTTCCTCTGGAATAGTCCGGGAGGACCGGAACACAGCAGGCTTCTATTATGCTAAGAAGTAATAAAACACTGAAGACAATATCCTGGAGACGTGTGACTGCAATACCGAACATAACTATGTCATCTTTAATCTATTAAAGAGAATGACCGTGCGATGGGATTAGAATTGCAACGGTAGAGATTATATTCCCTTGAACGAAGTTGCTACTCAGTAGTTAATATATGTATATCTATGCATGCAAACATAGGTGACTGTAATAGTCTACCCAACCCATTCGTCAACAACCGGTAAACATACTAAACAGGAAAAAAGATCTGCAGCACTAAATGGTTCTAATTCCAGTTACTTCATGATTTTACGTTGGAAGTACGATCCTTCTATAGTTTGTGTCACTGTTAGCTACTAACATGAGTTCATCTAATTTATGAAATCCTAGTTAATTCATGCTTTTACATTGGAAGTATGATCTTTCTACAGTTTGTGTCACTGTTAGCTACTGAAATTAGTTCATCTGATTTCCGAAACACTAGTTATATGGACACTAGAAACTTGTATCCCTTCATCTGTGATTCGCAAAACAAAATGAAACTATATATAAAAAGAAGCACCATAATATGAGAAGGGTAGGAAACATACCCTTCCTTCACAAACTCCTGGAAGGCGTCCAGCTCCAGTGTCTCGGATAGCACGACCACACATGCGTCAGGGTGCTGCCGGAGCAGGCTCTCAAGCCCACGCTGGTGACGAACACCATATGCCCACTGCGGGCTGTTCCACACCATGAAGACCCTCATGGAGCACTTGCCGTACTCAAAGAACTTGTCCATGAAGTCCGAGAACCCCAAATGTGGATCAACTCCTGGAAAGTATCCCCACCTCCTACCCTCTGATGGCTCCTCCCTCACAATAGCTCCCGTTCCATGCTCATTGTCGGCCGACTGGAGGCTCCGGCGCCCGAAATTCACGGAGGAGTCCTTCTCAATCTCTGCGTGTAGCATCCGCTGCACCATGCGGTCGCCACGTGTGAGTGAGGTGAGGCCGGGACTGTCCGGGTCCTGGAGCAAGGGGTGGTTGCGAGGATTGAGGAGCTCCAAGTTGGAGCGGAGCATCCGGTCGCGCCGGAGGTAGTCGGCCTTCCCCTCCAGCCACCGCGCCCAGCCGGAGCGGAGGCGCGTCTCGCCGCGGCCGGAGGCGGGCTTGAGGAGTAGCGCGTCTTCAACCCCGCTGATGGACGAGATCTCCACCCGCAGCTCCAGATCCACGGGCTCGTCGTCGGATCCGAAGGCGGAGGCGGCGGCGATCCGGTGCGGCGAATCCGAGTGGGGTAGCCCTACGGGCAGGGGGTCGCCGGCGGCGGGGAGGCGGAAGGGCTGGCGGGCGACGCCGGCCGCGTGGTCCCACAGGAGGGACCCGGCGGTCGCCGAGGCGGACACGTCCTCCGCTGCCTCGGTGGCGGCGGAGGAGTCGTCCTCGTCGAGCACGTCGAGCTCATCGATGCGGTCGTCGTCGGGGTTGGTGGCAGCGGCCCCCTCGGTGGTGGTCGCGGTGGTGAGGGTGAGGTCGGGGTCGAGCGCGGCGGCCACGGTGTCCACGTCGTCGTCCGCGAGGAGAGCGGTGGAGTTGGTGGCGGTGGAGTCGGAGGTGGAGGAGCGGGAGGAGGAAGAGAGGGGGAAGGGCGAGGAGGAGGAGAGGCGGGAGTGTAGGACGGCGAGTGAGAGGAGCAGGAGGAGCGCCGCGGCGACGGCGCAGAGCTGCGGGCCGAGGCCGGAGCGCCGCCGCGCCGTGTGTGAGTGGGAGCGCGGCAGCATCTCGCGGTTGGAGGAAAGGGAGCGCGCGGCGACGCCGCTTTTCCTCTCCCCTTTCTTCGCCTGCAACCGCAAGGCTCTGCAACACAGCCAGCCGCGCGCCTCCAGGCTCCAGCTGCGCTTTCTTCGTGTTTAAACCATGGCCATCACCTCCGAGAAGATATCGCTACCACTTTTAGGGCTCCGTAAAAAAGCGTTTTATACTCAAAAATTATCGAAAAAATGTGAATGCATTTCATATCAAAATCACGTGATGAGAAACAAAAAAGAAAATCAGCATGAATAACTAGTGTCACAAAAGATCCTATTCATGTGATTTTCTTTTTTATTTCTCTCCATGTCTTTGATATGAAATTTTGGGATGTTAGGAACATGCTTCATGAGCACAATTTTTCGTATAATTTTTTAACACGTATAAAATACGTTTTTTAACGCGCTAGATATGTTCTCCCTCACCTCCTAGTCGAACTGCCGCGCGGGCTCACCAACCTTCCCTACCTACTAGCCGCTTTGGCCAGGGACATGATCGTGTGAACAAGGGGAAAAAGCTTTTGAAGCACACATTCATCTTGGTATCTGAACCGCCTGTTTAGCAACTTTTAACATATGGCATACGGAGTAGATGTCTCGGGGTAGAAGTTTGTACTTAATAAGAGCATTTCCAATCGATGATGTAAAACAAAATTGTTGCCCAAAAACTGAATCGGGGTTCTCGGAAGTAAGTGAAAGGGAACTGAGGCATTGATCAAGATTGTGTTTTTAGTAGTGATGAATCAAATATGGTATACATGATGAAGTTCATATGAAGATCAAGGAATGAACAAGACAAAATTCATCTAGAGAAACACAAATGTTGTCATGATTGGGATTACGAGTTGGGCCATGGAGAATCAAGATCTTGAGTGGACGAATACAAGCAGGGAAGAATTCAAGATATAGCTCCTGAGATAAGTTTATGGTGAGCTCATTAGATGAGACATGGTTGACCAAGTTCTAAATCAAGTAATTCAAGTGAATAATTCATTCCATATCTCAAGACACTATGATAGAGCATGAAGAGGTGTGGTGTGATGACCAATGACGCTCATGGTCATGAGATGACTGAATCATTGGTGATCAAGTCTTGGGGCAACGAAGTGAAGTGGATAATTCCTTATCAATTTCAAGAGATCAAGCTAGAGAATAATTAAGAGAAATTTTGATCAGAGTGAAGTGTGAGGATTGGATTATAGAATATCAGCACACAAGCATAACTGATGTACCACATGAGATCAATTGATCTAGTTGTATGGTACGAAATTGTGAATTGCACTTTGTAGACTAGCTAACCCATGAACTATGTGTTCGGTATTTCTATTTGGATTAGGTGCCACTCATGGGGTTTGCATTAAAAAAAAGATTCCATATAGCTCATGTGATTATTGAATCAAGTATAGACGGTCATCATGGTTGAGAAGAGAAAGTTAAAGATAAGCACCTAGATAGATTATATGGTTGAAGCTTGTCATACATTTGGTGAACATGGACTTGTTAAGTTGTAACTGAATGAGAAATTTACCATAGTGAATCATGGGAATGCAAACTATGAGTCTTCACAAAGTGATGGTGATCAAGAAAAGGATCCAATCTTGACGCAAGAATGAACATCATTATTGAGCTCAAGCGGAATCCTCAGGTTAAAGATACACCCTTGTTAGGTTTTTCTAGTTTTGCAGTCTCAAGGTGCTTGGCGGGAGAACAAATTATAGGTTTGATACCCATACAATAAACATGGGTTTTCACTGGGTAGCTTTATCACATTGTTCATATAGTTCTTAAGCATTCACCTGTATAAATCCAACTTTTTAGTTTATTTTGGGTGGTTCTCTATGTGAGTACCTATTTCTTTTTGTTGGCTCCAAAAAAAAGCCCAAATTTGTCAAAACCGGATTTCATATGAGACAGTTATCACATGTTTTGTGGTTTTTTTTTCCTGAATATCTGGACGAGGGTCCGGACGAGTCTAGGACCTCTACGGGCTTGCTTGGAACCTGGTCCGGACTCTGGCCCTAGATGGCGTCCTATTTTGGGCATAACGGGCATATCTTGAGGGACTCGTAAAGGGGGTCTTCTTCCCAAACAGGAAGAAGCATTTGATATGATTTTCCCATTCTATTCAGCTCTGTCCTAAGTGCAAAGGTTGTGTTTGGACCTAGGAGTATTTTTTATCTTTTGATTTTTTTCTCTACAATCCCTCCATTGTATGAGTTATTTTTAGCACTATTTTTGTACATTTTTTTTCATTGTTTTGGATATCCTTCTTAATACATTATTTTGTTTGAGTGTGAGTCCAGGTGATTGTTACTCTTGGAGGCCAACACCTCATAGATGGTTCGGGGGTGTTAGCTTTGTGATCCCAGTGAACACTGTGAAAGAGGCCCGATTTGTGTTGTGAAGGGCCTGGGGATCTTTCCATCTCCTGAGTGGAAGTAGAATCCAGACATGTGAGAAATCATAATTTTCATGGGCGAGATAGCTCTGGTAATATGATAACCCATCCCAAGGGCTTAATAGGGGATACTCATACCAACAAGATCCATCTTATTTTCCGGAAGGTCATCTCCAAAGAAATTGATGTCAAGCATGCTTGGCCTAGAGGCGATTTGGAGATGTGTGACAGATTGAGAAGTTTTTCCTAGATGTGCACCAGTAAGAACAAAGTGCGCACAAAAAAATAGTGTTATTTTGTGGAGCAAGTCCATCATAGTGAGCGTTGTTTTACAGAATACAAGGAGACGAAGCCACTACTCAAATGAATTTCAAAAATGATTAACATATGTGCTCCATCTCAGACGTCGAGGGTCTGAAGACGTAGGTGTTGGTTGTCATGGGATAAACAACTCTAGTGATCGAAATATATTTTTTACATGGATGTTGTGCGAATGTTAAGTTTTACTGTGTTGGTTGTCATAGGAAGATACTAACTTTGTTCCCCAAATAAGGCGTATACATTTCTTTTGAGGTCAAGCAATGTTTTGTTTGATTGAGTATATAGAAATAACTATTAAAAATTTAGTACTCTAGAGGTGCAATATGGAAAAACAATTGTGGTGTATCTATTGAGATTGATTTATCATTGTAAAGGTTGACAATTTTATAAAAGTTTGGTTGATTTTTCCATGTTTGACTTTTTGACAATTTATACGCATTATTTTAGAAATTGAAAACAGGGGAGGGGGAGGGGCAGGGGAGGGGTGATACGTCCAAATTGCATCACTATTTTATATAGTCTTATATTTCAGGAGGAGTGTATAGTCTTATATTTCAGGATAAAAACCCAAGATCTGACCTTAATTTGTTGTGCCTGGCAATGGCCTTCTAGAAGGTCGTACTTTAAAGCGTGGACTTTCTCCAGGGTGAAAACCTAAGATCTATGATTGGGCGACGACGGTGTTTGTGTATTGTTTTTTTCTTGGAGACGTTGCTTTTGGAGAGTTTGGACTTTGGGTGCTGTCTTGGCCGTGGTTTGTGCTGCAGCTACAAGGGATTGATCATTGTAGCGGGATATTTGTTTTTCTCTTGTTCTTTCTATTTTAGGGATGTGTGCATCCATATTATCTTTGGGAATTTTGTTGTTGTAGAGAATATGTGTAATTGTTATATCCACGATAATAATATATTTTCTTTATCGAAAAAGAACTAGGAGCTAGGTAAATCTGGAAGATGAGACATAGAGGTAGAGGAAGATGAGGGGAATCATGCCCCGTTCACACCCTGTATCGATTCTGCATGGCTAGAGCTAGTGGGGACCACCTCATGTGCTCGTCTCTGACAAACTTGCATAGGCCCCAATGGAGCAACCGCCAAGGGTTCGACTGAGAGGTGTTTTAAGCATCGTGTGCACCTGATTCGAGGCCTCGTACAAACAAGCAAATAGCTGCAAATTGCATAAGGCAGATCAGGTTGAACCAGCTTACAACAAAAGAAGCCCGAAATTGTACCGCGTTGATGCATGACATAAAAAAGCTAATTTCAACGATATATAATGCCTTACTACATGGTCAGGTATGTTGAATTATTCAGTCTCGAGCAACAAGTATGTATAATGTGGGTCTATATCTGATAACTAAATTGCCCTGAGCTTAATTTGTGCACCATGCATCGGACGCATCATATTTCCATTATCTGGTGCATGAGTATATGATGGTGCGAGCTCAAACTCAAAGTGCTGAAGGATCATGCACAAGGCCATCTTGGCCTCAATCAAGGCAAGCTGCTGGCCGATGCAGATCCGTGGCCCCCAACCGAATGGTAGGAATGCACCAGGATTCTTGGAAGCTTTGGAGATCCCATTGGCGAACCTCTCTGGCTTGAACTCATGCACATCGCTTCCCCATATATCTTGGTCATGGTGCATTAATAACACGGGAAGCTCGATGAGCACACCAGCGGGGTATGTGACACCTCCAATCTCTATCTCCTTGTACGTTTTCCTGATGAGCCCGACAGCAGGCGGGTACAACCGGAGCACCTCGTAAAGAACCATGGTCACCTGCATTGCAAGATTATGCATCCAATTATATATGCTCCATTGTAGTAACAATTGAATTGAGTAAAAGAACATTGCTCACTCTTTTGAGTCGATTAAGGCCTTCGTACTCAAGATTGCTCTTTCCGAATACGCCAAGGACCTCCTCCCTTGCACGGTCTTGCCACTCCGGATGCATACTTAGAACAATCATTGTCCATGTGAGCAATTTTGATGTTGTTTCCGTTCCTGCAAAATAGAACAACTTGCATTCCTCCACGACCTCTTTAATGGTCATTCCTGAGATCGATTGGCCATCCTCATCCGAGGTCCTCATGTTTGACTCAAGCATCAAGCCGAGTAAGTCATCTTTGGTATTTTCTCCTTCTTGCATAGCTTGCATTCTTTTCTCAATTAGACCGTGTAAAATGGACTCAATTTATTTATTAATTTGATGCATCTTTCTGTTGTTTTTTGTGGGCAAGGACCTGTCAATACCCAGAATAAATTGTTAGCACATATGAAGTAATGGTACTGTACTAAATCACTCCCAGCACCTGGAAATTTTCTTAATCATGCAGCAACTCTCATTATTTAAGATAGTTCGACAAAACATAGTCTCCAATATACTGTAAATCAGTATACCGCAAAAAAAAGTAAATCAGTATTCTCGCTTTTGATTAATGTTAGTTTTTAAATTAAAATAGAGCTGCATATTGGCAAAATAGTTTTTGGCAGAAAGTTGACAGGATGAACACACTGTAAAATGGAAATGATGATATGGGCAGGTGTTCATGAAGTTTAACTAGTATATAAGTACTAGGTGCTGACTCACAAGTAACCGGGAATGGTATTCCTCTTAACCGTTGCTAGGATGCGCTCAGCTTGCTCGGATTGCAGCTGAAAAATCCTGGTGCCTTCATGGTAGTTGTTAGGCAACCGACATAGTCGGCCCATCAGGCCAGATTGTGGCGGTTAGGGTTTAGTCTTGTCTCTCAAGTTAACTTGTAACTCACGTTGATCCATCAATATATATACGTGTATGTTGAGACGAGGAGAGCCATCGAGCCTCCCGCAATTCAATCTGTTTCATGGTATCAGAGCGGGTCATCCTTCCCCTCTCCTAGCCGCCGCCGCCGGCTCCTCCTAAACCCTAAACCTACATCTCTTCTCCCTCCTCTCGCCTTCCCACCATGACCCCCGATGAAATCGCCGCCAAGGAGCGCGAGCTCGCGGAGCGCGCCACTGCCCTCGACGCCCGCGAAGCCGCCCTCAATCAGCAGCTCATCGCTGCCAACGCCGCCAACCCACCCAACTCCACCGCTGCACTCACCCCTCCCATCCAAAACCCTACCACCGCCCACACCTCCAACCCCAACACTTACGCCACCACCATCAAACTGCACGTGCCCATCACCCTGAGCTTCGATGACGGCAACTACACGAGCTGGCGCGAGCTCTTCCTCGTCGCCCTCGGCCGCTACGGTCTCACCGCCCATGTCACGGGCGAATCCACTCCCTCCGACACCGGCCCAGACTCCCCCTGGGGCCGCGACGATTACACCGTCCTTTCCTGGATCTACGGCTCCGTCTCCGTCGACCTGTGCGAGAAATGACATCTCCAGTGAGTCGTTGGAGCTCTGGGAAGACATCCACCTCAAAAGTACCATCTGAACCAAGGGATCGCGTCCATGTACTGACAAGCTCTCCACAGCATGTAGAAATTGCTGGCACCATGAGCTGCAAATTAAATGATACACCGGAAGGATAAATTATATGAACTTAAGATATTTGAAAGAAAATCACACACTTAATTCCAGCATACAAGTCTCAAGCCTATGACTGAAGCACCTCATATCAAACAATTAGAAGTACCTTGAGCTTCTCGAGATGGAATGCGGGGTTGAGGATCCTCCTATGCTTGACCCATTTCTCGCCCTCATATTTCGCCAGGCCGCCGGCAAGCAGCCTGGACAACGCCGGAAACTTGAGCTTCTCGAAGTGGCCGAACTTGTTGGACAGCACTTCCTTGGTCAAGTTAGGGTCGCTGATGGTCACCTTGGGAAACACACCAAACCAAGATATACACGTCTTGCCGTGCTCCTGGACAATGTCGTGGAGGAGTGGCCCGACGAGAGGGGCTATGTTGTGGCAGCGCAACGGTAACGACCTTGACGTTGCTTCCCTGGTCCGCCGTGCATAGTCGATGAGATCGCCCCTGATGAAGCGGTACGACGTGCCGCGAAGCCCCTGTGCGCGCAAGGCCCGCTCAAGCCGCCGCGGGTGCCACCACAGCCGATCTAGCAGCCACAGAAGCACAAAGCTGAGGGTGCCGTATACCAGGAAGCTCCATGGCAGTGAAGCTGGACTACTCATCAACGCTCCTCTAAGGACCATTTCTCTCTTGGCAACTAGGAGCACTGAGAGTGAACTGATTCGGTTGAATGGATATGCTAGAGATGGTCACGATATATAGAGATTGTCCCCACTTGGATAATTTTCTATATAGTACCTGGTCAGTGCCGTTGCTCCTAAGGAACTTGGTAGAGAAGAAATTGTGGTGGAAATTCGATTGGTTAAATTCGGGGCGATGACGGCATGGACTGTGGGACAGGGCCACCAATCAACGGTGTTCCAAGACAAGGATGATCTGATGATGCCACCATATGTATAATCCCATGAGTAATCTAGCACTAGCATAGTACTCCGCCACAATCTAATCAAAGTTCTCCTCTAGAAATTCATGTAAAGAATATATTTCAAGGCTCTATACTGTATGCAGCGGTCAAATTTTTTTTTTTTAACAAAGACAAGAGTTTCGCACTTTTGTAGGTCACCCTTAGAGCCACACCCTGGCTGTGTTTTGGCTTCAACCAGTGGAGACGCGGGCATCATTAAATTTTGGGTGCAACCATTTGGAGAAGGCACGCTAGATATGTTATATTTGTTTGGTACTTTGGTTGGCAGCTTAAAATAGGATTAATGATGCATAAAGGTAATAGCTTAATAATAGAATTAGTGATGCAAAATAAGAGTAAAGATGCCATCTATTTTCTATTGTTTTGGTTGAGTGTTGTATATGCTCTTTATACTTTCGAAGACCTTTTGGATAATATTTTTTTTTAGATAAAGTGAATATATTAATATCAAAAGATATCAATTACACCCAGCCTCTGCAACAACGCACCACCCTAATGGCACTACGGATGCACACAACCAAAAAATAGAAAAGAAAACTAAGAAACAAAAGTCCCGCTACAGTATCTCGGGCCTAACAACAGCAATACATCCACCATCAAGACAACACCTGAAATACGACTCTCCAAAAGCGACGTCTCCAAGAAAGGAACAATGCTCTAATACCGCCGTCGCCCGATTAAAGATCTTAGGTTTTCACCTTGAAGATAGTCCCCGCCCTCAAAACAATGCCTCCAACAAGGTCATTGCCAGGCACAACCAGTTAAGGCTAGACCTTGGGTTTTCACCCTGAAAGGTAGGACTCTGGACTTCACTTGTGCTGTCGCCCCCACTTTCATACCGCTGTTGTGAAGCCTGAAACACCAAGCAAGTCCCTCAACAACGCGGAGACTTGAACCTCCCTTAGCTTGTCCTCCCATCCGGCCTTCATGGTATTCTCTTCTTCTGACTTCCATCATGGATCCATAGTCACTTGATGTCAACACAGAAAAAGAGCTTCGCGTTGTTCCCTCCAAACCAAACGGTCAGGAATAAAAGCATGGGTGCGCGCGACCGGATACCACCCGATCCAGCAAACTACAGGCAAAAGGTGCATTGTACCATTCGCCAGCGGAGCCTTCCGTAACTCAACACTCCGGCTAGATGAAAAGGATCAGCATCCGGTAGGTCTTCATCTCCGCAGAAGAAGAAGCCTAGGACCACCACCTTCAAACTCGAAACAGACGAACATGCCCCCACGCCGCCATCCACTGACCAACGATGATGAAGGATAATTTGGTGGACGGCGGAAGCCGCAACCACACCATCCTCGCCTCGCACATCGCCGCCCCTTCCTCGCGCCGCCAGCAGAAGCCGGCGATGGATCTTGGCGGGCCCAAGATCCAACAGCCGCCGCCACCACCATCCATCGCCGGAGGCCGTGGAGGAGGAGCCACCGCCGCACATCCAGGGACGCTGCCCTAGACGCGGAGCACGCCGAAGCCGGAGGTTGCCGCCCCATCCACCACCGCCGGTCGCCGCCTCCAACAACCCCACTGCTTTGGCGCCAGGGCTCGCCGGCACCGTAGCCAGCACCGACGGAAGCGGCGGAGGGAGGGGCGGCGGAAGGAGGGAGATCGTCTCCCCGACGGCGCTCTGGGGAGTGCCACGAAAGGGAGATGCTTTTTCTGTTTCTCTCATCCCCAAATTGCATCACAGGTCTAGTTTTTGGATAATAATTGTTGTGTGCTTTAGGGCATCTCAAGTGGTCTGGCGCATTTTAGATACAATTTATATCCGTTTGCATCGGGTATGGACACGAAAAATGGTAACATATTCGTATGCGTCGCATGCGTCGCAGAGGAGAGAGTAAAAGATATCTCTCGTGTGGCAACCATTGGTCACCACATGGGCACGAGATTAATTAAAGAGTGAGAGAAGGGCAGCGCATGCAAAATGGACGCACGGTCCGTGTTTGTGTCTGAACGGACGCTGCGGTCACTTTGCGTCAGGGCATTTTCAACGAGGCGACGCACGCGCGGTCAAAAATGTGCCTGTACCCAGACCCAGCGGCGCGACGTAGAGTGATCGGGCTATCTGCGGAGACGCAAACGCGGCCCAAATATGCGCCTCGGATGCGTCTAGGCGGACGTTACGCGGTCACGACGAGTGTCCTCGTATTCTAACCCGGCCCCGCACGTCAGGGCAGCGAAATCAACCGTGCGGATTTGCTTCCTCCTCCCCTTCATTGCTGCCCTAGGGCGACGCCGTCATCCCAACACCACCCTGATAAAGCACCGCCGTAGTACCCGACGTTTGTTTGGGCCTTGCCGCGCAAGAGAACAGGATCGGAGCCGGGGTAGATTCTTGGGCGCCTTTGGTGGCCAAACATCTGCCGGTTGCGGCTGGCTGGCCTCGTCGCCCAGCACCTGTTCGTCAATTGCGGCCGGTAGGTTTTGTATTTCATTTTTTGGACGCTATTGTGTGCAACCATTGATCCGCAGTTGCTACCCACGCAGATGGACATGTGGAAGGCGCTCGACAAGTTCCGCAGTGAGGTCATTGACTCCTCTCCGACGACGAGTCCGAGACGACGACGCGGACCATGGCTTCTGCTGCGGCCTCCATCTTCCACGAGCACAATGCCAGCCAGATGTCGGTGCACCGGGGCTGGTTACGCCAATCCCTAGGCATCAACCTGGCAGCAGTATCTGCATATGAATGTTGAAGTCACCAACGACAACATGTCCAAACTTCTACAGAAGAATTTAATTGAGCATCAGTGGGCATTGGCTGGACATGAAGACATTGCATAGTCGTCAATATCACTTCATTGTCTACTTTGAAATATTTGGATGTAACAAATAACTACTTTGAACCTATTTATTTCTTTGTTGTTTGAACACCCAAATAGGTGTTCGCGAGCTGCGTCGGCCCGCTGGGGGCACCCCAGACGCAAACGGGCGCGTGGTAAAAAAACGACCATTTTCGTGTCCGCGGGCCGACGCAAACGGACATGGGTGACCACTTTGGGCGTCCGATTTGCCTCGCCCCGTTAGAGATGCCCTCAATCCACCGGCAGATGGGTTTTTTTTGTCCGCGTAGATGATGCAAACAGACGCTTTTGATTCGTTTGCGTCAGGCTGCTGGAGATGTTCGTAGTTGATCCATAGACTAGGATACTCATGTTTTGGAACAAAATGATGAAATTATTTGGGAAAAGGAAATCCGAAAAAGGGCAACAGATTATGAAATAGCCAAGAAGGAAAATGCAGACCTATTGTGTCCCATAAGTCTAAGTTCCACCTCAAGTAGCCAAGCTCCAATTTATTTTGCTAATGAGAATACCACCGAGCCAGTGCGTTGCTAGCTAGAAAAAAAAGCAAACAAACAAAGGAGTTAGGATGTTCGGATGAGCCAAACTGATTTGCGGTTTCGGAAAAGAAAAAGAAAAAAAAGAGTGTTGGTTCCTATAAGAATATGTATATATTTATTTTTGTTTTCTTGCAAACATTGTTGGTCCCATGTACTCCTTTCGTCCCAAATAGGTGCCATGGCGTTCTGATTTAAGGATAGCTGATGTTGCAAAGCCATTTCATATTATCTTTGTTATTTAGATGGTTGATATATGTCGCAATCTTATGTCATACATGATATAGTTACTTTGTAATAAATGATTTTCAATGATAAAAATAAAAGGTTGCATGCATCAATGGATCAGAGGTCGACTACGTTCTCTTTTCAAAAAACAAAAACAAAATCTACATGATAGCTTATCCGCCTGTGTGCTTCTTAGCTATGTAAAGGCCAGATGCAAACTCTTATGCATCATATCAATCTGATGTTAACTTTTGAGTTTCATAAAGCGTCGTTATATGTATATAAAAGACCTAACGGCTTAACGTTTATGCTAGAAACAATCTACATGGCAGCTGCCAATAAACATTAAGGGCTTTTTTTGGATCACAGGATTAGAAAACATGGGTACAAGAAAAATACAAAAAAAAAATTAATGAGATATGGGTACAAAACGGAGGAAATACGAGGAATAGTCATTTGGATGGAAAATAGAAAAAAACATAGGAAAAGGGTCTCGGTCCTACGCGAACGATTGTAAAGAAAAGTTAGAGTGGATGTTGAAATTTCTATGGGATCAAGGTGTAGAAATGCAATCCATAGAAATTTTGGAGACGTCATTCCTTCCTCGTAAAGGGCTTCGCTAGAAACAAATCTTATCGATGGGATTCCTCCAAAAAAAAATTAATCCAAACGACCCTAGCTGCGTCGACAAGTATATTTTCCAGCCGGCTCCTCTCAGCTATTCACGAAGTAGAGCTAGCACCTCGTGTTCGGTTTCTACTCGGATCACTCGACATCGCTGTCGATCTTTGGCCACCCGCTCTCGGCTTGTGATTTGACAAACGCTGCCAGCATCTTGATATCTTCTTCAGCTATCCGGGGCCCAAAGGTGCACTGCCCTCTCGGGGTGCATTTCTCTCCATAACCCTACACACGATGAAGCACGCATACATAAATTTGCCAAACTCCAAACATTTTCGCCTTTGAACGGCGTAGTGGTGTTTGATGGTGGTGGCTGAAATTGGCATACCGGCATCCTCCCCTTCCCGTAGTACGTGATGTTGTATATCTCTTCCTCCGTGGCAACTCCATTTCTGAATCAGACAGATGTGTGTCATTTTGCCTCGGTCTAATAGTGATCAAATAGCAAATTGCGTGCGTGCTGTTGATTAACGAATGACTCGGCCATACCTCTCAAGATCCTTCATGGAGAGGGTGGCTCCCTGCAGGACATGATCAAGCAGCAATGAGAACAAATGATGATTTACAGGCATCTCGATCGACTGTGCAAGGTATTTCAGCAACTCACTGGCTGTAGGATGTTCCCTCCGGTATCGTGGCACCCGATGCACGCCTTCTGGAACAGCGCCGCGCCTCGCGATTGTGCAAATGCTGTACAAATATCAAGAAAAAAGATGAATGTTCTTCTACTAATTCTGATCAGTAGTTTGTGGCTATGTTTCTCAACTTCTACGACCGTCTTACTTCATTAAAAACCATGAAGTCCACGCTTCATGAATCGCAAGGTCAAGACCCGCGGTTCATGTACACACACTAGATCGGAGTTTAGAGCAACCATCTTTATTGACAAGCAAAGGGGCTCGGCAAAACCTGGAGGAGTAGCGGCAGGGAGGTCAGGACCCGCAGCGGCGCCGAGGAGGAGCGTTGCGGCCAAGAGTGGCGCGGCGGCACACTTTCTCACGGCCACGGCGAGAGAAGGAGGTGCCTGCTTAAGGCTGCAGCGGCAGGATGCCCTCCTCTGAGAACTGTGAGGCAGCGGTGCCGGCGGCCGTGCGGCCAGAGGAAGCTGGTGCATCTCACACCCACTGGCAGACTAGCAGTGGAGGGTTTGCTGCCGGTTGCCTCGAGGTAGATTGAGAACGTGGTTCAAGGAGAAACCACATAGTAGAGGCTGGATGGATCGGGTTGGTCCACACAATGACACGAGTGTACCACTAAACGTCTAAACGGACTGTCAGGCTATCACGGTGCATGGAAGAACACAAAATCACATCTGAAACTAAGAGTTGATCACAACTAAGTTCCCTGGCACGAGGGATCCATATAGCTCAGACAATGAAAGGCCAAGAGCATGAGCATGGTCAACAAAATGGAAGGATAGGCAACCAAGATTGAGCTTGGCTTAAACAGATAGACATACATCAACAACATCCAAAATTTACAAGCATAGCAATATACAAAGTTGCTTCCAAGAATATCCACACTAAGAAATATAGTAGAAGGCAATAGAACATTTAACAGAGCAGAAACAATGTGCACGTCTTCGTATCAAATTACCTTCAGAACTTCTGGAGAAGAAACAAAGCCTTTGCTCAAACCAATGAAGTTGCGGGCGTCATTTTAGTGACGAGACTACTTCAGTTTTAGTGATTATGTTGCTTCTATTTGCTCGGGATACGATCCAGACTTCTTAATTTGAGAATCCGAGTTCAGTGGTATTTTGTTTGGTGATCAAATGGCTGCATCTTTATTACTCGCCCACATGAAGAGCCAACAAGTTCATAATATAGTCTGGAAACGACTCTACCCAGCTATTACATAATTTATTCATGCAGCCTAATTTCGCAAACTTGTGTGTCACGAGGCACATGATTAACCGAAGAAGCCTCAAACTCGCTTAGCAGCGCCTTGATTTCTTCGACCAAAGGGCCATGGCTTGAGCCGATCCATGTCTTAGCTTGCCCACAATATGTCTCTGAGATAATCTTCCTAACTCCCATCTTCTTCGCGACAGCAGGCTAGCAGTTCAGCTCTCTCAGGATCCATCACCCGAGGGAAAAAATGACAAGCCCAGCAAGAGGTGCCCCATGGTGATCTCTGATGATTACACCTCCACCTCCGTGGCCTTCTTCAGTGTCGAGCCAGTGTCAGGTGACAGGCGGGAGCCAGTGCTCCACTTCCTTTGGTTCCTGGCGAGAGGAAGGAGTTTTCAGAGAACGCCACTCCTCAAACAAAGCCAGAACACGTGGCGATGTTCTGTCAGGGTCCTAAAACATAGGTTCGTCAGGGGCATCATTTCTTGCGAGCCAAAGGTGGTAGATGGCCATCATGACCACTCCCAGCTCCTTCTCTTCCAGTGACGCAAAGCATCCCAGCAGCCAGCTTTGGAGCTCACCTGCGATCTGCAGTCATTCGGTGGCAAAACCAGGGAAGCGACGTCCGCTCACGAAGCAGCTCCCAGATCCGAGAAGAGTGCTGGCAGGACCAAAACCTATGGAAGATCAGTTCTTCCCTGTTGCATGCAATAGATCGCACCCCCTGTTTTATATGCCTTCTCTGCAGCTCCTCTCCAACAGCTAACCCATTCTTGGCCAGCCTCCAACAGTGAACTTTAACCTTGCTAGGTACATTGGCAGCCCAAAGAGAGAGCCACCCTTGGTGTTCAGTACAGTTCAAAGAAGACCCCAGCCGTCCTGCTGCCATACACACGAGGTAATGTTTGAGGTGATACACCGAACGAACACTGAATTGCCCAGTTTTGGTGTAATTTCAAGCAACATAGTCATCAGTTCCAGCCCAACCTACTGGTATTTTCAGAATATCACTGACATCTGCCTCAAAGAACGTATCATTCAGCTTGCTAATGTCCCACCCAGCCCCTCCAGGCAGCAATAAATCCTTCACTTTCTCCACTTCTGCATCCGGCCTATGCCCCATCGGCCTCTGTAGAGATGATCTAGGAATCCAGTTGTGGTTCCACACATCAATCTTCTCACCATCTCCTACTCTCCACAGCAGGACCTCATTGAGTAAATCCCTTCCATGCAAAATACTTTTCCAAGTATATGACGCTCTTTTTAGACATTTGGCATTCATAAAATCACCCTCTGGCAAATATCTCCCGCGAAGGACTCGAGCACACAAGGACTCCGTGGATGTGGTCAGCCTCCACGCTTGCATGGCAAGAAGAGCTTGATTAAAATCCTGGAAATCACGGAATCCCAATCCTCCACTGCGCTTAGCCGAGCATATGCGTTCCCAGCTAATCCAAAGATCCTTTCTCTTGTCAGTACCGTCGCCCCGCCAAAACCTCGAGGAGATCGATGCCACCTTGCCACACTGCCCTTTTGTCAACTGAAAACAGCCCATCGAATAGGTAGGGATGGCCTGCACAACTGATTTAACTAAAACCTCTTTTCCCGCCTTCGATAAACCCTGCCCCTTCATACCAGTTCACAGTGGTATTGAGACAGAGGCACCGTGCGCACACTCCTACTTGAAACGGGCTTTCGCTCCTGTTAGAAGTGCAAAGAAAAGTGTGGCAAATTGTAAAATCCCCCGTTAGAAGTGCATGCCATTTGTTACAATGAAATCATTGATAGACGTGCATGACCAGCCAACAAAATCAAACATCTTGTTCGTCCGTCTGAGAATAGAAAATGCAGCAATGACTATTTTGATGTCTCAGAGACACTATTTCTGCCTCTAATAGTCTAATTTCTGCTGCATTTGTAGCAATTTTCTAGGTAACTGCAACATCACTACCCTCACAAAGGACCCTAACAATCTTGAGTGCAGGAAGCTACAATTCACCTACTACAGGTGATGAGTTCTTTTTTCTAGAATACACGGCAGACTGTTAGAGCCCTCGATTACAATTGTTCTACCCTGTCTGAATGCGGAATGAAACTTATGCAAAATGTCAAAACAGCCATTTATACATGATACTTTTTGCGAAACAAACAAGATATTGTTAGGAAGTAAGAATATACACTTGGTAAAAAAGATACGAGATCTTTAACATTCCTAGTGGGAAAACAACTAGTTAACCGGTTTTCAAGACTAGAGTGAGCTTTGCTTCAATGCTGCATTTTCACTGTTTTTTGACATGTGTTGTATTTTCACTGTTCAATTCGCCATAAATACTTTTCCATGCTCTTTCCTTGTAGCTTCAAAAGATACATCAGACTAGAGTCAAGTAAACCTATATAGACCTTTAAGCTTTTACAATAGTACAAATATATCAATGTTCACTCCTGTTGTCATGGCTTATATGAGAAGATGAATGCTTCACTGCACAGTTATGTTGAAGGTACAAGAACCAATCTAACTATCTAAGAGTTCACGCCTCAACCTAGAAATAACATAGTGTAATCAGCCATACCTGGAGAAAACTAGCTAGAGCTGATGCGAAAACAGAGAGATAAAAGGGCACATGAAAGATAGATTCATCTTTTGGCAAAAAGACAGATCATGTCCGAAAAGTGTTTTTAGCTCCCGAGCTCCAGTGCTCTCGCTATGTTAAAAAAAATTAAAAAATATTTTTACAAGTTATAAATTCATAAAAATAATTCTGAAGACTTTAATTGATACATTCCACAATCATGCAAAATCCCAATCCGAAATTCTTTTTATTTTGAGCTAGATAAAAATGACAAAATCTGATATGTTTTGAAGATTTGAAAATGACTACTCAGATCTACAATTTTTTCATTTTTGTGTAGCTCAAAATATTAAGTATTTGAAATTGATTTTTTGCAGGTTTGTGGGATACATCATTGACTATGTGCGGATTTTTTTCCAGAATTTTTTGAAACTCAAAAATATGATTTTTGATTTTTTTATTTAAAACGAGATCACTGGTGCCCATGTGCACCAAATCTCTGTCCATGTCAATCTATTATCCAATCCAATGTAATTCTTTTTTATGTAGGGACACTGTAATCTGCTAGTTAGTAATTCATAGTCATAACACATGCTTTGGAATTGAAGCTACTCTAAAACAAAAACGGATATTGTCTACAGAGCTCCTTCCTGCTCTCTTACCATGATTTCCAAAATCTATGCACTCACTATACAGAAAGGGGTGTTCCCGAACTAGGACAGATTGAACTCCATCAGTGATGTAACAGAAGATCATATAAGAAAAAGCCTATTGATATACCGGGCGAAGCACATTGGTTGTGGAGTTTGCGTAGGTCATTCTTCTTGATGAGCCTCGAGGCAGAGGGAGAGGTCGATGCGCGCGCGCTCGCATTGGGTGCGCTTGAGCGCCGTGCCGGAGCTGCCGCAGAGCGTGCGCACGGCGTCGGTCTGGTCGGGGCAGCACATGGTCACCACGCACTCCGCCAGGGCCCGGTTGAGGTGCCGGCACAGCACCTCCGGCTGCAGCGGGCCGCGGGAGGCGCGGCGGTGGCACTCGGCGAGCGCCCGATGGGTCGAGGCGCAGGGCCCCGGAACGGGCATGGCCGCAGAAGCGGCCTCGGGTTGTTGCCTCCCGCCGCCGCCGCCGCTCCTGGTCATGGGAATCGCCGGAGTCTGGGAGATCGGCGCTACCGCGTACCGCCCCACCTTGATCTCCCCTTCGGTCGTGGATTCGTTGCTCTCTTTTCTTTCTGAGAAATTCGTGGATTTGTTGCTGGTCACGAGCGACCGCTGTCCCGCCGGTTAGCGGTCACCCTCTCCGACAGTTGTGTGTGGTAGGCCTGATAAGTCGATGGGTTGGCCCATGAGGCCATGAGCGTGCCCAGAGGCTCACGTAGGCTGGCCCAACGGGTTTCCAACTGCCACGAGCCATTGGTTTCCAAATTCCAACACATGTTACCAAATCATGCCAATCTATTACCCATGAAGCACCTTTATGGATCGCATTTTAAACAGTTTTGCTAATTCTTGGTTGATAGAGAATTCTCAGTTACTTGTAAAGTGTAGAATTGCATTATGATTAGTGCTACTGCGAGTTCTAATTAAGATTTGTTTGGTTATAAATGAGGTTGTAATTTAGGAAATATATTTTGACCATCGAATTGTCTCGTAATGTGTGCTTGTCATTAGTTGCAACATGGGTTGCAACTACCAAGAGCCATTTGCTCTTTGTGTGAGGGAAGCTCCTCCATGGACCACATTTTAAATAGTTTTGCTAATTCTCAGTCGATAGAGAATTCTCACGCGATTATGTAAAGCATAGAATTTATTGTGATTCATGTTACTATGAGTTCCAAGTAAAACTTTTTCGGTTAAAAATAAGGTTGTAACTTCATAACGATATTCTAAATGTTGAACTACATCGTCATTCATGCTACTCATGAGTTGTAATGTGATTTTCAACTGGGAATGGATGACATCACCAGACTGAGAATTAATTTCATTCTGAGTCGGCTGAGAATTTGTCACATCCGTCCATACCTTTATATCATGTCATGTTTTTATCTACTTATATAAATAAGATTAATGATCCATACCTTTATATCATGTCCTTATCAGCGATCAACAAGCTGGAGCCAGTGGAACTCGAGAGGGAGCCGGCAAGTGTGACTTGACATGGAAAGCACCATGGAGTCGATCATCAACCTCATCATGTCCATCGGCGAAGAAGGCTCTCTGCCTCCTTGTAAGGTATATTGCCCCTAAGTGTAGTTTTGGTAATTAATGTCAATTTATATGGACTAATATTTTCATTGAGATTTATATGAAGGAATGTTAAATAGGTATTACTTTAAGGCCATGTGTTGTATTCAAATATGGATGTCATGAAGATAAAGATATTCTTTGTGAATTGGCGTCAAGATCATCGATTTGAAGAGAAGAATATTATATGCTCGAGATCTTGAGAGTTTGATTTCAAGAGAAGAATTTAGGATATGGTTCTAAGCCGGTGTCACGATAGTCTCATGAGTTGAGCTATGGTTGACCAAGGGTTAGAACATATAATCAAATAAAGAGTTCTTTATGCACCTCAAGTTATTATGATATTGTTGCCTGCCAAAACCCACCGGCGAGCAGTGGTTAAGCAACACGAAGAGCGGGAGGGCGCCAAGGCTTCTTGGTGGGCCTGGTCCTCGACGTCGTCCCGCAATATTAGGCACACGTCCGGTTGCAAGGGCGTGCCACCGACCTATACCTGGTCGGAAGGTGTTGGATTGCTTCGATTAGTCTCCCGCATGGTAGACACGTAAACATTAAATACGAGCCCGATCGGCTCTCGGGTTGCCCGTGGATCGGCTCAAGCCGATCGCCCCATGATTCACGTTGGGTTTACGATGACATGGGGCTCCTGCTTGATCAACGCAAAGTTAAACCAATCCACGACAGTTTAGGATTTTCACCGTATGATCGGAACATCCTATGCGTAGTTGAGCCTAATAGACACGAAAGATGATAGAAAGCTAACCCTAAAAGAGGCCTAAAAACCAACATTAAGTTAATTCCCGGAACAATCCTCTTAGGACTAACAAACTATACCTTAAGCACTACCGGATCGTTCAACCCGTTTGCAAGGCCTAACCATACGGATATTAAACTAATCCTTGAAAAACAAGGAACAACTATAACAGATTGGATCTACTAAACGACGAACAAGCAAGGTGCTGCCCTTACACCTAGATAGGTACAAGGGCAGCTAGATATCGAGGGACGGCATAGCTAAGCAAATATGTGTAAGAAAAGCACCAGTGCAAGCCCCAAAATATCTACGATAAGTAGTGTTACTCGCCATCAACAACGCTTCAGCACGAGTAACACAAGATAAACGAATAAACGTGTGCCTAGATCGCAAGATGCGATCTAGGCAGCATGATGCTACCCGGAGAAACCCTCGAAACAAGGGGTGGCGATGCGCCGGTTTGTGTTTGTTGTGAACGTGATTGTCCTCCTTTCTCAATAACCCTAGGTACATATTTATAGTCCAAGGGACTTTCTAATTCGGGCGTGCACCTAACCTTGCACGGGTTAAACTCTATCTTCTAATTCTAAACTAAGATGCAATCTACTATAATTTACAGATACACGGGCAATCTAGCCCAAACTCTTCGCGCAAGGCCGCTTCAGAGACACTCCACGTGTATATCCTTCAAGCCCATCACAATTACGGCACATCTCCTGATTTGGCCAAAATCAGTGATAACACATGCCCCCTGGTTTTGGTAATGATAATTTCAAAACCACTCCGTTTTTCTTGAAGGGTCATGTCGTGGCAGAGCGAACCGCTTCGTATCTTTCATCATGATACCCTGTCCTCCACTTCGCACGATTCGTCGGTTTTTTGGCACCACGTCCTCGAAATCATCACAACATTAAATTTCCAGCATGTCCCCTTTATTTAACCGTGTCAAACAGTTTGCTTCTTCACCCTCTGCTCCGCACCAGCCATTGGCAAAAAACCCTCTTCTGCAACCATGTCTTCCTCCTCCTCCTCTGCTTCATCGGCCCTTATCTCCCTCCTCTTCCTCGAGCGAGCGGTTCCGAGTACGACCGGATAGAAGCGTACAATAGACGCGCTCCCAAGCATTGGGATGAGCAGGAGTGGGACTTCGATTTCGTGCAGACGGCCCACCCGGCTCCTTATGGTCGATGGTGACCAGCGACATAGGCACCCCAAATGGGCCTGCCATAGATAGTACCCGGGATTTACGGCCCACTATCCGAAGAATAAGAAGATTCGGAGCCCAAGATGTATTAAGGAAAGTTAGAGTTGTAATAGGAAGTATTATTTGTAATCTGGCGGGACGAGTTAGAAACCGTCCCGAACTACGTAACTTGTACAATACGAAACCCTCGGCTCCACCTCCTATATAAGGGAGTCGAGGGACAAAGAAAGGATCGAATCTCTGTCAACATAACCCTAGTTTTCATAATCGTCGAGTACTTTTCGCCTAAACCTTCGAGATCTACTTGCCCTCTACTTCTAGCAAAACCCTAGTCTACAATCTGTAGGCATTGACAAGTTAATCCTTTGTCAATTGGCGCCGTCTGTGGGAATTAGAGGCTGCAAGGATCTGATCTCGATGGCACGTTCAAGATCTTCGACTTCATCAACACACAAGCAACGCGATGGATCGAGGTAACAAGGGAAAAACTGATCTATTCAATTTTATTCCTCACCCGCCCTCCCGTATGGATGCATGTGCCTATCGGAGGAGCCCATCATCATGACGTTCGGAAAATTCCGATTTGGCGTCAACAAGGAAGGATCCTACCGTCTCGAAGTTCCGATCTCGTCGGAAGCGGTCGATTCTAACTTTTCGTCGAGTGACGAGGAGTTTTCGTCGACATACTTCGTCGACAACAAGGCAAGCGGAAAGCTCGCCAAGATCTTCAGCAACATATCCTTCGAGTCATCTGCGGACTCCTTTATAAGCAGCGACTCCGACGTCGACACTTCAACTTCATCGACAAGTCCGCTGCCATCGGAAAGGTCTTCACCACTCTATATGATGGTGTCACCAATCCCGACAAAAATCAATGCACAAAATATCATCGGATCTATGTGGTAGAAGGGGCAGGCATCAGACCCGCAAACATCAGAGGCTTTCGACGAATTGGGAAATCCATATGTCGATCCCGCTGATCTCAGACATGGTCTAGGCACCAAATATCCTGGATCTACAACTCGCGCAAGAGTACAGCTCCCGCAAGAAGCGTGGGATAGGGCTGCAAGAGCCATGGACGGTTCAGAACCTATGACCACCACCGCTATTGCACAAGAACTTCAAGCATATCAATATAGACTTGCTCGAGTAAGCAGAGAGTTGGAAAAACAGACAGATCCCTGAATAGGAGAAAAGAAACGCTTCGCATCAGCGTGCCGAGCAGATTTAAGTAGACAATCTAGAACTTCGGGAGATAGTCACAGAGAAGCTCGGAGGAGAGCAATGTCTCGGTGCAAAACCCAGCAGAGAGAGGAAACATAATCCAAAATCTCGACATGTCCTTTATGTCGATTGATGAAAGAGGAAATATCATCCCAAAAACGCCAGAGGCAGGTTACATGGCAACACAAGCTTATATCTTGGCATCCAGACCACCTGGGACCCGAGAGAACCATTGTTCAATATGGCGATGGATGGAGTAGGAGTTATGGGAACAGCGTTTGCAGCAACGCCTCCGAAGAAAATCCTAGGCAAAATAGTCCACGACCCACCGCAGCAGTTCAAGACCCACCAAGAGCAAGTGGAGCAAGAGACACAGCAGTCCAAGTAAGGGTGGACAGAGCGCGACAAGAAAGGAGGGACCGTCGCTCTCTTGTTGACGAAGATATGTGTGGGCTCCGTGCCACGAGAAGAGTTCGAAAAACTCGAGTCCCAAAAGGGTTCAAGTTACCCGAGAATTTCAAGAAGTTCGACGGCAAGATCCCGAGGATTGGCTCGTGGATTATCTCGAGATGGTAAAGCGGTAGGAGGAACCGAGCAACACTATGCAAAGTATCCAAGTTCACCCGAGTGGTGCCGCAAGGTCTTGGATAAAGAAACTCCCTTGAATTCCATCGACAGCTGGGAGACCTTTGAGGATATCTTCGTGAAAAACTTCCGATCCACGTGCAAAAAACCTGCATCGTTGGAAGAGCCGAGGGCATGCGACAAAAACATGACGAGTCGATGAGGAAATATATCAGCGGTGGAACATTATCAAGAACTCGAAGACATATCTGACGAGAGAGCAATAGATGCGTTCGTAGCAGGAATCCAACAAGCAGACTTCGTCGAGGACTTGGGGAGAACTAATCCCAAGACAATCTCAGCGTTGATGGAAATCGCTAACAAGTGGGCAGACGGAGAAGACGCAATATACAACAAACGACACATGTCGCCAGAAGAGGATCGTAGTCGTAATTATCAAAATAGAAGGCGATTTTCTCGCCGTTCTACAACAACGACGCTCCTGGCCATATATCGGCTGTTTTCGGGAAATCCTGGAAACGTCGAGATGATTATCAAAGGAGCAATGAGCAACAAGGCGACAATAGAGGTGATTTTGCGGCACGGACAAAATAGTGGACCAAGGATTCAACGACCTTACGTGTCTCCCGAGGAGATGATGAACGGTCCGTGTCAAATGCACTTTTACCTCGACAACAATGGAAAGAGGCCAGGACATCTCTAAAGACCGCCGCAATTTTCAAGCAATGCCGAGCGGCAGGAATCATAAACGCTCAAGCAAATAAGAAATCTCGGGAGCCAAGGAGCGAGATCCACCTTCCACCTCCTCCCGCAATAACCGAAGAAAATCGACACCGACTTAGAATGCGGCAGCACCACATCCACCTCCATATGTTGACCCCAACTCTAACGGTGTGGTCTCGATGATTGAGAAAGCTAGGCCGTCCAACAGGCGCAGAAGGTAATATCCCGACAAGTGTTCATGGCAGAAAGATGCCTCCACCAACGGAGTACTTAAATTGGTCGGGGCAAGATATCGGCTTCACGATCATGGACCATCAGCAAGTCCCTCGACCAGACAATCGGCGCTCATCTTACCATGTAATGCTGGTTTCGACGTGTCGAGAGTTTTCATAGATGGCGGCAGCGCTTAAACCTCATGTACGCGAGATACATTGAGGAAGATGAACATATCCCTAGCAAATCTGAAACCAACGACACATTACACCAGAGAAGCCAAGTTACCCATTGGGCAAGATCAACCTCGAC
The DNA here is from genome assembly GCA_030979885.1 of Lolium multiflorum. Classification (NCBI taxonomy): domain Eukaryota; kingdom Viridiplantae; phylum Streptophyta; class Magnoliopsida; order Poales; family Poaceae; genus Lolium; species Lolium multiflorum. Next base: position 79,930,697 of record CM061748.1, on the reverse strand, counting down.
GTTCAGTTTGGAACCAGAAAACTACGGGATAGAGAATTTAGAGTTTGAAGTGGTGGATTTCCCGTCGCAATATCACGCTTTGTTGGGACGACCAGCGTACGCCGTTCATGGCAGTGCCGCATTATACATATCTGTTGTGGAGGTTGCACAGGCCCAAGGGACCTATCACAATCAAAGGAAGCTTTGCTTTGTCCGATAAATGCGACAAGGATTTTCATCGATATCAGAAACTTTCGGATGCAAGCAGAATATGAGGCACCTAGGTTCACTGATTATGATGCCTGAGGTAGGAAGACCTTCTAAGGAGCCAACTTTCAATATAAATAAAGATTCAAAAGAGGTACAGATCCACCCCGAAGAAAACGACGTCCATTGCTGCAAACATGGATGTCGCATAGGAAAGCGCGCTCGTCGAGTTCCTCCGTGAGCATGGAAAATCTTCGCATGGTGTCCAGCCGACATGCCGGGAGTACCCAGGGAACTTGCCGAGCACCACCTCAATTTGGATCCTCTCGCACGACCGGTAAACCTTTGCGGCGTTTTCGGAACCTAGCCGCAAAGCCATGTTATCGTAAATAGATCGACTCAAAGATGCCGGGTTCATCAGAGAAATATCTACGAAGCCACATGGGTAGCTAACCCGGTGATGGTGCGAAGAAACACACAATAGTCCTTCGCATGTGCGTCGACTTTACGTGTCTCAATAAACATTGTCCTAAGGATCACTTTCCCCTCCCAAGGATCGATCAAATCATCGACTCCACGGCAGGATGCAAACGTCTTTCCTTCCTGGACGCATATTCTGGTTATAACCAGATCAGATTAAAAGAGATGAAGCCAAACAGCGTTCATCACACCTTATGGCGTGTTTTGCTACAAAACAATGCCCTTTGGTCTGAAAAACGCGGGAGCAACATATCAGCGGATGATGCAGAAGTGCCTAGCAACACAGATCGGGAAAAATGTACAAGTCTACATCGATGATCGTAATAACATCAAAGAAAGGGTCAACGTTGATCGAAGATTTGAAGGAAACCTTCGACAACCTCGACAAGTTCTGCCTCAGGCTGAACCCGACAAAGTGCTCTTTTGGAGTTCCCCGGAGAACTTCTCGGGTTCTTAGTATCGGCAAGGGGGATTGAAGCTAATCCCGAAAAATACAGGCCATCGTTACTATGAGAAAGCCAACAAAGTTGAAAGAAATACAACATAACGGGCGAGTCGCGCTTTGCGATTCGTCGCCGGCTAGGAGAAAAGCTGCCGTTTTATGCGTTGATCAAGCAAGGGAAAAATTTCAATGGAACGAGGAAAGACAGGCTTTCGAGAATCTCAAGCGAGCAATTTCGACACCACCAATATTGGTGGCGCCAAAAGAGAAAGAACCTCTCCTCTTGTACATTGCAGCTACACCTCAGGTGGTCAGCACGGCCTTAGTAGTCGAAAGGGAAGAAGAAGGCAAGCTTCATGGAGTTCAAAGGCCAGTATATTTCATCGAAGTACTGTCGCCGTCAAAACAGCGGTACGCAATATCAAAAGCTAGCATACGGAGTATTCCACAAAGAAGAAAATTGCGACACTATTTTTCGCACACCCGATAATAGTGGTCAATGAGGCTCCCTTATCAAATATCTTGAACAATCCAGAAGCTACGGGTCGTGTCTCCCTTTGGGGAATAGAACTTTCCCTCGGGACATCACATATGAAAAAGAAAAGCAATAAAGTCACAGGTCTTACCAGATTTCATTGCGAGTGGATGGAGCTACAAAACACGGGACTGATTTATCGAGGACTTGGACCATGAACTTCGACGGGTCCAAGAGATTGGAAAGGTGCTGGAGCAGGCGTGATATTAGTCTCACAAGGCGACAAGTTGAAGTATGTTCTGCGGATGACGTTCCCAAACGCATCTAACAATGAAACAGAATATGAAGCTCATACACGGGATGAAGATGGCGAAAGCTTGCGGTGCAACCCGATCGAAAATTTTCGGCGACTCAGGTTGGTGCACGGCAAGTAATGAACCAATGCGACGCGTCAACGAAAGTATGATAGCATACAAGGAGGTGTACAACGAGCGGGAAAGCTATTCGATGGTTGTGAAGTAAATCACATCAGCAGGATGAGCGATGAAGCCGACGTTCTCGCAAACATCGGGTCACAATGCCTCGCAATCCCTCCAGGTGTGTTCTGGGGAGAGATTAGCGAGAGATCAACAAAACCAGCAAAAATAAAGGAGAAAAAGAGAAACCTTCGAGTATTGCCAAAGACATAGCGAAGAAGAAGAAGAGCAAGATCTAGTCATGATGGTGCAAATTCCATGGATGCGGCGTACATATCATATATCCTAAGGAAAACCATACCCGACGATCCCGGTCGAAGCAAGGCGAATAATTAGGAGATCAAAGCCTTCACGGTGGTAAAAGGAGAGCTTACAAACGCGGTATCTCGGGTGTGCTACAACGGTGCGTTACACCCGAAGGAGGATCATCTTAAAGGACGTGCATGAAGGAATATGTGGGCACACGAAGTAGCAGGAGCTATCGCAAAGGTTTTGAGAGCAGGATTTTATTGGCTCACAGCAATCGAGGATGCAAAAGAAATAGTGCGCACTTGCGACGCGTGTCAAAGGTCGCGGCAAGACCTCACTCATGACAGCGGAACTTATGCCAATCCCATTGTCTTGGCCCTTTTGCTCAATGGGGTCTCGACATGGTGGGTAAAGCGCACAAAGCTTCGCCAGGAGGGTACGAGTACTTGCTAGTGGCTGTCGACAAATTTACCAAGTGGATAGGCGAAGCCAATAAATTCACCAGATGCAGCATCCGCAATAAAGTTTGTGAAAAGCATTGTCTTTCGCTTCGGAGTACCTCACAGCATCGTCACAGGACAACGGCAGCAATTTTACGTCCAAAGAGTTCAAAGCATACTGCGCAGAAGTGGGCATTAAATTGAGCTTTGCGTCCGTCGCGCATCCTCAGACCAATGGACAAGTCGAGAAGGCCAATGGCATCATCTCCAACGGCATCAAGAAACGTCTAGGACCACTTGGAAAAGCTCGGCATACTTGGCGGGAGGAGCTGCCAAGTGTATTGTGGAGTATTCGAACAACACCAAATACGGCGACACGAGAAACCGTTTTTCTGGTCCATGGAGAGGCGTCCTGCCGATAGAAATCGAGCATGATTCTCCACGAGTCGCAGAATATGACGAGGAAACTTCGAGAAAAGCTTTGGAAGATGATGTCGATGCACTCGATGAAGCTCGAGACGAGGTCCTGTCACGAGTCGCTAAATATCACGAACTTTGAAAAACTATCACGACGATTACGGCCAAGATCTTTCCAAGTGGGTGACCTGGTTTTACGACTCAATCAAAAAGCCATGAAAACTCGAGTCACCATGGCTAGGACCATACATCACAGAAGTAATAGAAGGAGGAGCATACGAATTAAAGACAAGAAGACAGGGATCGACCAGCCAAATCCTGGAATGTGGCACAGCTCAGGCGTTTCTACGCCTAGATGTCAAATATAGTCTCCTTTGTATAGCTACAATGTCTTAAACGCCGCGAGTTTTGAGACGCACTCTTTTCCTTTTCAGGGCAGAGTGGGGCCGGAGAAGGTTTTTAATGAGGCGGACTCGCGGTGCTGCAATATAATAAAGATAGTGGAATTATATATCTTCTTCTCGACAAGATCGGGGTTTCTCCTACATGATACAATATATATATAAACACAGTCGACAAAAGAAGCACCTAGCCTTGGTAAAAATACCTGCCAAAATAAAAAGAGATATCGACAAAATAGTGATCAACAAAAAAGCTCGGGGCTTACACCCGTACAAAATAGTACACAATGTATATTATCTTGCCTTGGGACAACCTCGCATGATAATATACAAGATATTGCAATCAAAACGCCGGGGCTTGGCGTAAAAATAAAATACAACGACTTTACAATATAGCTGGTCTATACAGGATACAAATTTCGGAAAAAGTTTGTCTTCAAGAAATTCCCAATATATTATCTATGGTTAAGTGCTCGTTATTTTACAGCATGAGTACTATGCTCAGCATAGCTACCCTTCACGAAGAATTCAGAATCCATCCGGAGAAGTTCATCCATCATATCTTCGGCAACAGGAGTAACAATGTCATCATATTTGCCGAAGTTTCTTTTCTCTTCGACATCTTCTCCAGGACACTTCGGGACAACACGTCTAACTTCGGGTAGCAAATTTTTATCATGATCATCGCAAACCTTGCGCCAGCAGCTAGTTGGGCTCGTACAAAGCCATGGATGCGAGGAGCATCTCGAAATTTGTCCATCAATGCAGGAAGGGTCTCTGGCATCTTATTGCGAGGAAACATGGTACCATAAACTAGAGACAAAGTCCTTGTACAAGAAGTCAAGATATTCGCGAACCTGAAGTGCACGATCTTGAAATCTCACGATTTGGCGGGTCCGCTCAGGTGCCCAAAAAGTCGATCCATGTTCACGTGCAAGCCGAAGGAGAACATTGGAACGAGCCTCGACACGTTCATCTTCGGTTACAGTATCCAAAAAGCACCTATTGTTTCATAAAACAATTCGGTGGGCAATAAGGAGGCAAGCGGCAAAGGAAACGAAGAAGTGAGATAAAGACAATGAAACTTACCCGCCATATCCAAGCTAGCATCTTAGCGCTGGAGCATAGAATTCTCTCGAGATGCGGCTGCGTCAGCTTCAGCACGACGGCGTCCTTCTCAATTATGGCATCTTGAGCTTGTTGAAGTGCAATTTCTCCTTTAAGATGCTCGAGACTGCTCCATAAGTATAAGCGACTGCTTCTTCACACGAAGTTGCACTCGAAGTTCTTTCAATTCTTCTGCAGATCCACACTCGAAAAATCATCAAAGTTAACAGGGACAGAAGACTTCTTCGCAAGGGACGAAGGAAAACTTCGGGAGGATCGGGAATTGGCGAATAATTGTCAAAAATCAACTGAAAAATAGAAAAACGTCGACATCAATCATTGAGACAAAAGTTCGACTTCCATTCATTCTTGTAGTATATACATATCTATTACAAAAGAAGGAACTCCACGACCTAATCGTCGCCAGGAGCGTTACAGCGACGATGCAGGAAGGAGATAAACTAAAACAAAGCAAAAGAATATGGAACTAGACCTCCGGCCTTGATGAGCTGGGAGTCGAGGGTGGCTTGATCCCGAGATATGCTAAGATTTTCTTTGTGTTGGGTTTGGCTGTGTCAGACCTCACCTGATTGTTCTATTTGATTGGTGTCACCAACCTTCATCCAATCAATAGTTTGTCAGTGTCACTGAAGGCAATAGTCTCTCGACGGTAACCTTCATGTTCTCTTGCGCATTTTCAGTCCAAGGTCTTCTGCTGAATTGAAGCTCTTGGCGAGATCAAGGAAAGTTGCGGGTTCCTCTTTCTTTGGGAAAAATAAGGAAAAAGCCGCGATAATCCTGCTTTCTGATCAATGCCTTCCCGCGTGCCTCCGATCCATGAACCTCGAGAAATGACGGGCGTCGAAGAGGATCATTGACCGGTTCTTCAAGTTGAAACTCTTGAGCTGTCTATCTGTCAAAAAAGAAATTTATTGAGCAACAAACAACACAGAAAAGGAAATACAAAAAATGATAAGTGATACTTACCGACAAAGCGGCGACTCTGTGTCTTCAAACGTTTAAGGATCGCCTCTTCGCGAGCAGATTGAGCGTTATATGTTCCTCAGCGAAGTTTCGGCATCATGAAGTCTCTTCCGAGATCTTCGACACACCGACATCAGACTTGGCCTTATCGGCCACACTCGAGCACCAGCAGCATCGACTCAGCCTTTTTGCGAGCTTGTTCACTTTGCTCTAATTGTTGAGCAAGTGTGTTGGCACGCTCATTGGCTTCCGCCAGATTTTCTACCAAGGAAGATAAATATAGTTAAAAATCTCGACAACAAGGGAGCAAAAAAAAAAAAACAAAAAGGGTAAAGCATTACCTTCAGCTCTACTAGCATATTCCACGGTGAAACAAGGTGGGTACCGTGCGAAGAAGATCCTTTATCAAAGGTGTTAAAAAGGGGGAATAGAAGGAAATGGCGGTATGAGAAAAATATAATGGTACATAGAAATCAACAAAAGAAAACATAAACAGTGACAAGGAAGTTGAGAACTTACATCGTCCAAGAGAGGGTTAGAGGAGCTACTCAATTGGAGAGTAGGCTCCGGGATGCTCTCGTCCTCGCCCTTTTCGACAAAGGGGCTCGGGGGCTTGGAGGAGTGGCAGTGTCGATGTTCGTCGAGAGGCGAATTTCTTCTCCTTCTTGGTGTTTCCGAGGCAACTAAAGTATGTGACGTACTCGTTCGAGCAGACATCAGCGGTTGGTACCTCTTCTTCCTCATCAACACATGATAACACAATATAAACAACAAGATAGATACGAATGTTCAAATACAAGGAAAAGATAGAACAAGAACTCACGAACTGATAAGGGTCTCGAGATATGGATCATAAGCTGCCTTTTGCGACGAAGGATCGGTTTCTGGTTTGGAGGTGCGGAGAGCATCATCCCTTTTCCTTTTATTCTTCGGAGAAGCAGCAGGAGGAGGGGGTGACTCGCGGCCGATTCAACTTCCTTTTCATGGGAAGCCGCAGTTGTGAGCACTGCGACTTTCATGAAGAGGAGAACCTTGATTGTCTTCGGCAACGATAACTTGTTCTTCGACTTCTCCATCTTCGGGAAGGGGGAGAAGACATAGTAGGATGGTTCTAAAATAGCGACAAAGAAAAATAGCGAGATATCAATACAGTGATTAGGGAACATTTGGAACAAAAATTGAAGACAAAATACAGGAGAGGATTGGTGGAGTTTATGGTTCCACGCGGCAAGAAGAACGGATCTTTCTTATTTAAACTAGAAATTCTTCGATCAGCTTCTCCAAGTCCTTTGCAGAGATCATTGGAGAGCCTATTGGCGTCGTTTGCACCGGATATGTCCAAAGGGGATTTTTGCGAGCTCAAGAGGCTGCCTAATTCTAAGAAAGTAGGCAAGTGATTTGAACACAGATAGTTCTTCGCTCGATATTTTGGAGACGAATACGAGACATATGCTTCGCTTTTTTCTTCTTCGAAGCTTCAGATCTCAGGAGCGGCGGCGTTGAATTTTAGCATTTCGTCGAAGGGGACTATGTTGTGCTCCACAGAGTTGGCACTTTCTTCGTGAATGTAGAGCCATCTTTGCGCCACCCTTGGAATCAGGAAATTTGACGTCAAGTATTCAACATCACGGACACAAATAACAACGCCGCCTATGTTGTAAGTGGCGTTGCGAGAGGCATTGCGACGAGGAAGAAAATACGTTTCCAAAGAGCCCAATTGGGAGAGACTCCAAGGAAACATTCGACAGCGTGATGAAAATAGAAATATGGATGATGGAATTGGGGGTCAACCGGTGTAGTTGATCTATAAACAAAGAGAAGGCCGCGGAGGAAATCATGAAGGCAGAAAGGCCCCGGATGAGGTGATCAACGAACTAACCCGATCTCCATTGAGGGTTGGGGTAGCTTCCGGAGGCGGATGGCGTCATCTTTCTTCATTAGGCCAAGCTTCTTCATCGTTGAGGTCTTGGTTGGAGATTTGGATCTCTCCCTCAAAGATCTTCGGCGGCCATTGCGGATTCTGTGCTGTGCCAAGTCGTGTGCGTGGTGGCATCAACGCAATGGACAAGGCAATGTGAGCGTGCGGAAAACCAAACAGAGTGGGCGCAAGGGAAGTTTTTGCGAGAGGAGCAGTGAGCGGCGCAGCCTTGGTGGACCGAGGTTGAAGAAAGGTTTATATAGGGTTCGGGCGAAGTAGTTGGATGAAGAAATCGTGTGGTGAAAAAGGATCTCGTGGATACAAGGGTAAAAAGGTATTACTGAGAAGGAATGGAACAGGCGTGACCGTACCAGAAGAAGCGGAGGACGTGTGTCCCACTTGCACGACATGTCAACGTGGTGGGAACAATGGACCCACAAGGCAGAAAAAATCCCAATTATTGACAGAGATGAAGAGAATTTGACAAAGGAAAAATATGTCGACAAGAAAATTAAAGAGAGAATGGCGACAAGGTAAAACATTCAAATACTCTTGGAGCCTTTGATCAAATACAAGTTTTGCCCAAATGCTCGGGGGCTACTTTGGAAAAATAGAAAATTTCGAGTATGACAATATAGAAATGGCGAGAGCCTATGATCAAATCCAAGAATTGTTCATAGCCTCGGGGCACTCCACTCCAGCGCTGGTCGCGCACCCGATAAATATAAAAATATCGAGAAGGATCATAAATATAGCGGCAAAGGATAAATCTGTGGAGCCACACCCAAGCACAAGTTCTTGGCTGTAGCCTGGGAGCTACTCCCATCGGAACGCTGTTCGCGCCGGAGTAATTTGAAGAAATAGAAAAAAAGTGATATATTTCGAGTTACACAAATAACTCACATATACTCCCATCGGAAGACAAAATAAAGTCATCAAATATGACTCAATAAAATGTGCTATTCCAAAGGCGAAAAGCACTCGACAATATATTCTCGAACGCCAAAGTTGCTATCAGTTTCCAATGCCGCAAATTTGCGGGTAAGAACCCGATCCGTTCTTCGGGCGTGGCATCGCCAAAGATTGCGCTCTGCTATTTTATCCAGTCACAGATACGAAGAAAAATCCTAAGACGCGTTAGGTACCCGTAATTTGACTGGGACTCGACAGAATGGTAAGACCTTAGCGGCACCTGGTTTACCGATCCAGATCATGTCGGGGACGGATCTTGAAGTAGGTTTTTGCGGATTGCCACTAGAGCAGTTAACTAGTACCATCCGTCAGATAAACTAGCCCCAACTACCATTATCCCTGTACAATATAGAATTTTATGTGACGAGTATGGATAAAAGCTCTCGAACAAAATAGCAGGAGAGATTTTCCCCGACTGGATTCAAAAATCTCGGAGACCGACATAGGCACCCCAAATGGGCTGCCATAGATAGTACCGGGTTTACCGAAGGCCCACTATCCGAAGAATAAGAAGATTCGGGAGCCCAAGATGTATTAAGGAAAGTTAGAGTTGTAATAGGAAGTATTATTTGTAATCCAGCGGGACGAGTTGAAACCGTCCCGAACTCAGTAACTTGTACAATACGACCTCGGCTCCACCTGTATAAGGAGATCGAGGGACAAAGAAAGGATCGAATCTCTTGTCAACATAACCCTAGTTTTCCTAATCATCGAGTACTTTCCTTTCCCGAGATCTACTTGCCCTCTACTTCTAGCAAAACCCTAGTCTACAATCTGTAGGCATTGACAAGTTAATCCTTTGTCACCAACCCCTAACTGACGGGGAGGACGACCTCAGGTTCCTCATTGACGGAGAAATGGAAGCGGAGAGTGATGATGACCCCTCCTTCTGGGGTAAACTCACCTCCTCCGCCGAAGGAAGAAAGAAGAGGATGGCGAACACGACGACACCTCTCGCAAGAAGGAGGAAAAGGAGGACGGCTCCTCCTCGACGAGCCGCCGCGCTTCGCGGGGGGGCACGTCGGATGACGATGAGAACGACGATGATGAGGAAGAAGAAGCCCCCGTTGAAGGCTACGGCGGCAACGACGAAGAACTCATCAGCAGCAGTGACGGCGGCAACCACGGCGGCCGACGAGGACGCCGACACCCTTAGAATAGGGACTACTAGCATAGGACTAGCAGTAATCGGCATTAGGCTCCCGGCAATCGGCTCCCCTTTGTGAGAAATCCCCTTTTTAATCAATGAAGAAGGATTCCTCAAAAACCGATGGCAATACATCGGTCTCTTTACCCAAATTGCCAATAAAACCAGTTGTTCCTTAAAAATCAAATGGTGCCTTGATACTCGCATATGACATTGTTCCTCTATAGTCGATGGCTGCGCATCGGCTGTTTTTATTCTAAAGTCGATGGCTGTGCCATTTATTATATCTAAAGTCGATGTCCGTGCATCGGCTGTTCCCAAAAAATTTAAATTTTTTTCTTGGCCGATTTCATGCATCGGCCTCCATATCTTACTGTCCATCTTCCCACATGCTTGGGAAGTACTTCTTGAGATGCTGCGTTGATAGCCACCGAACTTCACACCATCCAACCGTTCGAGCATGTATGCATTACCCTTTAAAACTTGGTCGACTTTATACGGGCCGTGCCAATTTTGGAGACCATTTACCATACATTTTATCCTTAGTCCCTAACGCCAATACAGCTTCCCATACCAGATCACCAACCTGGAACTCCTTTGGCCTCACCTTCTTATTATATGCGTGAGCCACCTTGGCTTTATTCTCCTTGATTTTCTCAAGTGACCAAAGTCTAAGTTCCGTTGCATCCTCAATGTTGTCACTCATCAGGGCTGCATATTCTTCAGTAGTCAAATCATTCTGAAATGTAACTCTTCTTGAACCAGCCTTGATTTCCCAGGGTAACACATCTTGTCCATAGACCAGATGGTATGGCGAGGTTTTATTGCTCCATGACACGACATGCGATAAGCCCATAATGCTTCTGACAATACCTCGTGCCAACGTCTAGGATGCTCATCGATCTTCCTTTTAATCAGCTTGATCGAGACTTTTGTTGGACTTCAGCTGTCCATTTGCTTGAGCATAATATGGAGACGATCGGATCAGCTTGATTCCCATATCTCGCAGAACTTCCTAAACTCCTTAGAAACGAAAACCGAACCTCCATCGGTCGTGATAGTCTGGGGAATCCGAATCTATGAATGACATGCTCCCTCACAAAATCGACAACATCTGATGATGCCACTGCCTTCATAGGGACGACCTCCACCCATTTAGTAAAATAATCTGCAATGGCCAGAACCCATACATGGCCTTGATGTCTACGGGTGCTTCTATTCTTGTAGACAGTGTTGGGCCTCCAAGAGCAGAGGTTTGTAGAACAACAGCAAGTTTCCCTTAAGTGGATCACCCAAGGTTTATCGAACTCGGGGGAAGAGGTCAAGATATCCCTCTCAAGCAACCTGTAATCACAAAGCAAGAAGTCTCTTGTGTCCCCAACACACCAAATACACTTGTCCGATGTATAGGTGCACTAGTCGAGCGAAGAGATAGTGAAATACAAGTAATATGGATGTATATGAGTGGTAATAGCAATCTGAATAAAATATGGCAGCGAGTAAACATGCAACAAAACAGTAAACAAACGGAGATTCGATGCTTGGAAGCAAGGCCCAAGGATCATACTTTCACTAGTGGACACTCTCAACATTGATCACATAACAGAATAGATAAATGCATACTCTACACTCTTTTGTTGGATGATGAACACATTGCGTAGGATTACGAACCCTCAATGCCGGAGTTAACAAGCTCCACAATTCAATGTTCATATTTAAATAACCTTAGAGTGCATGAAAGATCGACACAACTAAACCAAGTACTAACATAGTATGCACACTATCACCTTCACACCATGTAGGAGGAATAGATCACATCAACACCATCATAGCAATAATTAACTTCATAATCTACAAGAGATCATAATCATAGCCTACGCCAAGTACTAACACGGATGCACACCTTTGTCACCATTACACATCGTGGGGAGGAATAAAACTACTTTAATAACATCACTAGAGTAGCACATAGATAAATTGTGATACAAAACTCATCATATGGATCTCAATCATGTAAAGCAGCTCATGAGATCATTGTATTGAGTACAGAGAGAGATTAACCACATAGCTACGGTAGAGCCCCAGGGGAGAATTACTCCCTCCTCATCATGGGAACAACGATGGCGGTGAAGATGGCGGTGAAGACGGCGGTGGAGATGGCTCCGGGGGCAATTCCCCGTCCCGGCGGAGTGCCGGAACAGAGACTTTGTCCCCGAATCTTGATTTCAGATGGCGGCTCTGGAAGGTTTTCTCGGGTTTCGTCGAACGTATCGGTGCTTTTAGGTCAGGAAGGCTTTTATAGGCGAAGAGGCGGAGTCGGAGGGGCCACGGGGTGCCCACACACTGGGGGCGCCCCCTGGGCCGCGCCGCCTGGGTGGGGCCCTGGCTCCTCTCCCTTCTCCGGTGCTCTGAAGCTTCCGGGAATTATAAGGTCTTCGGTCTTGATTTCGTCCGATTCAAAAATATTTCTTTACTAGGATTTCTGAAACCAAAAACAGCAGAAAACAACAACTGCCTTTCGGCATCTCGTCAATAGGTTAGTTCCAAACGCATAATAATGACATATAATGTGTATAAAACATGTAGGTATCATCAATAAAGTAGCATGGAACATAAGAAATTATCGATACGTTGGAGACATCTAGCCTTTGCTCGAAGGAGGATGTATCTTGCCGATCATATCCATGCCCCACCCTCGGAACGGCCACGGCTTGATGATGGGATTCATCGATGCGGTACCATCGAATGCTCCCAAACTTCTGGCATGCTTGACACCCTTTATAGTACTTAAAACAATCTTCAAGCATGGTGGGCCAATAAAATCCCGATCGCACAGATCAGCCACTTCATCTTATGAGCCGATTGGTGAGTTCCAGCACCTTCATGCACCTCATGCAAGAGCCGATTGGACTCGGCTGGTCCCAAACATTTGAGAAGTAACCCTTCCAAAGTCTTGTAGAACATGTCATCGCCGATCAGGACGTACTTCATGGCCTTGTATCTTATCCGTTTAGGTGCCCCCGAGCCGGATCTTTCAAGTAATTGAAGATATCGGCTCTCCAATCATCGGGTTCCATGAAGCACTGCAAAGTCCGCTCCATCGGCTACGTCCTGTATCTGACGCCGTTTGTGCGAGGTCGTTCGCCTCGGTATTTTGCGACCTTGGGATCCAATTGAAGTTGATATACCTGAACTGTGCCATCAGCTCACGGCATTGCATCCATAATGGGAAGAGCAACTCGCTCTCGCACTTATACTCCTCCGTGAGTTGAGAAATCACCAATTTGGAATCCCCAAAGATCTCAACTGCCTCTGCCCCAGCGTCCAATAGCAACTCCATTCCCTTGCACATCGCTTCATACTCAGCAACATTGTTGGTGCAAGGGGTAGATATCACGATGGAGAAGGAATACGTTGCCCCCCGAGGCGACAAGAGTAGCACGCCGATGCCGCACCATCTTCACAGACCGATCCATCGAAGAACATGGTCCATGCACCCACGGATAGTGCTGCGACGTCCGTGTTGATTCGTTCAGCAATAAGATCGGCTAACGCTTGTCCCTTTGACGCACCAGGTGATACCGGATATCAAATTCCGATAAAGCAAACATCCATTTGCCGAGTCGGCCTTTCAACACAGGAGCCGACAGCATGTGCTTGATGACATCCGATTTGCATATGACGATGTTCAGCTTTCAGCAAGATGTGTTGAATCTTGGTGCAGGTGAAGAAACAGAACGAAGGCACAACTTCTCGATCTCGGGTACCTCGTTTCGCATCCAACATCCTTCTGCGAGGTAGAAAACCACTTTCCAGACCATCATAAACCTGCACCACCACTGACGCGATGGAGGTGTCGGCTACTGACAAATAAATGTAGAATGGCCTGTCTTGCTGCGGTGGAACCAACACAGGTGGCTTCGTTAAGTACTCCTTAATATCGTCAAATGCTTGTTGTTCTTTGCCCCCAGCGAAACTCCTCATCAGACTTGATTTTGACCAATCCTATGAACGGCTCGATTCGTCCTGACAGGTTGGAGATAAACCTTCGACGAAATTGATTTTGCCGATGAGACCTTTGAGCTCCTTCTTCGTGGTGGGTGGCTTCATCGTTCGCACAGCCTCCCGACTTTCGGCCGATCTCAATTCGCGTTCATGAACCAAGAAACCCCAGGAACTGATCGACCGTCACACCAAAGGCACACTTCTTTGGATTCATTCTTAGTCCGAACTTCCTAGTTCGGTCTAGGACGTGTCGCAAATCTTCCAAGTGTCCGTCCACCGAAACAGACTTCACCACCACGTCATCGATGTAAATCTCCACCAATTTGCCGATTAAATCATAAAAGATGTAATTCATGGCTCGTTGGTATGTTGCGCCGGCATTTTCAGTCCAAATGTCATGACTACATATTCAAACAAGCCTACTGAGCCTGGCACTCTGAATGCAGTCTTGTTTATATCTTCCGGAGCCATAAAGATTTGATTGTACCCGGCATTGCCATCCATGAAGCTTAAAACTTTATGACCAGCAGCTGCATTGATCAACGTCACTACTGGCATCGGATATTCATCCTTTGGAGTGGCACTATTGAGATTCCCAAATCTATCGACGACGCCATCGGCCATCCTTTTTCTCCACGGAGTACGACATTGGAAATCCATTCAGCGTACTGCATGGCCTGATGAACCCGGCGTCCAACATCTTCTGGATCTCTTTCTTGACTTCCACCAAGATTTCGGCCTGCATCCGTCGTGCTCATTCTGGAACGGCCGAAAATCCTTTCTTCGAAGGGGCCGTGCTCAATGATGCTCTGTCTAACCCAGGCATCTCTGTATAATCCCATGCAAAACAACTGGGTACTCCTTCAACAAGGCTATCAACCGGCTCCTCATGTGGATCCAACTTTTTGCCGATAAATGTTGGTCGTGGCTTATCAACGGGACCAATGTCAATCTCTTCCCAGCTCATCACCTGATGTGAACCCATACCCCGCTTTCCATCGCTTGCTAGATCAATCCTGAAACACAGGCAAAAGGCAAGTTGAGGATAATTTTGGCCGATTGCTAGAATCGGCCTCCTTTTTCATTGCAACGTTCAATGCGGGTTTACAACTTTTGGTTCTCTACTATGGCTACGTGACAATCTTGAGGCAAGACCTTTGCTTTTTATTTTTTGGGGCCGATCGCTGGATCGGCCTTGTCACGTACGATCCATAGACTTGGATCTGCTACTCTGTCAGGCCTGGATAAGACCAGCCTCACCCCGTTTTTTGAAGCTTCGATGCGCTCACGGCCGTCTAAATTAATTCCAGAGAGCGGCTCTTGGTCGTTTGCATCCCAAATGTTCATGGCAGCTAGTGAGATCTCGATCGAATCATGCATGGACAACCTCCACTTCATCTCCATCCCATTGTATGATGCACCGATGCATTGTGGATGGAATGCAACAATTAGCGTGGATCCAATCTCTCCCTAGCAGGACAGCGTAAGTGCTTTTGCTGTCGACGATGAAGAATGACGTAGGGATGGTGAAAGGATCGTATGCCGCATACCAGAGCCACTTTTCTTCAGGTCCTTAGCCGTTTTCGAGGGGGCCGGATATTCTTGAAATGTCCGGCCCGGATAATCCGGCCCTGGGACAAAACCAGGACAATATCCGGCAAATGTCCGGCCCCTATCTGAGCTGATTTCCCTCAAGTCCTTAGCCGAATGGGGGCCGGATATTTTGGAAATATCTGCCCGGATTATCGGCTTTGATGAACTTCTGATTCTCTTGACAGCATGACCACATCCAACACACACACAAATGTATCTATATAATCCCTGTACCACTTAACCAAACATTAGTATATCACGTACATTGACATCAAACACTCAAAACATAATATGAGAGATGTTCTTTCAATCTCCCCTTTTTGGTGTTTGATGACAATATACGGATTTGCAAGAGAATCACTATAGAGACAAGCATAATGGCAAAACATAGAGGCACTCCCCCTACATGTGTGCATATAATAAATTTGCATTTGAATACAAATACACAACACATAGGAGCGAGGTGCCTCAACACAAGAGGTATCCATCATGAGCTCTAACAAGAGACATAAACAAATATGAAGTTGAGATAGGATGCTAGAAATCATACCCATGTGTAGATATATGATACGGAGATATAGCATAGTCTTGATCTCAACATATAGAAATCCCAAAACCATAACAATGTCTCACACCACATAGCACATAGTTTTAAACGGAACACAACCAAAGCAAATAGTTCAAATAAAATGGAACACAAGCAATAAAGGAATGGTAAACGCATATGCTTGTGCCCAAACCATGCAAATCCCCGAGAGAGTTCCTAATAGAACACTTCTCCCCCTTTGGCATCGAAACGCCAAAAAGGGGACAAGCGCGATGCTACTCGCCCCATGGGGATCACTCGGAGGCATCTTCATCATCGGACTCGTATGGCGCTTCTTCTTCTTCCTCCTCTTCTTCATCAGTGTCAGGTGCATCCGGAGAGCGGCGAGTGAGACTGGACCTTTGAATGCAACTATCAAGATCACTCCATGAAACCTGTGCAGAATGCCACCCACTGTAACCTGGGTGAGCTGGAGGCTGAGGAGGGGGTCCTTGCTCACCACTGAGCTTGTGCAGAATAACCGCCTGAGTATGCTTAATCTCAGCCCGCTCCCGGCTGGCCGCAAAGTTCTCCTTATGGATCTCAATGTTCATGCAAAGGATGTAGCGCTGAAACCAACTGAGCCTGTTCACTTGTTTCTTCATAGCAGGGAGGTCAGGATGGCGAGCAGGAGCAAATCCACTAGAACGAGCATCACCCATGAAGGAGTCAGGTGGAGGTACAGCAGAAGAGACAGGCTTAAGCTTGTAGGCCTTCTTGATAGAGTGCTTCATCAAAGGGTACCCGCTCAAGTCTTCACCACACACGCCCGCAGTGTTGTTGATGAGGAGCTGGATGTAGGGCGCATAAGGTATAGTGGTGCGGGAGACCATGGCATCATGAATCTCATGGAAGATGTAGTCCATGATATCAATAGTGTAGATATGTTCCTCATTCTCATCACGAGCACACCGAAAGCTGAGGTACATGAGATCCACAAGATATCCTCGGATTGCATCATTGTTACCACCAGGAGCGATGGTGGACCAAGAACCAGATGCTGACCATAGATAAGCAGCCCCTTGGTCTCTCCCACTTTTCCAGCAGATGTATAGAGATCAAACAGTGCATTCTTATCTGCCTCGAGGTCCATGGAGAGCGACGGCCTCCTTCGCAGGAACTCCAAGAATAGCAGCAAAACGACGCAGGTGGCACTACAGTGAGTGGAGCAGGACATCCATTCCATAGTACGGTCCACATCTTTCTTGATGGCCAACGTAGCAAAGAACTTCACCAACTCTGGACTATTGTCACATCAAATCTTCATCAAATCCTGCAAAGCCCATCTCTATCCACCATGGCATCCTCAAAGTGATTGTTGATTGCCAGAACGTCCACATCGATAGCTTGCATGGGACGTACTTTCTTCATGGGCTCATAGATATCCTTATAGATGAACTCCTGTTCCATGCACCAGTATTTTCTCTCTCTTCATCCCTTGGGAGGTCTTCATACCAGTTCTTCATAGCAGAATAAGAAATATGGTCCATGGTCTTGTAGTTTTCCCTTGCTGCCTTGTTCTTGTGCCTAGATGAGGTTGACTTGCGAGGAGCATTGGACACGAACTCATCACTTGACCGATCAGCCCTTGGGCGTCTCCGAGAAGTACCCCGAGAAGTACGACCTGTGACTAGCAAAGATGGATAGCAAAGAGAAGATAATGCTCATAAGTCATGTATGATATAGCAATGTACTCTAGGAACATACTATAAGTGGTACAAGTCTAAACAAGATAGATTGAATCAAAACTGCAGCGGCGATGAAGCTCCATGCCGGATAATCCGGTGCCCCAAGGGGCGGATAATCCGGCCGGACCGGATAATCCGGTCCTCGCGGGGGCCGGATAATCCGGCCCTGCGAATCTAGCAGATTTTGCAAACAACAACTTGTCTAAGAATAGATCGGCCTTATAGCATGCAAGAGGAGTACACTACAAACGATTTGGAACAACTAGACACCAAATCCACCAAGAAAATAGCACACACAAATCACAACACCTAGGGTTAGGGATTGTGATTCATACCCGCATCCATTGTGAAAGCTTGGAGGAGAAGGTAGCTAGGAGGGAGGAGCACCCGATCCCCCAAAAACTCCGGGAGGGAGTGGACGGGGCAACTCCGGCGAGGAGGAGAAGCTCCGGCGATCTTGAGAGGGAGAGAGAGGAGAGAGAGCGCGTGGGGGTGGTCGAACCGTCCCCCCGCGGCCTCGTCCTCAGCCCTTTCAAGATGCTCAGGCGGATAAGCCCCTAGTTTAGAGCGGATATCCGGCGGGCCGGATTTTCCGGTCGCAAGGGCGGATTATCCGGTGTGAGAATTTCAGAACACCGCCAATCCCGTCTATCTTTCGTTGGTTATTTGCGGACCCATATGTGGTGCAATAAACTATCACCTCACATATAAGATGCATATTTACCAATAAGATGGGGCAACCTAGATCATCCGACCGAGAAACCTCAAACTCCAAGTTTTTATCAAACATGACAAATGAGCAAGATGGAAACTTATAGATGAGTGTAGGCTTAGGTTTAGAGGAAACAAACTGTTAATGGTACATGATCACTCAAGTTTGCAAGATATGAGCAAATAAGGCCAAACTAGAGTGATTTCCCATAAGAACATGGAGTTGTCAAATAAAAGGCGATAAGATCCAAATAACTCCAACTCTTCACAAAGAAGAGTGTGGTGGCCTAGGCCACCATATATGAGTGTTATGGCATGGCACCGCGAAGATATATCTTGGGCCCAAAACCATTACTCATCATTGAAGCTCACATATCATTATATGATATAAAGAATGATTTTATTTAATGTTGGCATTATGGGGGGAGGGATAGCTCAATAGTTTAAACCGCACTCCCCTATTTCCATGCCCACATCTAAACCAAATAAAGTTTTGAGACAAAGGTGTGTTTGCAAGATGGTCAAGCTATACTCCTTGAATCAATGATATTTAGCTCATTCCTCAAATAAGAGAACCTTGCTTCATCAAGAGGCTTCGTGAATATATCGGCAAGTTGATCTTTGGTAAGAACATAGATAAGCTCAATATCACCACGGGCAACATGATCCCTAATGAAATGATTCCGGATCTCAATATGCTTCGTTCTTGAATGTTGCACCGGATTATAGGCAATCTTGATGGCACTTTCATTGTCACATAATAGAGGCACTTTGTCACAAATGACACCATATTCCTTTAAAGTTTGCCTCATCCATAACAATTGAGTGCATCCACTTGCGGCGGCAACATATTCGCCTTGGAGAGAGATATACAATTTTGCTTCTTAGAAGACCAACACACCAAGGACCTACCAAGAAATTGGCAAGCCCCGGAAGTTGATTTCCTATCATCCTTGTCCCCCCGCCCAATCCGCATCGGTATATCCATTGAGAATAAAGCTTGAGCCTTTGGGGTACCAAATACCATATCTTGGGGTATCAACCAAATATCTAAAGATTCTTTTGAGAGCCATCATGTGGCTCTCCTTAGGAGAAGCTTGATACCTTGCACACACACCAACACTCAACACTATGTCCGGTCTAGATGCACAAAGGTAAAGCAAGGATCCAATCATGGAGCGATATACCTTTTGATCCACCTCTTTACCATTGGGATCTAGTGCAAGATGACATTTGGTAACCATAGGAGTGGCCACACCCTTCAACTCGGTCATCTTGAACCTCTTGAGCATGTCTTGGAGATATTTTGCTTGATTGATGAAGATTCCTTCTCTCAATTGCTTGATCTCAAAACCAAGGAAGAACTTCATCTCTCCCATCATAGACATCTCAAACCTATCGGTCATAAGCTTTGAAAATTCATCATTGAAAGCTTTGTTAGTAGAGCCAAAGATAATATCATCAACATATAATTGGCAAGAAAAGCTCCCCATTAACCCTCTTAGTAAAAAGAGTGGGATCGATTAGCCCAACATCAAACCCACGGTCTACCAACAATTCTTTAAGGTGCTCGTATCAAGCTCTAGGAGCTTGTTTGAGACCATAAAGTGCTTTATCAAGCTTGTAGACATGGTTAGGAAAGTTGAGATCCTCAAACCCCGGGGGTTGCTTAACATAAACCTCTTCATGCAAAGGACCATTAAGAAATGCACTTTTCACATCCATTTGTTGTAACTTAAAGTTATGATGCGATGCATAAGCAAGAAGGATACGGATGGACTCAAGGCGAGCCACGGGAGCATAGGTCTCTCCAAAGTCAATTCCTTCAACTTGAGAGAAACCTTGAGCCACCAATCTTGCCTTGTTCCTCACAACATTTCCAAACTCATCTTGCTTGTTCTTGAATATCCATTTAGTGCCTATAACATTGCGGCACTCCTTTGGCTTCTCTACTAAGGTCCATACTTTGTTGCTCTTGAAGTTGTTGAGTTCTTCGTGCATAGCTTCCAACCAATCCGAATCTTCAAGGGCTTCAAATACTTTCTTGGGTTCCACTAAGGAGATATAAGCATGATGATTGCTAAAGTTAGCCAATTGCCTTCTTGTGGAAACCTTTGCCCTTACATCACCAAGAACCTTGTCATGTGTGTGTTCAAGACGCTCAAGTTGCCTTTCTCTTCTTGCTAGACGACGGGCCTCTCCTCCTTGGTTTTTCTAGGCCTTGGAGGTGTCACTTGATCAACTTGATCATTTGGGTCCCCGTCTTGACCTTCAATTTGAGCTTCTTCAATTTCTTGAGAATGCTCATCCTCATGTGCTTGACCTTGGACAATATTTGGTGAAGCGCAAATATCAAATGGATACTCATCAGCCATCATGAATTCTTGGTTGATCTTGTCCTTGATCTTGTTCATGAGAGGGATGGTTCTTCTTGTTCTTGGGTTGGTGCATCATTAGCTTCAAGGGATGGGGTTTGTTGATGTTGAGAGGATGAGGGCTCCACCGTGGTAGAGCATAGTTCTTCCCGAGACGCCACACCGTGTCCCTCAATGGGGCGGAAAAATCCCACACCCATTCTTACTATGGCATCTTGAGGTATTTCATCACCTGCACATACATCAACTTGCCCCACTTGGGAGCCATCATTTTCTTCGAACCTCACACTACAAGATTCGATGATAATCCGGAGGCTATATCAAAGACTCTATAAGTGTGAGATTCGGCACCGTAACCAACAAATATACCCTCCAAAGCTTTAGGAGCAATTTAGACAAACGAACTCCTTTGATTTTGTAGAAACACTTACAACCGAACACCTTGAAGTATGAGATATTAGGCTTGTTGCTCGGTGAGTATTTCATATGGAGTCTTGTTCAATCCTTGCGGAGATAGAGCCGGTTAGAAGAGTGGCAAGCGGTGGAGATGGCTTCGGCCCAAAAGTTATAGCGGGATTTATACTCCGCCATCATAGATCTTGCCATATCCATAAGAGTCTGGTTCTTCCTCTCCGCAACACCATTTTGTTGAGGGGTGTAAGCAGCGGAATATTGATGACGAATCCCCTCATCACTAAGAAAATCATTGAGTGTGTAGTTCTTGAACTCGGAGCCGTGTCACTTCTTATTGCCATAATGAGGAGGTTGTGTTGGCGTTGCACCTCGGTGGCAAAGTCAATGAATATTTGTTGAGTCTCATCTTTCGTCTTGAGAAAGTAGACCCAAGTGTATCTTGAGTAATCATCAACAATCACCAAGCAATGTTTCTTCGCACCAAGACTTGCATGAGTAACGGGACCAAAGAGATCCACATGAAGGAGCTCCAAGATCCTCTTGGAAGAGATGATAGTCTTGCTTGGATGCGGAGAGTCATGCATTTTGCCTTCAACACAAGCCCTACAAACACGATCTTTGGCAAAAGAAACATTTTCCATTAGTCCCACAATATGGTTCCCCTTGTGAAGACTTTGCAAAGTTCTCATGTTGACATGGGCTAGGCGGCGATGCCACAACCAACCCACATCCGCCTTTCCGAATAGGCACATCTCACTTGAAGTGGTGGTCCCCGAAAAGTCCACCACATACAAGTTATGTTCGCGATACCCAACGAGGCGACTTTTAGAGTCTTGCTCCACAAGAGGACCACAATATCTTTATCAATAAAGACGGCGAAACCCATCTTGCCAAGGGCGGAAACGGAAAGCAAATTGTAACCAAGGGTTTTGACAAGCATGACATCCACAAGTGTTATGTTGTGTGCAACCACAACCTTGCCAAAACCCAATACCTCGGATGTAGAATTATCGCCAAAGGAGACGGTGATATTGTTTATGTTGGGCCTCAACTCCTTGACGAGGTTCTTGCCGCCGGTCATATGACTTGTACATCCACTATCAAGTACCCATTTTGAACCTCCGGCGGCATAGTCCTACATGAGATCAATGCTTGGATTTAGGTACCCATTTCTCAATGGGTCCTCTTTTGTTAGCAACAAGGGTCTTTGGGACCCAAATAGACCAAGCAACATAACCATCATATGGGCCAACATATTTAGCATAAACATCACCATAATTATCTTTGAATAAAACATAGTGAGGGTTAGCATTTCCCGCATCATCATCATTAATGGTTTTGCCCTTAGGGGCTTCACCATTAGTGATATCTTTCTTCTTCTCTTGTGCGGGCTTGGCCTTTTGCTTGTTTGCCTTCTTTGCCTTGGCTCCATAACCAAGGCCCTCCTTCCCATTGTTTGATCTTTGCTTACTCAAGAGATCATCCAAAGAAAGTTTACTTTGGGGAGAGGAGGCCTTAGCAAGTTCATCCTTCAACCTAGCATTTTCCTCAATAATATTTGCATGATCACATGAAGGGGTGGAGGAACTAGGCACATCATATGAAGCAAGCCTAATTTGAAGTTTCTCATTTGACTTTGATAGGAGAGCGTATTCACTCTTCAAAGCTTTGTGAGCTTTGTCTAGTTCATCTAGATCCTTCACAAGTTTCTCATGATCAACACCAAATTGGGCCATTTCCTTTTTAAGCAATTTAGTCTTAGCCCTAGCATGATCTCTAGCTTTAGTGAGCTTGTTAATTTCATCTTGAGGATCTTCAAGATTTTGTAGCCTCTCCTCAAGAGAAGCTATAGTTTCTTGACTTTCCTCAAGAGCATTTTTAAGAGCATGGATTTCAAGAGAGTCTCTCTCTCTCTATTTGACCTTTTTTCTCAAGAGTAGCATTTTGTTGAGCTAAACGAGCCATGAGATTTGAAACATGCTTTTTGTTGTTACCTTGTAGGTTAAAAATGAATTCATCAAACTCTAGCATTTCTTGTTTCACTTTTAGACTAGCATCATCAACCCCTAGATCATTTGATATGTTAGGCATAGAGGGGCTAGGAGATGATACCTCTGAGGATTTGGCCATGAGACAACTTTCTTCCTCCACATGAATGATCTCATTGGGGGATTCACTTGGTGATGAAGAGTTAGTGGAGAGGGAGGCAAGAGCGATCAATCCATTAGAGGTTGCATCTTCTTCATCATCAACATCATCATCTCCGGAGGTATATTCTTCTTTAGTTGATAGCACAATAGATGTGTCCAAGGAGGATTTTGCCATGAAGCAATGTGCATTCTTGATATGAGGATTCTCATTGGGGGATTCAAAGAGAGATGAAGTGGGAATGTTGGTAGTGACAATGGCGGCCACTTCCTTTGAGCTTTCTCCTTCATCATCACTAGAGCTTTCAACTTCATCGGTAGAATACTCTTCCCTAGTCACTAGCACAACTCTTGGAGGCCTCTTGCCCTTCTTGGTCTTGTTGTTGTCGAATTTCTTGTTGGGGGCTTTTGAATATTTGCCATTTGTGTCTTTGCTCTTGTCCTTGGGAATGAGCCTTCCATTATGAAGCTCTCTATTCTCATAGGGGCATTAGGCAATGAAGTGGCGCTTGTCATCACAATTGTAGCATGACCTTGTCTTTGGACCAAAGCTAGTGAACCCACTTTTGTGGTTTCTCTTGATGTTGTCTTCCTTGGCCTTGGAGGGATCAACCCAAAATGACTTTGCATGGAAGGCCATGAGATCATGATAGTGGCATTCCAAATCTTCCGGATAGGACATACTCCAAGATGCCCTATATTGTTCTTGAGGGTACACTTCTTCAACGGGGACCACCAAGGCAAGATTGTTCCCTTTTGCCATACCAATTGCACGATTGCGAGAATCATGAGAGTTTTGCTCGAGCACCTTGAGGGCTTGCATCTCGTGCACGGCATCTTGACATGAGAGAGAGGAATAGCATTCTCTCCCAACAAGGGTCTTGACATCAATGGGTACAAACGGCATCATGCATTCAATGTACTTTCCTTGATCCAAGAGTCATTGATGTGGGTGGCACCACTAAGCCGGAAGGCATCGGCAACGATGAGGAGTCTTCCATACATGACTTGATGATCTTCATCCGAGCCTCATGAATCCTTCGGCTTGATTCGAAGAGCATTATACTTGTTCCTTCTTGTGCTCTCACTTCCAATGCAACTAGCGGCCAAACCATCCCAAGCTTCCTTGGCGGTGGTGTAGTTCCGAACACGAGGCAGCTCTTGTGTCCCCACACTAGTTTGAATCATGTGCAAGGCGGTGTTGTCGAGTTGACTATCAACCGCTTCTCTTCTAGTCAACTTATTGGGGTTGTAGGGCTTGAAGCCTTCCAAGATGATTCTCCAAAGTTCATTGGAGGCACTGCAAACATGAGATCGAAACTCAAATTGCCAAGTATCGAAATTATCAACGGAAAACTTAGGTGGGTCGCCTCGGATGTTCAAATGGGGATGGGGAACCGGTATATCGGGAGATAGAAAAGGTGGAGCTACTCGATTGTAGCTCTCACCTCCACTAGTTCCACTAGGAGATGCAATGGGAGATTTGATAGTGTTTAAGTTATCACCTTCCACGGGTTTGGTAGAGGAGGGTAATGCCGAAGCACCTCCCTCTTCTAACACACCCGTGTCCTTTACCTCTATGACGGGATCCCTAGGAAGGACCGGAGTCATAAGCTCGGAAATCATTTTTCTCATGCTTTCCATTTGAGCGTCCATGGAGGATCTCAACGAATTGATGTCCTCCATGGTGACCAACTTTCCGGCCTCTTCCGGAAGCCCATCGTCCGGCATACTCTTAGGCGGTTAGCCCGAAATAAGAGCCGAGGCTCTGATACCAATTGAAAGGATCATATGCCGCACCTAGAGGGGGGGTGAATAGGTGCTAACCAATTTTTAGTTCTTTTTCAATTTAGGTTTGACACAAAGGTAAATTCTCTAGATATGCAACTAAGTGAATTTACCTATATGACAAGGTTACCAACTAAGCAAGATATAGCTACGCAAATATATAGGAGATAGAGTGGGATAGAGGTAACCGAGAGTGGAGCACGCGTTGACACGGAGATGATTCCCGTAGTTCCCTTCCTTTGCAAGAAGGTACGTCTACGTTTGGAGGAGTGTGGTTGCTACGCAAGCCAAACCAACAGCCACGAAGGCTTCACTCGATCTCCCGTGAGCAACGCCACGAAGGCCTAGCCCACTTCCACTAAGGGATTTCTCGAGGCGCCGGGCCTTTACAAGGTTCTTGGGGCACACATCCACAACTGAATTGGAGGCTCCCAAATCTGTAACAATACAACAATCAACAACAACACATCAACACAAATCAACTAGGGAACCAAATAGGAACACTAGCATGATATCCCTCAAACAAATGAGGGGGAAATGAAAAACGCTTCGGTGAGGATGTAGATCGGTGGCTTCTCCTTCGAATCTCCAAAGATCAAGAGCTTTGGTTGGGGGAGAAGGAGATCTTGCAAATCTTGTGTTTCTTGAGGTGGCTCTAATGGTGGTGAAGCTTGGCAGATTTCTTGTGCAATGATTGAGCAAAGGGGAAAGGAAGAAGAAGAAGAGGGGTATAAATACCCCTCCCCAAAATCGAGCCGTTGAGCCTTCCGGGCGAGATAATCTGCCTAAGTTAGGGCGGATAATCCGCCCCCGGATAATCCGGCCTCCTGGTACAAAACCAGGACAATGTCCGGTCAATAATCCGGCCCCATACGAGCCACTTTTCTTCGGTCCTTAGCCGTTTTGGGCGGATATTCTTGAAATGTCCGGTCCGGATAATCGGCCCTGGGACAAAACCAGGACAATATCCGGCAAATGTCCGGCCCTATACTGAGCTGATTTCCCTCAAGTCCTTAGCCGAAATTCTGGGGGCCGGATATTTTGGAAATATCCGGCCCG
This sequence comes from Lolium multiflorum, assembly GCA_030979885.1. Lineage (NCBI taxonomy): Eukaryota > Viridiplantae > Streptophyta > Magnoliopsida > Poales > Poaceae > Lolium > Lolium multiflorum. The sequence goes on along the minus strand of CM061748.1, from coordinate 79,904,637 downwards.
GATTATCCGGCGATGAACTTTTTCGATTCTCTTTGACAGCACTGACCACATCCAACACACACACAAATGTATCTATATAATCCCTGTACCACTTAACCAAACATTAGTATATCACGTACATTGACATCAAACACTCAAAACATAATATGAGAGATGTTCTTTCAGATGGTCTTTCGGCCTACGGTTAGATCTACGTTCAGAACACCCTTTGCTTCTGACGCTTGGCCGTTGAAATCGCTTAATGTGATGTTGGTCTTGATCAGATCTTCATTGGAACGTCCCAAACGTCGTAGCATAGAGTACGGCATTATATTGACTGCCGCTCCTGTATCAACCAACATCTTGCCGATAGGCTGTCCATTGATGTAACCTTTCAGGTATAGGGCTTTCAAATGCCTGTAGCTTCTATCTCGTGGCTTCTCAAAGATGACTGGCCGTGGACCGCACAAACTGTGCCACTGACACCTCCTCGACTTTTGGAGCGCAAAACTCGACGGGAGTATGAACACCATGTTTGTATCAGCCGATGCCTCTGCATCGGCTTGTCGGCTCCACACTTTCTTCGTGGCCGTGCCTCTGTCTCCAATGTTTGCTGAATTTTCACGGCCAGATCGGGTCGTGCTTTCCTCAACGTATATAGGTACTGAGCCTCGGCTTCCTCCAAGTTTCGTAGCCGCCACCCTACGCTCGGAGTGGCTGAGTCCGTCGGGACACCACCAAGGCCGGTGATATCCGTCTTCTTCTTCATCGACTCCGAAGTCTTCATCTTGAGATGACTCAGCTCGCCCCGAGGTGGGAGAGGCCCTAGACGCTTGAACACCGAAACTTCATTTGTTCCCTTCTCTTCCGTCTACATTCGGGTAGTTCTCGATTGTTGGCAATCGGCTCATTCCTGAGTCCCAGCAGTGTTTGAAGAAAGGACAGTCCCAATGCTTATCCATGTCCTCTTGCTCTCTCGACCTCCGTCTAGCGTGACGATCATACCCTTCGTGGTCTCTGTCATGTAGACGATACTTCTTGTCATCTGCGTCAGACCGACGATATTTTTCATCATCTACGTCGTAGTGGCGACGTCGGTCATACTGATGCTCATATTTGTTAAGGAGATGTGCGGAGAGTGGTCGTTGATACCGCACACTTCTCACTTCTTCCTCAGTCAAGTACCGTCTGTCATCATGTGCCGGTCGTGTGGATCGGCCTCCGCTTTATCTTTGCCACGGGAGTGACTGCTCTCTGGCTTATCCTTGCCATGACGGTCTACAAGTCCTGCCATGTTGATATCAAAAGAAGACTGGCTCGCTCCTTAAGCAGTGACTAAGATCGACCATGTTGACGCGAAACGGATGCGTGTCAACTTTCATGGCAAACTGACCGAAAGTAATCGGCCTTGTTCTATCGCCATTTGAATCTGTCCGCGCGCACTTTGCGTCGTTGGTGGCGTGGGTGAACGTGTGATGCCATTTGCAGTATGGCCTACCGTTCATCTCTTGTAACGTGGGGATTTTGTGGCCTTCGGGTAACTTTAGCTGTTTTTCCTTGAGTAAATCAAAAATCTGCTCCGTTTTGCTTAAATCAAAGTCAAACCCTTTTGCAGCCCTGGTTGTTTCACCCATTTGCAGGACACGGGTACTGCCCCCGAGCCCATTCAGCTACGGCGACCTCTGATCTTCTGCAGAGTCTTCATCTTCTTCCGTCTCGACCAGGGCGACGCGCTTGAACTTGTCCTGGTACAATTCTGGGTGGCGCGTTCATACGATGTCAATTTCTGAACCATGTGCGCCCGAATTGTAGTTCGCTTGGAAAGTCGATCCTTGAGCGGCGCCGAGAGGCCTGCTATTGCCGGCTCGACGCCTCCTTCTCGATAAACGAACCGAATAACATCGGTTCTTGGGATCTGAAAGCTGAATGTATTCGTACACGTTTCTCCTCGCCTTTGTCGCTTTGAGTCAGATCGGCAATGCGGGCCAGCTTCGAATGATATTATATGTGGAACTGTTCTTCCAGTGCTTCCACGTCCGGCCGAATCGGTGGCAACGAGGTGTACCACCCAAAGGCTGGGCCCGTGAGAGATTGCGAAAAGAACCTCACACGTGCTGGTGCAAGCTGAGACCATGCCAACCGTGCCAAATATCGGCTCACGTGCTCGATTGAGCTAGACCCTTCGATCCACCGAATTTTGTGAAGTCGGGGAGCCGATATTTAGGCGGTAGTGGGATTAGGTCATAGTCGTTGGGATACGGCTTGGAGTAGCCGATTGTTCTCTTCTTTGGCAGGATGCCGAACGGTCTCTCAAGATTGCACCGATCTGATCCACGTGGGAGCTGAAGCGGTTGAGCTTTCATGACTCGTTCGGTGGCATATTTAGCTAGCCACGCTTGTTTCTCCGCATCTGCTCCCGTAACTCCCTCCCGCTCCAGCAATCCCTCCCCGTGGCAATCCCTCCTCGCTGTAATTGTGTGCGTCTAGTTGTTGCAGTCCGGCACGTATGTGCACACGTATCCATGTGGGATCTCCTTGGGCGGCTCATACAGAAATTGGTAATCTCCAGGATCACCTCCAACTTTGTAAACGACGTACGCTGGTGACCCTTGTTGCCGTGGAGCTGCCAACGTGTACGGCAGTGGTGGCCTAGTGTAGAACGGTATTTCTCCCTGGTGAGTCCCTAGAGCAGGTCCTGACGGAGAATACCGATGCTTCATGATTTCTTGCACCACACGAAGCGCAACACGCTTCACCAGGCTCTCGAATGCCGATGTAGAGAATGAGCCACAACATAGTTAATTTCTGGCGCAGGGCTCTGGTACGGTCCTCCGAAGGGAGAGATAGGTCTATCCCTTCAAGCACGCCTTCGGGTTTGAACCCTTTGAATCGATGCCGTGTGAACGGGTTTTCAAAAGAGCCGATGAGATCGGCTTCGAAGATGGCCTTGAGATCATCATATTTCTTCTTGTGCTCAGGCAGATCTTCGTACTTGATTTGTTCTTCGCCATCTCGGATGCGGTGTCGACGTGGTTGTTGTAGAAGATTGTCCGGGCGTGCGAATGTGTTTGCTGCCAAAACCCACCGGCGGCGGTGGTTAAGCAACACGAAGAGCCGGAGGCTGCCAAGATTGGGTGGGCCCGGTCCCTCGACGTCGTCCCGCAATGTTCCGGCACACGTCCTGGCGGTTGCGGGCGTGCCACCTATACCTGGTCGGAAGGTGTTGGATTGCTTCGATTAGTCTCTGCATGGTAGACACGTAAACATTAAATACGAGCCCGATCGGCTCTCAGGTTGCCCTGTGGATCGGCTCAAAAGCCGATCGCCCCATGATTCACGTTGGGTTTACGATGACATGGGGCTCCTGCTTGATCAACGCAAAGTTAAACCAATCCACGACGAGTTTAGGGTTTTCACCGTATGATCGGAACATCCTACGCGTAGTTGAGCCTAATAGACACGAAAGATGATAGAAAGCTAACCCTAAAAGAGGCCTAAAAACCAACATTAAGTTAATTCCCGGAACAATCCCTCTTAGGACTAACAAACTATACCTTAAGCACTACCCGTTCAACCCGTTTGTAAGGCCTAACCATACGGATATTAAACTAATCCTTGAGAAACAAGGAACAACTATAACAGATTGGATCTACTAAACGACGAACAAGCAAGGTGCTGCCCTTACACCTAGATAGGTACAAGGGCAGCTAGATATCGAGGGACGGCATAGCTAAGCAAATATGTGTAAGAAAAGCACCAATGCAAGCCCCAAAACATCTACGATAAGTAGTGTTACTCGCCATCAACAACGCTTCAGCACGAGTAACACAAGATAAACGAATAAACGTACGCTGCCTAGATCGCAAGATGCGATCTGGCAGCATGATGCTTACCCGGAGAAACCCTCGAAAAGGGGTGGCGATGCGCCTGGTTTGTGTTTGTTGTGAACGTGATTATCCTCCTTTCTCAATAACCCTAGGTACATATTTATAGTCCAAGGGACTTTCTAATTCGGGCGTGCACCTAACCGTGCATGAGTTAAACTCTATCTTTTAATTCTAAACTAAGATGCAATCTACTATAATTTACAGATACACGGGCAATCTAGCCCAAACTCTTCGCGCAAGGCCGCTTCAGAGACACTCCACGTGTATATCCTTCAAGCCCATCTCAATTACGGCCCATCTCCTGATTTGGCAAAAATCTGGTGATAACAGATATAACATGAGAGGATGCAAGGTTGACCAAAGACTAAGAGTGAAGAGTGAATTCAAGTTGGCCAACACATGAAACATAAAGAATATACCACATGAGATCATTGATCTTTTGGTACTAAGCCTTGTCTATTATGCATTCTGATCTATCCCATCATATATGTATATTTGTATTGTCTATGTGAGTTAGGTATCTTTCCATGGTCATGCATCAAAAGCAAGATTTCATATAGTCCATGAGTTGATGACATCAAGTCGTGATCGTCATCAAGGTTGAGAAGGAGAAGTTCAAGATAAGCATCTTGAGAAGATCATATGCTTGAAGCTTGTCATCCATTTGGTAATAATGGATATGTGAAGATGTGCCTTAGTGAAGCTATCCCATGCATGGTGGTGTATGGGGGAGGAAATTTTTAGTCTTCACGAAGCAACATGATCAAGTGAAGCATGAAGCGTCATCATCAAGGTCAAGTGGGATATGCAAGGCAAAGGTATAGCCTTGCTAGGTCTTCATTTTTCCGGTCTCAAGGTGGTTATTAAGAGACCATGTTGTAGGATAGATAGCCGCGCTATCAACAGGGGCTTTCGACAGGGGGTAACTTGATCACATCGTCTTAAGGAGATCAATCCTTTGCATACTTTGCATCCCTTATTATTGTAGCTTCTTGGTGCTTCTAGGTCTGAGGTGCTTGAGTTTGTTGGTAGATTTTCAATAAGCCCAAGTTCATCGAAAACAGAATTAGTATGCATCTTCTATTGCGTTTTTGAGTTTGGACGTTTTACCGGTTCTTCAAGTGGAGAGGTTTCACCTCTAAAACCATGTAAAAATATAATTTGATGATTCCTAATATCCTTTTTGTTGGGGTTCTGTTTATCGTTATATTTCCAATAAAATTGGTTCCATCTCAATCGGAGTTCTGGTACATTGTGAGAGTTTTGTTCTTTTCAGAAAATTGCGGTTTGAGGGGTTTCTGCGAACCTAGCTTGGAAAACGGTGGTGTCGGGCTCACTGCCAGCAGTAGCCGTAATTTTCCGATATGCCAAATGGCTATACAAAGTATGATTCCAGCGGCCATCGAATTGGTTCTGGCTCACAAGATTAAAACCAGCGTGCCGATCTACGTCGGCCTAGTCAGGTGCCAGTTTGTACGGCAGATTTCGGCGTGCCGGTTTGTACGTTGGACCAAGTCGGCGGGAGGGTCGGAACTGCCAAACTTAACACCAGTTTCTGTCGCACGAATTTCCCCAAATGGCTAGTTTTCTCCGTTGGATTATAAATAGCCCTTCTTGACATGGGTATACCATATTGGGTACTCGACATTATCATCCCCGGTGCGGGTCCAGGAAGGAATAGGCGAAGCCCATGAAGTATAAAACACAGAACTAAATCCCAAGAACTGTGTAAAATAGGCAGGCTAGGCCCATATCAGGTAAACCGACTTGTATGATGTAACTGACTTGAAGGTGGACTGTGAGATCTAGCCCACTATATAAGGGCTAGGAGGAGGCACCAGGAGGGGATCTAGATTCACAACGGGCAACACCCGTGTAACCCTAGTTTCGTAATACAATCTTGGCAACTTTTCCCTTCATCATACTTTTCGTTAGCTACCTAGTTTGGTTGACCGGTCTTTGAAATCACCAACGCTCTCCTTTCCTGAAAACCCAAGTCCATCATCAATGGGCATTGATAAGGTTACCCCTTGTCACTTCTTCCTCCTTGAGAGGTAATGTCAACCATTCTTTTGGCTCTCGCTCTCATACTTAATTGTTAAAGCTCAAAAGATTGCTTCCTCTCCCATCCCTCCTATGATTCTTGCATCTTCCCGAGGGGTTTGTAAGAAGAGCTCTAGATCGACAATCTCTAGCAATTAATTCCTCCTCTAGGTGAAGGGAACTCTTGTGATCTAGATCTTGGAGTCGTTTGTTGATTTTCTCCTTAATTCTTCCACTCTAATTTCTCCCTACCACTTGTTGCTTTGGTGGGATTTGAGTGTGAACGATTTAAAACCATTGGTTTCCTTACTTTGCATCATTGCATAGTATCGAGCTCCCTATCACGATTTGTTCGAGTGAGAGACCTTGAGCTTCTTACTCTTGGAGGGTGACCTCCTTGGCTTGGGATGAAACAAATTTTGATGGAAAGATAATGAAAAATAGAACCCCAACAAAAGTGGAAATGTTTGGAATCGTCGAAAGATATTTTTACACAATTTTAGATGTGAAAGCTCTCCAACTTAAGAACCGGTAAAACGTCCAAACTCAAAAATACAATAGAAGATGCATATGGATTCCGTTTTCGATGATATTGGATTTGTTGAAAAGATAGCAACAAGCTCAAGAACCTCACATAGAGAACACACCAAGAATCAACAAGAGTAAGGGGATGCAAAGTATGGAAAGGGTTGATATCCCTAAGGCAATGTGATCAAGTTACCCAATCGAAAGCCCCTCTTGATAGTGCGGCTATCTATTCTATAACCCGATATCCAAACAACCACCTGAGAATGGTAAAAGGAATCTAGCAAGGACATAACTCTATCTTGCGCATCTCGCTTGATCTTGATGATAACGCTTCAAGCTCCATTCAAGCTGGAATGCCTCACTTGATCATTGTTGCTTCGTGAATACACATAGTTGATCCCCCAGACACCACTATGGGAAAGCTTCATTGAAGCACATCTTCACAAGTCCAATATCACCAAATGGATGGCAAGTCTCAAGCACATGATCTTCTCGAGATGCTCATCTTGAACTTGCCCTTCTCAACCTTTATGATGATCACCACTTGATGTCATCTTCTCACGGGCTATACGAGATCTTACTTTTGATGCATGCCCATGGCAAGATATCTTGTATTTTGTCATGCATTCCATCCATGGCTAAAATAAGTTCCACACAAGAACTCCATCTTCATTTCTTCTTCTTGATCATATCATATTATTCTCATCAAATCGATGACCTCAATGCCAATAGCCAAGGTATATATCTATCTCCGTGGTATCAACACTTGAATCCAATACATGGACCACAAGAATTGCCTATGGAATATTCCTTCATATAAACTGAAGGAAAACATTAGTGCAGGGGGATTGTAATTAGTTGCAAAAAACACACATAGGGCAATGTACCCTTACACACATGAATACATCTTCGTCTCCGCGTTCCTCGGTTATCTCTATATCTCACTTTACTTTCCTTGTGATAGCCATAAAGCTTGAAGTACTTATATTTGCTTATCACTTATGTTATATATATCTTATGCCTATCTTTCTTAGCTCTAGTTGTTGTTGGTGCACTTAGTTAAGCCTAGCTTATTTAGGTTTTGTGCTTGTAAAGTAAACACTAGTTTAATTCCGCATTCTTACAAGCTAAATCTTTAACTAAACACCTATTCATCCCCCTCTAGGCGACATCTCGTTCTTTCACCCCTCACCTTGTTCGAAGGGATTCGTACTGTCGGCCGATGGAGGCACTCCCTTGACCTTGGATGCACACTAACGTCGAGGACAAAGGGAGATGGTTCCAAGCAAGCCAACGCCATGCCACATGCACTGAGAAGCACAACAATAGAGAGGATATCGAACACGTCGGAGACGAAGCTGATGGGAAGGCTAGAGAAGCCGCTTGCACCACCGCCCACTGAGCATCGGCATACCTCCAAACACACAACATACGCCCACAACCACCTCAAGATCCCCAAGACTACGCCTTCAGCAAGGGGAGAGATGCCACATCATCAGCGCGGCCCAAATCAAGATTAGGTTTTCACCCGGGGAAGTAGGTGGACGAGGGTGGGATAGTACATCGACGACGCCCCCAGCAAGGAAGGCGGCGTCCATGGACGTCGTCTTCGTCGTGACCGGCACCACCAACCAAGGATTTCTCCTAGTCACATAGTCCTGCCACCAGCATCTCGTCTGATTCAGAACTAGTGATATTGGACGCATCTAAGCAGAGAGGAGGGGTGGCGTCTCCAGGTTCGGCGTCGGCGACCACCGAGGGGGCCCAACCATGGTCCACACGAGCACAGAGGCCGGCCTGCATCTGCATGCACTGCTCGCCACCGAGCCGATGTCGCCCCTCCACCAGTCTTGGGCCACCACGCTGAAATCATGAGCCCCCACCGAGGAAACCGCCGACACAGGTCTCCCTCACCTAAGGCCGAGCTAGAGGCCAGCCATCGGAGCATGAGGACCACCGAGCAGCTGCATCGGCTGCGGTGATCGAGCGTGACGCGAAATTCCTCCACCTAGTCACCATGCGGGGAGTGGAGAGCCCAGATCCCCAATGCCCCCTTCATCGACATCTCCAGCTTATCCCGACATGGCTTCTAAGGGCGAGGAGGAGGGAAGGAGGGGGAAAACGGCAACGGTGGATCCAAGGTCTCGCTCCCTCGACCGCCTAGCGGGGCGAGGCAAGGGGAACGATCCTGTTTTTTTCGCGAGCAACCAAACTCGTCCAACGGGTTGCTTGTTTTAACCGTGCATCTACCACCCGGAGTGAGTCTGCTGGGCCAGTGACACGGGTGGGCGATTTACACAAAAATAACCTTTTTAGACAAGAATAGCATAAAATGATCCTCCAGTCAAACTATTTCACGTTTCTAACCCTTTTGTGTGGCTCCCTTCGCAAGGGCGCCACACCCTTATGTGTGGCTCCCTTTGCAAGGGCGTCACACATTCTGTCATACGTGGGGGCTCGAGTTTGTTTGTTGACAATGTGTGGCGCCGCTCTCACGGGCGCCACATAGACAGGTACGACGCCCTTCGCAAGGGGGCCACACAAAAAGGTTAGAGGGCGTGAAATAGTTTGCCCGGTCACTTTGTAATTTTTTTTATTTAATAAAAGATTATTTTTGTGTAAATCGCCACACGGGTGCAACTAATGTACTGCTGTACTGTCAACTGTGTGGAGCTGTTCTCGCAGACTCACCGGTCTCGAACTCGACGCCGACACGCCGTCCTGTCCATGAGCAGGAAGCTCGGCTGCACTGCAGCGGTAACCAGAAACGTCCCACCACGACACCGGAATCCGAGGGAAGCTTTTGTCCGGCCCTGGAACCCCCGCACTGTTCGCGTCTCGTCCCCTGTCAAATGATCACGCCCTGACACCGGCCATGCCGTGACGGTGCCATGCCGCCGCCGGTGCATGCCGGTCTCGCGCTCGCGCCACGCCCCCGGATTTCTTTCTTTTTCTCCCGGCGGCCCCGGTAGCCGGATTGGAGACAACCCGTCGCCCTGGCGCGGCCCCGCACTTTGATTCCCTCTGCCCTGCGCGCCGCCCGCTACGGGACGCCAGCAAGTACCAGCAACCCGACAAGCTCAGACGGCGAGCGCGACCACTTCGCTGCATTGCCCCCGCATCACCGTTATCAGTTATCCCCTCGCCTCGCGCTTCCAGTTCCCACTCACCGACTCTGCCCGCCCGCTCGCTCGGCCTCACCTGAAATTATTGCGTGGATCGTCTGACGTGATGATCCAGGGCGTCCTCTCGCGCGCGCCCGCCACCGACGCGGCGGCGGCAGCGATGAAGGCCAAGCGGGCGGCGTCGATCCCCGAGGACGAAGAGAGCGCGCGGGGGAAGCGTCTGCAGCTGCACGACTCCGCCGCCGAGCAGGGACCGGGGCTGTCGGCCGCCGCGGGGGAGCGGGTGGCGGCGGCCTCCGCCGCCGAGACGCGCGGGCTGCGGCTGCTGAGCCTTCTCCTCCGGTGCGCGGAGGCGGTGGCCGCGGACCAGCTCCCGGAGGCGCGGGACATGCTGCATGAGATCGCGGAGCTGGCGTCCCCGTTCGGGTCCTCGCCCGAGCGCGTGGCGGCCTACTTCGGGGACGCGCTGTGCGCGCGCGTGCTGAGCTCCTACCTGGGCGCCTACTCGCCGCTGCTGGCGGCCAGCCCGCTGGCCGCCGCGCAGAGCCGCCGCGTCTCCTCGGCGTTCCAGGCCTACAACGCGCTCTCGCCGCTCGTCAAGTTCTCGCACTTCACCGCCAACAAGGCCATCCTGCAGGCGCTCGACGGCGAGGACCGCGTGCACGTCGTCGACCTCGACATCATGCAGGGGCTGCAGTGGCCGGGGCTGTTCCACATGCTCGCGTCCCGCCCCTGCAGGCCGCTCTCGCTCCGGGTCACCGGCCTCGGCGCCTCGCTCGACGTCCTCCACGCCACCGGCCGCCGCCTCGCCGACTTCGCGGCGTCGCTCGGCCTGCCGTTCGAGTTCCACCCCATCGAGGGGAAGATCGGGCATGTCGCCGACGCCGCCGCCCTCCTCGGCCCGCGCGGCCACCACCACCGGGAAGCCACCGTCGTGTACTGGATGCACCACTGCCTCTACGACGTGACCGGCTCCGACGCCGGCACGGTGCGCCTGCTCAAGAGCCTGCGCCCGAAGCTGGTCACCATCGTGGAGCAGGACCTGGGCCACAGCGGCGACTTCCTCGGCCGGTTCGTCGAGGCGCTGCACTACTACTCGGCGCTGTTCGACGCGCTGGGCGACGGCGCCAGCGCCGGCGCCGCGGAGGAGGAGCGGCACGCCGTGGAGAGGCTGCTCCTGGGCGCGGAGATACGGAACATCGTGGCCGTCGGCGGCCCTAAGCGGACGGGGGAGGTGCGGGTAGAGCGGTGGGGCGACGAGCTGCGGCGCGCCGGGTTCAGGCCGGTGTCCCTCACCGGGGCTCCCGCCGCGCAGGCCAGGCTGCTCCTCGGCATGTACCCTTGGAAGGGCTACACGCTGGTGGAGGAGGACGGGTGCCTCAAGCTCGGCTGGAAGGACCTCTCCCTACTCACCGCCTCGTCGTGGGAGCCGACGACGGAAGACGACCTCGTCGTCGTCGCTCCTGCACCGGCACGGCAAGAAGGCCAAGATTCTTGATCAATCTTGCAGCCATTTTGCTAGCATTTTGGCCCGTAATTAAGTTTGTGAATAATGGTATAGACGACTTCATCGATCATTCGTTATATCTTCATGTTCAGATTCAGTATCCGATTTTGGCGCTTCCAAGCTCACTCTTGTTTCTGAATGAGAAATACACAACTGGACCTGCAGCTTAATCGACACTAAATTGGATTTCAGAGCCAGATATAGAGTTTCGGATAGGGAGGTGAGGTGATAGTAGAGGCTGAGTTGGCCGGACGGCCCGTTTCTGTTAAGTTAATGTTAGAGTAAGCACCATCTCAGAAAAGAAAGAAAATTATGTTAGAGTAAGCACCATCTTCTGTTATGCGAGAGTGACAGCTTAATCAGGACAATAGTAGAGACAGGTTACCTGTCAGCCCTCTCGTTCTGGATGTCTACACTCTACAGATTACACTGTCAGTTGTCTCTTTGTGTAACCACTTCTGAGAAGTTACCGATACAAGATAGTGACTGCTTTTGCACGTACGCGACCGCAACGTTGCCTTTCATGCGATAGTTTGGCACATACTCGCGGGAATGGGGTTGAAAATCTTCCGTTCCAGAGAGGGTGCTTTAGAGAATCTCCAGTCGCGTCCCCCAAATGACGTTTGGGGGGGACGGCGGACAAGAAATGGAGAAAAACGCGTTCCAGTCGTGTCCCCCAAAGCTAAATAGCGCCTCATTTTATGTCCGGTGTCCCCGGTAGAGACTCTATGTATGGAGTCTCTACCGGGGACGCCGGACACAAAAATAGCGTCCGGACGCATGCATGCAGCCCCTACTCCCCACATGTCATTCTCTTTCTACTTTCTACCTCTTTTACACACTCTCTTTTCCACACATGGGGTGGTCCCTTATTAAAATGCATCAGGAGGCTGTTTGAGGGACGCGGTTGGAAGGTCTCTTTTTTGTACAAATTTTTAGTCTCTTTTTGTCTGGCGTCTAGCGTCAAATCATTTATCTTGACGTTTTTTGAGGGACGCGACTGGAGATGCTCTTACCGTGCGAACCTTCGTGTTTGGTTTTATTTAACGTAGTACTACTATTATAGAGATCATGTGCGAGCAGTAATGCATGATAGAATACCCTGAGGGGAGTGCTCCGGTGCCCCCCCTACGTTGAATGGGTAAGAAGTCTAAATAACCCCAGATATTTTATGTTTTAGACACAACACTCCTCAAATTAAAACTGCCACACTTAACCTTGCACTTGAGCAATAGCGTCTTCATCTAGCTGAAGGCACATGTCCACGGTTGGCAACCTTCTCATTAGAGAAGTGCACGCCTTTGTCGCGGCCGCAGCTGCCTTGCAGTGCGGACTAGCTACCGCCCTCACGCATGCATTGCCGCTCATTGCTACTGGTGTGGTGCTTGTTGTGCCCATGCCAAAGACTTAAGAGCATCTTCAGTCGCCGTTCCCCAAACCGTCTCCCAAAGGAATTTGGGGCGTCGGACAAAAAAACGTTCCCAGTCGCGTCCCTCAAAGCCGTTTTATATCCGGCGCGGTGCGACACGGTGTCCGGCGGCTCGAGTCCGTCCCCCCGCCCCCAAGGGGACGCTCCGGACACGTCGGACACAACAAAAAGCGAGGCAAGGCGTGGCGGAACCAACACGTCAGCGACACATTCAAGTTTGGACCTAACCGTCACCTACCTCGCGACGGATGTTATTGACGCGCAGTGACACACGACTGAAGCGTCGCAGTTTTGCCTTAATGGCGACGGAGGGGTAGACGAGACGTCTCGTCGGTGCTGCGCAGCCTCCACGCGTCGCCGGCGTTAGCACGCCACCGCGCGTTCCGCGTTTTCTTCCCGCCGCTTCTGGCCTCTTCCCACGCTTTCTTCCCGACGCCGGCGTCTATAAAAGCCCCCCCCCCCTCGGCTCAATGGCAGCCACCACAGCCACCGACACCCCTTTCTCCGCCACAAGCACATCCCTCGTCGCTCGAACACCACTGCTCAATGATGAACCGCCCGGCGCCGGCTAGTTCCTCCACCGCCGTCTCCTCTACCACCACCTCCACCATCGGATTCGCGTTCGGCATCGACGCGCCGCGGAGAAAGAGTCGCGGCGGCGCCGGCGAGCTTTGGCCGAGCGGCTGCATCGGCGGGAGGCAATCGAGCAGGGGGAGCGTCAGGAGCGGGAGGTGACGACGTCAGCAGCGGGAGACCCCGTAGTTAAGGAGAACACGGTGTGGGAGGAGGCGGCGCTGGCGCACACCATTGCGGGCGTTCGACGCCGCCACGGCGGAAGAGGAGCGGCTGCGCCGGATGGAGGAGATGGCCAAGCGGTGGTGTGCGGAGCGGCGGCGCCAGCGCATGGAGCAGGAGGCGCAGTACCGTCAACGGCGGGAGTCGATTGAGCAGCGGCGGCGGGAGGCGATGGAGCGTAGCGGCGGCGGCGGAGGAGCGTCAACATCGGGAGGCGGTGCTGGCGGCAACGGAGGCGGCCTGGGGGGGTGCGGGTGGATGCGTTGTCGGCGGAGGCCGACGGGTTGGCGGCGCAACTGGAGGCCCAAATGGAGGAGGAGGAGGAGGAGGAGGAGGCGGAGGAGGAGGAGGACGACGATGACTTCGAGTGGTCCGACGACGACGAGGCCGCGGATCAGCAACGAGTGCTCGTCGAGTCCTTCGAGTCGGAGAAGAAGCTCCAGGACGACGCCCATGCCCGCGAAGAGGCGCAGATTCGCCGCCGTCGAGCTCTCCCTCAGCGGCGCAGGGAGGGCAGGCAACGGCACGCTGTTGGAGCAGTGGCGTTGTGCTCACCGGCCTACGCATGGAGTGGCGGCGCACGCAGCAGGACCTGCGGCGGAGGGGAGGCGACAACGGGGCAGGACCGTCGAACGCACGGCCGGGCGGTCAGTAGGCTAGGCTTTAGATGAAATCTAGTTGTTTTCGTTCAAACTTTGTAATATATAACCAAATTTAAATGAAAACCTTTATTTCCGTGCACTAATATTTATTTTTGGGTGTGCGTTTGTGGGACGCGGCTGGGGAGCGACGTCCCCCAAACGCGGCACGAACAAAACACGTCCCCCAAACACTAAATCCGACGCCGTTTGAGGGACGGTTTATGGGACGCGACGGGAGATGCTCTAAGAGCGGGCCGGCGGCAGCATACCCGTGCAACTATGCTTCTCTCGCACTGCTATTGAAGCTATTTGCAGTGTCGCTATGTAATCATGCTCCAAATTGGTCGATGTGTAGTCATGCTCAAGATGGTAGCTGGAGCAGGGGCGTTGACGCCATGGGGAACAGCTAAGGAGTGCCATGGGAATGGCAGATGAGGACATGGGAACGGCCGCTTGAGGTTTGGAGCTACGTAGTCGGCCGCTGCTGGTGGCTGCATTGAGGCGGGCCTTCTTTCTTGGGGTTCTCGTGGACTTGTTACCATGGATGATGCAGTAAAGAAGCTCCATGACGTTACCTCGATTGGTCACGTTAGAAAATTTCGCTGTTCAAAACTGCTAATCAAAGTCAGGGATGAATTACATTGTTTAGTTGAGAGGCAAGTATGTCGGTTATAATTTGAGGGATGTAGTGTCCAAAACATAAAAACATTTGGGGGTTATCTGGACTTTTTTTACCTTAGCCTACGAAGGGGTATCAGTAAATCCTGACCATTCATACCTACTAAAGTTTTGAGAGGGGGGGACACCGGAGCACTCCCCATACCCTGAATTTTTCCATTTCAGCACACCTTTCTTTAGCAAATCATTTGATTTTATAGATTATAAGTACCTAATGTACACAACATGAAATAGATTAATACACATAACAAGATCACTAATGAAATTAAAAACAACGTCGATGTATGTCGACTCGGGTTCCACCTTTTGTCTTTATTATGTTCTTGTAAAATTTCAGTAAGAACGTAATAAGAGCTTATTTTGAAACCAAGAAAGGTTTAAGATAGGGGATTAATTATTCATCTCCCGTCCTCTTTAATATTGTTGTATATGTGTTCGCATTGATAATAAAAAAAGACTTGTGAGTGGTTTACTAGGTGGGATTTTACAGAATCTTATAGATGGAGGCCTTAGTTTGCTACAATATGCATATTTTTTTTTATGTTTAAACATAGACTAGAGAGTGCTAGGAATTAAAAGTTTATTTTGTGTTTATTTGAACAACTACCTATCTTGAAGATTAACTCCCATAAAGGGGAACTTTCTATTTGGTAGGGCTAGACAGAATAGTCAGAGCTATGCTTCTATTTTTACTTGTGTGGATGGAAAGACTCCTTCTAAGTATTTAGGAGTTCCTCTTAATTGTCTTAGATTAACGTGTATGGAAAGGGAAGATCAATTATTATGGTGAAATACTTAAAACATGTCTTAGTAATGTGCCATATTATATGTTGTCAATGTTTGAACTTCCTAAAGGTCCTGGTATGCGTTTTAGGTCCTTTGTGCAAAGGTTGTTGTGGCAAGAATATGATGTGAAGAAGTATCATTTAGTGAGTTGGGAGAAGATGTGTCAACCTAAATTTAGGAGTAGTTGACCTACAAGTAATTAATAATTGTTTGCTTAGAGCATGTCTAACAGGTCCCGTATTTTTTCGCCCCTTAAAACGCGAGTAGAGGGTCCTGTATTCACTTTTCGTCGGCCGAAAACTCGTCCGAGCTAGCAGACCCCGTATACCTAAACTGTAAAAGGGAATATTCCCAAATATGCCAAATTATTATTTTTTCCTCTTCTTCATCCTCTCCTTCTTCCTCCTCTAGCTGCCTCCGCCCCGGGGTCGCGCCACCGCGCTCGGCCGCGCGCGCCCGCCAGGCCGCCCCGGCCGCGCGCCCGCGCGGCCGTGCTCGCTGGGCCGCCGCTTGCGCGCTCCTTCGGAGCGCGCCGCTCGGCGCGCCGGGACGCCGGGAGCCGGCTCCGCTGCCATCGCCCTCTCGCCGCCGCCCGCCGCCCCGCGCCGGCTAGCCCCGTGCCGCAGCTCGCCGGAATTTGGCCGGATTCCGGCGAGATTATGCGCAGAAGCAGTTGCTATGTGCTGAAATTTCAGCCCGCCACAAGTGAGGGGTTGGCCCTGTATTCAGCCTCCCGCCCCGTACAAGTAAGGGGCCAAAAGCCACCCCTTAGCCGAAACTGTAAAAAATCAACGCGGGGGCCTGTTTTACGGGGTCTGCTAGACAGCCGGGTAGAACCCTACCCCGGGTTTGGCCCTTTTAAGGGGTATGTTAGACATGCTCTTAGTAATTGGCTTTGGAAACTTGAGACTAGTGATGGTAGCTGCCAGAAATTGCTTAGGTATAAGACACGACATGTTATATATGAGTCAGCTTAGACCTGGCCATCCACATTTTTGGCAAGGTTTAATGAAAGCTAAGGACACATTTTTCATGTTTTGCAAAAAGAAAGTAGGTGATGGGAAAATGACCAGGTTTTGGAGGATTTCTGTAATGGTGATGGTCCTCTCATGAAGTCATGAATAAATTCCGTAGACTAGTTTAACTTTCAGTAACATTAGTATTGCTCGAGTTTTTGAAGAAGGGTGGGAGTACATTAGATTTGGAAGAGTGTTGTGGGGAGAGACTGCTGCTATGTGGATTCAAGTTCAGATCTGTGTGTAAATGTGAGGCTTTCCAAAGATAAGGATGTTAGATGTATAATATGTAGGGGTGTATATGTAAGACTAGGATTGATCATCTTGTACTTCAAGTCTGCCCCTCCCCTTGTACATCTATATATACCCCAAAGGGTCATGGAATACAACACACAATATTCTACGGTTCTATATTTTCAATATGGTATCACCACCACTTCCGCATTGCGCCGCCCCCGAGGAGATCTCTCCTCGGACGCGGCACCCGGTTTCGATCAAAGATTCAATTTAGCCAAATAAAATCTCTAGATCTACCTACTCCTCCGGTGAAAAATATGGCCTCAGATCAATCTGCAAGCTGCATGACGGCGCATGGTAGGCCGGCCGGTCGGCCGCACGGCACTCCACCGCATGCCCAGAGGACGCAACAGCATCACGCGTTAAAGCAGGGCCTGGCTCAACGAGCAAAGTGCTGGCCAAGTACATCCTATGCACATGCACGCATACAAGCTCTTTGCAGACTTGACCAACTGACTGGTATCAAATAAACTTGCTGAAAAGCTTCCAGCTAACTTAGGCAGACAAAGAATCAAGGTGACGAGAACACTATTGTATCCTTGCACTATGATCAGCCCTCAGGGCATCTCCAACCGGGCGACCCAAACGGACGCGCTGGACCGTCCGTTTTGGGCCGTTTGGGTGGCCGAACGGACACCCGGACAGCGCCCCGCGTCCGCGTGTCCGTTTCATGCGCGCGGACGCACCGCATATGTAATTAAAATAACAAAAATAAAAATAAAAAAGGAAAACAGCCAAAAAAAATTAAACTAGTGGTTAATTAAACTTAGCCCTATTTTGGGCAATTTTTACACAAAAGAAAGCCCTATATGGGCTTTAAACTAAAAAAAAAACCCTTCACAGGGTTTGCGAGCACGGTAGACTACCCCAGAGTACTCGTCATCGTCGGCGTCGATGACGACGACGCCCCGGCGGCGACACTGTCCGGCTCGACGGCGGGCACGGGACTCGGCCGGCTCCCTGCGCTTTCCCCGGCGGATCGCGGGTTCGGCGGGCTCGCCGCGCGGCCGTGCCTGCGCGCGGACTCGCCGCTCCGCCCGCGCTGGCGCGCCTCCTCGCCGCGCTCCTCTCCGCCGCGCGGCCCGGCGCTCCTCCTCCCGGAGCGCCGCGACCGTAGCCTCCTCCGACGGCGCACCGCCCGAAGGCCCACGCCTCCGCTGGCGTCCTCCCGGGCCTTCTGCCGCCTCCTCCGGCCGAGGTGCGGCGCTGCCGCGGCCACGCCCGGTCGTCGAGGGTGCCGGGCGCCGCCGGCGCCGCCTGCGGCTGGTCGTTCTCCTCCTCGGGGCTGCGGGCGGGGGGGCGCGGGCTCGTTGATGTAGAGGCCGCCGGGGCGCGGCCCGCGGAGCGGTGTGGGCGGGCGCGCGAGGCCGCGCCGCCGCGGATGTGAAGCATGTGCGCCGGCGCGCATCGTGCTCCACCTCGAACCACAAGTCCCGGTTGGGACTTGTGTGCCGTGCTGTGGGGTCCGGGAGGTCCGCCGGCGGTGAGCGCGCGCCTCCGGATCTCCGCGACGCGGCGCGGCGGACGGCCGGGATGGGCGGCACGGAACCCGATCTGGGCTCAGTGCCGCCGTGGGAGGTGCACGTCCCCCACGGCATTGGGACGCCGGCGTCCCAGAACATCTGCGCCACCGTACGGTGACGTAGATCCGGTCGCGTCCGGAGCCCATTGCGAACGCCGGCGGCGCGACTTGCCGGCTCTGCCGGCCTCGTGGTCGTTGGCGGACGGCTCGAACTCGCGCGGGGCCATGGCGGCGCGGAAGCTTCGAGCTCGCGCGTGCGGCCGGAGTGGAAAGTGGGACTGGATAGGGACAGTCCCCCCGATCCACATTTAATAGGACGGGGCACCGACAGTGGGCGACGGCGGACGGGCGGACACGCGAGGACGCCGCGTGCCATCTGCCAAACCCGGCCAGATTTGGGCCGGGTTTGCGCTCCCGGACGCGCGGCCGTCCGCTTTTGCGGTGCGTCCCCGCGTTGGGCCGGGTTTTTGTCCGTTTCGACCCATCCGGACGCGCGGGCGCAGGATGGGTCGCCCGATTGGAGATGCCCTCATCCCAGCAGGGCTCAGGAAGTGAATAAAGGCAAGTGACCTGATGGCCAGCGTCATTCGCTTCTTCATCGAAAACCTTTGCTTCTCTGTCCGCGGAAACCTTTTCGCCTTCACATCTAGGCACTTGCTACATGGCAGTCTATCATACAGGTACACATCCTTCAGATTCACCGCTGCTTCCATGACGCGTCAGACTGAAAACAGAACATCACAAAGCTGGTAAGCGGTGGTGCTTGAAATTTGGATTAGGTGATTTCCACTCTACACCCTTGTTCTCGCTATACAAGCCTTCTCTCCTCTTCTCCTTATCCATCTGCATTTCACAATGATGATCCATTACCGTCATGTAGAGCTCCTCGAGGGATGGCGCAGCTTCCAGAATGAACATTGTCCAGGTGAGATCATAGCCTTCAGGAATGAGGACTAGATTAACAAACCTTAATCGGTGGAACACATATGCCAGCCTTCTGGACCGGCACTCTGGTTGAACCCAAATCTTTTCACATTTAAACCCCAGCCTCAGGTCTCGTACGAAGGTCTCAGGAAGCAACGTACTTAACTTGACCATTTTGTGCCAACTAAAAGCAGCATGTGAAAGGCTCACAACCTCAAGCAATGGGACATAACCAAATGACACTGGTGGTTCTTTGGAAGAAAGCCAATACTCAAAGTTTGTTCGAGTGAGTTTTGGAAGCCACTTGAGTTCAACCTTGTCAAATTGGCAATCGAAGATACTGAGCTCACTGAGTTGTGCGTGTTCAACTTGGAGCGTTATCCAACTCTCTGTGTCGCAATTGCGAAAACCCAAATATTTTAACTGCTTACAAGTGACAAGGATGTTGGAGGCAAAGTCAGATTCAGCAAATCTCAAATTCTCCAGGTGAAGACGTGTCAGACGAGCAAATACGTTCAGACACTCGTTAAAAAATGACACAAACTGTGTCCCATAGTTCAGCAAATCATCAACAGTGCACTCCACAGCCTTCTGTGTTAAAACTGTGAATTCGACTTTCTCAATCTTGTGTGTCGCCATGGCATTGCCAACAGTATGCCCAACAGATATAGGGATATCATCTCTCAGGTAGAATGTTGTGCTCAAGAGGCAGATGGTGCATCCACCTGGATCCCTGCGTGCCAGTATGCTCTTTGTTGCTTCAGCCACAGCTGCATTGATCCGAAGGAATTCATCATCAGACATGCTATTTCTTGGGTGCCAAAAGTCCTGAGCACTTATTGTAAGCCGCGAGAGCATTGCAGGCAGTTGACACCAGCGTCTGGATAGGACACTGGTTCTTGAAGCGTCGCGGACATTGAGTCGGTCAAGAATATTGACCAGAATGTCGTTGGGCAAGTTGCTGATTCGATCATCTCCATTGTCTCCCTCCATGGCTCCCGCGTTGATCTGCCTAGGCTGAAGTTTGGCACTTGATAACTTCTGAGACGCTGAAAACTGGCGGCTTCCCTGGTGTCCTTGGTGGGCGTCAACTCGGAGATTTATAGCGGCCGTTGGCGCCAACTCGGAGATTGCAATCGAGAAGGATTCAAACTCCTAAAATATAAACCGAAAGAGGGTTAAAATCGGACTGCAGCTCGTTCAAAACGAGCCGCTTTGATTGCGAACTGCCGCTCCCAAAGGAGCCGCTTGATTGTGGATTGCAGCTCAAAAAGGAGCTGCTTCGATTCTTTTTCGCGAAAACGCAAAAGACTTGCGTTTCGATGCATTGATAGATAGAAAAAGGTTATATGTACATGTCCACAAAGAAACCAACACCCCGCACTACAACTCGACCCAAGAAAGGAGACCTAGTCTAGGGGAGGATCTGACGGACACCCTGGGCTCCTGCGCTCGCCCACTGTTGCGCCTCGGTCTTTATGTCGTTGAGCAGAGAAGGCACCGAAGGTTGCGCGTTGTCAAAGATCGCAGCATTCCGGTGCTTCCAGATCCACCACGCCATGAGCATGATTATCGACGAAGTACCCTTGCGCAACTGGCGGGGAGCGGTCCGTACCGCCTGCGACCACCACTCCACGAAGTCCCCTTCCAAAGCCGGAGGCCCCGAGGTGGATCGGATCCACGAGAGGACCTCGAACCAGATCGTCCTGGAGAATGAGCATCCAGTGAGTAGATGCGTCATAGTCTCCTCGGATTGGTCACACAGCGAGCATCTGGGCGCATGTGGTAGACCACGACGCGCCAGCCTCTCACCCGTCCAACACCTGTCCAGACAGGCTAGCCATATAAAGAATTTCACCCTAGGAGGCGCCCAGAACCTCCAGTTCAACTCCCATGATGCTGAGGTGATCCCCCCTGGAAGAGGACCTCATAGCAAGAATGAGAAGTATACTGGCCGTCCATCGTCCACAACCAGGTCAACGTGTCTTGCTCCCCCGAAAGCTGGACCTCCCTCAGTCTGACCCAAAGTTGCACATATTGCCATAGAGCAAGGGGACTCGGTGCTCCAGCTATGTCGGGAATCCAAGTGCGGTCAACCAGTGCTTGACGCACCGTACGCACCCTTCTGCGCCGTTTAGGAACCAGCGCGAACACCTCTGGCACCATCTCCTTGATGGACTTGCCGTCCAGCCAACGGTCCTCCCAGAAGAGGGCGGACTCTCCGTTTCCCACCACCATCGAGGTGGAGGCCGCAAAGATGTCCAGCTCCGCCTTCGAGAACTGCATGTCGAGCCCGCGCCATGGTCGCCGGGGGTCCGTGTGCATCCTCCATAGCCAACGTACCCTAAGGCTTATGGCCATCCGTGCAAGGTCGGGGATCCCCAACCCCCCTAGGTTAAGCGGCCGGCACACCCTTGCCCAATTCACGTGGCAGTGACCTCCATTTGCCTCTGCCCGGCCCACCCAGAGGAACCCTCGCAGGATCTTGTTGATTTGCTTGAGGGTCTTTTTGTTCAAGGCCGGAACCATTAGCTGGTGCAGCGGGATTGCCGCGAGAACTGCTCGAATCAGCGCCAAACATCCAGCTTACGGCATCATGGATGCCCGCCATGTCGGCAATTTGTCAGCCAGCCTATCCAACAGCGGCTGGAAGGTCTCGGCCGACAGACGCCTAACCGACAGGGGAATACCCAGGTACTTCACCGGGAAGGGCGCTAGCTGGCACTCCATGTGCTCTGCAGCAGCCACAGCAACCTCATCCGAACATGCAATAGGGGACACCGAACACTTAGCGAAGTTGGTGCGTAAGCCAGAAGCCTGTCTGAAAAGCTCCAGGATACCGCGGACCGTACTCAGCTCTGCCTCGTCTGGGTGACAGAAGATCACCACATCATCCGCGTATAGCGACACGGAGGTCACCAGTTCCCGCCGCGCCAACCGTCGCAGCATACCCAGCTCGGCTGCCTTGGCGAGCACCTTGTTGAGCGAGTTCATCACTAGGACAAACAGCGATGGCGACAGATGAGCTACTTATTTGGAAGCTCCCAAAGGAGCTACTTATTTGGACGAATCTACGGCAACGCCGCTCGATCCTCATACGATGACCGCTAGGGCAGCGACGGCGCGAGGAAGGAGGAGCTCGGCGCATGGTTGGCGGCGGCGCAACCAGCGCATCCGATCTACAGTCTCTCTCCTCCTTTCCCCATCTCCGACGCCATCGACCCTACGCGCGCCGGCAGGCTTCTACACCAACATCAAGCCGCCTCACAACTATGACATCAACCAAGATCTGCACTGCACCGAGCTAAACTACAATGACCCGAACAACTACGTCAAGTTGTACGACCTCACCAAGATTTATATCGAGTTCTACATCGCCAACTACATTGCCAAGTTTACGACAACATGGTCTTCATCGACATCCTCGTCAACACTGCCGTTGTCGCCTACGACACAAAACCCAGCCACTGCCGCAGAACCGCTGCCGCCGCCGCATTACGACCAAGATCCGCCGCCGCCGCGCTACGAAAAAACCCGCCGCTGCCTGATACGTCCCAAACGTATCTATAATTTCTTATGTTCCACGCTACTTTTATGATGGCAGTCGCCTTAGTTTCCTCCCGGGTCGGTCCAGTTCTCCCCGGAGCTCCAGGGAGCCTCTCCAATTCTGACAGGAGGTCACGAGTCTCACGTCTTACTTGACCGAAGACCTACTCACATGTTTTATACACATTATATGTCATTATTATGCATTTTCCGGCACTAACCTATTGACGAGATGCCGAAGAGCCAGTTGCTGTTTTTGGTTTCAGAAATCCTAGTAAGGAAATATTCTCGGAATTGGATGAAATCAACGCCCAGGGGTCTATTTTTCCACGAAGCTTCCGAAGTCCGAAGAGGAACGGTGGGCCACGAGGTGGCGACACACTAGGGCGGCGCGGCCTGGGCCCGCGCCCCGTGGTCCCTCGTGACACCCCTGACCTACCCTTCCGCCTACATATAGTCTTCGTCGCGAAACCCCGCGAGAGCCACGATACGGAAAACCTTCCGGAGACGCCGCCGCCAATCCCATCTCGGGGATTCAGATATCACCTCCGGCACCCTGCGAGGGGAATCATCTCCCGAAGGTCTCTTCATCGCCATGATCGCCTCGGATCGATGTGTGAGTAGTTCACCTGGACTATGGGTCCATAGCAGTAGCTAGATGGTTGTCTTCTCCTCATTGTGCTATCATGTTAGATCTTGTGAGCTGCCTATCATGATCAAGATCATCTATTTGTAATGCTACATGTTGTGTTTGTTGCGATCCGATGAATATTAAATACTATGTCAAGTTGATTATCAATCTATCATATATGTTATTTATGTTCTTGCATGCTCTCCGTTGCTAGTAGAGGCTCTGGCCAAGTTGATACTTGTGACTCCAAGATGGAGTATTTATGCTCGATAGTGGGTTCATGCCTCCATTAAATCTGGGACAGTGACAAAAAGTTCTAAGGTTGTGGATGTGCTGTTGCTACTAGGGATAAAACATCGATGCTTTGTCTAAGGATATTTGTGTTGATTACATTACGCACCATACTTAATGCAATTGTCTGTTGCTTGCAACTTAATACGGAAGGGGTTCGATGATAACCTGAAAGTGGACTTTTAGGCATAGATGCATGCTGGATAGCGGTCTATGTACTTTGTCGTAATGCCCCAAATCTCATAGTACTCATCATGATATTTGTATGTGCATTGTTATGCCTTCTTTATTTGTCAATTGCCCAACTGTAATTTGTTCACCCAACATCTGTTTATCTTATGGGAGAGACACCACTAGTGAACTGTGGACCCCGGTCCTATTCTTTACATCTGAAATACAATCCACTGCAATTGTTTTTTACTGTTCTTTGCAAACAATCATCATCATCCACACTATACATCTAATCCTTTATTTACAGCAAGGTGAGATTGACAACCTCACATTACGTTGGGGCAAAATGATTGTGTTGTGCAGTTCCACGTTGGCGCCGGAATCCCGGTGTTGCGCCGCACTACACTCCGCCACCAACAACCTTCAACATGCTTCTTGGCTCCTCGGTTCGATAAACCTTGGTTTCTTTCTGAGGGAAAACTTACTACTGTGCACATCACACCTTCCTCTTGGGGTTCCCAACGGACGTATGTCTCACGCGCATCAAGACTGTTTTCTGGCGCCGTTGCCGGGGAGATCAATACACGCTGCAAGGGGAGTCTTCCACTTCCAATCTCTTTACTTTGTTTTTGTCTTGCTTTATTTTATTTACTACTTTGTTTGCTGCACTAAAACAAAAACACAAAAAAATTAGTTGCTAGTTTTACTTTATTTACTGTCTTGTTCTCTATATCAAAAATACAAAAAAATTAGTTACTTGCATTTATTTTATTTACCTTTTGTTTATTTCATCATGTTTCCTCCTAAGTACACGCTGGAAAAAATACCGGTAGGACAAGGGTCTTTCATTGGAAGAGATAATATAGAAGAATTTTTCACCCATGTTAGTATGGATGAAGATTTTGAAGATATACCATTATTAAAAGTTGCTCCTACTTATGAAAGTGCTTCTGCTTGTTTAGTACACATGTTGGAAACTAAATTTGTTAATCTCAATCCCATAATACAACATATGTTTCTCACACTTTCTGATATGGAGATGGGAGAAAAGAGAAATTTTGTTTTAAAAGTCCTTGTTAGAGAATTTGAAGATATAGCTAAAGAAGCTAGAAAAGTTTTTTATCAAGCATAAGAGGCTTGGTTTGTTCCCTGATTTTAAAAGAACACTTGAAAAGATGGATATGGATAGAATAAGGTACACTAGTAATGTTAATGATGGTAAGGAGATTAAAGTACCGATACCTAGTAAGCTCCTAGGAATGCATGAAGCTCTAGAAAATAATTATGCTTGGTTTGTTCCTGAAAATTTGTTTGATGAGAATAGTAAGCCTAAAAGCGTACAAAGAGGAGTTACTTATATAGACCAGATACAATGCATAGTTGAGGAAACTCCCAACACCCCTGGTTATGATGTCGATGCTTCATCTCTTGATAATACTTGATTCACACTTTCTGCGCCTAGCTGAAAGGCGTTAAATAAAAGCGCTTATGGGAGACAACCCATTGTTTTACTTCTGCACATTGTTTTATATTTGAGTCTTGGAAGTTGTTACTACTGTAGCAACCTCTCCTTATCTTTATTTTATTGCATTATTGTGCCAAGTAAAGTCTTTGATAGTAAAGTCAATACTAGATTTGGATTACTGCAGAAACAGATTTCTTGCTGTCACGAATTTGGGTATGGTTCTCTGTAGGTAACTCAGAAAAATCTGCCAATTTACGTGCGTGATCCTCAGATATGTACGCAACTTTCATTCAATTTGAGCATTTTCATCTGAGCAAGTCTGGTGCCTCTAAAAAATTCGTCTTTACGGACTGTTTTGTTTTGACAGATTCTGCCTTTTATTTTGCATTGCCTGTTTTGCTATGTTTGATGGATTTCTTTGTTCCATTAACTTTCAGTAGCTTTGTGCAATGTCCAGAAGTGTTAAAAATGATTATGTCACCTCTGAATATATGAATTATGCACTGACCCTCTAATGAGTTTGTTTTAAGTTTGGTGTGGAGGAAGTTTTCAAGGGTCAAGAGAGGAGGATGATATACTATGATCAAGAAGAGTGAAGAGTCTAAGCTTGGGGATGCACCCGTGGTTTATCCCTGCATAAGGATGATACAATATGATCAAGAAGAGTGAAAAGTTTAAGCTTGGGGATGCCCCCGTGGTTCATCCCTGCATATTTTAAGAAGACCCAAGCGTCTAACCTTGGGGATGCCCAAGGCATCCCTTCTTCATCGACAACATTATCAGGTTCCTCTAGTGAAACTATATTTTTATTCCGTCACATCTTATGTGCTTTGCTTGGAGCATTTGTTTGTTTTTGTTTTTGTTTTTGTTTGAATAAGATCGGATCCTAGCATTCTTGGTGTGGGAGAGAGACACGCTCCGCTGTTTCGTATGAACATATATGTTCTTAGCTTTATCTTTAATGTTCATTGCGAAGGTTGAACTACCTCGTTCATTGATATATGGTTGGAAACGGAAAATGCCGCATGTGGTAAATGGTAAAATGTCTTGAATAATGTGATACTTGGCAATTGTTGTGCTCATATAGATCATGTTTAAGCTCTTGCATCATGTACCTTGTACCTATTAATGAATAACTACATAGAGCTTGTTAAAATTTGGTTTGCATGATTGATCTCTAGAGTCTAGATATTTTCTGGTTAAGGTGTTGAACAACAAGGAGACAATGTAAAGTCTTATAATAGCTACAATATGTTCATATGTGAGCTTTGCTGCACCATTTTATACTTGAGTTTGCTTCAAACAACCTTGCTAGCCTAGCCTTGTATTGAGAGGGATTCTTCTCGTGCATCCAAATCCTTGAGCCAAATACTATGCCATTTGTGTCCACCATACCTACCTACCACATGGTATTTCTCCACCATTCCAAAGTATATTACTTGAGTGCTACCTTTGAACTTCTATTCTTTGCCTTTACAATATATAGCTCATGGGACAAATAGCCTTAAAAACTATTGTGGTGAAGAATATGTACTTATGTGTTTTATTTCTTAATAAGTTGCTTGTTGAGCGGTAACCATGTTTCTGGGGACGCCATCAACTTTTACCTTTGTTGAATATCATGTGAGTTGCTATGCATATTCGTCTTGTTTGAAGTAAGGGCGATTTTCATGATCAAATGGTTTGAGTATGCATATTGTTAGAGAAGAACATTGGGCCGCTAACTAAAGCCATGAATCATGGTGGAAGTTTCAGTTTGGACACAAAACCTCAATCTCTTATGAGAATATTATTTGTTGTTGAATGCTTAAGCATTAAAAGAGGAGTCCATTATCTGTTGTCTATGTTGTCCCGGTATGGGTGTCTAAGTTGAGAATGATCAAAAGCGAGAAATCCAATGCGAACCTTCTCCTTAGACCCTTGTACAGGCGGCATAGAGTTACCCCTTTGTGACACTTGGTTGAAACATATGTTATGCAATGATAATCCGTGTTAATCCAAGCTAATTAGGACAAGGTGCGAGCACTATTAGTATACTATGCATGAGGCTTGCAACTTATAGGATATCTTATACATAACACATATGCTTTATTACTACCGTTGACAAAATTGTTTCTTGTTTTCAAAATGAAAAGCTCTAGCACAAATATAGTAATCCATGCTTCCCTGCGAAGGGCCTATCTTCTACTTTATTGTTGAGTCAGTTTACCTACTTCTTTCTATCCTGAAGCAAACACTTGTGTAAACTGTGTGCATTGATTCTTACATGTTTACCTATTGCACTTGTTATATTACTTTGTGTTGACAATTATCCATGAGATAAATATGTTGAAGTTGAAAGCAACCGCTGAAACTTATATCTTCCTTTGTGTTGCTTCAATGCCTTTACTTTGAATTTATTGCTTTATGAGTAACTCTTATGCAAGTCTTATTGATGCTTGTCTTGAAAGTATTAATCATGAAAAGTCTTTGCTATATGATTCAGTTGTTTACTCATTATCTTCATCATTGCTTCGAATCACTGCATTCATCTCATATGCTTACAATAGTATGATCAAGATTATGATAGCATGTCACTTGAAATTATCTTTGTTATCGTTTACCTACTCGGGCGAGTAGGAACTAAGCTTGGGGATGCTTGATACGTCCCATACGTATCTATAATTTCTTATCTTCCATGCTACTTTTATGATGATACTCACATGTTTTATACACATTATATGTCATTATTATGCATTTTCCGGCACTAACCTATTGACGAGATGCCGAAGAGCCAGTTCTGTTTTCTGCTGTTTTTGGTTTCGAAATCCTAGTAAGGAAATATTCTCAATTGGACAAAATCAACGCCCAGGGGCCTTTTTCCACGAAGCTTCAAGTCCGAAGAGAAAGTGGGGCCACGAGGTGCGCACACTAGGGCGGCACAGCCTGGGCCCTGGCCCGCGGCCCTGTTGTGTGGCCCCCTCGTGACGCCCCCTGACCTACCCTTCCGTCTACATATAGTCTTCGTCGCGAAACCCCCAGTATCGAGAGCCACGATACGGAAAACCTTCTAGAGACGCAGCCACCGCCAATCCCATCTCTGGGATTCGGAGATCGCCTCCGGCACCTGCCGGAGATCATCTCCGGAGGTCTCTTCATCGCCATGATCGCCTCCGGATCGATGTGTGAGTAGTTCACCCTGGACTATGGGTCCATAGCAGTAGCTAGATGGTTGTCTTCTCCTCATTGTGCTATCATGTTAGATCTTGTGAGCTGCCTATCATGATCAAGATCATCTATTTGTAATGCTACATGTTGTGTTTGTTGGGATCCGATGAATATTGAATACTATGTCAAGTTGATTATCAATCTATCATATAAGTTATTTATGTTCTTGCATGCTCTCCGTTGCTAGTAGAGGCTCTGGCCAAGTTGATACTTGTGACTCCAAGAGGGAGTATTTATGCTCGATAGTGGGTTCATGCCTCCATTAAATTGGGACAGTGACAGAAAGTTCTAAGGTTGTGGATGTCTGTTGCCACTAGGGATAAAACATCGATGCTTTGTCTAAGGATATTTGTGTTGATTACATTACGCACCATACTTAATGCAATTGTCTGTTGCTTGCAACTTAATACCGGAAGGGGTTCGGATGATAACTGAAAGTGGACTTTTTAGGCATAGATGCATGCTGGATAGCGGTCTATGTACTTTGTCGTAATGCCCGATTAAATCTCATAGTACTCATCATGATATTTGTATGTGCATTGTTATGCCTTCTTTATTTGTCAATTGCCCAACTGTAATTTGTTCACCCAACATCTGTTTATCTTATGGGAGAGACACCACTAGTGAACTGTGGACCCCGGTCCTATTCTTTACATCTGAAATACAATCCACTGCAATTGTTCTTTACTGTTCTTCGCAAACAATCATCATCATCCACACTATACATCTAATCCTTTGTTTACAAAAGCCGGTGAGATTGACAACCTCACCGTTACGTTGGGGCAAAGTACGTGATTGTGTTGTGCAGGTTCCACGTTGCGGAATCCCTGGTGTTGCGCCGCACTACACTCCGCCACCAACAACCTTCAACGTGCTTCTTGGCTCCTACGGTTCGATAAACCTTGGTTTCTTTCTGAGGGAAAACTTACTGCTGTGCACATCACACCTTCCTCTTGGGGTTCCCAACGGACGTGTGTCTCACGCGCATCACTGCCGCATTACCGATATCGCCGCCGCGCAACGACAAAACCCGCCGCCGCCGTAGAACCGCTGCCGCCGCCGCGCCATAACAAAAAAACCCGTCGCCGCCGCAGAACCGCTGCCGCCGCGCAAAACCTAAAACCCTACGACCAAACACGCGCAATTTTTTGCGCCTTCGGTGAATACGGCTACACCATATACGACGAATACGACATCGACCACACCTTGATCACGGCTACATCACGATCAGCTACCTCGACATCGACATCAAGAAACGTCTATGGCAACTCAAGAACTCCAGTCAACAGCGTCCGCGTCGTCACTTACGCGGTTGCGCCCACGACACTCCCGATGTGACTGCGGGAGGGAAGAGAAGGAACCAGAAGGGGACGCCGGTGATGACAAGGAGGAGAGGAGGAGAAGAGGATGGAAGCGCGAGAATTCAAATCCAGTCGCAAGCGTCCGCTTCACTCCCGCTATGATTGAGGGGGATGTTAGATGTATAATATGTAGGGCTGTATATGTAAGACTAGGATTGATCATCTTGTACTAAAAGTCTACCCCTCCCCTTGTACATCTCCCCAAAGGGTCATGGAATACAACACAATATTCTACGGTTCTATATTTCCAATAAAGGATAGTCCTACTTGGACGCTTGAACTAAGTCAAGTATTTTTTCGGTACAATCTTTGTATTTTGCTCTTAAAGTTACCCAGGCTAAGTGATCACATAGGAAACTTTGGTTTTTTAGAGTTCATTTAAAAGTAAAAGTGTTTATATGGCTAGTTGCACACAAGAGTATATTGACTTAAATATGTTTTGATACATAGAGGTTGTAAAGGGAAATAAACTAAGTGTAATTTTCGTGAATGTGATGAAACTAATTTTTTTCGAAATGGGGTGAGCCCGGCCTCTGCATCGGTTGATGCACACAGTCTTTTATTAAGCAAACGAATATTCAAAGTTTACAATTCAACGATCAACAAGGGTCGATACAAAAATCAAGCACCGGAAAAAGAGAAAACTGCTAACCAATCTAGGCATCCTGTAATCTCTTAATATGCCACCAAGTAGCCTGGTAAAAAAATATCCTGGGCAACAATTTGAAGGCGGTTGCATCCAGAAACCATGCACTCCCGTTGGTCCTCCGGGAGCAAGAAGCGCCAAAGCTGGATCCAGTGAACCATAGTGTGGATAACCTGCAAGAAATTAGTAGAGTCCTTTCTATTAAAAACAGTATCATTTCTGGAATTCCAAATTGACCAACATAAAGCCGAAACACCAATACGAATCCTAGCTTTATCAGTTTTGTCAGTTCCATTAAACCAATTCCCAAACATATTTGTGACATTGGATGGAGGCGGAATATTATATGCACCAAAAATCACCCGCCAAATAAGCTTAGCAAAAGAACAGGAAATAAACAAATGTTCAACTGATTCCTCTGCGTCACAGAAATAGCATTTGGTACTTCCATTTCAATTCCTTTTTGCTAGATTATCTTGGGCCAAGAGGACTTTCTTACTAAGGAACCACATAAAGATTTTAATTTTTAGTGGAATTTTAATTTTCCAAAGATATTTACGAAGATATCTTGTATGACCATTTAACATACCTCCATACATAGATTTATAACAGTGAATTTTCCTGAAGATGTTAGGCCCCAAACTAATTTATCTTGATCGTCATTTAAATTTATCTCCATTAATCTATGGCATAAATATACCCATTGATCCCATTTATCACCAACCAGCCTTCTCCGAAAACCAATATTTAACGGAGTTGAACTCATAACATTTGCCACCGTATCATGCTTATGATGTAATATGTTGTATAGTTGGGGATACTGAGATGTAAGAGTCTGATCACCTAGCCATCTATCTTCCCAAATGTGCACTCCTTCTCCGGAGCCTACCTCAAATTTTCCTCTACTAAAAAACCCCTTTTAACTTTCATTAATCATTTCCAGAAAGGTGAATCAGTAGGCGTATTTTCAACTTCAGCCAAGGTTTTCTGAGAAAGGTACTTGTTTGTTAAAAGTTGTTGCCATAACTCTTCCTCGGAAAGAAGCTTAAAAAGTCATTTACTAAGTAGGCATCTCCAGAACTTCAATTCCAAGGCCACCTTGGTCCTTAGGCCTGCAGATAAGGTTCCACTTAGTTAACCTATATTTTTTTATTTTCCTCACATTGCCAAAAGAAACGTGATCGGAAAAAAATCTAATCTCTTCCTTACCCCTTTAGGTAAATCAAAAAAAAGATAGCATAAACATCGGCAAACTAGTGAGAACAGAGTTAATCAATACAAGGCGATCCCCATATGATAACAGTTTTCCAGCCCAACACCCAAGTTTTCTCTCAAACCAACTTTCCACTGGATTCCATTCAGAGTTTTTTAATTTTCTATAATGGATTGGGATACCCAAATATCTGAAGGGCAAAGAAACAGACTCACAACCAAATAGTTGTTTATACTGCTCCTCTTCCTCTTTGGCTTTACCAAAACAGAAATTCCTCCGTCAACTAAATGAGGGATAAGACTTCCTATCTGTCCATCCTCTTTCGCTCTTGCTATTAGGATGGCCAGCATATCTGCAAACAACATAGGTGCTAGCGGGTCACCCTGTCGAAGACCCTTTCTAGTTTGAAAGTAATGACCAATATCATCATTGAGCCTTGATTCCTACACTTCCTCCCCTAACAAATTGGTCGATGAGTTGACACCATTTTGGGATCAAAACCCTTCATGTGCATAACTTGTTTAAGAAAAGACCATTTTACCTTATCATAAGCTTTCTCAAAATTGATTTTAAATATCACCCCATCCATTTTCTTTCGATGAAGTTCATGAATGGTTTCATGTAAGACAACTACTCCTTCAAGAATATGTCGTTCTAGCATGAATGCTGACTGTGTAGAACTAATAACTGTCTTGGCAACAGTATTAACCGAATGTGATGAAACTATAAATTACTTGTTCTTTAAATGTGCCTTGGGTAGATACTTGCGGGGGTTATTTAGCTTACATTTTGCTTGACAAGTGCGTCTGAAAAATTAGAAGATGTTGGTGGTTGGATTTGGAATTTTCCTGGTAAATTTAGGATTGTAGCTATTGTGGGGTAGCTGCTATTATATGGCCAATTTGGAAAACAAGAAATGTTGTTGTTTTTATAAAGTTTTTTCCTACAAATATTGTGTGCGAGTTATTGTATTGGTCAACTCATTGGGCTCGGCTGCAGAAACCAAGTGCGCGCCAGTCTCAAACTATTGCAACATATCTGTTGCCTAGGATGGCGCTTAAGACATTCAACACAAGGCATCGTTGGGAGCCATCAAGGAAAAGGATTGAAGAAGGCCTTCTCATCAATTTGAAAGAAAAAAACCTACATAAGTTGGACTAACCTCAACATTTAAGTAAGAGACCGGGACACACCTTTCACCTTCGATGGGCCTTCAAACATGTGATCTGTCCTAACTCTATTTGGGAAAAGTTTACGAGATCAAAAAACACAAAACACGAGAGTCACTTACCAAAGATAGTTTGATACCCACCCCCGTCAAGATAAGGGGGAAATTACTAGATCTATAACAGACGATCCTTATGGCCGAAACATTAGAAGCTCCCAAGATTACACGACGTGGACCGCAATAGGATATGGTCATAGCCATGAATTTTTATTTCATGCGATGCCGCCTCCACCGTCAAGATGATCACCAGTGACACATGAACCTTATTTTGAAGGAAGTTAAATTGCGACTCACAGGTACGTCTGGCGTTATCGCTCCTCCCAATAAAAGATAGACCATAAGAGACGAGGAGGGAACTGATGCAAACGACCGTGGAAGAAGTGACTTCTCGTAACAATGGTTATTGTATTATTTATATCTGATAGGCGTTAGAGAAAGGAGGTAGATTGGCCTAAGAAACCATGACAAGTCATCTCTCCTTTATGGATTGCGATCCTGCAATAGGAGATTTATCATTGCACAAGTGAGTCATGTAATTAATACTCAATGTGATTGGCGTCATGGTGTGTCTTTTATCGTTTCCTACTTTTTTGCAGGATTGATTTTGAACTTCGCGGTAAAGATTATATTTTTGAGGGGAACTTCGCTATAAAGATGATTGTTCATCAACCAAAAGAAAAAGAAACAGTGGCACATGCTTGACATGCCTAAGAAAAATGGGCTAGCTCAATGGCTCGGCCCGTTTGATACAATTAGATTTGGGCCCTCTCGCTATCTTGTTAACCCACATGCCTAGATTCAAAAATTGCACAGGTTTATTACAAGAGTATTTGTTTTTTCTTCTTGGTGCCGGCCGAGATCGCGTCAGTTCTCCACGCACACTGCATGTGGCGCTCCGCCAGAATTTGTTCGTAACCCAAGAGCTCTAGTCCTAGCTCGTTCTACCTCGATCGTACCCAAAGACGCTGTCATCTTCCACCGCTCTTGCTCCGCCCCACACGCATCCTATATAGCCTTCAAACGCAGGAGCTAGGAGGAGCATTGCCGAGCCCGCATAGCCCCTGAAACCACAGGCCCCTCCAGTTCCCACCATCACCTGAGCCGAGGCCCTGCTAGCGTCCGACCATGAGCTACTTCAACCAGCAGCAGGCTCCCGTCACTGGTAACCTCCGAGAACTCAGAACGGTTCTTGCCTAGGCACGGTGCTTGCGCGCATGTTCCACTCGTGACCTTTGCGTGAACTGATCGCCTGTTCTGTTACTTTTTTGCCGGCGTGACGATCGAGCAGCGTACCCACCGCCGCAGTCCAACTACGTGGTGGTCGCGCCTCCGGCGGGGAAGACGGCGTACCTGCCGACTGCGCCACCGCCGCCGCCAGGCTACCCGGGCAACTACGACGTGGGCATGGGTGCTCCGCAGCCCGCAAAGACACAGAGCCGCGGTGACAAGGGTTTCTTGGAAGGATGGTGAGCTTTGCCGCCCCGCCTCACCAGCTCACCTGATTATTTTCGGTTTTGCCAATTCTAACAAAATATCAGTCGACTTCTAAACCCTTGGATGTATCCTTGTGAGTTACGCATGGATTATCCTCATTTGAACATGAGTTGTAACTGAGATTTCCACAGTTGCACATTAGACAAAAAAAATCTAGACTATTGATTTGTTTTCTGATTCGCACTGACCTATGCCTCAACGAGATTTAGTGAAACCTAAGTCGACTCAGATATAAGCATGCCCGATTATTTTTTGTGCAGCTTTAAGTTTTTTTGAAAACAACCGTATGTGCACAATTGCTGCAATTTTAGATACCGAAGGACCATATTACTCACTATTCTACAACCCATTCGTTCATGTCCATCGTAGTAGTAATAGCATTCTGAAACCTATAGAAAAACATTAGGCGTAAAATGATACACTGAAATGCTCATCAACTGTGTGATCTGTGTTGTTTTTCAGCTGTGCGGCCATTTGCTGCTGTTGCCTGATACACTGAAATGCTCATCAACTGTGTGATCTGTGTTGTTTTTCAGCTGTGCGGCCATTTGCTGCTGTTGCCTCCTCGACATGTGCTTCTGAAGGACACAAAGAGCCAAAAGTATAGAAACCATTTTGCTGCTTCTTAATTCTAGTGTTTACTTATGCACCATCTATTTTGGTCTGGAGTTGTAAGGGAGAGAGTCCGTTTGTAACTAGAGACTGTAGGTGCAGTACCAGTTGCGCCTTCTATTCTGTTATATGTTGGCATAAGGTCTGTATTTCTGCACCTTTGTATGAGCCTAATAAAGAATTGCCATGCTCATTTTTGAGTAACTAGTTGCTAAAAAGGCAAGAAATTTAGGAAAATAAGTAAACCTGATATATAGCTACCATCAAGGCAATAATTACTGATGACATCTCCGACAAGCATACAGGCTAACAGAACCTGAAATAGTCATACTCGCATCTACAAGACTGAGGCAACTCTTTACGCCTCAGGATCGGTGAAGTACACAGGGCTTTCTAGGTCATCATTGTTTGCAGAAGCAAATGAGTCTTCAGACCCTACAGTTGACGCAGTTGAAGTGCTCTCTTCAGAATCTGATATTTCGTCGTGCAGAGCGACAGGTACTTCGAGGTCCGACTCGGATCCAGAAGTCCCCAACATGAGTTTGTGGATTGCAGCCTTGGCAGACTCAAGAAACCATTCATCCTCCGGAAGAGCGCTGAAATGATTTTAGAGTGGGGAACAAGATGATGTTCAGCAGTAGACAAACAGGCAAAATGGGCCGAGTGAAAAAATTAAGAAAAATAATTAAGGCAAGACCTTTGTGGGTCAACATCCCTTGCTGAGAATGCTGCAATTGCTCTAGTAATTATTACCGACACAAGCTGCTGAACTGGTCTGTGCGGGTATCGTCCACATACAGCAATCTCCACGAGGAAGTGCATATCAAGGATAAGCTGAAATGGGCAAAAGATTGGTACTTTTAGTATTTTTTGTCCAAGTAACTTGGTATTTTGGTCAAAGTAACACGAAATTCAATATGGAATACCTGCTGAAGTCCAGAAGGCTGGAGTTGGATGGACATGTCCTCAAAGACATCCCAGAATTCCTGTTCATTGGAGAGCCAAATGACGACCGTTTCAGTTAGCCTTGATAGCAAGACCTTCTGTACCTTCTCTTTGCCTAGTAGAACATCACCCGCAACACTGGCTAGCTGTTGCAATCTTCCAAACAGAGCCTGAAGGAAAATTATGTGAGACAGGTGTGTTTTGTGCAAGGCCTGATTACAAAATGAGTTCAATACTTATCTATACATTGTCTTTGCCATCTAAAATTATATCTCTCAGACTACACAAAATTTACAGAAAGATGGTTGTGTAAAAACAAATATCACTGTCCCCACATCACCTCCAGTGAATAACTCTCAACATGGCCATCTAGAAAGGTTTTATAAACACAGAAAATGGAACTTTGCAAAGCAGCTGTATTATCTATAGAGAATGCACAATTGCGTCCCCAAGTAAAGATGGAGCATGCATCAAGTTTAACTTAACCACCCCCATTACCCCACCCTGAACTAGGTTCCAGTCTGTAAGCACAGGTGTACTTTTGTAATATGGGCATATGACACTAGAGTTTTCATAAGAAACATGGAAAATTTTACACTTAAAGATTTGATGCAAATTCACATCATTAAAATGGAATCACCTGGAACGGTAGTGACGGTAAGGGATCAGAATCCCAATGGAGATCATCCTTGTTCCCCTCCAAGTACATTCTAGCATCCAATCGTGATTTCCCTTCCAAGTAAATAAATGATAAGACATACTGTCGGCAAAAGTGATCCCTCAGTTTGTCCAATGAATGCTGTAGATGACGTTTCCACTCTTTGTATTCTGTAGAGTATACGGACCCAGGACCAAGGCCTTGATTTGGTCCACTAGTTCCTTTCTTATCTTTTTGCATATCAAAAAACTTGGATACAGCTGCTGGCAATAAATCGTCAGCTATGGTATATGCTGTTCCAATAAGTGCAAGCTGCTGCGAATCACTTTCAGCTTTAAATTCTACAGGCTCTTTTGACTCCACTACATTATCATCTTCAGAAGGTCCTGGCAAGACTTTGATAAGTGCTTCGACATATCTATCAAATAGCTGGAGAAATTTGTTCAAAATTGTTCCACCAAAGTGAACTATGGTCATTGGGGTAACTTGATCCAAAACATCCTGCAAGAAGCACATGCAAAGTCAGCTGCTTCAGATTATCAGATATCCAGTCAAGTACAGAAAATAATGGGAAAACGAAATTAACTTTACAATATTGCACTTTACAATTTTTCCAGCAAAGGACTATTATACCCAAAGTTCAAGAATAGGTGCTTAGCCAGTAAAAATGACCATGTAGTTTGGAGTCTTAACCAATTCATCCCTACACTAAGTTGTGCAAGTACATTGCGCTTAATAATTCTGCATAGGTGCACACAGGGTGTTATTACAGTTATGCATGTTTGCTTGTGTCAATTAACTAGTATCTGTTGAGACTGTGCTGACTACTAGCATAAATAGGTGAGACCAACAGTAAGATCAACCACATTGAGCAGGTTAAACAAGAGATTCACGGGATATTAGAACCTTCCCAACTTACAGAAATGCCTTGCTGTTCAATAAGGTGCAAGTTTTTAACCGCAAAGAGAATTCAATGGATCTAATACATGTAAAATTTACAGATGCTCAAAATAAAATGTTGTGCAATCTAACATGACATGAAAATGACTTCTCATACATAGTAACACATGTCATGGGGATAAGGAAAATCCAGAATGAAAAATACCAACAAATCCTAATCAATAAAAGGGGGGCTCACATTGACGATGGACATAAACTTCTTTCCACTGCTTGTAAGAGTCATCTTAGGTGCAACTGCACCAGATGGCGGTGACCCTTCTTGAGGAGTGAGAAGAAGAATATCATCATTCCTTGCTAAATCAATAATCTTTCTTCTCAACCTTCTAAAATTCAGATCAAGCACCTCTTCGATATAAGGGCACAATAGTACCATAAGTAACTTTGAGAATTTCAGCCCATGTATTTCTAGACAAGAGCAGTGAGCAAGAGTAGTTTGTATGCATATGCAGGCAGAGCGAAGGGCAGCATCAGTCTCAAGCAAAGGAGAATTTTCTTTAACCAAACGCGCAAAAACTTCTATTTCATATTCAGCCCATTGAGTAATCCTGTTCATATTCGTGGGGCTATCTCCAAATAGGGTACTAGATTCATTGAACACCTTTGAGATTGCTGAGAAAACAAGTTGTGACAAGGTTGCAGAGTAAGTTTCTTTGTAGACTGAACAGGTTGGAAGAAATCCCTCAATATTTTTCTGAAGGCGTGAACCATAAGTTTTTAGAAGTACTTGATGGGCTACAGAACCTTTACCAATCTTAATTAAACCAGACAAAGATTTTCTTAGTTCGGTAATAGATAAAGATGGCTGTTCTGAATACCTAACAAGCTGATCCTCAAGAGTTGATTTCCTTCTTAATAGTGCAGTTTTATAGGCAGAAATCTCTGTATCTGATTCTTTGCCTGGATTATCTGTAACCATATGTTTCTTCTCTTCAGCTTCCAGAGCAAGAAGAGCCTCCTCTATTTTGTGCTCTGCTAGCAAAATGTCCAATTTATCCAGAAAAATAACTTTGGGGTCTTGAGTACCAACAGATAAAATTTCATTAAGTTCACTCTCAAAATCCTTTTCCACAGCATGTTCTTCCTTGCTATACTTTTGCCACATTTCAAGCTCGCGGCACACACCACTCATCAGATCTTGCACAAGCATCCCCTGGGCAGACACATGCTTCTGTAGCTCAATTAACTCCTGTTCTGCCTCAACAACCTCCTCAGATATTCTGCATGAATTAAAAAATAGTTGGCACTAAATGCAAGGATCTGTGCAAAATATAAACAGAAGACACTATAGTTCATAATCAAATTTCTTCTAATTGAATGAAGCTTGATGCATCAGGCAGAGCAATGGATGAATTGAATAAAAGTTTGACTTTCAGGTTATCATGCATTCGCTGTCAAGATGTGTTTCAAGTTATGCAACATTCAGCATAACCTGTGCAGGAAATAAGTGGAGTATCATTTTTCTGTATTCCCCATGGTTGACCTTATAGAAATATCGAAGTCACACTAATAACACACATGCCAATAGTTGTCTAATTCTAAGTAATGCAGGTTTTCTTAACAGGTATGTATGGCATCAGCGGAAATGTGTAACGAGCAACTGCAAGAGTTTGTTGTTTTGGCATAAAGCAGCAACCTACATGTTTCTAGAAGGTAACCAAAGAGCCTCATTGCGAGCTTTAATCTAGGCACATACCACTAGCCATCAAACCGTGTAGAGCTGATAGCAAACAAGATCAAACTTAGAATAGAAGAAACCATATCCAACAATATAATAGGCATCACTCATAGTCACACTCAGATAAGATTCTCATTACTTTCAGAACAGAGCAAAAAATAATCAGAATTACCTGAGGAAAGCGTGATATTTCGACTGCATATTCCCGCACAGGTTCTCGATAGCATCCTTCAACTCCAGTAGCTCGGAGCAAATTTTCCTGATACCCTGTTAAACACAGCATCGTTGCTCACTGAGTACTGTCACCACACTAATGGGATGGTGCCCGCAACCACCAGAGCCCCCACCGGCCACCGGCCTCGACAGACAAAAATGCAGGCAGATCAACACTCATTTAGTTCAGTTGCAATAAGGTGAAGCTAGCTTAGGTTGTACTTCGCACTGTGCTGCAATAAGGTCCGGAGATTGTGCCACATAACAACGCGTATCCAAGAATCAAGATTCGCGGATCAGATTTTACTTAAGGGCTCGGTAATTAAATGCTGCGTAGGTTCATTTTCTAGTGAGAGATTGCCCGTTGCAACGCCCGCTCTAGATCCAAAATCGGAAATTAACTTGAAGCGGCAGCAGGCTGACCAGACAACAGCAGCAGAAGA
The DNA here is from genome assembly GCA_030979885.1 of Lolium multiflorum. Lineage (NCBI taxonomy): Eukaryota > Viridiplantae > Streptophyta > Magnoliopsida > Poales > Poaceae > Lolium > Lolium multiflorum. Next base: position 79,864,721 of record CM061748.1, on the reverse strand, counting down.
ACTAGCTAAAAAACAATACTTGGACGGGATGTTTTGGGGGAAGAAGGCGGCAAGAAGGGAAGAAATCTGAAAAGGGGGAGGGGGTTTGGGAGGGGAGGAGGAGGGAGACCACCTTCTCGGTCTGGGACTGGTAGGCGGCGCGGATGGAGGACTGCGGGGTGATCCACTCGTGGCCCGGGAAGTCGTCCTCCAGCTCCTCCTCGCTGCTGCTCTCCATCGCCGACCTCCCCATAATCCGCCGAACCCTCCGGCGCTCGCTCGAAAGCTCCTCCGGGCTAATGGCGAGCGGTGAGCGAGCGAGCGACTGGGCGGCGCGGCAGGAGAGAGTAGAGAGAGGAGAGGGGCGGTGGTGGCGTCAGAGCGGCGTGGAGTGGAGTGCCGTTATGGGGGTCAGTCACCCACCGCCAGCGACCGGAGGCCTACCGTCTAGGGGTTTTCCTTCCTTTTTCTGCGCGTTGTGCGATGCAGGTGAGGAAAAGCAGAGCCGTCGGCTGAAAGCCGCTTTGGGCGTGCTTCGACTTTGCAATTGGCCAAAATTTGGTTCAACCCGGTTCCTAATTTTGAATGTGGCTTCAACCATGTCTTGGGCTCTCCTTTAGTCCCACATTGCCAAGACATACACTTTCACCCTCCCCTTTCACCTATATATATAGTGGAGGCACGTGGAGAAAAAAGACACAAATCTTTTCTCTCACAATTTCTCTCCCGGGTGCGGCTCCTTGAAGGGATGCGCATGGAGGGAGTCGACTCCACCCAGTATGTGGGAGCGTTGCTGGGATTCTGATTTAGAAGATATACTTCCGTGATCTAAGCTGGATCAAGAGGTTCTACCTAAGCGGTGCAGCACTCAAAGTAGTACGAGGAGGATTGAACACGGCCCTGAGGTCGGCGACAAGTACGAGGAGGATTGAACACGGGCCTGAGGTCGGCGACGAGTACGACCACATCAAGCACGTTCTAGTGGAACGTTAACCTACGGGGTCGTGTTCAATCCTCCTCGTACGACGACGAGTGCCGCACCTCGTAGGTTTCGCACACTACGATGTTGGCGACGACTCCCGAACCTCTTGATCCAGCTGAGATTGCGGAAGCAGATCTTCTGGATCAAAATCACGACAACACTCCAGCCTACTGGATGGGGTCGACTCCCTCCATGCGCAGCCCTTCGATGAGTCGCACTCAGAAGAAAAATTGGGAGAGAAAAGCACCCTAGGAAAGGGGGCCTTTGAGAGATTTATGTGTCTTATTTTCTCCACGTGCCTACACTATATGTAGGTAGAAGGGGGAAACGGGTGTGGCTTAACAATGTGGGACTAAAGGAGGGGATGGTGCGGCTGGCCACCATGGCCCACCCATTAGGTATGGAGGATGCATCAAATTATAATATTACATGGACAGAGAACTCAGATAGACTTATGGAAGAATCATCCGTTAGGGTGATAATATTTTCAATAAAATTCACTCGAGGCAAAGTTATTTCAAAGGATACCAGGTAGGCTTATGAGACGGTGTATGTTTCACTTGCCAAGATATCGTTGTATGGAATCGCTGCCCATCTCCTCCTAAATTGTGTGGTGACTCAAGAGGTGTGGCACTCCTTGCTACAGGTGTGGTACCTTGGGGGTTGGGTTGCCCAAACCAAGGTATGAAGATCCAAGAGTGGTGGACCACCCGACATGTGAGGGGGTGTCACAAGAGACATTTGGATGGTGCTAATCTTGGTCTTGTGGTGCATTTGGACCCACATAAATGACGTTGTTTTCAACGGGTCTCACGCCTCCGCGGTTCATATCATTAATGGAAATTGGTTCAGGAGTCCGACATTGGAAGCTAGCAAACCTTTTTTGAGGAGATAGGTTTGCTGATGGCCGAATAAGGTAATTCTAGGAAATTACCCATTTACCAAGCAAATTTAGCTCATTTTTTGTAATCCAAAATGTCCCTACCTTGATTTGTGCATCCAATGCCGACACATGTGCCACGAGGGGCCACATGTCTGCACCCCTGATCGACACACGCCCGTGTAACCGCGAAGGTCGCCTATGAAACCAAATGTAACACCCATCTACCCCCGGTCGGGTCTATTACCCCTGGAAGCTCTTTGGAAACTCTAGACTAGCCACACAGACCAACACACGTCTTTCTTGCGCATTTTGTCCTCACTCATGAACACCCGGACCAGTTTCCTGGTCGGTCATGATGGGATTCGTAGCATAGAAAACAAAAAATTTCCTACCGCAAGAACGAAACACAAGCCAAGATCCAGTCTAGAAGACGGTAGCAATGAGGGGATCACGAGACTAACCCTTGAAGATTTCCAAAGCCTACGAGATTAGATCTCGTTGTTGCAGAAGATGATCACTTGCCACTTTTAAAAGCGCGTAGAAGATCTTGACGGTGCCACAATCGGGCAGCACCTCCGTACTCGGTCACACGTTCGGTGTTGATGAAGACGACGTCCCTCCGTTCCCGGCGGGAAGTAGTAGATCCTCCTCGGAATCCTGGCAGCACGACGGCGTGGTGGCGGTGGTTGTGGAGAACTCCGGCAGGGAGTTGTGGTGGAGGAGGAGGCGGCTAGGGTTTGGGGAGAAGCTAGGGTTTGGGCGCCGGCCAGGGGGTGCGGCCAACTAGTGGTCTTGGGGTGGCCGGGCCCCTCTCCTCCTTATATAGGTGGAAGCCCCAAGTCTTGTCTCCCAAGTCTTGAATAAGACCCCAACTCCAAAACCTACCTTTGGTGGGAAACCTACTAAAGGGAGTACTCAAGGTGGGGCTCCCACCTTTCCTTGAGGTGGGGTGGCCGGCCACCCTTGGTGGAGCCCACCTGGGACTCCTCCCCTTAGGGTTTGGCCGGCCATGGTAGTGGAGTCCTTCCGGGACTCCACCTTCCATAGTGCGTTTCTTCCGGACTTTTCTAGAAACCTTCTAGAACCTTCCATAAATGCACCGGATCATTTCCGAACTTGGAATATGACTTCCTATATATGAATCTTATTCTCCGGACCATTCCGGAACTCCTCGTGATGTCATGGATCCCATCCGAGACTCCGAACAGAACTTTGAACTCCATTCCATATTCCATATCTACTCAAACGACATCAAACCTTAAGTGTGTCACCCTACGATTCGCGAACTATGCAGACATGGTTGAGACTTCTCTCCGACCAATAACCAATAGCGGGATCTGGAGATCCATAATGGCTCCTACATATTCAACGATGACTTAGTGATCGAATGAACCATTTACATACGATACCGATTCCCTTTGTCACGCGATATTTTACTTGTCCGAGGTTTGATCATCGGTATCTCTATACCTCGTTCAACCTCGTCTCATGACAAGTACTCTTTACTCGTACCGTGGTATGTAGTCTCTTATGAACCATTCATATGTTTGCAAACTAATTAGACGACATTCCACCGAGAGGGCCCAGAGTATATCTATCCGTCATCGGGATGGACAAATCCCACTATTGATCCATATGCCTCAACTCATACTTTCCGGATACCTAATCCCACCTTTATAACCACCCATTTACGCAGTGGCGTTTGATGTAATCAAAGTACCCTTCCGGCATAAGTGATTTACATGATCTCATGGTCGAAAGGACTAGGTAACTATGTATCGAAAGCTTATAGCAAATGAACTTAATGACGTGATCTTGTGCTACACTTAATTGGGTGTGTATATTACATCATTCACATAATGACATAACCTTGTTATTAATAACATCCAATGTTCATGATCACGAAACTATGATCATCTATTAATCAACAAGCTAGTTATACAAGAGGCTTACTAGGGACTCCTTGTTGTATATAACACACATGTATCAATGTTTCGGTTAATACAATTATAGCATGGTATATAAACATTTATCATAAACACAAAGATATATAATAACCAATTTATTATTGCCTCTTGGGCATATCTCCAACAGTCTCCCACTTGCACTAGAGTCAATAATCTAGATTACATTGTAAGGTACCTAACACCCATGGCATTCTGGTGTTGGTCATGCTTTGCCCTAGGGAGAGCTTTAGTCAACGGATCTGCTACATTCAGATCAGTGTGTACTTTGCAAATCTTTACTTCTCTATCTTCGATGTACTCGCGAATCGAATGAAAGCGCAGCTTGATATGCTTCTTCTTGTGTGACCTTGGTTCTTGTGCATTGGCGATGGCACCCATGTTGTCATAAATGACTAGTGGGTCCAATGCACTAGGAACCACACCAAGCTCAACAATGAACCTCTTCATCCATACCGCTCCGATGAAGCCTCCGAAGCCGCTATGTATTCGATTCGTTGAAGACTTCGCCACCGTGCGCTTTGAGCTGCACTTACTGCAGCACCATTCAATATAAACACGTACCCGGACCGAGACTTAGAGTCATCAGGATCCGTGTTCCAACTTGCATCGGTGTAACTGGTTACAACGAGCTCTTGGTCACCTCCATAACAAAGAAACATATCCTTAGTTCTTTTCAAGTACTTCAGGATATTCTTGACCGCTGTCCAGTGTTCCATTCCTGGATCACTTTGATATCTGCTAGTCAAACTAACAACATGTGCTATATCCGGTCTAGTACACGGCATGGCATACATGATAGAGCCTACAACTAAGGCATAGGGGATCTGATTCATCCTCTCTCTTTCTTCTGCCGTAGCTGGACCTTGAGTCTTACTTAAGACCTTACCTGGCAACATCGGTAAGAATCCTTTCTTACTTTCATCCATTCTAAACTTCTTTAGAATCTTGTCCAGGTATGTACTGTGAAAGCCCTATTAGGCGTCTTGATCTATCTCTGTAAATCTTGATGCCTAAAATGTACGCTGCTTCACCAAGGTCCTTCATTGAAAAACACTTATTCAAATAACCTTTTACACTGCTTAATAGTTCTATATCATTCTCAATCAATAATATGTCATCTACATATAATATCAGGAATGCTACAGAGCTCACGCTCACTTTCTTGTAAATACATGCCTCTCCATGGCACTGTATAAACCCGAAGTCTTTGATTACCTTATCAAAGCATCGGTTCCAACTCCTGGATGCTTGCTTCAGTCCATAAATGGAACGCTGAAATTTGCATACCTTGTCAGCATTTTTAGGATCGACAAAACCTTTGGGTTATACCATATACAACTCTTCCTCAATGTCACCATTAAGGAACGCCGTTTTGACATCCATCTGCCAAATCTCATAATCGAAAAATGCAGCTATTGCTAACAAAATCCTCACAGACTTTAGCTTCGCTACAGGTGAGAAAGTCTCATCGTAGTCAACACCTTGAATTTGTCGGAAACCCTTTGCGACAAGTCGAGCTTTATAGACAGTAACATTACCATCAGCATATGTTTTTCTCTTGAACATCCATTTATTCTCAACAGCCTTTCGGCTGTCAGGTAAGTCTACCAAAGTCCATACTTTGTTATCATACATGGATCCCATTTAGGATTTCATGGCTTCTTGCCATTTGTTGGAATCTGAGCTCATCATCGCTTCTTCATACGTCGCAGGGTCCTCATCATTGTTGTCCACAATCATGACATTTAGACAAGGATCATACCAATCTGTCGATCTGCGAGGTTCAGTAGCTACCTCGCTCGAAGTTTCATGATCATCATCATTAGCTTCCTCTGTTCGGTGCATGAACATCTTCATCTTGCGCTACTCTCGATCAACGAGAGAAGGTTCGTAACCTCGTCGAGTTCTACTTTTTTTCCAGTCACTTCTTTAGTGAGAAATTCTTTCTCAAGAAAGGTTCCGTTCTTGGCAACAAAGATTTTTCCTTCGGATCTGTGATAGAAAGTATACCCAATAGTTTCCTTAGGGTATCCTATGAAGATGCATTTCTCCGCTTTGGGTTCTAGCTTGTCCGGTTGTAACTTTTTTACATAGGCCGCCCCCAAACTTTAAGGAACGACAGCTTAGGTTTCTTATTAAACCATAATTCATACGGTGTCGTTGCAACGGATTTAGATGGTGCCCTATTTAAAGTGAATGCAGCTGTCTCTAATGCATAACCCTGATAACGGCAAATCGGTAAGAGACATCATAGAACGAACCATATCTAAGAGAGTTTGATTACGACGTTCGGACACACCATTGCGTTGCGGTGTTCCCGGCGGTGTCAATTGTGAAAGTATTCCGCATTTCTTTAAATGCATGCCAAACTCATAACTCAGATATTCGCCTCCGCGATCAGAACGCAGAAACTTGATCTTCTTGTTACGTTGATTTTCTACTTCACTTTGGAATTCCTTAAACTTCGAAAGTTTCGGATTTATGTTTCATGAAATAGATATACCCATATCTACTCAGATCATCGTGAAGGTTAGAACATAACGATAACCACCGCGTGAGGCTACACTCATTGGTCCGCACACATCGGTATGTATGATTTCCAATAAGTAGCTCGCTCCATAATACAGAGAATGGAGTCTTAGTCATTTTTCCCATTAGACATGCTTCGCATCTGTCAAGTGACTCAAGTAGTCCATCGGAATGGAGTTTCTTCATGCGTTTCACTCCAATATGACCAAGACGACAGTGTCACATATAAGTAGAATTATCATTCAATTTAATTCGCTTAGCATCAATGTTATGAACATGTGTATCACTACTATCGAGACTTAATAGAAATAAACCATTCTTCTCAGGTACATGACCATAAAAGATATTATTCATAAAAATAGAACAACCATTATTCTCAGACTTAAATGAATAACCGTCTTGCATTAAACACGATCCAGATATAATGTTCATGCTCAACGCAGGCACCAAATAACAATTATTGAGGTCTAAAATTAATCCCGATGGTAGATGTAGAGGGAGCGTGCCGACAGCGATCACATTGACCTTGGATCCATTTCCAACGTGCATCGTCACTTCATCCCTCGATAGGCTTCGTTTATTTCGTAGTTCCCGTTTCGAGTTACAAATGTGAGCAACCGAACCAGTATCAAATACCCAGGCACTAGTACGAGAACCAGTGAGATAAACATCTATAACATGTATATCAGATATACCTTTCTTCTTCTTGACAAGGCCGCTCTTGATCAGCCAAGTACTTACGCTTCCGTGCCCCTTCCCATTGCAGTAATATCAGTCAGTATCAGGTTTAGGGCCACCCTTAGGCTTCTCAGGAGGAGGCGCGGCAGCTTTCTTGCCGCCCTTCTTGAGGTCCTTCTTAGGTTTGCCCTGCTTCTTGAACTTGGTGGTCTTGTTGACCATCAACACTTGGTGCTCTTTCTGTATCTCAACATCAGCAGATTTTAACATGGAGAAGAGTTCAGGGAACTCCTTGTTCATGTTCTGCATATTGTAGTTCATCACGAAGTTCTTGTAACTTGGTGGCAGTGATTGGAGAACACGATGAATACCCAGCTTGTTAGGAATGATAATCCCCAAGTCACTAAGCTTCTTCGTGTGTCCGGACATAGCGAACACGTGCTCACTAACGGAGCTGCCCTCTTCCATCATGCAGCCAAAGAACTGCTTCGAGGCCTCATAGCTCTCCACAGCCGCATGAGTTTCAAAGATAACTTTGAGCTCATTGATCATATCACAAGGGTCATGGTGCTCAAAACGCTTTTGGAGCTCGCCTCTAGGCTGCACAGATGGCACAAACTTGAGAGTACACTTTAGCCCGATTCTCGAAAGCATTCTTTTCTTCCTCGGATGGGGGTGGTGGGGAACCTAGCGGTGCATCAAGCACATATTCAGATTTCCGCCATTGAGGAAGATCCTCACATGACGGAACAGGTGAAGTTGCTACCATTGCTTTTAAGCTTTTCTTTCTCTAGGAACTGGTTAAAATTGATTGATGGGGACGCCATGATCTACAACATATATTTGCAATAGTTTAGACTAAGTTTATGACAAATTAAGTTCAAATTTTAATTCAACAAAATTAAAAACTAGGTGAACTCCCACTCAAAACAATATCCCTCACATTGCTTTAGTGATCACACGAACCAAATCCACCACACCAAGTCCGATCATCACGAGATAAGATGTAATTTCAATGGCGAACACTCAAAGTGTTCATCATATCAATCATATGACTCATGCTCTACCTTTCGGTATCCCGTGTTCCGAGACCATGTCGTACATGCTAGGCTCGTCAAGGCAACCTTAGTATCCGTGTGCAAATCTGGCTTGCACCCGTTGTATGCACATGTAGAATCTATCACACCCGATCATCACGTGATGCTTGAAACGACAAGTCTTAGCAACGGTGCTACTAAGGATGAACACTTTATTATCTTGATATTTAGTGAGAGGATCATCTTATAATGCTACCGTTGCGATCTAAGCAAAATAAGATGCATAAAAGGATTAACATCACATGCAATTCATATGTGATATGATATGGCCCCTTTGTCTTTGCGCCTTTGATCTTCATCTCCAAAGCACGGACATGATCTCCATCATCAACGGGCATGATATCCATCATCGTCGGCGTAGCACCAAGGTCAATAGTGCCGTCTTCATGATTGTCCTCCATGTAGCAACTATTACAACTACTTTGAAATACAAACTCAACATGAAATTTAAAGACAACCATAAGGCTCCTGCCGGTTGCCACAATACAATAATGATCATCTCATACATATTCATCATCACATTATGGCCATATCACATCACCAAACCCTGCAAAAACAAGTTAGACGGTTCTAATTTGGTTTGCATATTTTACGTGGTTTAGGGTTTTCGCATAAGATCCAATCTACCTACGAACATGAACCACAACGGTGATACTAGTGTTGTCAATAGAAAGAGTAAGTTGGATCTTTACTATAGTAGGAGAGACAGACACCCGCAAAGTCACTTATGCAATACAAGTTGCATGTCAAGCGTGGAGCAAATCTCATGAACGCGGTCATGTAAAGTTAGCCCGAGCAGCTTCATCCCACTATGCCACAAAGATGCAAAGTACTCGAACTAAAGACAACAAAGCATCAATTCCCACAAAACAATTGTGTTCTACTCGTGCAACCAATCTATGCATAGACACGGCTCTGATACCACGATGGGATTCGTAGCATAGAAAACAAAAAATTCCTACCGCAAGAACGAAACACAAGCCAAGATCCAGTCTAGAAGACGGTAGCAACGAGGGGATCACGAGACTAACCCTTGAAGATTTCCAAAGCCTACGAGATTAGATCTCGTTGTTGGAAGATGATCACTTGCCGCTTTCAAAGCGCGTAGAAGATCTTGACGGTGCCACAATCGGGTAGCACCTCCGTACTCGGTCACACGTTCGGTGTTGATGAAGACGATGTCCTTCTCCCCATTCCAGTGGGCAGCGGAAGTAGTAGATCCTCCTCGGAATCCCAACAGCACGACGGCGTGGTGGCGGTGGTGGTGGAGAACTCCGGCAGGGCTTCGCCTATGCGCTGCGGGAGTTGTGGTGGAGGAGGAGGCGGCTAGGGTTTGGGGAGAAGCTAGGGTTTGGGGCGCCGGCCAGGGGTGCGGCCAACTAGTGGTCTTGGGGTGGCCGGCCCCTCCCCTTGCTCCTCCTTATATAGGTGGAAGCCCCAAGTCTTGTCTCCCAAGTCTTTGAATAAGACCACAACTCCAAAACCTACCTTTGGTGGGAAACCTACTAAAGGGGGGAGTCCTACTCAAGGTGGGGCTCCCACCTTTCCTTGAGGTGGGGTGGCCGGCCACCCTTGGTGGAGCCCACCTGGGCCTCCTCCCCTTAGGGTTTGGCCGGCCATGGTAGTGAAGTCCTTCCGGGACTAAACCTTCCATAGTGCGTTTCTTCCGGACTTTTCTAGAAACCTTCTAGAACCTTCCATAAATGCACCGGATCATTTCCGAACTTGGAATATGACTTCCTATATATGAATCTTATTCTCCGGACCATTCCGGAACTCCTCGTGATGTCCTGGATCCCATCCGAGACTCCGAACAAAACTTCGAACTCCAGTCCATATTCCATATCTACTCAAACGACATCAAACCTTAAGAGTGTCACCCTACGTTTCGCGAACTATGCAGACATGGTTGAGACTTATCTCCGACCAATAACCAATAGCGGGATCTGGAGATCCATAATGGCTCCTACATATTCAACGATGACTTAGTGATCGAATGAACCATTTACATACGATACGATTCCCTTTGTCACGCGATATTTTACTTGTCCGAGGTTTGATCATCGGTATCTCTATACCTCGTTCAACCTCGTCTCATGACAAGTACTCTTTACTCGTACCGTGGTATGTAGTCTCTTATGAACCATTCATATGTTTGCAAACTAATTAGACGACATTCCACCGAGAGGGCCCAGAGTATATCTATCCGTCATCGGGATGGACAAATCCCACTGTTGATCCATATGCCTCAACTCATACTTTCCGGATACCTAATCTCACCTTTATAACCACCCATTTACGCAGTGGCGTTTGATGTAATCAAAGTACCCTTCCGGCATAAGTGATTTGCATGATCTCATGGTCGAAAGGACTAGGTAACTATGTATCGAAAGCTTATAGCAAATGAACTTAATGACGTGATCTTGTGCTACGCTTAATTGGGTGTGTCCATTACATCATTCACATAATGACATAACCTTGTTATTAATAACATCCAATGTTCATGATCACGAAACTATGATCATCTATTAATCAACAAGCTAGTTATACAAGAGGCTTACTAGGGACTCCTTGTTGTTTATATAACACACATGTATCAATGTTTCGGTTAATACAATTATAGCATGGTATATAAACATTTATCATAAACACAAAGATATATAATAACCAATTTATTATTGCCTCTTGGGCATATCTCCAACAGGTCACTCATCTTCAAATCACTTTAGACCAAGCACGCTTAACCACGAAGTATTTTGGATAAGAACTTCAGGAAAAGAAGTTGCAACTTATTGGTACAAGTATTCTATCAATTCTGTTAAGTTGATGTCACATAACCCCTAAAAATTGAGGAAAGGGTTGGCTCTTACGTAAATGTTATTGTATATTTTGTTTATTCATAGTACTATCAAAAAAGGGGCACTTGACAAAGTATGAAGAAAATGAACCTTAATTTCCTATAAATATCCAACAACTTTCAAGTGAAGTTGAACAAGAACCTCAAGCAAGGGCTTATCAGTTTTTGTTCAGCTCTATTTAAGAAGATTTTCTATTAGGCCAATAGCCTCTGAGATACCTTTTTAGAATTACTGAACGCAATTTTCTCAGCGAGAGAAACTTGTAGTTTTGATCTAGAACTTCTAAGATGTCCTTTCCACTACCTCTAAGGTGATATGTTCTCTAGAGGTGATCTGGTCATGCATGTATAAGCAGGTGCTAGGTTGGTACCTCCGAGAAGTTGGTCTCCCCGTCTGACCATTCTAATTTTGAATAGTTATGTACTACCGAGTAACTTCATCCATAATTACCGGGCGTGTTACTTTTTGTTGTAACGGGCAAATTTTCTCTTATGCCTATATGTACCCTTCGCATCATGTGGAGTGCCACCCTTATCGCTGGAATGGGAAAATAATATTGCAAACAAATATGCGCAACCTCCCCTCACTCATAAACAATGGTCAAATGGGTCAAGAGAAATGCAAGAAATTACCATTGATGCACCATGAGGTAGAGCATCATATGGGATTTTAGATGAAAACTATACTTATAATTGAGAACAATGAAGAAAATTACTAAGGGTAACTTGTATCTTTTCCTTCCCCTCTTTCTTATTTCATTATATTGTTACAAGAGGATTTGGGATTTCCTCCTCCATTTATATTCATTATATTAGAATGATTCACATGATGCTTTGGAAATGGTACTCTTTTGGACAAGTGAAGGTGCCATAGGAGAAGAGCGAAATCCACCCCATCCCATGCGCAAAATTAAATTTGCATTTAAGACTCGACCAGTCAGGTTGATAGTCTTAACATGCTATGCTCCGCAAGAAAATATATAGGCTTGTGCATTAATGTGAGGAAAAAATATGATCACACACACAACCCTAACCACCAGAGAGAGAAATATGTTTTTCTCCTATGTATATCTCCTCTAGTCCACTAGAGAGGAACCACATATTTAAGTTAAAGTACTCACTCTAGCTCAAATAAATTGGTATACTATGTTCCGGTGCAGAGGTGTCATAGTACCCGGGATGCTCCATTTTGAAAAAATAGTGTCTTAGTTGGCGCAATTTCTGAGGAGTTTGTGGTGCCTTAGTACATATAATCATCGGCTCTCAAGCTGATGGATTGTCGTGTGATGCTTGGTGTGTCTTGGCAGTGCTACTTTTGTGCTTCAACCTTTTTTCTTTATTGCGCGTCAGCAAAGCAACAATTTGACATCTTGACATGAAAGGGAGGTATCCCGGCCACAAGGCATTTTTTGATACTCATTATGTTCTTACCTAGGGCTTGTTTACTTCTTGTGTATTTACGAGATCGGAGGGTATTATTCCGAATCCCCAAAATTCTCCAATAGTCCGTTTACTTGTCCGGTTTTGAATGAAATAATGTCGATATTTTTCCTCAGATCCCCATATTTTTTGCTAGATGACTCTTCATTTTAGGTCTTGTTTGGCACTAGAGTTTTTATAGGGATGAACGGGGATAATCCCCACCAGACCTCAAATCCCCACTTATTTCTGAAAGCATGTTTGGTACTAGAGTATTGAGCGAGTTTAACCCCATTTATCCCACTTTTTCTCAAATCTTAACATATTTTTCTCAATTTCCAATACTCTACCCCTACCTAGTGAATTAGGTATGGGATTTGGTAGGGATTGGGTGAACGTAGGGACTTCACCCAATACTCTAGGGAATTGTCCTCAATAATCCTACGATAACTCTAGTACCAAACAAAGCCTTAGGGTCGGGACCTGAAGCTGTTCTTCAGTTGCTTGATCATGATCGCCTTGTAACCCCACCTGATCAATAAAGTTCCTACTTTTCTCGCAAAAAAAAAATCCTACGATAACTCTAGTACCAAACAAAGCCTTACTAGTTTATTTCCTGCCAAGAGTATTTGAGGGATGAGAGGGGATTGGGTGAACACCAAATCCCCTCCTATGCCCAAGCTTCTTAGAGGTGGAAATAGGAGATAAGTAATCAAGTAAACAAAGCCTTATTGGGGTGGGGGGCGTGCATCTTTTCAAAACCTTCTACTCCTTCCGTCCCATGAAACATGTCAAAGGTTTATCAAAATTTAGATGCATTTGGACACTAAATAGTAATATATACATCCAAAATTTAACAAACATTCGACATGTTGGGACGGAGGGAGTAGTCAATATTGTATGTGTTCGGTCTTCTGCAAGTTTTAATGTAAAGCATGGTGAAACTTTGAGATACAAATGAGATAACTAGAAGCGATGACCTTGAAGACCATGGGCTATACCATACCCTAACGTGTACATGACTTCGTAGATGGCATAGCTTTCGAGCTTGGCCAGAGCTCCAAAAGGGCCGAACTTCGCATATGAAATGCACTAGCGCATTAGGTGTATTGTGTAGTGTGGCAAGTGGTTTATTAAATATTCAATTGTCATTTTCTGGTGGTATCGCACTTATACCCGAGTTTAAGTTCTAATTCACCTTCAAATCCACATGTCAAAGTTTTACCAAATTATTACTGAAACTAGAAATCTGCAAATGACGTAAAAATGTAATATATAGGTAAGACAAATTTGAGCTGCTCGACAAGTCTTACATGTGCCAGGCTGAAGCGTGTTCTGAGAAAAGCATCTCAACGTCTTTGTTGTCTAACGGACACAAAGACAAAGACGAAGGAGAAAAATAAGATGAAGAATCAGAAAAATAGAGTAAAACAGAGAACGGTTTGTTCCTGGTCAATCGTGACGCGTAGCGCTGAGGTCGGAGACGGGAACATGTCCTAAGAATATCCGGGGGATGACGAGCTGAAACAGTGCCGCCCGCAGAGTGCAACAACGGAGCAAGCGGGCGGTCGCTGTCGGCGGCGGCGTCAGCCTTCCCGCCTGCCGAGCACCAGCAGACAAGCGGCGAAGCTACAAAACAAAGCGCCACCTAGCCGCCCGCCCAGTGCTGACCCTTTCCACCACCCTCTCCTCTCCCCCTCGGCCGGCCGGCAGCGGCAGCACCCCATCGCTCGCCCCGCCCCGCCCGCATGGTCGTTTGACGGGCCCGACGAGATATGGTCTTCGCCTGCCTCGGCGTCCTCCTGATCACCTCCGCCGCCGTTGCCGCCGCCGCGTTCCCGGATGGCCTCACCCAAGGTAGAGCAGAGCAGCTAGCACAGCCCCCACCTGTGAGCTATCGATCAGATAATCACGCAACCGAGCCAGTTAGAACTTCGGAATAGATTCCAGTTCTTGGGTAGCTCGATCGCCATGACTTGGTGGATAGCGTGGCTCTCAAGCTGCTGGTTTGTTCAGGAGACTGTCCGAACTGGTGTTTGGTTCAGTTAGGAAATTACTCTGTATGCGATTCGTGTGACTATCACGCCTACTTTTTTGTGTTCACTTTCAAATTCGATGCCTGTGTTCCTGACGCGATGTGGACTTTCCCGCTGACCTTACTCTGCAGTGGATGTGGCGAAGCAACTGAAGGAGGAACTATTGGGGAGCAACCCAGGGAATGAGATGCTCAAGTCGTGGAATGGAGCAGACCCCTGTTCCCCATCTGCGTGGGAAGGCTTCTCTTGCCAATTAAAAGATGGTAACGGTGTTGTAGTTAAGCTGTAAGTACCTGTGGAATCGTGACAATGCTTACCCGGATTTCTGTTTGGTTTCTTGCTGCCATTTATGCAGCTCATATTACTCAGTCAGCTAACCTGATATGTAATGGTGTTTGAACAGAAACTTTTCTTCAAAGGGACTGCAAGGGCCAATTCCCACCGCGATCGGTAGCCTGACGGAACTAACTGAGATGTATGCTTCAGTGCCTGTTTTCCAGAATGTGTTCATGTTATCTTAGACCTTATGTTCTTATTACTCGTGGATGCAGTGATCTCAAGGACAATAACTTCACTGGATCTATTCCACATTCGTTCTCTGCGCTCACGCAACTGTTGAAGCTGTAAGCATGCGTTATCTTGTGCTATTTCATCTTATTATGGTAGTTTCAGAAACAAACAAAAAAAATATGTTAAAATGTTACTGTGGATAAAATCCATGTTCCTTACGATTCAGATATTTCCTAGTTCCATTCGATATGTTTCTCAAATTCTCATGCCATATGCACAGCATTCCTTATAACCAAAAGGTTCTAATCAAACACGGCCATTGATTCAGGTCAGTAATATGCAACCCTTTCTTGATCAATAAGCTACCTGATGGTCTATCTACCGGCATGAATTTCAGGTGAGATTTCTATTCTGATGTTCAACATGATATCGTAATTACTGACAGTAATATAATTCTACTTGAATTGCTTTGTGGTAATTAAAAAGCTACGGAGGTTGTGCTGCCGAAGATTACCATAGTCCACCTGGAGCTGCCAAAGAGAGAACATTTGTTATTAGTAGTGTTGCCGGAGGATCTTTGGCATGTACTTTTGCACTTGGATCGTTCTTTATTTGTTTCAGTAAACGCGAAAAGCGGCCTCAGAAAACAGACTGCGCTTCTACAACAAGTATGCTCTCTCCTACCACATTCATCCAGTAGATAATGTGCACATCTGCACTTTTATTTAGGTCGTGTTGAACAATTCTGCAGTTTCCTGTCATCTGAAATCTTTATTTGGTATAGAAAACAGTTCTTTTGCACCATGTGTAACCTATTAGATCAACATGCACACTTACCATCTATGAAATTGTAAAAATATGCAATGGGCAAAAGTGATTTTTTTTCATGATGATGCTTTTTGCAGATCCTGTTTATGAAGAATGCAGCATTGAAATAACTACAAATCCTGCAGTGCAACAGTTATCCCTCAAATCAATCCACAATGCAACAGGACATTTCAAGACATTGATAGGAGAGGGTGGGTTTGGATCTGTTTATCAAGGTACTTTAGCACATGGTCAACAAGTTGCAGTAAAGGTCCGTTCACCATCATCGACACAGGGAACACGCGAGTTTAACAATGAGGTAACCAGAAACTATGCCAGTACTACCGTATTGATATCGTGTCAGGGGTAGCACACTCTTATTTTTTGGATATAAGAAGTATCGATCAGGTTGCATTAGCACTCTCTCAGCAGTGATTCAGGAATGAGGGAATGTTACGCTTTTCCTCGAAATAGGCTTTCGCCCCGCTATATTAATATAGCAACCACACGATACAACTGCCAACTGCTGGGGCATCAGCACAATCAAGCCCAAAAGAAAACATAAAAGAAAGAAAAGAGAAAGAAAGCCAAAGAGGCCGGATCGATGAAAACGAAGGTGTCTCGCAGCCACTGCGCCCTCCGGAGAATTCCACCACGCGCCTAGCATTTTGGAGCGCCGCGTACCAAGCAGCACCTTCAAGAAGGAATGCGACGATGACGACGCTGCTGCCCGGACTAGTCCTAGGGTTTCCCCCGGTACGCGGGGATAGGGAGGAGAGCTTCATCAACGCCCTTCAGGAAGGAGGGGTGGCGCCCGCGAGCGTCACCGCGTCGGTGTCGGCCAACCGACAGAGATTTCTCCCGACCCTCGTCACCCCGCCCCGAGCGCTCCATCCTGCTCCACCAACCTCACCACCCACCAGCGTGCGCCACCACGGCTTAAGAGACACCAACGCCATCTCCCCACAGCCAGCAAACCGAAGCCGGCGAGACGAGAAAGGAACACGAAAACGAGGGGCTGCGAGGGAAAGGCACCACGGGAGGGAACTGCCTCCATCGCCAATGGCGGTACCCGTCCGGACATGCCGACAAGGGGCAAACCAGGCCCTCCTGGCCCGGCCGAGCATAGACCCACCTGGTCTGTGCTCGTGAAGCCCGCCGTCGGATGCTGCAGGAGTTGCGCCTCCACCCCAGCTGCCTCCGCTCCGGTCTCCTACCCCATCCGCCAGAAGCAGCACGGATGCACCCGGCCGGCCCGCCAAAACCCAGATGGGCCCCAAAGGGCCAGGATCTGGGCCGGGGGAACGCCGCCGCACCCCGCTCCGCCCCGCCGCCAATCGGCAACGGCAACGCCAGCTCGCCGCCCAGCGCTGCGCCGCCCGAGGACCTGCGCCGCTGCCGGAGCCATCCGTGCCCGAGGAGCACCGCCGCCAGAAGGAGAGGACCCCGCGCCCCCTCTTCCAACGCACGGGGAAGAGCCGCTCCGCCGCCGCCGGCACCGCGCGGGCTTTGCCCGGCGGCCTGCGCCGCCGGCGGCGGCTGGGGAAGGTCGGGGACGGGGTGGTTCGGCGGTTTAGGGTTGGGCGCCCTCCCGTCGCCCGCGGGGAGCGACGCGGAGGGCCGAAGCGTTCTTTCTGGTTGGAATGTTACGCTTTTCACTGTCATTATTGGATACAGTTCATAATCTATAATTTCCCAGCATTTACATCGATGCTCAATTGCTCCAGTTACTTATTTTTCAGTGTTCTTTCTGATCACTGAATTTATCAAATTGACACAGTTACGGCTACTTTCTGCTGTCTGGCATGAAAATCTGGTCCCACTTATTGGCTATTGCTGTGAAAAGGATCAACAGATTTTGGTTTATCCATTCATGTCCAATGGCTCACTACAGGATCGCCTCTATGGTAGTAATCTGTGTCAAGGTTTTGTTAGTTTTCAACATAAGATCCTTCGCTTCTAATATGTATTTCTATTTCAGGGGAGGCGTCAAAAAGAAAAGTTTTGGATTGGGCCACCAGAATATCTGTTTGCATTGGTGCTGCTAGAGGTTAGCAGTGTAAATGTCTTTTTTTTCCTTCAGAAAGCTGACTCCAGTTGATGTTATCGACAATAGGGTTAAAACTTAAAACTAATTGTTCTTTATGCAAGTTAGGGTCTTGGGGACACTAAATTGTGCTTATCTTCATGCTTCATTTTTATAAATATTCGAACACTGCAAATTCTTGTTTCCAGTCGTTACTTCACATAAATTTGTTGATTGTTCAGGATTAGTATATCTTCACAACTTTGCTGGCCGATGTATCATACACAGAGACGTTAAGTCAAGCAACATACTTCTGGATCACAACATGTGTGGCAAGGTTGCCGACTTTGGTTTTTCTAAGTATGCACCTCAAGAAGGTGACAGCAATGCATCAATGGAAGTGAGAGGAACGGCTGGATATTTAGACCCTGAGTAAGTTTTTGCAACGATGGTACCAGATGAAAAGTCTGTATATTTGAGAAAGTGGTGATTCAAAATATACTCAGTAGACAGAAAGCTACATCAAAAGCTATATACAGAGGTTTATTAGAAGTCCAAGGGGTTGTAAAAATTTCAGCTATCCTTTTTTACGGTAATTTGTTAAGTTAACCTAGAAGGCTAGAACTTAGCGTTTATCTGTTGTGATTTTGAGTACATTGCATACATGTGGAAATGTAAAATCCCTTGTGTATCGAAACTTTTGTAGTACACTTCATATTTGCTTCGACATTTGGCTGATTTTGTGAATCTTCTCTTTGTTTCAGATACTATTCCACTCAGGTGTTATCAACCAAAAGTGACGTGTTCAGTTTTGGAGTGGTCCTCTTGGAAATTGTAACGGGAAGAGAACCTCTTGATGTTCAAAGGCCTCGAAGTGAATGGAGCGTAGTTGAGTGGGTAAGTTTTCATTGTGTAACATCAGCAGCCTTGCATTTTACTTACAGGTCAAATGAAACCACATTCGTTTCGAGTTCCAAAACTTTAAAGTGTTTGTGCATCCAATCTTACCATGGTCTATGTTCTGTAGGCAAAACCATACATTAGAGATTTCAGGATTGAAGAAATTGTTGACCCTGGTATAAAAGGGCAGTACTGCTCAGAGGCCATGTGGAGGGTCCTTGAGGTTGCATCTGCATGCACTGAGTCCTTCTCGACCTTCCGACCGAGCATGGAAGACATCGTGAGAGAGCTGGAGGATTCCCTGATCATCGAGAACAATGCTTCGGAGTACATGAGGTCCATGGAGAGCACCGGGACGTTCGGCTCCAACCGCTACCTATCCATAGACAGGAAAATGTTTGGGTCAGGCTCAGCCCGGATAGATGCAGCAAAATTTGCATTGGATTCGGCTCGAATAGACGCGGGTAAAGGACCTTTGTAAACGCTGCCTTCGGTTCCGAGGTAACTCGCCTCCGTATTGGAGTCTTAGAAACGGTGTCCTCATTCATCCCCCATGGTCTTCATGGATGCGATGCTTGCTGAAGACACAACCTGAGTTTACAGTGAAGCCATGAATGGCTGAGGAGGGCATGAAGAGGTTGCACTTACATAGGCCATGCAGACGCAGTGACCACATAGCAGATCCACGGTTGTGGCAGCGACAAAAGCTTTCCTGGAGAGGCAGTTTTGCCTGTAAAATTTCCGTTAATTCAATACTATGTGCTGATGGTGAATGTGCCATGCATGTGTGGCCCAACTATTCTTTGGACTACTGTCGATGTATTATTTGGCAAACTAAAACAAGAAATGTTGAGGTAGCATCAGTTCATTATTTATGACATTCCTGCTTCAGGAAGCAAGAACCATTCAGTTTCCATCGTACATCTGAGTCAAAACTAAAATATGCGGTATATATCTTTTACTCTATTAAATTTATAAGGTATCCAATCATCCAGGTTTCAAACTTTTTCAGTGTTTGATCGAGAACTGGTCCTACAAAACATAGATTTAGCAAAACAAAAGCTGTGTCGAAAAATGTAGAAAAGCCATCCACCAACCTGGTCGCCCCTATCCAGTCTTTTGAATCTTGAGGGGGTATATCTGATATAAAAAAAAGGGATGTTGGATTGCTTTTCTCCTCGACCACTATTTGAGTAGCAGTTTCATTGAATCTGGTAGATATGTTTGCAATATTGGTATATGAACCCCAAAAAATGCTAGTAAATGTTCAGAGCAAAAAAAAAAAACACCAAATCAAGACCCATACTATCGCTACATACTGCTCAAACTAAAAGGGCAAATGTGCAGATTTCAAACATCTGGAGCCGAACACTAGCAAAGAGAATTTAGCATGTATGGATTGAACATATGTATTTTGTGTTCTTCTTTCTGAATTCAGGGACTGTTGGACAAGATAAAGAGTTCAAAGTTTAGTTAACTATGGTTCCTATGTGGGCAGACCATTACAAACTTTTCCAGCATCTCCACATGGTACATGTATTAAAGGTCAAGAGTATAAGTATAACTCATCAGGAAAATCTCCACACATAAAATGAAGTAAAAGCTTCATGAGATGGCTTCTTAACAACAAGGGGACTCGCCATTTTCTTCCTCTTTTAATCTTCACAAGGTATCAGAAAAGGCACGAGGACAAACATCCTTCACATGTTTGTAGTTTAGTCTCATATGTCCTTGATAAGAATCAAGCCCAAACATTTGGTGATTCAAATGCACCGAACTATAGCTGAAATCCATATTATCTGTATAAGTTCCCCGATTTGATTCATAATCCATAACAGAAGTTTGATGAAGTAGTATCTGTGATCTCCGCGGGTTGAAGTATGACCATAATATCAAAGTCATTTCTCTTAACCAGCAGAAAATCCATTCTATAAAGGTTGAATAATTTAACGGAATTGCTGGGCATGGAGATCTTTACTCGTTTTCATGCCATCTACGGTATGCCAAACAAATTCCTGAGTTCCTTTATCAGTAGACTTGTCTGCCACAAACAATGCATGAGTCCCCTTTTCACTGGACTTATCTGAGGGGCTGCTGTGAAGTATTTGGTACTGATGGTTACTCATGCCCCATTCACTGACAGCAATGGCTTGATCAGTAAAATGAGAACTACTTCCCTCGCCATCAGAAGGAAATTGAACTCTAACATCAGGTGATCTTCGTGGTCGTCGGACAGGTCTGCTGCTCCTGCTTGAAGATGGAAAGTTCCCCTCCACACCTTTCTGTTTTGTCCCCATAAAGCCACATGCCAGAGCTTCCAGAGCACGGGTTGTTGGTGGGCGGCTTCTGGTACTCTGCCTCCTTGAGCTAAAAGAAAGCTGCTCACTCAAGACTGCATTGCTAGGAGCATTGATGTCGGGAAGACAGTACTCCATCTCCTTGGTTTCTGACGGATGTATAGATCTGTCCATGATTGGTGCATTATTGCCAGATGGAGGCAAGATATAACTTGCAGTCGACTCATAATCTGAAGGCATTTGAGGGATATTCAGATCAATAACATGCTTATGTTGGGCCTTTTCCTTGTAAACCACTTCAATATTAGGGGGCACATTGTGAAGCGGTCTGTGATATGTGTGATTATTATTTAAATCAAAGGTTATGTTGGTTGATGAGTTGGGAATTGCACTCCATATGAAAGGGTTGGCCCCTGCACTTGCTTCGTTTGCGTCAGCCAAATGTTGCAATGGGGTGTCAGCTTGCTTCCAGCAGTGTCTTTTATTGACGGCAGTACTTTTGCGACCAGTTCTTTCATTCTTGCAAGAAACTAACCTTCTTCTCTTCGACACAGGTGCTAAGAAAACTTGAGGCTCAGGAGTTACTCTCTGATTGAACTGGAAGTTTATTTCAGTAGAAGAATTAGTAGCATGGATCCTTTGATTAACAACAGGAAGAACTGTGGCAGCTGAAGAGCAGACATTATTCTTTGTGCCAAAAGATAGATCAGTAGAAATGTGACCATTGATTGTGCCTGGAAAGGCAGAAATCTTCAGAAGTACATCAGCATCCATCTCATCCCCTGCTGGGAGATTGCCTGTTCTCTGCTCGTTGACATAGCTGGCATCAGTTTTGCTTTGATCAACATTTATATCTTCATAAGGCTGAGAGCTGTCTTCTGAATCTGAGTGTTCTTCTGAGTTGGCACTCCCAGAATTTCCTGAATTTGGTGAAGAATTGTAGCCATGAACAGCGTCTGTAGGTAGATTTCTTAGTGACCTTACCTTACATGGTGCTTCGCCTTGAACAAAGCTAGTATCCACTACAGTAAATTTCATAAGCTCTGGGGAACACCCAGGTTCACTGGGTTGGACATAGCCAGGAGATTTCTTGTCAGGAAGTGTGTTTTTGTCAGGTTCGACATCATGGGTCCATCCATTTTCAAGCTTAACCCCACCTTCATTATTACCACCTTCAACTCCAAACTCAAGTAACCTTGGTTCAGATGCAACTTTTCTCAAGACATCGCTAACAGAATCAAAATAATGATTTCCTTTGACGAGCTTTTTTCTGGAATATTTCTTTACACCGGGAATGAGGAAGACTAAAGCATGTTTGCCGACTAGTGAAGAATCTTTAGGCTGCTCAGAGTGCCACCCTCTCGCAAGCAAGCGAGGCCATACAGCTTCCCAGAATAGATCATTAGATTTTGCCTTGCTTAGTCTGAAATCACCAGTCAGATACTTTATGATATCTCCAGACGAAAGCGATGAGCAAGCCTTGCCAATAGGTATTTCTGCACGGGCCGCAATACCATGATTTCTACTAGGATCTAATGCAAATCCTGTTAAGTCATACTTTCCCTTGCCAATTCCAACTGCTTCTATAAGAACCTGCGCACTAACTGTGGACCTTAAGCATAAAATAAACTGCTCAAAATCAGATGTTCCCTCATTGAATGTCTTGAAGACCTGCAGATGATCATATATAACTGTCACTCTCTTGAAAAAACTAGCAGGAGCATAAACTGGTATCGGTCAACATCAATGGAAAGACACGATATGCGAAAATATAGGAGTACAGAAAATAAGTAAAAAAATGCAATAATAATAATACAGTGAGATTTTATTATTAAATATAGGCAAACCAGTACACCAAATGCTGGACCTTTCAAAAAAAACAGAAAAGACATGATTGTAATGGCGTACAGAATAATATTGTAGTGATGCTAATGAAGAAAACCGCTCCCAGAGTGTAATCAGGATTAGAAAATGTAGGATATAGCTATGGAACTTACTATAAACATCAACTTTCCGCATACCAATGTTCACTAATTCAAGGGATCTAATTCAGTAAGGAAAGAAAGAAAGAAAAAGGAGGAAATTAGAGTTAAGCACACCTCTAGCAAAGGATCTCGAACTTCGCCAGCTACGCCAGCAAGCAAACGTGACAACAGTTCCTGCTGCCTGGAACCAGAAAATATACGCAACCCAAGTATACATCTCCTGCTTCTTACTTTTCTACATGCCGACCATCGCTTATATGCATCAGACCTATAAAATTCTCCATAGTAGTACGATAGAACTTCTCCCATTGTCTTGCTCTTCATAAATTTCATCACTTGAACAAGATTTTTGCCAAAAATGTAGAGACCAAGAAGAAAAGTTTGTGCCTCTTCATCTGTCCAGGAGTATCTTGGCATTCCAGGCAATGGAATATAATCATTGACTTTCCTCTTTAAACAAGAACAGCTTAAAATTGTACTTCTGTGCGAGCGGTCCATATCTTGTCCAGCAGATTTTGAAAGTTTCCTGTCTTGACCATCATATTCAACTTTACAGCCCAGACAGACAGGACAAATGATGTCCTGAGATAAATTTCTTGCAATGTTTGAACTACTGTGGCTGTTATGTTCATCTTCTGAAGGGCACAAACTGTGTCCTGAAAATTCCCTCCACTCTTCCTTCATGTGGGTGCTTGTATTTTGGCTCCATGTGACTGGAATAGTTAATCCAACTACCACAGGATACTCAAAACCTGACATTTTGCTGTCATCAATTGGTGACGACCTTAATTTCATGTGTTCCTCTTCTGTTGCTAGATTAGGAACTTCCACCTGGTACTCATTCCCTTCACGAGGGTATACTCGTGCATCTTCATTGACCTCCTCTGGACATACGGGCTCTAGAAAATGTGGCTGGTCAGCAAGCATCTCTACCGGATGCCCTTCATTATCCTTGATTTGAATAGGATCCATCTGCGCACACACACACACACAAAAAGAAAAACCGGGGGTATAAGATTAGGATCCATGATATGTGAACACATAGCTCCAATAGAATATAAATATATAATTACCAGATACTCTTCTTCGCTCTTGATTTCAATATAATTCATCTGTAAAGAGCATGGACCATATTAGTCCATGGATTTTCAATTCACCATGAAAATCATCTGAACAGCAGAACATAAACCTAGATAAATCTGTGCATGAAGATAAAAGGGAGAATAATCTTACAGTGAGAGTTAATATAAATTGGCTTTAGCCAGACAAAATTGCAAAGGACAACTTGCTTCACAGTATTCTCAGATAAACTGCACAAAAGAAGCGCACAATAACTCACAGTACCTAAAATCAAGTTAATGTAAATTTGTTAGTTAGAATTATAGCATGTGGGAAGCGTATAAAAATTCAGGAGTTTGATGCCGCATATTGAATCAAGTACTACTTGAACAATTGAGAGACTTGTTTACGAACTGTAGAAAATATGCCAAAGAAATTTAAAGTTGTTGTTCCAACAAATAATGTTAACAGTTACAATTCAGTACCTAGATACAAGCCTAGTAGGCAAAACTACATTGTTACAAGTATCAATTGATTGCAACTAATTTCCTGAGATAAATGTGGCCTAGGTGAGTTGGGACCAGAACCACCCCAAGATCTGAATAAAATTTAGTATAAGCTAATAGCAGCATAGCTAAAAACACGAAAGAGCAAAACATATAGCTAATAAACGGTATACAAAGGCATTCTCGGGTGTGTGCTCACATGGTAAAAACACGGGCACGTTACCAAAATTTGATTAAAAAACACAGCAAGCATAGAATTGAGTAAAAAAATATGAATAGTTGTGAGCTCTATAATAAAATACACATGCATAGCTACTATTTCAGTCGTTTATTAATTAGCGTTTATGTACAAAAAAAATTGTCACATTTTGGCACAATGTTTCCTAGTACGATATTTTGCTCAATGTAAACATATATATTTTTCGTGATTTGTCGAAATGTGAGAGTACAGTTTTCAGGCTAATAGAGGATACATACAGGAGCCAAAAATCCTTACTCAGAAAGCTACAGTTAAAAGGAATACAGTCAGAGTGATACATTGCATAAACAAGTCTTATTGGATTATATCCCACGGTTATTATGTATAAAGTCTCATCATACCATCATTTTGCATTTTTCAAAAAAAAAAAGTCAATGGAAACATGTGCCAAGAATCAAAAGTGTTCACTGATGTCTCCTGGTTCTACAAAATCTTGCAGAATGTTCCCCTAACAGTTGGGGTTCCAATCTAACAAGCCATCCATATATATATAAAAACTAGATTATCATGTAGTAGTGCTCCCCGTGCAGCAAATAAGTTTGCAGCAAGCATGGATTGTACCTTCATGAGGGTTTTGAAAGGTGATCCCCGGCTAGAGCTCACCGCACGGGCAGCCGGAGAGGGCAGGAGATGAGGCAAATAAAGTAAGGAAAGAGAAAGGGCGAATGAGAGCTCGCGGCACCAAACGCCAGAGAAGGGGTACCAGATCTGGTGAACAGCAGAAAGAAAAGAGAAGATGAGATCCGGTAAATGTGCAACTGGGAACACATATAGTAACGCCTAACTCGGTTGCGTTTCTACTGGAGTTTTGATTAAAAATGATTTTCTTGGGGACCTCTTGAATTGCAACCAACATTTTGAAGTTTATATTTTTACCATTTTAACTTGCTCCGGTGCTGCCATCTGCTAGTGCCATGCTGAACAATAGCAGCATCAGCTACCGACTGCAGAGCTATAAGACGGTCAATTTAGTCATTTCCCTCGTATTTGGACTGTAACTCTGAGGCCTACATCTGAACAAAACAAGAACAGTAACTCACAGTACCTAAAATCTACACATTCTAAATTTGTTAGCGTGTTGTCTCATATCATATGCAAAGCATATAATAATTCAGGACTTTGTCGCAGGCACAAAAAGTGACAGAAGTTTCTAGAACTAACCGATTCGAGTACTACTAGAATAATTAATAAATTTAACAGTTATAACCCTGTAGCTAGGTAGAAGGTAAACTACTTCAGTACAAGTATCAATCGATTCAGCAGTTTTTTCTGATTAAAATTTGGCTTAGAAAACAGCGTTTAGGCATGAGTTGGACCATCCAAAGACAGTAACAGCATAGCTAAAACACTCAAATACAGAGAGAATAGAAGCCGCAGTACAAGGAACAGCGGTCACAATGATCATTGTGTATACAAGGAAGTAAGTATTACATCAGAGACATCATGTAAACAGTCTTATTAGACCATGATTTTGCATTGCCATAATGCAGTAAAAAAGGAAACCTGACCAGAAATGTTTACCACACTGACATGTCACAGTTCTAAAAAAACCAGGAGATCGAGCCCATGACAATTGGGCACCAACAAGTCATACATATACATATATAGAGTACTGGGTTAATATCAAGTAGCACATTCTATTGTTTGCTCTGGCAGTTGTTTGAATCTATCGTTTCTGAATGTCTAACTTACCAACGATTACTTTCTTAACATGTTGTTTTGAATTACACATTTTCCAGGAAAGGAATAAAATCTTCCCCAAAAATGTATAAACATCCAGCAAATATAATGTGTAGAAAAGCATAAACTTACTCTGTAAATCTAGGTGGTTTAATTACATCAAAGTGAACCCCAAAAAAGCAATTTTTCGACAATGGCTGCATTTTATAGTCACCTCCAGCGAAACACTTGCAGAAATTGCATGGTATGCTTGATCCACTGATCAGCACCCGGAAAAAAGGGGAGAAAAGGTGCACCCGCAATTTGGGTACCAAGTCATGTAGGGTCAACCAAGATCGATTTTGCGGGCTGTGAAATAAAGGGCGTAATCCAACCATGGATGGAGGGATCGGATTAGTATAGCACCACGCAGCTAACAAATCTCCGTGTTACAGACTGACGAGGTGATAAACAAAAAAGATTTGGATTTGATTGCACGCAGGCAGCATCGAAAAGATCCATCGAAACATGGATGGATGGATCGGGCTAGCACAGTACTACCACGCAGCTAACAATCCATCAGACGAAGTTAGGCGCACTTACCAAGAAGAGAAAATAATCTGAGGGCCCGGATGGATCTCCACGCCACGGCACGCGACGCCAACCCAGAGCCCTCCAGCAGAGAGCAAGAGGATGACACGACAGCTACCAGCGGCGAGCTCGTACGCTACGAGGCGGCGAGTGCGCTTCGGTGGAATGGAAGGAGTAGGAGCATGGAGGCGCTGGCGCTGGCGAGGACGACGGTGTGACGGATGCGTTGTTGAGACCAAGGGAGGATGCAGGGGTAGAGCCGTACAGTACAGGTGGCCTAGGCCGGGGCGGGCTGGGCTGGGCCGGGCTGACCGGAGACCCTCCCGTCGGCCGTCTGGTGCGGGTCACAGCTCTAGGCGGATTCGTGCGCTACTGCATCGCCAAGGCTCACCATATCTGACAATGATTTTTCGCTCCGAATGACGATTATATGTGGAAAAAAGAATTGCCACTTCTAAAAGCACACGCATAGTTATGCCGTTACTAGATTTTATTTTCAGGAAAGAAATGCGACTTTCTTTTCCACAGATTTGTTGCTGTTTTTTTCTGACATGAGGCCAAACACCAAAGCGTCTTTGAATAAAAAACAAAAAATAAATGTATAATCTTAGAGCATCTCCACCCTCGATGGGGTGTTGTGCCAGCAACAGCGTTGGACATGTGCTTTTAAGAGCGCTAGCATAAGTTGCCGACGCATTGGGAGCGATTTCTTGTAGCGACGCCCCAGTATGGCAGGTCCAATAGAGTTGTGGCCCAATAAATAAATTCAAAGACACATAGAACATGCAAATAAATTCAAAACGCCATCAAAGTCTGGTCATCACATATTATAACATGGTATGCATAGATATCAAATGGAGGGCGAGGGCTCCTTCGTCACCGCTAGTGTTGGCTCGCCTGTTGTCATCAGTGTTGGTGTCATCGCGCGGATGCACTAGCAAGTCTCATTTCATGCATCATGTGTTGATGAGCCATCATATACCAAGCCTTCCATCTTGGCGGCTTCAACTCTTGCCGTCTCAAGCTCGGTCTTCTTGTCTTCCTTCCCCATCAAAACCGACCACCTTGCATCATTATTTTGCTCTCTCTCTCTCTCTCAAATTTGGTGAGAATGTGGTAGCATTGCTTTCCCAACAAAATAATTAGCATAATCAACAAAGCAAGGAGATGCAAACTCCAACGCTAGCTAATTTTTCATTGTGAAACTATCATCAATACAAATCGAGTCTAATGAAATATTTTCCTTTCTAGATAAACGACTATCTTCACCTTTCCTATCAACAAATATGTAAACTAGATCCTTTAGAGAAAACAAACTTTTCTTTAAAAACAAAGAAAACAACTAAAAATAATTTTCATTAGTGGCGTAATTCCTTTGAGCACCATCTAGTATTTTGTTAGCATAATAGATAATATTTAATTTCTTGTCAACTCGTTGGCCAAACGTTGTACCGAATGATAGGGAAGTAGTTAGAGCTCTCTTTAAAACTTCAAAAGATTCAGTGCAATCTTCATCAAAAGTAAAAGTAATATAATTTTGCAAAATATTAGTTAGAGGTTTAGATATTTTAGAGAAATCCCCAATAAACCTCCTATAAAAACATGTGCGACCAAGAAAAAAATTATATCCCTCTTGTGTCCCTAGGACAAGGTAATTTCTCAATTGCTTCAACTTTGTCTCTATCAACTTTTCAATTTCTATGCCCGAGGGCAGCTCCTTATTTTACCATGAAGATACAATTTTACCACTTCAATACTATGTTGATCTCCACACCTCTACAATAATTTGTTAAGATTGAATAAACAGATATCGAAAGAGGTGTCATAAGCTTAAAAAATCATCCACGTATACTTCCATAATTTTCTCAATGTAATCAGTGAATTTAGCATTCATACATTTTTGAAATCTAGCAGGAGCATTGCATAAACCAAATGACATTCTCCTATATGCAAAAGTACCAAAGGAAAAAAGTCAAAGTGGTCTTTTCTTAATCATCTTTGTGCACAGGAATTTAAGAAAAACTTAAATAAGCATGTAAGTAGCAAGACAATTTTTCTAACATTTGATCAATAAAAGGTAAATCGTAATTGTCCTTGTTTGTAGTTTCCCTTAATTTTATATAATCAATGCACATCCTACGATGACTGCAAGTACACAGATCTATTGTAGCTAGTTTCAAAATGAGAGTATTGAACCACGAGGAGCTACTAGTATAGGTCTTAATGCCCCTTGCTACTATATATTAAAAGTTGCTTGTAAATTGTTTTCTAATCTCATATTAGGGTGTTTTTAAAGGATGGTTTTAATTGGTTGCAAGAAAGTAAACAAAGCCATAAAAAGTGTTTTAAGAAATGGGTTGAAACTTAATAAGACAAAGTGTTCTCGGGGATTATTGGATCTTCTTCTAGCATTAGGATTCATGTTAATCAAGATAAAATATGCTTTTAATCATATTGTGTGTGGGGAGAGCTCCATAACAAGATGCGCCTAAAAAGTCATCGGTCATCGCATCTCTAAATAACCACAGCAGCTAGTTTTCTGCAAGCTACATATTGACTATCGCTATTAAGGGTTTTACCCCATGGTTATCGGTATGAGCTTGGTGAGTCCCTCTTTATCCCCTTCATCCATGTGTTAAAATGTCGATACGGTAATGTCACTTCTCGCCGTTCACTTTACCACACTTTAAAGGGTAGTTCCCTCTCGAGACCATAAAGCAAATATTACATGGTGCACAACATATAATATCAAGAGACAGAACTAACACACGTTAATAATTAAAACCATAGATCATCTTAGATTCATCTCATATTCATGCTAGGGTTTCTCCTCTCCCAAGAACTAATGGAACTACTCACACATGGAGACAATTGATAACCCACAAGTATAGGGGATTGCAGCAGTCTTCGCGGGTAGTAAAACCCAATTTATTGATTCGACACAAGGGGAGACAAAGAATACTTGAAAGCCTTAACAACGGAGTTGTCAATTCATTAACTGAAACAGACTTGCTCGCAAGAGT
Organism: Lolium multiflorum; assembly: GCA_030979885.1. Classification (NCBI taxonomy): domain Eukaryota; kingdom Viridiplantae; phylum Streptophyta; class Magnoliopsida; order Poales; family Poaceae; genus Lolium; species Lolium multiflorum. The sequence goes on along the minus strand of CM061748.1, from coordinate 79,834,672 downwards.
TTATCGATAGTAACATTTTATAGCGATAGCGATAGTGAAATAACAGTAACGAGAGACAGCAGGTAGTGAATATAGTAAACGCGAGTTAAAATACGTAGGCACGGGGATGGATAACGGGCGTTGCATGGATGAGAGAAACTCATGTAACAATCAAGCATGGCATTTGCAGATAATAATAAAACGGTGTCTAAGTACAAAGCAATCAATAGGCGTGTGTTCCAATTATAGTCGTACGTGCTCGCAATGATAAACTTGCACAACATCTTTTGTCCTACCAGTCGGTGGCAGCCGGACCTCAAGGGAATCTATTGGATATTAAGGTACTCCTTTTAATAGAGTACCGGAGCAAAGCATTAACACTCCGTGAACACATGTGATCCTCACATCACTACCATCCCCTCCGGTTGTCCCGATTTGTCACTTCGGGGCCATTGGTTCCGGACAACGACATGTGTATACAACTTGCGGGTAAGACCATAAACAATGAATATCATGATGAAACAATAACATGTTCAGATCTGAGATCATGGCACTCGGGCCCTAGTGACAAGCATTAAGCATAACAAGTTGCAACAATATCATCAAAGTACCAATTACGGACACTAGGCACTATGCCCTAACAATCTTACACTATTACATGACCAATCTCATCCAATCCCTACCATCCCCTTCAGCCTACAGCGGGGGAATTACTCACACATGGATGGGGAAACATGGCTGGTTGATGTAGAGGCGTCGGTGGTGATGGCGGCGATGATCTCCTCCAATTCCCCATCCGGCGGAGTGCCGGAACGGAGACTTCGGCTCCGAGACGGAGTTTCGCGATGTGGCGGCGTTAGGAGGGTTTCGGCGACTTCCACTTCTCCCCGTGCGTTTTTAGGTCGAGGCGATAAGTAGTCCGAAGGAGGGCATCGGGGGGCCCAGGGGCCACACGCTAGGGCCGCGCCCCTCCGGGCGCGCCGCCTAGGGTGTGGGGCCCTCGGGCCTCCTGACTTGCCCTTCGGCTCCGTGAGTTTTACGGGAAAATAGGGCCTTTGTCAAAATCCGAGGTTTTCCTGAAAGTTGGATTTCTGCACAAAACGAGACACGAGCAGTTCTGCAAAATAGCGTTAGTCCGTGTTAGTTGCATCCAAAATACACAAATTAGAGGCAAAACAATAGCAAAAGTGTTCGGGAAAGTGGATACGTTTTGGACGTATCAACTCCCCCAAGCTTAGCTTATTGCTTGTCCTCAAGCAATTCAGTTAACAACTGAGCGATAAAAGAACTTTCACGAACACATTTGTTCATATGATGTAAATATTCTCATGCTATGGCTAACACTTAGGCAGTTCATAATAAGATACATGCAAATAAGATCATCTAATAGTTATGTCAATCATGGAAAGGTACCAACAATTAATAATAAGCATCATGAATCATGTATATAAGCAGGATTGCAATGTTCATAAATGAGTATGATAGAGTGGTATCTCGCTTGCCCATATTTGATCAGCAAAACATAAATGCTCAGGCACCTCTGAAGTTCATAGAAAGACTAGAAATAGTGATTGTCAAAGATAAAAGCATCAAAGTTATACCACAATCAATCATATTTTGAGACAAGCATATTATACTAAGAATGACAGTTGTGCTCTCAAGAAAGTGCTCAAAGAAATGATGGAGACACAACATAAAAGTAAAAGATTGACCCTTCGCAGAGGGAAGCTGGGATTAACATGCGCTAGAGCTTTTCATTTGTAAAACAGGAGTAAAATTATTTTGAGAGGTGTTTGTTGTTGTCAACGAATGGTAATGGGTACACCAACTACCTCGCCAACCGGACTTCCAAGAGCGGCTCCCATGAAGGACGTTATCTCTACCAGCAAGTGACATAGGCATCCCCAATGGGCCTGCCAAAGATAGTACCCGGGGTTTGATGAAGGCCCACTACCCGAAGAATAAGAAGACTCGGAAGCCCAAAGATATTATTAAGGAAAGTTAGAGTTGTAATAGGAAGGGTTGTTTGTAATCTTACGGGATGGGTTAAGAACCTTCCCGGACTCTGTAACGTGTACAATATGAATCCCTCGGCTCCGCCTCATATATAAGGGGGGGTCGAGGGACGAGAGGATCATCGAATAATTGTTGAGTAAACCTTAGTTTGTATTTCGTCGAGTACTTTTCGGCTGAAACCTTCGAGATCTACTTGCCCTCTACATCCAACAAAACCCTAGTCTACTACTTGTAGGCATTGACAAGTTAATACCTTGTCATTGGCCGTCTGTGGGATTTAGAGCGCGAAGGGAGCGATCTCGATGGCTCAGAATCATCGACTTCATGGCGAGCAACATCATGGATAGAGGTAAACAGATTCTGGTCTCGTTGATTTTGTACCTCACCCGCCCTCCCGTTTGGATGCATATACATATCCGGAGCCCATGGAGATGACGTTCGGGAGGTTCCACTTTCGCGTCGGGAAGGAAGGAAGTTATCGTCTCGAAATTCCGACCTTCCCGAGGTTTCCTGTGGAGCATACCGAATCTTCAAGCTCGGCATCATCGATCGAGTCAGGTGATGTCTACGTTCCCCCTCCTTTCCTGTAGACAGTGTTGGGCCTCCAAGAGCAGAGGTTTGTAGAACAGCAGCAAGTTTTCCCTTAAGTGGATCACCCAAGGTTTATCGAACTCGGGAGGAAGAGGTCAAAGATATCCCTCTCATGCAACCCGCAACCACAAAGCAAGAAGTCTCTTGTGTCCCCAACACACCTAATAGGTGCACTAGTTCGCGAAGAGATAGTGAAATACGGGTGGTATGAATATATATATATGAAGCAACGTTAAGAAAATAGCTATTTGGCGTGTAGTTGATGGTGGTAGTATTGCAAGTAACACAGTGAAATAGTAAACAAGCATAGTAACAGTATTTAGGAACAAGGCCTAGGGATTAGACTTTCACTAGTGGACACTCTCAACATTGATCACATAACGGAATAGATAAATGCATACTCTACACTTTTGTTGGATGATGAACGCATTGCGTAGGATTACACGAACCCCCGGAGTTAACAAGCTCCACAATTTGTTCATATTTAAGTAACCTTGTAGTGTAATATAGATCAACAGATTAAACCAAGTACTAACATAGCATGCACACTGTCACCTTCATGCATATGTAGGAGGAATAGATCACATCAATTTTATCATAGCAATAGTTAACTTCGCTACAAGAGATCATGATCATAGCATAAACCAAGTACTAACACGGTGCACACACTGTCACCTTTACACACGTGCGGGAGGAATAGGACTACTTTAATAACTTTGCTAGAGTAGCACATAGATAGTAGTGATACAAAACTCATATGAATCTCAATCATGTAAAGCAGCTCATGAGATTATTGTATTGAGGTACATGGAAGAGAGATGAACCACATAGCTACCGGTACAGCCCGAGCCTCGATGGAGAACTACTCCCTCTTCATGGGAGCAACAGCGGTGATGAAGATGGCGATGGAGATGGCAGCGGTGTCGATGGAGAAGCCTTCGGGGCACTTCCCGCTCGGCGTGCGGAACAAAGACTCTGTCCCCGAGATCTTGGCCTCGCGATGGCGGCGGCTGGAAGGTTTTCGTGGGTTTCGTCGAACGCATCGGGTTTTTCGCGACGGAGGCTTTATATAGAGCGAAGAGCGCGAGGAGGGGTCGGGTGCCCACACCATAGGTGTGCGGGCCCCCAGGCGCGCCGGCCTAGGGTTTGGTGAACTGTGCCCCCTCTGGCGTTCTCGTGTGTTGGATGCTTCCGGGCAAAATAGAACACGGGCGTTGATTTCGTCCGATTCGAGAATATTTCGTTACTAGGATTTCTGAAACCAAAAACAGCAGAAAGCTGGCACTTGGCATCTTGTTAATAGGTTAGTTCAGAAAATGCATGAATATGACATAAAGTGTGCATAAAACATGTAGATAACATCAATAATGTGGCATGGAACATAAGAAATTATCGATACGTTGGAGACGTATCAGCATCTAAGTTACCCTCTGTCCTCGAGCGGTAAACGATAACAAAGATAATTTCGGAGTGACATGCCATCATAACCTTGATCATACTATTTGTAAAGCATATGTAGTGAATGCAGCGATCAAAACAATGTATATGACATGAGTAAACAAGTGAATCATATAGCAAAGACTTTTCATGAATAGCACTTCAAGACAAGCATCAATAAGTCTTGCATAAGAGTTAACTCATAAAGCAATAATTCAAAGTAAAGGTATTGAAGCAACACAAAGGAAGATGAAGTTTCAGCGGTTGCTTTCAACTTGTAACATGTATATCTCATGGATAGTTGTCAATGCAAAGTAATATAACAAGTGCAATATGCAAGTATGTAGGAATCAATGCAGTTCACACAAGTGTTTGCTTCTTGAGGTGGAGAGAAATAGGTGAACTGACTCAACATAAAGTAAAAGAAAGGCCCTTCGCAGAGAAGCAGGGATAAATCATGTGCTAGAGCTTTTCAAGTTTTAAAATCATATAGAGAGTATAAAAGTAAAGTTTTGAGAGGTGTGTTGTTGTCAACGAATGGTAATGGGTACTCTAACTACCTCGCCACACAGACTTTCAAGAGCGGCTCCCATGAAGGACGTTATCTCTACCAGCAAGGTAGATCATCCTCTTCTCTTTTGTTTACACATGTATTTTAGTTTTTATTTATTTATGGGTGACACTCCTCCCAACCTTTGCTTACACAAGCCATGGCTAACCGAATCCTCGGGTGCCTACCATCAATCGCATACCATGGAGGAGTGTCTATTTGCAAAATTAAGTTGCTTACTGATGAATCAGAGCAAAACATGTGAAGAGAATTATTAATGCAAGTTGTAATTAATTGGGGCTGGGAACCCCATTGCCAGCTCTTTTGCAAAATTATTGGATAAGCGGATGTGCCACTAGTCCATTATGAAAGTCTGTCAAAAGTAAATGACAAGGTTGAAAGATAAACACCACATACTTCCTCATGAGCTATAAAACATTAACACAAATTAAGAAGCATTTTGAATTGTTTAAAGGTAGCACATGAAGTATTTACTTGGAATGGCAGAAAATACCATGTAGTAGGTAGGTATGGTGGACACAAATGGCATAGTGGTTGGCTCAAGTATTTTGGATGCATGAGAAGTATTCCCTCTCGATACAAGGTTTAGGCTAGCAAGGCTTATTTGAAACAAACACAAGGATGAACCGGTGCAGCAAAACTCACATAAAAGACATATTATAAACATTATAAGACTCTACACTGTCTTCCTTGTTGTTCAAACTCAATACTAGAAATTATCTAGACCTTAGAGAGACCAATTATGCAAACCAAATTTTAGCATGCTCTATGTATTTCTTCATTAATGGGTGCAAAGCATATGATGCAAGAGCTTAAACATGAGCACAACAATTGCCAAGTATCACATTACCCAAGACATTTATAGCAATTACTACATGTATCATTTTCCAATTCCAACCATATAACAATTTAACGAAGAAGAAACTTCGCCATGAATATTATGAGCTAAGAACACATGTGTTCATACGAACCAGCGGAGCGTGTCTCTCTCCCACACAAGCATGATGTAATCCAATTTATTCAAACACAAACAAAAACAAAAACAAACCGACGCTCCAAGCAAAGCACATAAGATGTGATGGAATAAAAATATAGTTTCGGGGAGGAACTGATAATGTTGTCGATGAAGAAGGGGATGCCTTGGGCATCCCCAAGCTTATATCTTGAGTCTTCTTGAAATATGCAGGGATGAACCGGGGCATCCCCAAGCTTAGAACTTTCACTCTTCTTGATCATAGTATATCATCCTCCTCTCTTGACCCTTGAAAACTTCCTTCACACCAAACTCGAAACAAACTCATTAGAGGGTTAGTGCATAATCAAAAACTCACATGTTCAGAGGTGACACAATCATTCTTAACACTTCTGGACATTGCCTAAAGCTACCGGAAGGTAATGGAACAAAGAAATCCACCCAACACAGCGAAAGAAGCAATGCGAAATAAAAGGCAGAATCTGTCAAAACAGAACAGTCCGTAAAGACGAATTTTAAAAGGGCACCAGACTTGCTCAGATGAAAATGCTCAAATTGAATGAAAGTTGCGTACATATCTGAGGATCACTCACGTAAATTGGCATAATTTTCTGAGTTACCTAGAAATTAGGCCCAGATTCGTGACAGCAAGAAAACAGTTTCTGCGCAGTAATCCAAATCTAGTATTTACTTTTCTATCAAAGACTTTACTTGGCACAACAAAACACAAAACTAAGATAAGGAGAGGTTGCTACAGTAGTAAACAACTTCCAAGACACAAATATAAAACAAAGTACTGTAGCAAAATAACACATGGGTTATCTCCCAAGAAGTTCTTTCTTTATAGCCATTAAGATGGGCTCGCAGTTTTAATGATGCACTCGCAAGAAATAGTATTTGAAGCAAAAGAGAGCATCAAGAGGCAAATTCAAAACACATTTAAGTCTAACATGCTTCCTATGCATAGGAATCTTGTAAATAAACAAGTTCATGAAGAGCAAAGTAACAAGCATAGGAAGATAAAACAAGTGTAGCTTCAAAATTTCAGCACATAGAGAGGTGTTTTAGTAACATGAAAATTTTTGCAACCATATTTTCCTCTCTCATAATAGCTTTCAGTAGTGTCATGAGCAAACTCAACAATATAACTATCACATAAAGCATTCCTATCATGAGTCTCATGCATAAAATTATTACTCTCCCCATAGGCATAATCAATTTTATTAGTAGTTGTATTGGGAGCAAATTCAACAAAGTAGCTATCATTATTATTCTCATCAAGTGTTGGAGGCATAGTATTATCATCATAAAAATTACTCTCCATAGTAGGCGGCACTAAAAGACCAATATCATTATAATCATCATATATGGGAGGCAAAGTATCATCAAAGAAAATTTTCTCCTCAATGCTTGGGGACTAAAAATATCATGCTCATCAAAGCCAGCCCCAAGCTTAGAATTTTCCATATCATTAGCAACAATGGTGTTCAAAGCGTTCATACTAATATCATTGCTACTAGCATGCAAATAAGATTCCATGGGTTTTTTAATTTTCGCATTAAACCATTCATGTCTTGACTCAGGAAATAGAATAAAAAGCTCACAGATGTTGTCCATTATGCCTTACTAGTGTAAACAAGAAACAAAAAGATGCAATTGCAGGATCTAAAGGAAATAGCTTCGAGTACTTACTGAGGGAAAATAGCTTAGTAGCCGAGATACAGTGTGAGTACCTTTACCTTTCCTCCCCGGCAACGCCCGGAAAAGTGCTTGATGTCTCGTTCCCCCTTTTCCTGTAGACAATGTTGGGCCTCCAAGAGAGAGGTTTGTAGAACAGCCAAGTTTTCCCTTAAGTGGATCACCCAAGGTTTATCGAACTCAGGAAGAGGTCAAAGATATCCCTCTCATGCAACCCTGCAACCACAAAGCAAGAAGTCTCTTGTGTCCCCAACACCCCTAATAGGTGCACTAGTTCGGCGAAGAGATAGTGAAATACAGGTGGTATGAATATATATGAGCAGTAGCAACGGTGGAAAATAGCTTGCGGCGTGTAGTTGATGGTGGTAGTATTGCAGCGGTAGTAACACAGAAACGATAAACAAGCGTAGTAACGCAGCGTATTTAGGAACAAGGTCTAGGATTAGACTTTCACTAGTGGACACTCTCAACATTGATCACATAAGAATAGATAAATGCATACTCTACACTTTTGTTGGATGATGAGCATTGCGTAGGATTACAAACCCTCAATGCCGAGTTAACAAGCTCCACAATTTGTTCATATTTAAGTAACCTTGTAGTGTAAGATAGATCAACAGATTAAACCAAGTACTAACATAGCATGCACACTGTCACCTTCATGCATATGTAGGAGGAATAGATCACATCAATTTTATCATAGCAATAGTTAACTTCAATCTACAAGAGATCATGATCATAGCATAAACCAAGTACTAACACGGTGCACACACTGTCACCTTTACACACGTGCGGGAGGAATAGGACTACTTTAATAACTTTGCTAGAGTAGCACATAGATAGTAGTGATACAAAACTCATATGAATCTCAATCATGTAAAGCAGCTCATGAGATTATTGTATTGAGGTACATGGAAGAGAGATGAACCACATAGCTACCGGCCAGCCCAGAGCCTCGATGGAGAACTACTCCCTCTTCATGGGAGCGCAGCGGTGATGAAGATGGCGATGGAGATGGCAGCGGTGTCGATGGAGAAGCCTTCGGGGCACTTGGGCCTGATGTCCGGAACAGAGACTCTGTCCCCAGATCTTGGCCTCGCGATGGCGGCGGCTCTGGAAGGTTTCGTGGTTCGTCGCATGGGGTTTTCGCGACGGAGGCTTTATATAGGCGAAGAGGCGGCGCCGGGGGTCGAAGGGTGCCCACACCATAGGGTGGCGCGGCCCCCCCGCGCCGGCCTAGGGTTTGGTGGGCTGTGCCCCCTCTCTGGCGGTTCTCGTGTGTTCTGGATGCTTCCGGGCAAAATAGGAACCGGGCGTTGATTTCGTCCGATTAGAGAATATTTCGTTACTAGGATTTACGAAACCAAAAGCAAAAACGAGGCGCTTCGGCATCTTGTTAATAGGTTAGTTCCAGAAAATGCACGAATATGACATAAAGTGTGCATAAAACATGTAGATAACATCAATAATGTGGCATGGAACATAAGAAATTATCGATACGTTGGAGACGTATCATCAGGCGATGAAGAAATCTCTTCGCCACGCTTCGTCAGCACCAAGGCAAGCGAAAAACTCGCCAAGATCTTCAGCGACATGTCTTTCGAGTCGTCTGCGGACTCCTATATAAGCAGCGATTCCGAAAGCGTCGACAGCTTCGACTTCATCGACAAATCTACCACCATTGGAAAGGTCTTCACCAATCTCTATGATGGTGTCACCGAATCCAGCAAGGCGCAGAATTCTAAATATCATCAAATCTACGTCATCGGAGAAGCAAGTCGTGATCAGGATGAAACGTCGGAGGCTTTCGACGATCTGGGAAATCCATACGTCGATCCCTCTGACTTAAGGCGAGGATTGGGCAGCAAATACGCTGGGCCTACCTCACGTATAAGAGTTCTTCCACAAGCAGCATGGGATAGAGCCGCAAGAGCTATGGATGGTTCGGAACCAATGGCGACAACGCCACGGCGAAGATTGCAAGCATACCAATATAGACTCGCTCGAGCCGGAAGGGAATTGGAAAAACAAACAGAGTCTGAACAAAGGAAGGAGGCAGCTTCCGCGTCAAGCGGCGAAGGGCGGACCTCGGTCGACACTCGGGAACCGGAGATAGTCACGAGAAGCTCGGAACGGGGCAAGGTCAAGGTTGCAAAACATACCTGAAGAAAAAGAGAATCTAGTTCAAAACCTCAACATGTCATTTATGTCGATAGACACGAGAGGAAACATTATTCCTAAAACACCGAGCTGGGTACATGGCGACACAAGCCTTTATCCTCGCATCTAGGCCACCTCTGGAGATCCAAGGGAAGCATTGTATAATATGGCCATGGCGGCGTTGGAGCCATGGAACGGCGTTCGCATCGACGCCTCCGAAGGATCGACAAGCAAAATAGTCCACGACCTGCGGTTGCAGCAGCAGCTCCCGAGAGAATAGGCGAAGCGGGACGCAGAAACCCAGGCAAGGGTAGACAGGGCACGACAACATAGAAGGGAACATCGACATTCTCCAGACTTAGCCGAAGAGGATATGTGCGGGCTACCATGTTTTACGAGGAGGGTCCAACTCGGGTGCCCTCAGGGTTTAAGCTACCCGATAATTTCAAAAAATTCGACGGATTGCAGGATCCTAAGGATTGGTGGTAGATTACCTCGAGACAGTGAAATTAATTGGCGGCACAGGGCAACGGCAATGCGAGCATTCAGTGCACTTGAGTGGAGCCGCAAGATCTTGGATAAAGAAGCTTCCGATAGGTTCCATCGACAGCTGGACTGATTTTGAGGACATATTCATCAAAAAAATTCGGTCCACTTAAAAAGCCTGCGACACTCGAGGAGTTGAGATCATGTCGACGAAACATGATGAATCAATGAGGAAGTATATCCAAAGGTGGAACATCATCAAAAACTTGAGAGAAACATATCTGACGAGAGAGCCATAGATGCATTTGTGGCGGACGAGGAGATTTCGTGGAGGATCGGGAGAACTCCAAAAACAGTATCGGCATTAATGGAGATAGCAAATAAATGGGCGGATGGCGAGGATGTTGTGCACAATAAGCGACAGTCGCGAGAGGAGGACCGCAATCGAAATTACCGGGCGGCGACGATTCTCTCGATTTTGAGTTATGATCCACCAGCCAAATTTCGTGGTTTCGATCGACACTTGGAGGAAATAACAGAGATAACTATCAACGCGACGAGACGTGACAACAGAGACGACTCGCGAAATAACGGGCCAAACAACGGTCCTAGGTTTTGAAGCCCTTTGTGACCCACGAGGATATGATGAACGGTCCATGCCTGCACTTTTTCGTCGACAACAATGGAGTAAGGCAGTCGGGACATCTACAGAAAGATTGTCGGAACTTTCAAGCAATGATGAGGGTTGCCACGCAAGCGCACGCCCAGGCAGCAAGTCGAAATCCCCAAGGACCTAGGAGCGAGATCCACCTACCACCTCCTCCCGCAATTACGGAAGAAAATCGACACCGGCTCAGAATAGCGGCAGCACCAGCACCACCACCATACGTCGATCCCAACTCCCATGGAGCAGTCTCGATGATTGAAAGGAAGACCATCAATAGAGCTCGAAAGTAATCTCGCGGAGGTATTCATGGCGAAAAGATGCCTCCACCAACGATCGAATATCTCAATTGGTCGGGACAAGATATTGGTTTCACAATTGCGGATCACACAACAAGTTCCTCGACCGGGGCAATCACTTATTTTGCCACAATAATTGCAGGATTCGCGTGTCTCGAGATTTTCATCGACGGGGAAGCAGTCTAAACCTTATGTATGCGAATACACTAAGGAAAATGAACATATCCTTGGCAAACCTCAAACCAACGGATACGCGATTTCATGGCATCACACCGGATAAACCAAGTTACCCATTGGGAAGGATTAATCTCGACGTTGATTCGGCACCGAGAGAATTACAGGATCGAAAGGTTGGAGTTCGAAGTCGTGGATTTCCCATCACGGTACCATGCTTATTGGGCGCCGGCAGCATACGCTAGGTTTATGGCAGTACCACATTACATACATTTGTGGAGGATGCCCAGACCAAAGGGGCCAATCACGATTAAAGAAGCTTTTGCTTGATAAATGTGATAAGGATTTTCATCGGCTTTCGAAAACTTTGATGCAAGCAGAATATATGGAGTCAAAGCTCACGGCAGATTACGATGTATTAGATGTGGGGAGGCCTAGCAAGGAGTCAACCTTCAACACAGCAAAGGATTCCAAGAATGCAGATTCACCCGACAGACAGAAGAAAACATCCATCGCAAATAACATGGACCTCGCATAGGAAAGCGCGCTCGTCGAGTTCCTCCGTGACGGAAAATCTTCGCATGGTGTCCAGCGACATGCCAGGAGTACCGGGGAACTTGCCGAGCACCACCTACACTTGGATCCAATCGCGAAACCAATCAAACAACCTCTGCGACGTTCGGAGCCAAACAAGGCTATGTTGTCGGAAATTAGACTCGAGAAGCGGTTTCATCAAAGAAATACATACGAGAGGCCACATGGGTAGCTAACCCGGTGCTGGTGCCGAAGAAAACACGAAGGTCCTTCGCATGTGCGTCGACTTTACTTGTCTTAATAAACATTGCCCAAAGGATCACTTTCCCCTCCCAAGGATCGATCAAATTATCGACTCCACGGCAGGATGTGAACGTCTTTCCTTCCTGGATGCCTATTCTGGTTATAACCAGATTAGATTGAAAGAAGATGATGAGGAAAAACAGCGTTCATCACCCCTTACGGCGTGTTCTGCTATCGAACAATGCCCTTCGGGTTGAAAAACGCGGGAGCAACATATCAGCGGATGATGCAGAAGTGCCTAGCAGAGCAGATCGGAAAAAATGTACAAGTATACATCGACGATGTAGTCATAACATCCAAAAAAGGCGACACTCTAATTGAGGATCAGAGGAAACTTTTGACAACCTCGACAAGTTCGCCTCAAGTGAACGACAAAGTGCTCTTTGGCGTCCTGCAGGAGAACTTCTCGGGTTCCTAGTATCAGCAAGAGGATCGAAACAAACCCAGAAAAATACAGGCCATCGTAACGATAAGGAAGCCAACTAAGTTGAAAGAAGTACAGAGTTAACGGGCAGTCGCGACTTTAAGCGATTCATCGCCAGGCTAGGAGAAAGGCGTTACCATTCTACGCCTTGATCAAAAGAGGAGACAAGTTCCAATGGAAGAAGCGAGACAGGCCTTTGAGGACCTCAAGCGCAAAATCTCGACACCGCCAATCTTGGTGGCGCCAAAGAGAAGGAGCCTCTATTGTTGTATATTGCGGCCACACCCCAGGTGGTAAGCACGGTCCTTGTCGTCGAAAGGAAGAAGAAGGAAAACTCCACGGAGTGCGAGGCAGTATACTTCGTCGGCAGTTTTGTAAGCCCTCAAAACAAAGGTACCTCGGTACCAAAAGATAGCATACGGAGTGTTCACAACAGACACGAAAATTCGCCACTATTTTTTACACCGATCATAGTAGTCAACGAAGCTCCCTTATCAAATATACTAAACAATCCAGAAGCTACGGGTCGTGTCTCCCTTTGGGGAATAGAACTTTCCCCTCGGGACATCACGTATGAAAAGAAAAGCAATCAAGTCAGATTTTGCCGGACTTCATCGCGAGTGGATGGAGCTGCAAAACAGGGACACCGTTTATCGAGAACTTGGACCATGAATTTCGACGGGTCAAGAGATTAGGAATGGCCAGGCGTGATACTAATATCACATGAAGGCGATAAATTGAAATATGTCTGAGGATGACGTTTCCAAACGCGTCCAATTGTGGAAAGAATACGAAGCCCTCATCACGATGAAGATGGCGAAAGCTTGCGTGCAACTCGACTCAAAATCTTTGGCGACTTGATTGGTGGCTCGACAAGTCATGAACCAATGCGTGCGATCAATGATAGTATGATACATACAAAGAAGTCTACAATGAGCTCGAGAAGTTGTTCGATGGATGCGAAGTAAATCATCATGATTGAGCAATGACGAAGGTGACGTTCTAGCAAACATCGGGTCGCAATGCCTTGCATTCCGCCGAGTGTATTTTGGGAAGAGATAGCGGAGAGATCTACGAAGTCGACAAAACCAAAGAAGGAGAAAAAAGGGGGCTACCAAGGAAGAGCAAGAGGAAGAAGAAGAAGACCAGGACCTGGTCATGATGATACAAATACCATGGATGCAGACGTACATATCATACAGAAGAAGGAAATACCCGACGATCAGTTGAAGCAAGGCGAGTTATTAGACGATCAAAAGCTTTTCGTGGTCAAAGGGGAGCTATACAAACGAAATATTTCGGAGTACTAATTATACTTGAACTAGGAAGGAGGATGATCTGAAGGATGTACACGAAGGAATTTGCGGTCACCACGCAAGTAGCCGAGCTATTGCTGCCAAAGTCTTTCGAGCTGGATTTTCTTGGTTGCTTGACAATAGGACGCAAAGGAGATAGTACGAACCTGCGACGCGTGCCAAAGGTTTGCCGCAAAACCCCACTCCACCTGGCAGTGATGCCAATACCCTTGTCTTGGCCCTTTGCTCAATGGGGCCTCGATATGGTGGGAAAATTACACAAATCCTGGCCAGGAGGAAAGGAGTACATGCATCTAGTGGCTGTCGACAAATTTACAAAGTGGATAAACGAAGCCGATAAACTCACCAGACAGGGCATCAGATTAAATTCGTAAAAAGTCTCGTCTTCAGATTTGGAGTGCCCCATAGCATCGTCACGGACAATGGTAACTTCACATCCACGAGTTAAAGGTATTGCAAAGAAGTGGGTATCAAGCTACACTTTGCGTCGGTTGCGCCCACAGACCAATGGTCAGGCGTCGAAAGCTAATGGAATCATACAACGGCATCAAAACGCTTATTAGCACCTTTGGGCTCGACACTGGCCGGAAGGCACTTGATGTATTGTGGAGCATCACGACGACACCAAACTGGCACGCAAGAAACTCCGTTCTTCTTGGTCCATGGAGTGAAGCAGTACTACCAATCGAGATAGAGCATGATTCTCCACGAGTCGTGGAATATGATGAAGAGACGTCGAGGAAAGCGTTAGAAGATGACGTCGATGCACTCGACGAGGCTAGAGACGAAGTACTCTCTTGGGTAACCAAATACCAACAGGACTTGAAGAATTACCACGTTCGACGTTTGCGGCCAAGATCCTTTCAGGTGGAAGACCTAGTTCTTCGGCTCACGCAAAAAAGTCATGAAAAGCTCGAGTCACCATGGCTTGGCCCTTACATCGTCAAGGAGTAATCGGAGGAGGAGCATACGGGATAAAGGACAAGAAGAAAACAGGGGTGGAGGAGCAAAACCCTGGAACGTGGCGCAACTCGGGCGGTTCTACGCCTAGAGTCGAAATATAGTCCTTGTAAAACTTCAATGTACTGAAACACCGCGAGTTTTCAGGCCTTTCTTTTCCTTTTGAGCATAGAGGGGCGGGAAAGGTTTTTAATGAAGCGGGCTCGCGGTGCTGCAATATAATAAAGATAGTGACAATATAGCTCTTCTTCATCGACACGCTCAAAGGCTCAGACCCGACGAATTTCAATATAGTTCTTCCAAAAAAGAAAGCCTCGCCTTGGTATTAAAATACCTCGCGAGTCCATAAAAATACAAAATAGTACTCGACAAAGAAGCTCGGGGGCTGATACTCGCCAAAACTATATATTGAATAAATGCCTTGGTTCAAAACCTCGCAATACACAAATACAGAAAATAGCCACCGAAACACTCGGGGGCTAGACAAATATAGAAATATGATGATTGCTTCACAATATAATCACAATCGTGGTTTACAAAGAAGAGTGGTCTACCAAAGAAAAATAATTAGTCGTGATTCAATATGTCATCAAGGGTAATCTGCCTTCTTCGGGAGCAGCGCCAAGAAAATCAGCATAATGACCGATGCAAAAAAGTCGGCATCCATCCGAAGAAGTTGTTCAATCATTTCTTCGGCTATAGGCGAAACCTTCGTGTTAATTCGGTCGACACCAACTCTTCGACGCCTTACCTTCTCATGAACTTTCGCAACAACTTGGGTCGGGTCAAGCTTCGAGTGGCAGATCGGAGCATGATAAGGGCAAACCTGGCGCCAGCCCAGTTGAGCTTTGACAAAACCATGGATCTTGTGGGGATCCTTAAATCTCCCCATTAGCTCGGGAAGAGTTTGTGGTGAACGTTCCGAGGAAACATGGAGTTATAAACCAGGAACCAGTCTGGAAGTCAAGGAAATCGAGTTTGAGAGACGCGATCTGAATTCTAGACTAGGAGTAGAAAGGAATCTATTCCCAACCCGGGTACCAAGGATATTTAAGTCTATTTTTTAGTATCTGTTCTCTGTAGCAAGATCAATAAAAACCTATCAAACGACTTGCTTTTTGGAGCGTAGCATGAAGAGGATATCATTGGTCTCATAAAAAAGGGGGAGGATCGACAAGCATACCCGACATATCCGTGGCTTCATTCATTAACTCGAGCATGAAATTTTCTCGAGTAGTCGCCTTTTCAGCCTCGGAAGCTTAGCAGCCACGGCCTCGCGAGCTTGCTGAGAATTTTTCCCTTCGGATGCCTTTCGAGCTGTTCCATCATCACAAGTGTTTGCTTCTTTGCATACTGGTTGCTGCCGAAGTTCATCCAATTCTTGCGGCAAGGAATCTTCGACAGGTGTAGTATTAGCAAGAGTTCTCCTTGAGCGAAGGAGAAGGCAAAACATTGGAAGGAGCGGAAGACGGAGTATAGTTATCAAATACCAACTGAAATTTAACAAAAAAAGTCGACATCAATCAACAAGCAAGATAGAGTTTTCATTAATCTTTAGGAATAGTTACAAAGGCGTCGCAGTGGAGCTAATGGAGTACGTGTCGCCAAATAACTACTTTGGCGACATCATCAAAAACAAAAGAAAGAAAAAGAGAAGGCGTTCAACTAGACCTCCGGCTTTGAGGAGCTGGGAGTCGAAGCTGGCTTGATCCCGAGATAGACGGGATTTTCTTCGTGTTGCTTATTGCCCGATCAACGAACGCCACTTCGTTTGTTCTATCTGCTCGGTGGCGCTGATACGCCTCCAACGTATCGATAATTTCTTATGTTCCATGCCACATTATTGATGTTATCTACATGTTTTATGCACACTTTATGTCATATTCGTGTATTTTACGGAACTAACCTATTAACAAGATGCAGAAGTGCCAGTTCCTGTTTTTGCTGTTTTTGGTTTCAGAAATCCTAGTAACGAAATATTCTCGAAATTGGACGAAATCAACGCCCGGGGCCTATTTTTCCACGAAGCTTCCCGAAGTCCGAAGACGAGACGAAGAGGGGCCACGGGGTGGCCAAACCCCAGGCGGCGCGGCCCCACGCCCGGCGCGGCCTGGTGTGGGCCCCCGTGCCGCCTCTTGACTTGCCGCCTGCGCCTCCAGTGGCGAGAACCCCCACGTCTGCCGCGGCACCGCCGAGAACGCCGCGCCGCCGCGTCATCTCGGGGATCCTGATCGCGCGGCCGCTTGCCGAGAGGGGAATCTCTACGAGGACTCTACACCGCCGTGGTCGCCTCCGAGTGAGGAGTACTACCCCTGGCTATGGGTCCATAGCCGTAGCTAGATGGTTGTCTTCTCCCATTGTGCTATCATTGTCGGATCTTGTGAGTGCCCTAACATGATCAAGATCATCTATACGTAATTCTATATGTTGCGTTTGTTGGGATCCGATGAAAGAGAATACTTGTTATGTTGATTATCAAAGTTATATCTACGTGTTGTTTATGATCTTGCATGCTTTCCGTTACTAGTAGATGCTCTGGCCAAGTAGATGCTTGTAACTCAAGAGGAGTACTTATGCTCGATAGTGGGTTCATGCTGCATTGACACAGAGACTGAAAGTTCTAAGGTTGTGTTGTCCTGTTGCCACTAGGGATAAAACATTGATGCTATGTCTAAGGATGTAGTTGTTGATTATATTACGCACCATACTTAATGCAATTTCACATTGCTTTGCAACTTAATACGGAAGGGGTTCGGATGATAACCTGAAGGTGGACTTTTTAGGCATAGATGCGGTTGGATGGCGGTCTATGTACTTTGTCGTAATGCCCAATTAAATCTCACTATACTCATCATGATATGTATGTGCATGGTCATGCTCTCTTTGTCAATTGCCCAATGTAATTTGTTCACCCAACATGCTGTTCGTCTTATGGGAGGAGCCACCTCTAGTAACTGTGGACCCGGTCCAATTCTCTTCTTGAAATACAATCTCTGCAATACTTGTTCTCTTGTTTTGGAAACAATCATCTTCCCACAATACATTTAATCCTTTGTTATAGCAAGCCAGTGAGATTGACAACCTCACTGTTTCGTTGGGGCAAAGTACTTTGGTTGTGTTGTGCGGGTTCCACGTTGGCCCCTGGTGTTGCGTAGCATACATCCCGCCGCCATCAACCTTCAACGTGCTTCTTGGCTCCTCTGGTTCGATAAACCTTGGTTTCTTTATGAGACTTACTCTTGTGCGCATCATACCTTCCTCTTGGGGTTCCCAACGAACGTGTGAATTACACGCCATCAAGCATATTTTCTGGCGCCGTTGCCGGGGAGATCAAGACACGCGGCAAGGGGAGTCTTCACTTCTCAATCTCTTTACTTTGTTTTTATCTTGCTTAGTTTTATTTACTACTTTGTTTGCTGCACTAAATCAAAATACAAAAAAATTAGTTGCTAGTTTTACTTTATTTGCTATCTTGTTTGCTATATCAAAAACACAAAAAAAATTAGTTACTTGCATTTACTTTACTTAATATCATGCATGTTTTTATTTCACTAGTTAAGCATAATGGAAAACAACAAAAATATGAGAGATCTTTATGAACTTTATCTTGAATTAGGACATTATGTGTTTGAAAGAATTAAAAACCCATGGAACTTTATATGCATGCTAATGGGAATGTTATTACTATGAATGCTTTGAACACCATTGTTGCTAATGCTATGGAAAATTCTAAGCTTGGGGAAGCTGGCTCTGATGAGCATGATCTTTTTAGTCCCCCAAGCATTGAGGAGAAAATTTTCTTTTATGATAACAATATGCCTCCTATATATGATGATAGCCACTTTGTTGAATTTGCTACCACTAATAAAATTGATTATGCTTATGTGAGAGTAATAATTTTATGCATGAGACTCATGATAAGAATGCTTTATGTGATAGTTATATTGTTGAGTTTATCATGATCTGAAAGTTATTATGAGAGAGGAAAATATGGTTGTAGAAATTTTCATGTTACTAAAATGCCTCTCTATGTGCTGAAATTTTTGAAGCTACACTTATTTTATCTTCCTATGCTTGTCACTTTGCTCTTCATGAACTTGTTTATTTACAAGATTCCTATGCATAGGAAGCATGTTAGACTTAATGTGTTTTGAATTTGCCTCTTATGCTCTCTTTGCTTCAAATACATTTCTGAGTCATCATCAAAAATGCGAGCCCATCTTAATGGCTATAAGAAAGAACTTCTTAGGAGATAACCCATGTGTTATTTTGCTACAGTACTTTGTTTATATTTGAGTCTTGGAAGTTGTTTACTACTGTAGCAACCTCTCCTTATCTTAGTTTTGTGTTTTGTTGTGCCAAGTTAAGCCGTTGATAGAAAGTTGTACTAGATTTGGATTACTGCGCAGCAGATTGCTGTCACGAATCTTAGTCTACTGAAAGGACAGTACAATTAAACCAATTTACGTGCATGATCCTCAGATATGTACGCAACTTTCATTCAATTTGAGCATTTTCATTTGAGCAAGTCTGGTGCCATTTTAAAATTCGTCAATACGAACTGTTCTTTTTGACAGATTCTCCTTTTATTTCGCATTGCCTCTTTTGCTATGTTGGATGAATTTCTTTGATCCACTAATGTCCAGCATTAGCAATGTCCCGAAGTGTTAAGAATGATTGTGTCACCTCTGAATATGTCAATTTATATGTGCACTAACCCTCTAATGAGTTGTTTGAGTTTGGTGTGGAGGAAGTTTTCAAGGATCAAGAGAAGGAGTATGATGCAACATGATCAAAGAGAGTGAAAGCTCTAAGCTTGGGGATGCCCGTAGTTCACCATATATCAAGAAGACTCAAGCGCCCAAGCTTGGGGATGCCCAAGGCATCCCCTTCTTCATCGACAACATTATCGGGTTCCTCCCCGAAACTATATTTTTATTCCATCACATCTTATGTGCTTTTTCTTGGGCGTAGTTTTGTTTTTGTTTTTTGTTTTGTTTGAATAAAATGGATCCTAAGCATTTACTTTATGGGAGAGAGACACGCTCCGCTGTAGCATATCGACAAGTATGTCCTTGGTTTCTACTCATAGTATTCATGGCGAAGTTTCTCCTTCGTTAAATTGTTATATGGTTGGAATTGGAAAATGATACATGTAGTAATTGCTATAAATGTCTTGGGTAATGTGATACTTGGCAATTTTTGTGCTCATGATTAAGCTCTTGCATCATATGCTTTTATTAATGAAGAAATACATAGAGCATGCTAAAATTTGGTTTGCATATTTGGTTTCTCTAAGGTCTAGATAATTTCTAGTATTGAGTTTGAACAACAAGGAAGATGTAGAGTCTTATAATGTTTACAATATGTCTTTTATGTGAGTTTTGCTGCACAGGTTCATCCTTGTGTTTGTTTCAAATAAGCCTTGCTAGCCTAAACCTTGTATCGAGAGGGAATACTTCTCATGCATCCAAATCTTGAGCCAAACAACACTATGCCATTTGTGTCCACCATACCTACCTACTACATGGTATTTCTCCGCCATTCAAAGTAAATTGCTTGAGTGCTACCTTTAAAATTCCATCATTCACCTTTGCAATATATAGCTCATGGGACAAATAGCTTAAAAACTATTGTGGTATTGAATATGTAATTATGCACTTTATCTCTTATTAAGTTGCTTGTTGTGCGATAACCATGTTCAGGGGACGCCATCAACTATTTATTGTTGAATTTCATGTGAGTTGCTATGCATGTCCGTCTTGTTTGAAGTAAGAGATCACCACCTTATGGTTAAGCATGCATATTGAGAGAAGAACATTGGGCCGCTAACTAAAGCCATGATCCATGGTGGAAGTTCAGATTTGGACAATATCTCAATCTCAAATGAGAAAATTATTAATTGTTGTTATGCTTATGCATAAAAGAGGAGTCCATTATCTGTTGTCTATGTTGTCCCGGTATGGATGTCTAAGTTGAAGAATAATCAATAGCGAGAAATCCAATGCGAGCTTTCTCCTTAGACCTTTATACAGTGCATAGAGGTACCCCTTTGTGACACTTGGTTAAACATGTGCATTGTGATGATAGTCCAAGCTAATTAGGACAAGGTGCGGGCACTATTAGTACACTATGCATGAGGCTTGCAACTTATAAGATATAATTTACATGATGCATATGCTTTATTACTACCGTTGACAAAATTGTTTCATGTTTTCAAAATCAAAGCTCTAGCACAAATAGCAATCGATGCTTTTCCTCTATGGAGGACCATTCTTTTACTTTCAATGTTGAGTCAGTTCACCTATTTCTCTCCACCTCAAGAAGCAAACACTTGTGTGAAGTGTGCATTGATTCCTACATACTTGTTGCACTTATTATATTACTCTATGTTGACAATATCCATGAGATATACATGTTATAAGTTGAAAACAACCGCTGAAACTTAATCTTCTTTTGTGTTGCTTCAATGCTTTTACTTTGAATTATTGCTTTATGAGTTAACTCTTATGCAAGACTTATTGATGCTTGTCTTGAAGTGCTATTCATGAAAAGTCTTTGCTATATGATTCACTTGTTTACTCATGTCATATACATTGTTTTGATCGCTCATTCACTACATATGCTTTATAAATAGTATGATCAAGATTATGATGGCATGTCATAAATTATCGTGGTATCGTTTTACCTGCTTCGGGATAGCAGGAAAATGGGATGCGATACGTCTCCAATGTATCGATAATTTCTTATGTTCCATGCCACATTATTGATGTTATCTACATGTTTTATGCACACTTTATGTCATATTCGTGCATTTTCGGAACTAACCTATTAACAAGATGCCGAAGTGCCAGTTCCTGTTTTCTGCTGTTTTTGGTTTCAGAAATCCTAGTAACGAAATATTCTCGGAATTGACGAAATCAACGCCCAGGGGCCTATTTTTCCACGAAGCTTCCGGAAGTCCGAAGACGAGATGAAGAGGGGCCACGGTGGCCAAACCTAGGGCGGCGCGGCCCCGCCGGACGCCGGCCTATGGTGTGGGCCCCCGTGCCGCCTCTTGGCTTCTTCGCCTACCAAAGCCTCGTGCGAAACCCCCTCTGAGAGCCACGATACGGAAAACCCAAGACGCAGCCGCCGCCGATCCCATCTCGGGGGGATCCAGGAGATCGCCTCTCACCCTGCGGAGAGGGGAATCATCTCCCCGGAGGACTCTACACCGCCATGGTCGCCTCCGGGTGATGTGTGAGTAGTCTACCCCTGGACTATGGGTCCATAGGCGTAGCTAGATGGTTGTCTTCTCCCCATTGTGCTATCATTGTGGATCTTGTGAGCTGCCTAACATGATCAAGATCATCTATCGTAATTCTATATGTTGCGTTTGTGGGATCCGATGAATAGAGAGTACTTGTTATGTTGATTATCAAGTTATATCTCGTGTTGTTTATGATCTTGCATGCTTTAGTTACTAGTAGATGCTCTGGCCAAGTAGATGCTTGTAACTCAAGAGAGGAGTACTTATGCTCGATAGTGGGTTCATACACATTGACACTGGGACGTGTGAGAAAGTTCTAAGGTTGTGTTGTGCTGTTGCCACTAGGGATAAAACATTGATGCTATGTCTAAGGATGTTATTGTTGATTACATTACGCACCATACTTAATGCAATTGTCTGTTGCTTTGCAACAATACTGGAGGGGTTCGGATGATAACTTTGAAGGTGGACTTTTTAGGCATAGATGCGGTTGGATGGCGGTCTATGCTTTGTCGTAATGCCCAATTAAATCTCACTATACTCATCATGATATGTATGTGCATGGTCATGCTCTCTTTATTTGTCAATTGCCCAATGTAATTTGTTCACCCAACATGCTTTGTTGTCTTATGGGAGGAGCCACCTCTAGTGAGCTTGTGGGCCCCGGTCCTATTCTTTACATCGCATACAATCTACTGCAATACTTGTTTTACTGTTTTCTACGCAAACAATCATCTTCCACACAATACGGTTAATCCTTTGTTACAGCAAGCCGGTGAGATTCACCTCGCTGTTTCGTTGAGGCAAAGTACGATTGTGTTGTGCGAGTTCCACGTTAATAGGAATCCACAGTGTTTAGCACGCACTACATCCACTTCGCCATCAACCTTGAGCGTGCTTCTTGGCTCCTCTGGTTCGATATACGCCTTGGTTTCTTTCTGAGGGAAAAACTGCTGCTGTCGCATCATACCTTCCTCTTGGGGTTCCCAACGAACGTGTGAATTACACGCCATCGGCGCCCTGACAGATTCTCTGTTACCAGAACTAGGTGTTCTTTAAACTGACAACTTTCATGTTCTCTGGCGCATCTTCGGTCAAGATCTTCGACGAATCAAATTCCTTGGCAAGGGCAAAGGAAAGTTTGGAAACTCCCTCTTTCTTGGGGAAAATGGGGAGACAACTTGGATAAGCCAGCGTCGGCATGATCACTCTCCCTCGCGAACTTGATTCCATGAA
Source organism: Lolium multiflorum (assembly GCA_030979885.1). NCBI lineage: Eukaryota > Viridiplantae > Streptophyta > Magnoliopsida > Poales > Poaceae > Lolium > Lolium multiflorum. The sequence goes on along the minus strand of CM061748.1, from coordinate 79,811,599 downwards.
ATTCAGAAAGAAGTGCGTCTAGAAGAGGATCATTGTCGGGATCTTCAAGCTCAAATTCTTGGTTGGTTTTACCTGTCGAAGAAAAGATTGTGGGTGTTTGTGTTGAGAGAAAATTAATATTAAAAAAAGGAAAGGATAGAAGGGTGCGATAAAATTACCGACAAGCGCCGGTTACTGCGGGTCAAGCACTTGGTGATTGCCTTTCATGAGCAGCTTGGAGACCTTGTGTTCATTCAAAGCGATTTCGGCTTCAGCCGACCTCCTCTGCGGATCTTCGACACCGGCGACTTTGGTGTGGCTTCTTAAACCTACGCACAGCTTGGCTAGCATCAAGATCAGCCTTCTTGCGAGCCATTTCACTCTGCTCTAGTTTGGGCAAGGTGTGGAGCAAGCTTATTGGCTTAGAGTTTCTACGCAACAATAATCAAGAAGTTTTCAAAAATACAAGCAAAGCAGGAGCAGGAGGTCGTAAAGCGGGTGTCATAAAAATTAGTACCTTCAGCTTTGCTAGCACATTCACGGTACCCAACAAATTGGGCACCGATGCGAAGAAGCTCTTTGACCATAGGCTGTCAAAGGAAAAAGAAAGCAAAAATGTCGATATGGGAAAAATACGAAAGCATGCAGAAGAAAACAAGAGGAAATTTAGACAGTGATAAGCAGATTAAGAACTTACGTCATCCAAGAAGGAATTGGAGGAGCTACCCAATTCAAGGGTAGGTTCCACGATTGGCTCCACCCTTGTCCTTTTTGGGGAAGGAACAAGAGGGCTCGAAGGAGGAGTGGGAGCACCAACATTCAGTTGAGGAGGCGAGGATTTCTCTCCTTCAGCTGGTGTCTCTGAAACAACTAGAGTATGCGACGAGCTCGTTCGAGCAGCCACGTCAAGAGTTGGAAGTTCTTCCTCATCATCACTGCGAACAAAAGACGACAGCATAAAAAGCAAGATAGACAAAAACTTCGAGTACAACGATAAGAAGAAGTAAAGACAACTTACGAGCTGATGAGGGATTCAAGATATGGATCATAAGCCGCCTTCTGACGTGAAGGATCAACTTCTTCGGCTTTGGAGGTGCCGGAATCCTCGAATTCCTTTTCCTTTTGTTCCTTGGAGAAACAGCAGGAGGAGGAGATTGTGCCGATGTGGTGCCCTCGGAGGCAGCATCTTTTTCGGAAGAACCCGCAGATTTTCGAGAATCTACGGGTTCATTCATAAACGAGGGGGCGTCTTGGTTGTCGTCGGCGACGATAGCCCTTTCTTCGACTTCTCCATCCTCAGGAAGAGGAGGAAGGGAAGCCAAAGTAGGATGGTTCTGCAGGAAAATAGCGACAAAAGAACAATTATAGAGATATCAATAAAATGTGATGCAGGAAAAGTTCGGGACAAGACAAAAATTCGAGAAGACAAAATACCTGGAGAGGATTGGCGGCAGCATGTGGTTCCACGCGGCAAGAGGAGGGAATAGGATCTTGCTGAGCGAAGAAATTCTTCGAATAAGCTTCTCCAAGTCCTTCACGGAAAGATCCTTGGAGAGCCCTATTGAGCGTCATTGCACCTGACATACGTCCAAGAAGTTTTACGAGCACGAAGGAGCTGCACCTAATCCTAAGGAAGTAGGCGGTGATTTGGACACCCGACAGCTCCTTCCTCGAGTATTTTGGAGTTGATGAATACGAGACATAAGTGCTTCCGTGTCGTCGTTTTCTCTTCTTCGGAAGCTTGACATCCCCGGGAAGCGGCGGCGCGGGAATTTTGGCACTTCCGTCCAAAGGGACTATGTTGTCTCAACGGGAATTGGCACTTTCTTCGTGTATGTAGAGCCACCTTTTTGCGCCACCCTTGGATAGAATCACAGAGAATTTGACGTCGAAGTAATCACCGTCAGTTCGGACCACAGAATAACAACGCCGCCTATGTTATAGATGGCGTTGTGGGAACCATTGCGCGGAGGCGAAGAAATGCGCTTCCCGCAGGCGGATGGGGAGGGACTCAGGAAGCACTCGCAAAGAGTGATAAAAATGGCTGACATGGAGGATGGAATTAGGGGTCAGCCGAGTGTAGTCGAATCCCATAAACAAAAAGAAGGCCGCGGAGAAATTTATGAACGGGAATAGAGAGACGCGGATGAGGTGATCAGCAGGCTAACCCGGTACTCCATTGGGAGGTTGGGTAGCTTTCTTCGGCGGGAAGCGGATGGCGTCCTCCTTCTTCATCAGGCCTAGCCTCTTCAACATGTTGACGTCTTGGTTGGAGATTTTAGATCTCTCCCACTCAAGATCTTCAGCGGCCATCTTGGACTCTGGAGTGTGGCGAGTGAGTCGCGCGCGCGGTGGCATCAACGACACTGGAGAAGCGAAGTTCGTGCGTGCGTAAGATCAAAGAGAATTGGGCGTGTGCAGTGGAAGTTTTTGCAAAGAGGAGCGGATGTGCGGCGAAAGCGAAGGTGCGAACGGAGGTTGAAGAAGGTTTATATAGGAATTGGGCAAAGCAATGTACCGTTGGATAAAAATCGTGTGGTGAAAAAAGATCTTGTAGATGAAGGGTAAAGTATTTTCTTGGGATGGAATGGAACAGAAGCATTAAAATCGTGCGGAAAAGCGAGAGGGCGTGTGTCCCCCACTTACGACGTGTCGACGTGGTGGAACAAAATGGACCCACAAAAATGAGAAAAATAAGTTAATCCACATAAAAAGATTTTAAATGAAATAATTTGTCAAAAACAAAAAAGAGTAGGCACCAGGAGAAGTTATGTGAATACTTCGGGAGCCTTGGATCAAATACAAGTTTTTGCCCAAATGCTGGGGGCTACTTCGAGAAAAAGTAAAATTTCCGAGTATGACAATATAGAAATTACGGGAGCCTATGATCAAACGCAAGCTTTTGTTCACTTAACCTCGGGGCCTCCCATCGGGGAGCGCTGTTCGTGCACCCGAGAGATAAAGAGAAGAAAATATCGAGAAGAATGACAATATAGCGATAAGGTGCACTAAAATGTTGAGCCTACAACCAAGCACAAGTCCTTGGCTATAGCCTCGGGGGCTACTCCCATCGGGAACGCTGTTCGCGTGCCCGATGAAAATTATCAAAAATAAAGAGAGAAAGAAAGAAAGTGAAGGAAGAAGGAGCATATTGCGAGTTATAAAGATAACTCTGCATATACTCCCATCGGGAGAGTAATATAAGTCAGAAATTGACTCGATGAAATGTGCTATTCCAACAGCCGAATAAGCACTTGACAATATATTCTCGAACCAAAAAGTTGCGAATAAATTCGAATGCCGCAAAACATTGAAGGTAGACCCAAGATCCGTTATGCGGCGTGGCCCCATCTCCGACGGTGGTTTGCTACTTCTATCCGTATCAGACACGAAGAAAAATCCTAACGGACGCGTTAGGTACCCGATAAATTGACTGGGACTCGACCGAATGGTAAGACCTTAAGCGGCACTTGTCGAAGTTTACACGTATCCCGAGATCATGTCCCGGGACGTGATCTTGAAGTAGGTTTTGCGGATTGCCACTAGAGCGGTTAACTAGTACCTCCGTGAGATGAACTAGCCCCAACTACCATTATCCCTGTACAATATAGAAATTCATGTGAAGAAATATAGACAAGTCAAAGTTGTCGAGTAAAAATAAACAGGGAGATTTTCCCTGATTCCTCGATTCAAGCAAAATCTCGGGGGCTCGACATAGGCATCCCCAATGGGCTGCCAAAGATAGTACCGGGGTTTATGAAGGCCCACTACCCGAAGAATAAGAAGACTCGGAGCCCAAAGATATTATTAAGGAAAGTTAGAGTTGTAATAGGAAGGGTTGTTTGTAATCTTACGGGATGAGTTAGAACCTTCCCGGCTCTGTAACGTGTACAATATGAATCCCTCGGCTCGCCTCATATATAAGGGGGGTCGAGGGGCAGAAGGATCATCGAATAATTGTTGAGTAAACCTTAGTTTGTATTTCGTCGAGTACTTTTCGGCTGAAACCTTCGAGATCTACTTGCCCTCTACATCCAACAAACCCTAGTCTACTACTTGTAGGCATTGACAAGTTAATACCTTGTCAAGTTAGATCGCCCTCTTCTCTTTTGTTTACACACGTATTTTAGTTTTATTATGGGTGACACTCCCCAACCTTTGCTTACACAAGCCATGGCTAACCGAATCTCGGGTGCCTTCCATCAATCACATACCATGGAGGAGTGTCTATTTGCAAAATTAAGTTGCTTACTGATGAATCAGAGCAAAACATGTGAAGAGAATTATTAATGAAGTTGATTAATTGGGGCTGGGAATCCCGTTGCCAGCTCTTTTTGCAAAATTATTGGATAAGCGGATGTGCCACTAGTCCATATGAAAATCCGTCAAGAGTAAATGACAAGGTTGAAAGTTAAACACCACATACTTCTTCATGAGCTATGAAACGTTAACACAAATTGAGAAACATTTTTGAAGGTTTTAAAGGTAGCGCATGAGAATTTACTTGGAATGGTTTGAAATGCCATGCATAGGTATTTATGGTGGACACTCTGGAATAACTTGGTTTTCATGTGTTTGGAGGCACGAGCAGCGTTCCCGCTCAGTACAAGTGAAGGCTAGCAAAAGACTAGGGAGCGACAAATCAAGAGAGCAATAACTGTCATAATCATGCTTGCGGCAAAATAAATTAACTGAGGCATAAAAGTGATACAAGAACTCTGAAGCAATGTAAATCATTGAGGCTTAATTGACTCTTGTTCAGTCATATGCATGCGTGAGCATGTGCCAAGTTAATTCAAACGAATTATTCAGAGGAGGATACCACAATATCATACCTATCTATGAATAAAACAATGCAAGCAAACATCCATGACATGCTACTCATATTAATAAATTGGAGCTTAACATGAGAGATCATGAACTACTAGACTTTCTTAAATGACATATACCTCACATGAACCAACTAAGCATGCTCACATGGATGAGTATATGTACAAAAATGAAAACAAATAGAGTTCATACCAGCCTCTCACCACAATCGATTGTCGTAGATCGTCATTATTGCATTTTCACTTGTGTAGCTTGGATAATATGAAATGAAAACCACGCTCCAGCCACCGAAGACCATTGAACTCATAAAGAACTTTACAAAACCAAAAAAGAACAGAAAATATTTTTGGTGTTTTCGAATTTGGAACAAGAACAAAGGAAACAAGCAAACAAAGCAAAATCTTTTTGGGTTTTCTTATAGCAAACTAGCAATAGCAAATAAAGCGGAACAAATGCAAGAAACTAAAGTAAACAAGTGGTGAAGAGAAACAGCAGAAATATTTTTGGTCTTTTTGTGTTTTAGGAAAGAAACAAAGCAAGAACAAGAAAATGAAAACTAAAAGAAACACATAAAAGCAGGATGGCAGAAATCTGCCAAAACTTGACAGCAGTACAGAAATCGATTTTTACAAAAATCGTACGTTGCTCAGCTCGAAAAGTATTCAACTAATGAAAGTTAGATAACAACCTGGAACCTGCACAAAAAATTGGCAGCTCAAAATAACGTTCTGGCTGTGCACGAATTTTTTTAGTAACAGTCCAGAATCTGTTTTCAGGCAGCACCTCCCCAAATATCATCTTCCTCTCATTAGAAAACCACTCAAAGAAACTAAACAAGTATGTACAAGTATCCAGCAACCATAATATGCAAAGAATGAGTGATGCCGGTATACCTCCCCCAAGCTTAGGCTTTTTGCCTAAGTGGAGATCAATCCCATGGTGCCCATGAAGAAGCACCTTCGTAGTACGAAGATGGATCATATCCCGGGTAGGTGCTGGAAGAAGCACCCGGATACGTGACGGTGTAGTCGTAGGAGGGCTCGGCGTTCTCGGAGTCATGCTGCTGGTGGAAGCCTTGTATCTTCAATTGCTCATCCACCTCCTCCTTGGAGCGCGACCATGGTTTCCTGTCAATACTAAACAAATCTGGCTGTGGCAAAAGGATTTCCCTTTCTTCCCCGTCAGCAAACAATATTCTATAGACAATATTATCTAAACTAGAGTCGGCGGTAACAAATTGGTGACTCTTCATAGCAGCAATATCGAGCCTCATAGGGGTTATTTTTACATCAGTAGGGTCAAGAGGAAGATCTAAATATGCTAAAATACGCGAAGCAATAACTCCTCCAAATATAGGCCCCTTGTTGGACAAGCGGCGAGCAACAAGAGCACCAAGATGATAAGGTGTTTCCCCAGTGAGTGCAGCAATTAAGAAACCAAGGCGATAGCTAGATATGTTGCTAGTGTTCTCCCTACCAAGAATGCTAGTACCAATGTAATAAGCAAAATACTTAATGGCGGGGAGTTGAATGTTTCTTATCTTGCCACGCTGAATGGTGCGACAATCATCATTGGTGATCCCTCGATAGAGCTCCAACAATTCCCTTGGGTTGTCCTCGATCTTCCTTGCTGTACCTACAGGGACAATACCCAATGCAGCACAAAAAATTTCCAACGTCATAGTAATAGGTTTACCATAGATCTTGAATGAAACTGTTGGGTGAAAGTGCTTATTGTTGAACTTGAAGCTCTCCACAAAGATTTTAGTGAGCGTGTAGTATTGCTCACTCTCATCTCCCACATAGGTGGTCAAGCCCCTTGACGAGGGTAAAGAAATCATCAACAACCCTGCATTACTCAAAAAGTCATAGCATGGAAAGGATGCAGCGTTGGGGACTCCATTGTCCTCCTCGGGTGCGAAGCTTGGTGCGATGAGATCCTCATTGTAGGATGGCCTGCATCGGGTGGATGACCTAGAGGGCCTCCCCGTGCTTGTTGTCTCCCCTTGGAACACTTCTCCAAAGTTAAAGTTGTCCATTCCCCTTTTCGAAAAGCAAATGTGCCAAATTTCAGACAGAAATCTGGGCTGAGCAAAGAGATCGAGAAATCTTGAGCAAAAACACGAGTGAGAGGAAGCTGGTGTCGATTTTTCGGGAGAGAAGAGTGTGAGAGGAAGAGATGCTAAAGTGGGGTAAAGGGGGCCCACACACCAGGGTGGCGCCCCCTTTGGCCGCGCCAGCTGTGGGAGTGCCACCCTGGGTGCCCTGGTCATCCCAGTGCTCCCAGTGCCTCGTCGAAAAATAGGACCAACGGTATAATTTTTGTGAATTTTTGAAAACTTTGAAAAATGCACATTTATGGGTATTAAGTTTATTATTACTGGCCAGGAAAATTTTTGAAATCTCTAAATAACTAAGGAACTTTGCAAAATAAAAGTGCTACAGCAACTAGAGCAAGTGGAGGAAGAAAGAGATGTTGTTTACCTCCTCTATGCATATAAAAAGTATTTGTTAACAAGGTTGATCAAGTCTTGCCACCAAATAAATTTTACATAGCATAAGAAGAAATAAACCTCAAATCAATCATGTTACCTTGAATTGTATTAATATGGATCCAATCACAAGAGTTTGATATTCTTCTTTAGGCTCATATATAGGACAATCAATAGTTCCAACTTTGATAGTTCTCACATTAGAAATAGTATTAACTCCACATGCTTTTTCAATTCTCTTGGGGAAATAGACGGTATGCTCCCTATCATCAACATTGAAAGTAACCTTTCCTTTATTGCAATCAATAACAGCCCCTGCGGTGTTAAGAAAAGGTCTCCCAAGAATAATAGACATATTATCATCTTTAGGCATTTCCAACACAACAAAATCAGTTAATATCAAGCAGTTATTAGTAACTTGAACAGGAACATCCTCACATATACCAACAGGAATAGCAGTAGATTTATCAGCCATTTGCAAAGATATATCAGTAGGTATCAACTTATCTAGTAAAGTCTCTTGTAAAGAGAAAAAGGCATAACACTAACACCGGCTCCCAAGTCACATAGAGCAGTTCTAACATAATTATTCTTAATTGAACAAGGAATAGTTGGAATACCTGGGTCGCCAAGCTTCTTTGGAACCTTACCATTGAAAGAGTAATTAGCAAGCATAGTGAAATCTCCTCATTAGGAATTTTCCTTTTGTTAGTGACAATATCTTTCATATACTTTGAATAAGGAGGCAATTTAATAGCATCAGTCAAAGGAATTTGCAAGAATAAAGGTTTCATCCAATCACAAAATTTATTATAGTGTTCTTCTTCCTTTGATTTTAGTTTCTTAGCGGGAAAAGGCATTTGCTTTTGAACCCAAGGTTCTCTTTCATTACCATGTTTCTCAGCAATAAAATCTTCTTTAGTGTACTTTTTATTTTTAGCATGCTTTTCAGGTTCTTCTTCAACCTCTTCTTTATCAGGAGCATCATTCTTATCATTATCTTTATCATGTTCATTACCACTTTCAGTTTCAGCATCAGAAATAGAAATACTATTAGGATCATTAACAGGTTCAGAGGATTCTACAACATTTTTATGTTTCTTTTTCTTTTTCTTTGATGGAGCACTAGTTTTAGTTTGTTGAGAATCTTGTTCAACTCTTTTGGGATGCCCTTCAGGATATAGAGGATCCTGGATAGAAACACCACCTCTAGTTGTTACTTCATAAGCATGTTTTTCTTTAGAATTATTTCCCAACAAGTCATTTTGCACTTTGGTGAGTTGATCAATTTGAGTTTGAACCATATGAAAATGTTTAACAAGCATCTTAACACATTGGAGGTTCTCTCTACAATATCATGCAATTCACTAATAGCTCGAGAATTTTCCATTAGATGATTCTCTACTCTCATATTAAAATTTTCTTGCTTAACAATATAATTATCAAACTCATCTAAGCATTGATGAGGAGGTTTTGAATACGGAATATCTTCCCTAGTAAAGCGCTGAAGGGAGTTTACCTCAATCATGGATGAAGGGGGAATTATCTCACATATATCTTCTATGGGAGGTAGATTCTTCACATCTTGATTTAATACCTTTCTCCTTGAGAGACTTCTTGGCTTCCCTCATATCTTCATCATTTAATTTAATCATACCCCTCTTCTTCAATATTGGTGTCGGGGTTGGTTCAGGCTGATACGTCTCCGACGTATCGATAATTTCTTATGTTCCATGCCACATTATTGATGTTATCTACATGTTTTATGCACACTTTATGTCATATTCGTGCATTTTTACGGAACTAACCTATTAACAAGATGCCGAAGTGCCGGTTCTGTTTTCTGCTGTTTTTGGTTTCAGAAATCCTAGTAACGAAATATTCTCGGAATCGGACGAAATCAACGCCCAGGTTCCTATTTTTCCCGGAACCATCCAACACGAGAGCCGCCGGAGGGGGCCTGGGGGCCCCACCCACACCCTAGCGCGGGGGGGGGCCCGCCGCCCTATGTGTGGGCCCCCCGAAGCCCCTCTGCGCCGCCTCTTCGCCTATTTAAAGCCTCAGTCGCGAAAACCCCGATACGTTCGCGACCCACGAGAAACCTTCCCGAGCCGCCGCCATCGCGAAGCCAAGATGCGGGGACGAGTCTCGTTCCGGCACCCTGCCGGACGGGGAAGGCCCCGGAAGGCTTCTCCATCGATACCGCTGCCATCTCCACCGCCATCTTCATCCGCTCTGCTCATGAGGAGGAGTAGTTCTCCATCGAGGCTCGGGGCTGTATGGTAGCTATGTGGTTAATCTCTCTTCTATGTACTTCAATACAATGATCTCATGAGCTGCTTTACATGATTGAGATTCATATGAGTTTTGTATCACAATTCATCTATGTGCTACTCTAGTGATGTTATTAAAGTATTCTATTCCTCCTGCATGGTGTAAAGTGGACAGGGTGTGCATCATGTAGTTCTTGGCTTAGTTTATGATCGTGATCTCTTATGGATTGTGAAGTTAACTATTACTATGATGGTATTGATGTGATCTATTTGGTTGTGTTGATCTATCTTACACTATAAGGTTACTTAAATATGAACAAATTGTGGAGCTTGTTAACTCCGGCATTGAGGGTTCGTGTAATCCTACGCAATGTGTTCATCATCCAACAAGAGTGTAGAGTATGCATTTATCTATTCGTTATGTGATCAATGTTGAGAGTGTCCACTAGTGAAAGTCTAATCCTAGGCCTTGTTCCTAAATACTGCTATACTACTTGTTTCTTTGTTTCCTGTGTTACTACTGCTGCAATACTACCACCATCAACTACACGCCGACAAGCTATTTTTAGGCACCGTTGCTACTGCTCATATATATTCATACCACCTGTATTTCACTATCTCTTCGCCGAACTAGTGCACCTATTAGGTGTGTTGGGGACACAAGAGACTTCTTGCTTTGTGGTTGCGGGGTTGCATGAGAGGGATATCTTTGACCTCTTCCTCCACGAGTTCGATAAACCTTGGGTGATCCACTTAAAGGAAAACTTGCTGCTGTTCTACAAACCTCTGCTCTTGGAGGCCCAACACTGTCTACAGGAAAGGAGGGGAACGTAGACATCAAGCTATTTTACGGCGCCGTTGCGGTGGAGGAAAGGTAAAAGGTACTCACACTCCGGATCTCGGCTACTAAGCTATTTTCGCCGTTGTAAGTACTCGAAGCTATTTCCTTTAGATCCTACAATTGCATCTTTTTGTTTCTTGTTTACACTAGTTTGGCATAATGGACAAGAATGAGCTTCTTATTCTATTTCCTGATTTAAAACATGGATTGTTTGATGCGAAAATTAAAAAACCTATGGAATCTTATTTGCATGCTGGTAGTAATATTAGTATGAACGCTTTGAACACCATTGTTGCTAATGATATGGAAAATTCTAAGCTTGGGGAAGCTGGTTTTGATGAGCATGATATTTTTAGTCCCCCAAGCATTGAGGAGAAAATTTTCTTTGATGATACTTTGCCTCCTATTTATGATGATTATAATGATATTGGTCTTTTAGTGCCGCCTACTATGGAGAGTAATTTTTATGATGATAATACTATGCCTCCAACACTTGATGAGAATAATAATGATAGCTACTTTGTTGAATTTGCTCCCATAACAACTAATAAAATTTATTATGCTTATGTGGAGAGTAATAATTTTATGCATGAGACTCATGATAAGGATGCTTTATGTGATAGTTATATTGTTGAGTTTGCTCATGACACTACTGAAAGTTATTATGAGAGAGGAAAATATGGTTGTAGAAATTTTCATGTTACTAAAACACCTCTATGTGCTGAAATTTTTGAAGCTACACTTGTTTTATCTTCCTATGCTTGTTACTTTGCTTTTCATGAACTTGTTTATTTACAAGATTCCTATGCATAGGAAGCATGTTAGACTTAAATGTGTTTTGAATTTGCCTCTTGATGCTCTCTTTTGCTTCAAATACTATTTCTCGCGAGTGCATCATTAAAACTGCTGAGCCCATCTTAATGGCTATAAAGAAAGAACTTCTTGGGAGATAACCCATGTGCTATTTTGCTACAGTACTTTGTTTTATATTTGTGTCTTGGAAGTTGTTTACTACTGTAGCAACCTCTCCTTATCTTAGTTTTGTGTTTTGTTGTGCCAAGTAAAGTCTTTGATAGTAAAGTCAATACTAGATTTGGATTACTGCAGAAACTGTTTTCTTGCTGTCACGAATCTGGGCCTAATTCTCTGTAGATAACTCAGAAAATTATGCCAATTTACGTGAGTGATCCTCAGATATGTACGCAACTTTCATTCAATTTGAGCATTTTCATCTGAGCAAGTCTGGTGCCATTTTAAAATTCGTCTTTACGGACTGTTCTGTTTGACAGATTCTGCCTTTTATTTCGCATTGCTTCTTTTGCTATGTTGGATGAATTTCTTTGATCCACTAATGTCCAGTAGCTTTATGCAATGTCCAGAAGTGTTAATAATGATTGTGTCACCTCTGAATATGTCAATTTTTATTGTGCACTAACCCTCTAATGAGTTTGTTTCGAGTTTGGTGTGAAGGAAGTTTCAAGGGTCAAGAGAGGAGGATGATATACTATGATCAAGAGAGTGAAAGCTCTAAGCTTGGGGATGCCCCGTGGTTCACCCCTGCATATATCAAGAAGACTCAAGCATCTAAGCTTGGGGATGCCCAAGGCATCCCCTTCTTCATCGACAACATTATCGGGTTCCTCCTTGAAACTATATTTTTATTCAGTCACATCTTATGTACTTTACTTGGAGCGTCTGTTTGTTTTTGTTTTTGTTTGTGTTTGAATAAATTGGGTTACATCATGCTTGTGTGGGAGAGAGACACGCTCCGCTGTAGCATATGGACAAGTATGTCCTTAGTTTCTACTCATAGTATTCATGGCGAAGTTTCTTCTTCGTTAAATTGTTATATGGTTGGAATTGGAAAATGATACATGTAGTAATTGCTATAATGTCTTGGGTAATGTGATACTTGGCAATTGTTGTGCTCATGTTTAAGCTCTTGCATCATATACTTTGCACCTATTAATGAAGAAATACATAGAGCATGCTAAAATTTGGTTTGCATAATTGGTCTCTCTAAGGTCTAGATAATTTCTAGTATTGAGTTTGAACAACAAGGAAGACGGTGTAGAGTCTTATAATGTTTTCAATATGTCTTTTATGTAAGTTTTGCTGCACCGGTTCATCCTTGTGTTTGTTTCAAATAAGCCTTGCTAGCCTAAACCTTGTATCGAGAGGGAATACTTCTCATGCATCCAAAATCCTTGAGCCAACCACTATGCCATTTGTGTCCACCATACCTACCTACTACATGGTATTTTCCGCCATTCCAAGTAAATACTTCATGTGCTACCTTTAAACCTTCAAAATGCTTCTCAATTTGTGTTAATATTTTATAGCTCATGAGGAAGTATGTGGTGTTTATCTTTCAACCTTGTCATTTACTTTTGACAGACTTTCATAATGGACTAGTGGCACATCTGCTTATCCAATAATTTTGCAAAAAGAGCTGGTAATGGGGTTCCCAGCCCCAATTAATTACAACTTGCATTAATAATTCTCTTCACATGTTTTGCTCTGATTCATCAGCAAGCAACAATTTTGCAAATAGACACTCCTCCATGGTATGAGATTGATGGTAGGCACCCGAGATTCGGTTAGCCATGGCTTGTGTAAGCAAAGGTTGGGAGGAGTGTCACCCATAAATAAATAAAAACTAAAATACATGTGTAAACAAAAGAGAAGAGGGATGATCTACCTTGCTGGTAGAGATAACGTCCTTCATGGGAGCCGCTCTTGAAAGTCTGGTTGGCAAGGTAGTTAGAGTACCCATTACCATTCGTTGACAACAACAAACACCTCTCAAAATTTTACTTTTATGCTCTCTATATGATTTTAAAACTTGAAAAGCTCTAGCACATGATTTATCCCTGCTTCCCTCTGCGAAGGGCCTTTTTTTACTTTATGTTGAGTCAGTTCACCTATTTCTCTCCACCTCAAGAAGCAAACACTTGTGTGAACTGTGCATTGATTCCTACATACTTGCATATTGCACTTATTATATTACTCTATGTTGACAATATCCATGAGATATACATGTTACAAGTTGAAAGCAACCGCTGAAACTTCATCTTCCTTTGTGTTGCTTCAATGCCTTTACTTTGAATTATTGCTTTATGAGTTAACTCTTATGCAAGACTTATTGATGCTTGTCTTGAAGTGCTATTCATGAAAAGTCTTTGCTTTATGATTCATTTGTTTACTGATGTCATTACCATTGTTTTGGATCGCTGCATTCGCTACATATGCTTTACAAATAGTATGATCAAGGTTATGATGGCATGTCACTCCAGAAATTATCTGTGTTATCGTTTTACCTGCTCGGGACGAGCAGAACTAAGCTTGGGGATGCTGATATGTCTCAGACGTATCGATAATTTCTTATGTTCCATGCCACATTATTGATGTTATCTACATGTTTTATGCACACTTTATGTCATATTCGTGCATTTTTGGAACTAACCTATTAACAAGATGCCGAAGTGCCAGTTCTGTTTCTGCTGTTTTGGTTTCAGAAATCCTAGTAACGAAATATTCTCGGAATCGGACGAAATCAACGCCCGGGTTCCTATTTTTCCCGGAACCATCAAGAACACCCGAGTCGCCAGAGGAGCCTGGGGGCCCACACCACCCTGGCGCGGCCAGGGGGGGCCGCGCCGCCCTATGGTGTGGGCCCCCCAGAAGCCCTCCTGCGCCGCCTCTTCGCCTATTTAAAGCCTCCGTCGCGAAAACCCTGATACGTTCGACGAAACCCACAGAAACCTTCCAAAGCCGCCGCCATCGCGAAGCCAGATCCGGGGACGGGAGTCTGTGTCCGGCACCCTGCCGGACGGGGAAGTGCCCGGAAGGCTTCTCCATCGACACCGCTGCCATCTCCACCGCCATCTTCATCACCGCTGCTGCTCCCATGAGGAGGAGTAGTTCTCCATCGAGGCTCGGGGCTGTACCGGTAGCTATGTGGTTAATCTCTCTTCTATGTACTTCAATACAATGATCTCATGAGCTGCTTTACATGATTGAGATTCATATGAGTTTTGTATCACAATTCATCTATGTGCTACTCTAGTGATGTTATTAAAGTATTCTATTCCTCCTGCATGGTGTAAAGTGGACAGGGTGTGCATCATGTAGTTCTTGGCTTAGTTTATGATCGTGATCTCTTATGGATTGTGAAGTTAACTATTACTATGATGGTATTGATGTGATCTATTTGGTTGTGTTGATCTATCTTACACTATAAGGTTACTTAAATATGAACAAATTGTGGAGCTTGTTAACTCCGGCATTGAGGGTTCGTGTAATCCTACGCAATGTGTTCATCATCCAACAAGAGTGTAGAGTATGCATTTATCTATTCTGTTATGTGATCAATGTTGAGAGTGTCCACTAGTGAAAGTCTAATCCCTAGGCCTTGTTCCTAAATACTTGCTATTACTGCTTGTTTACTGTTTTACTGTGTTACTACTGCTGCAATACTACCACCATCAACTACACGCCAGCAAGCTATTTTCTGGCACCGTTGCTACTGCTCATATATATTCATACCACCGTATTTCACTATCTCTTCGCCGAACTAGTGCACCTATTAGGTGTGTTGGGGACACAAGAGACTTCTTGCTTTGTGGTTGCAGGGTTGCATGAGGGATATCTTTGACCTCTTCCTCCCCGAGTTCGATAAACCTTGGGTGATCCACTTAAGGGAAAACTTGCTGCTGTTCTACAAACCTCTGCTCTTGGAGGCCCAACACTGTCTACAGGAAAGGAGGGGGAACGTAGACATCACAGGCGTAGTCCAATCATCATGATTCCGGCCTATTTTAGCCAATAATTCTTCAGCTTCGTCTGGAGTTCTTTTCCTGAAAACACAACCAGCACAACTATCCAAATATGCCCTAGACTCAATGGTTAGTCCACTATAAAATATATCAAGTAAATCATTCTTTTCTAAATCATGTCCAGGTCGAGCTCTGATAAGAGAACAAAATCTTGCCCAAGCCTCAGGCAATTTCTCTTCATCTCCCTGGTCAAATCTATAAATTCTTTGTAAAGCAACATGTTGAGCACTAGCAGGAAAGTATTTTCGAAAGAAAACATCACGCAAATCAGTTGGACTTTTAATAGAACCAGGAGGCAAATTATTATACCAAGTTTTAGCATCATCCTTTAATGAGAAAGGAAAAAATTTAGTGACAAAATAAGTACGCATCTTGATATCATCAGAAAACAAACTACTCATAGAAGAAAGTTCAATCATGTGTTCTACAACACTTTCTTTTTCAGTACCACAAAAGGGTGCTTTCTCTACAATAGCTATATGAGATAGATCAAGAGAAAAATCATAATCTTTATCCTTAATGCATATAGGAGATGTGGCAAATTTAGGATCAGGAGATAACTTATGTCTAACAGTATATTGTGTGAGAAACTTTTTAATTTTACTTGCATCAGCAGTAGCATTGCATCTATTAATTAAATCATCATTAAGCTCCACATAATCTTCATCAGGATCATCACTAGAATAATCAAGTTCAGGTGAATTAACAGGTGTAGTAGCATTAGGAGTTTCAGCATTTTCAATTTGTCTAGACCTATCAATTGTAGCATCTAGAAAAGATCCCAATGAACCACTATCATCAAGCACAGCAGAAACATTATCAATATCATAAGAGTTTTCAGATTCAGCAGAAGTACCAGCATGTGAAGCATGTGGCGGTGAAACAAGTTTATCAATCACGGATGGTGAATCAAGAGCAGCAGAGGTACTCAGAGTTGTACCTTTTCTTGTAGTGGATGGTAATATGGCGACTTTAGGATCGCGAGGTTTACCCATGATGGAGAATTTGCAGCGAACAATATCAATCCAAGTGAACTTCCAAATAAAGCTATGCTCCCGGCAACGGCGCCAGAAAATAGTCTTGATAACCCACAAGTATAGGGGATCGCAGCAGTCTTCGCGGGTAGTAAAACCCAATTTATTGATTCGACACAAGGAGACAAAGAATACTTTAGCCTTAACAACGGAGTTGTCAATTCAGCTGCACCTGGAAACAGACTTGCTCGCAAGAGTTTATCGTAGTAACGTTTTATAGCGATAGCAGTGGTGAAATAACGAGGAGTAACGAGACGAGCGGTAGTGAATATAGTAAACAGGATTAAAATACGTAGGCACGGGGACGGATAACGGGCGTTGCATGGATGAGAGAAACTCATGTAACAATCAAGCAGGGCATTTGCAGATAATAATAAAATGGTGTCTAAGTACAAAGCAATCAATAGGCATGTGTTCCAATTATAGTCGTACGTGCTCGCAATGAGAAACTTGCACAACATCTTTTGTCCTACCAGCCTGTGGCAGCCGGGCCTCAAGGGAATCTACTGGATATTAAGGTACTCCTTTTAATAGAGTACGGAGCAAAGCATTAACACTCCATGAACACATGTGATCCTCACATCACTACCATCCCCTCCGGTTGTCCCGATTTCTGTCACTGGGCCATTGGTTCCGGACAGCGACATGTGTATACAACTTGCAGGTAAGACCATAAAAAATGAATATCATGATGAAACAATAACATGTTCAGATCTGAGATCATGGCACTCGGGCCTAGTGACAAGCATTAAGCATAACAAGTTGCAACAATATCATCAAAGTACCAATTACGGACACTAGGGACTATACCCTAACAATCTTACACTATTACATGACCAATCTCATTCAATCCCTACCATCCCCTTCAGCCTACAGCGGGGAATTACTCACACATGGATGGGGGAAACATGGCTGGTTGATGTAGAGGCATCGGTGGTGATGGCGGCGATGATCTCCTCCAATTCCCCGTCCGGCGGAGTGCCGAACGGAGACTTCTGGCTCCCGAGACGGAGTTTCGCGATGTGGCGGCGTTCGGAGGGTTTCGGCGACTTCCACTTCCCCGTGCGTTTTTAGGTCGAGGGCGATAAGTAGTCCGAAGGAGGGCATCGGGGGCCAGCCGAGGGGGCACACGCTAGGGCCGCGCCCCCTCCCCGGGCCGCGCCGCCTGGTGTGGGGCCCTCGGGCCTCCACGACCTGACTTGCCCTTCTGAGTTTTCGGGAAAATAGGGCCTTCTGTCAAAATCCCGAGGTTTTTCTGAAAGTTGGATTTCGCACAAAAACGAGACACCAGAACACTTCTGCTGAAAACAGCGTTAGTCCGTGTTAGTTGCATCCAAAATACACAAATTAGAGGCAAAACAATAGCAAAAGTGTTCGGGAAAGTGGATACGTTTTGGACGTATCAACAATCAAGAACATCATCATAATCTTATGAAGGGTATGAAAGTAATGAAATGAATTAGAATACAAATCCACAATAGTAATCAAGATTACAACTATGGTGGAAGGAGAATGGAATCGGTGATGGTGATGGAGATGCGGCGGTTGATGTTGAAGGGGATGATGCATTGTCCTCCGATAATCCATGTAGCAGACTGGATGATGTCTTCTCCAAAGTTCCTTCTCTAGATTTGGCCATAGGCGGTGTTTTTGTGTTTTTCGGAGTTGTGTGTCTTAGATCTCTGTGTTGTCTATGCGAGATGAAAGTATTTGAAGAGGTGGTGCTCCTAACATGCTGTACGGGTGGACGGTATGGGCGGGCTCCCCCGTACCGATGCCTGCCTAGGTGCATAATTAAGTGCTAAAATAATTTTTATCACGTCAAAATATCATAAAATGATAATTTTTATTGATATTTCATCATTGCCTTGTTATTTTGAGATCCTACGTAGACAAGCATAAAAGGGCGCAGTAGCGCGATGAAATAAAAATGTCCTATTGCTACTTGATGATATCTTAATGAAATAATGGTGTAAAAATATGCTAAAATGCACTCATCAACTTCCCCAAGCTATAATCTTGCTCGTCCCTGAGCAAGATATAAGCTTAATGGACATAGTCATCTTTGTTCATGAAGCATGAGCATTTAAAATAAATGAGGCATTTTTAAGAACAAGAATTATAACATCGGATATAGAACTAGAAAATGAATAGCACCATGCTATTCTTATACTAAAAAACTTAGAGGTCTCCACACCTTTCAAGTTCGATAGTAATTCTTCACATATCATAAAATCATGAAGCTTAGCTTTTGCATGAGATCTGTCTGAGCAACTCTTTTCATTTATTTATCTTTTCATAAGCATCCTGATATTCTTTCACCATCATTTTCTCTTTTAAGAATCTTCTCTCACATGATTAAACCAATGATCATAATATGCTTTATATATAATTTCCTTCTCATTTTCTATCATGTCTTGTTGGTGTGGAAGACCTTAAAATCATTTTGATGATGCAAGTATAACTATACTCATTCTAATTCATGCATCTAATACAATAACCATGATTCAATCATACTTCAAATAAAATTATGGCTCATAATTCATTGGATAAAAATCCTTCATTCTCCGAGGGAAATTAAACAAGCACTAATGCAACCCTTATCGAAATTCAAACTAATTGCATATTGGAAAGTAAATGTGCGAGCTATAAAAGATAGATTACAAGGTGTTATAGATCTCCCCAAACTTGAAATCAAGTCATATGGGATCAAATAATCCTTGCGATTATTTGATACCGTTACAGCTTCAAGTTAGAGGGATGGCGTTGGAGACAGCTGCACGGAGCTTCCTATTCGACTCCACCAAACAGATATGCGACGGAGAGCTTTCTGAAGTTCAAAACGCGTGGAGTTCATTGCATCAGTCGTTACTTCCACCACTTCATTGAGGCGCCTACACACTATTTCCCGATGGAAGAGCTCATTCTTGTGCTGCTTCTCTACTAGGCTATTTAGTCCTCATGAGCGGCTTGATTGGTCGAGCGGGTTCATCATTGAGTTTGAAGTCCCACTCCTCCATTGGCTTGATGCTGATGCGGGCGTTCAACGTCACCTTCTTTGTTGGGGAAGTGTTAGCGGTGGTCTCCTCATAAGTTCATGCATTAACACCATTATGCTTACGTTTTGGTGACGCGTAGGTGGTAGCGATGAGCTTCACGGACTCCACACGCCCCTTTCTGTGAGGCTTCTTAGTCTCCTCCTCGTCTTCTGGTGTCACCATGGCAAAGTACTCCGGCTGTTTCCAGCCACGTGGAGCTTGATGCACGTAGGGATCGTAGTCTTCATCGTAGGAGTCGTAAGACGCCTCTTGGTTCCTTGGGCTAAGACCTTGAGCTTCACGCTTGTCATCTTCAAGGGACGTAGTTTGGAAGCTATTCCATGACGGAGGCATGAGGCCAAGAGGTTTCCCTTTTCCTGGAGCTGAATAACGCATCTGGTGATGAAGATCTGCAAGGGTTGAAGAAGGAGAAACTTTGGGAAGTTTTGTAAGGGGTTAGGCAGAGAGAAATCTCGTGAGATTGGAGTTTATGGTGGCACAGAAAAAATCCAACAATATAGAAAGATAAAGTCTCAAAAGGAATTTCTGGGCTGCACGACAGCCATCGGTACGGGCCTAGCCCGTACCATCTGCCCGTACCCGATGCCTTACCAAAAATCCGAACAAATAAAGTCGATTCAAAACCTTCCAAGAATTCGGTACGGGCGGTTTGCACCGTACCGCCTAGTCGTACTGGTTACCGACTTAAGCAAAGGTGGCATTTTTTAACTTAGGAGAGAACAAAACGAGAGAAAAATTACTACATAAATAGCGACCGACCGTACGGGAACCTATGGCCATACCGCCTGCCCGTACCGTAGAGTGAGGTCGGGAATGAAAATTCGATGAAAACATCCATTACGAATGGCGATCAACCGTACGGGGGCGTGCGGTCGTACCGCCCGTCCATACCAGTATCTAAGTCGGAAATCAACTTACGAAAAATGTCCAGAGAGAATAGCGACCACCCGTACGGGCGCGTGCGGTCGTACCGCCAGCCCCTACCGGGGTCGAAAACCTTCTTTTAACTCAGAAAAATGTAAAGAGCGAAAATTCATACAAACAGATGAAAAACTAGAGACTTCAAATTGATAAGAATAATATTACCCCAAACTTACTTACAATGGTTTTCGGTAAGGTTTTCTTATTGCTTAGGTTCTCATATTTTTCCCTCTTTTCCTCCGTTCTTCATAAAGGCGAAGAGTACCTGGCGGTACAAAGACTGTGGATAGATGATGCGGCAATACTTCTTCAACCGTAGACTCTCGATCTTCAAGTTGTTCTTCACTTCTTTGTATAATCTGCCAATCAAATTCTTGCAAACGCCAAAATTCAAGGAATCATTCTAGGCTTAACATCCGTCCTTTCTAGGATTTTTTTAAGCCCATATGATCAGTGTAGACTCTAACTTTTGAGTCTGTGATATAAGATCTAAACTTATCACAGGCAAACACAACTGCGAAGAATTGTTTTTCTATCAAAGGATAGTTTATTTGTGTGTTGTTGAGAGTACGGCTAGCAAGATGAATGATATTAAGTTCATCACCATCCCGTTGGGACAAAGCAACTCCGACAGACTCGTGGTTTGCCTCACAAAGTAACTCAAATGGTTTTCTCCAATCAGGTGATTTTATCATAGGAGCTTTAAGGAGAGCTTGCTTAAGAATGTTGAAAGCATTAAGAAAATTTTCATCAAACTTAAACTTAACATCCTTTGTAACAAATTTTGGAAAAGTTTCTAATAAGCCTTCTATAAAATCCAGCGTGACCAAGGAATCTTCTTATACCTTTTATATCTCGTGGAGGTGGTATTTTATCTAGGGATTTCTATTTCCGTGCCCTCGGATCCTTAGTTGTACTCAGTTTCCCCAGCTCCTTAGTTTTTCCTCAGTTTTCCCCAAGTCCTTGTTTGAAACCCGAGAAGCAGCTCGACGGGATTCCCGTTTAGTTGACCGTTCCGTGCTGACGTGTGGGGCCGCGTCATGTGGGGCCGCGTCGCGTGGGGCTGGTAGAAAGGGACCGTGTGGGACAGGATGAGACCGTGTTTGGTTGCACGTGAGCGGGAGCTGGGTTCTGTCTCTCTCGGTCCAAATTGGCATTTCTAAGAGTACCTTTTCCCCCTCCTTCTATCTGTCTTTTTTCACCTAATTAGTATCAAATCTAGAGAAGCTTGCATTTTTGTCTTTCTTCAATTATTTGTGTCTTTTGGCCCTCGTTGTTTTGCCCAATATGGCAGCAAATCTAGTACTCCATCTGGTCCATATGTATGTAGTTAAATATAGAAGCAAATCTACAGGGTAATGTACGATAAATTCACACAGTCATATAGTAGAATAGAGATAGATAATAGGGATCCCTCCCTAGATAATAAGCTGCATACAGCAGCCAACATAGTAACAGGTTCGAGGTTCTTCACAGCACCATCATACTAACAACATAACAACAAGGGATCCCTAGCTAACAACAAAATAGGAGGCAGCAGCACACGTCTCCGCCTACCCCATCCGGCTCTGCCTCCACTTGTTGCTCCCCTTGGGAGCCTTGGGCTTGAGCGGAGGCATGCGCCCGGCGGAGATCTCCACCCGCTGGAAGCTGCGGAGGTGCATGCGAGCGCCTTGTGTAACGCGGAAGGAGTAGACGTTCACCGTCTGCCGACCTTGGGGAAGGTGTTGCCGATGTCCTCGGCATGCGTGAGGAGGCAGTTGAAGTCAGTGCCGCTGAGTCTCCTAGTGCAGAAGGGGCACCTGTAGACATCCTTGGCGAAGTAGGAGATGTACTGGCCGACCTGCAGCCTCCGCAGCACCTGGCGAGTCTTGGTGTGGTGGTCCTCTTCGTCGTTGCCGACGTTGCTGCCAGACACCTGATCCATATCAAACGGAAACTATGAGTGAATGAGTTGCAACGATGACTAACGTGCATGATAACAAAGTTAGGAAAAACAGAGGCAGCCTCAGTTAGAGTGGACACGATTATATATCTACAAGGATGGTGTTAGCGAACCAAATCTCATGCACAACAAATTTGT
The DNA here is from genome assembly GCA_030979885.1 of Lolium multiflorum. Classification (NCBI taxonomy): domain Eukaryota; kingdom Viridiplantae; phylum Streptophyta; class Magnoliopsida; order Poales; family Poaceae; genus Lolium; species Lolium multiflorum. Next base: position 79,789,250 of record CM061748.1, on the reverse strand, counting down.
ACACAGCAATGGTTCGCTGAACCCTCCCTGTAAAAATTTGTGCTCAACGATTCATCATAGGCAAAGAAACATATTCCAGATCTGAACTTGAACATATTCCAGATTATTTGCAAAATTAAACGGTTGATATCTTTTCATTCGTGCATAAAATAACTGATTGAGATCCCATGATTACTTGCATGAATTAACTGATTGAGATCCTATTATTACTTGCATAAATTAACCGAACGCTCGAACCCTAGAACGGGGAACAAAAAAGAAAGCAAACTGTAGTTACCTCGTTCCATGGGTCCTCCATGGAGGTGTCGTAGGGGTTCGGGGGCGGGACGTACGACACCTCGTCATAGGGGTCCCATCCCGGCGGATCTGACCGCCACCGGCGGCAGCAGCCTCCGATGCACCGGTGGCGGCGACGGCGACGGCCGTTGAGGGGACGACGTCGAAGAGGGAGGCGTCGCGCTTGGAGCCAACGGTGTCGTGGACGATGGGATTGGCATTCTCCTTGTCCATCTCGCCGGCAGAGGATAGGGAGAGGGAGAGAGTTTTTTTGCTTTGGAGAAGATGATGGGACGTGAGAGAGACGGCGTTGCGTGAGCGAGTGAGAGTGACAGAGAGAGTGCGAGGAGGCGTCTATAAAGGCGAGGGTGGTTAATGTGACCCGCGTCCTACGCGTCCACCGTTGCACGTATGCACGTCTTGGACTTCAATGCGCGATTGCACGTCTTCGACTTCGCACCGCGACCCGCGTCTACGCGTCAGCAATTGCACGTCTTCCATTTCGCACCGCAACACGCGTCCTCGAGTCTAACCACAAATTTAGATATACTCGGGTATACCCTCGAGTCTTATACTAGCATTTTTTGTGTGCTCAGTTTTCCCCTTGAGTGCTAATACTGGCTAGTGCAATATACTCAGTTTTACCCTCAAGTGGCTGGTCAGCAGAGAGTCAACAAATGGGATTAACTAGTTAAATGAGTCATTTAATCTGCAAAAAATTCCAAAAAAGAGTAGCACTTACTCATGGAGTCTTTACCACAAATTGCCACATCTCAAATCATAGATAAATCATAGATAAATCAAGTTTTACCATAAATTGTCACTTCTCAAATCACCTAGTAGCTATGAAGGTGCATGGTTTTCCACAATAAGCCATTTCCAAAACAGCTTTCCCCAAAACATACTATGTCTAAATGAGGCCACAATTCTCACACTGATGTATATTTGTATTGCAAATAGTTTGAGGTAGGCCAAGATGGGTTTCATCGTACAAAACATGCATTTTCCATTTTTTAAATCTCATATTTGAATCCTTAGTCTGTTTACTACTCAGGTGCTCATGGTTTCTTGATACTACTCAGTTTTGCTTGGTTTCTTGATACTACTCAGTTTTGCCCTCTCCCTTCACAAATTCTCGCATACGTGCAACATTGCCCTGATTGGTCTAGCCCATGTCACGCGGATCGTGCCGCCGACCGTTGATCGTATGATCTAGGGCAGGATAACCCTCTCTCTCTCTCGTCGGTTAGCTTCCACCCTCTAAGTATGCTAAAGGGCGGTTTTCTGTATTATTTTTCACGCGCTAAAAATTATAAACTCTTTTAGGCATTACTTTTCACTCAAAAATGATAAACCATCACCGATTTGTTGTAGCCATTACTTTTCACGCAAAAATGATAAACCATCAACCGATTTGTTGTAGCCATTAATTTTCACGCAAAAAATGATAAACCATCACCGATTTGTTGTAGCCATTACTTTTCACGCAAAAAATGATAAACCATCACCGATTTCTTGTAGCCATTACTATTCACGGTAAAAATGATAACCGAAACAATCTATCTATCTCTATATTTGAAGTTTGGGAGGGTTCACCATCTACTTATGTTAACTTTTGAGCTTTTGACCTGGAAATCAAATGGGTATTATAAAGGGAAATAAAAGTTCAAAAAAATGTAAAAACGAAAAAATCTACCTATCTTTGTATAGAAGATCATTTGTATGATTTTTGAGATCATTTAGAGAAGGTAGAAAAAAATCCCTTCTGAGAAGGTCGAAAAAACCTAACTTGTTACAAAAGCTGATTTCAGTGAGATCTAACCAAGTTTGGCATACATGATGCCATACCTATAAAAACAAGGAATATCTAAAAGGGAAAGTTTCACAAAATTTGAAATTTAGGGTGAAAATGATGCCATACATGATGCTGTTTTTCGAGGTTTTGACCTGAAAATCAATTGGGTATTATAAAGGAAAATAAAAAGTTCGAAAAATGTAAAAACGAAACAATCTATCTATGTATAGAAGATCAGCTGTATGAAATTTGAGGTCATTTAGAGAAGGTAAAAAAAATAACCTTGTTAGAAAAGCTGGTTTCAGTGAGACGAAACGGCATGCGCTTAAGCAAAGTGATTTTTTCGAACATCTCCAAATGACCCCAAATTTGCCATACATGATGCCATACGTGTAATAACAAGGAACCCTATCTAAAAAGTGTCAAAAAAGTTTGCCCAACCATATAGCTCTATCAAAAAGAACCTCACCATGGTGCTAGTATATTTTTTAGTTACAAACTTTCGTTATGTAACCTTCAACATGAAACTTGTTTCAAATTCATTTTGGCGTACAAGAAACAAATCCCACCTTGATTCGCGCACCACAGATTCCAAACGATGTCGATGCCGATATCGGCATGGTTAGAACGGCTATGCTCGCCGCCACTGCTAGGTCACCGTCGGGATGCACCCTAAATCCCGTCCCCTCATTCGATCACTGACACACCAGAGATACCGTCGAGGCCAATGCCGAACGTACATGCTGATGCCAATGCCGAACATGCATGCACGCCGCGTGGGCACGACCACGCCGCCCGCTATGCTGGACGCCACAGACCACCGCGAGGTCTTTCCCTTCGCCACCACACTCTTCTAGCACCCATCTATACACGCCAGAAAGGAGAGATAATAGTTTTCTCTACATTGCTCATGTTCGTGTCCGACACGGTCAGTCAAAGTTTTGAGGTAGTCGTCGACCATTTCTTCTCTTCTTTGCATGGTTAAACGCGTCTAGTTCATATCTATCTAATGCGCCTGGTCTCGCCTCATGTAGTTCTTTGTGGACGTCGATCTCATCTCGGCACCCCGCAGGCCACCTCCTCCGTGCCATCGTTGTAGAGCTCCGTTTAAAAATCTAATCCTACCCGTGTATTGCCCCTTGTATCAGCGTCATGGCCCCACTTGTCATTCGATATACCGAAGCCCCACTCGTTCGCATTTTGGTCAGGGATACAACGATGCTTACGGTCAAACAAAGATGGATGGTCTGACGTGTCTTTGCGGGCTCTATGTGGCCCCACTAGTCAGAAGATAACGGTCAACCGTCGGGCAAACGACCGTTACAACACCTGTGATGGTTTTAGAAAAGGTCTTGGGGAAAACTGAGGAAAAACTAAGGAGCTGGGGAAAAGATCTTGTGGCCAAGTACTATCTCTTCTTGAACCGTGAAGTGGCATTTTTCCCAGTTCAAGACTAGATTAGTATCTTCGCATCACTACAAAACCTTATGATGCAAATTTATGGTAAAAAAACCTTATGCAAATTCCGCAAACATTGGTTAAATGAAGTTCCATAGATAGAAAAAGTCATCCATGAATACTTCCATTATGTGCTCGATATAATCAGCAAATATGGCGGTCCTGCATCTCTTAAATGTAGTTGGTGCATTGTACAAACCAAAAGGAATTCTACGATAAGCATATAATCCAAAATTACAAGTGAAAGTTGTTTTCAGGTTCCACATTGGGGCAAAGTATTTTGGTTGTGTTGTGTGCAGGTTTCACGTTGTTGCTGACGTCGGTAGTGCGTCCTGCCAATAGTCAGCCAGCAATACCTTCAGAAGTCACGCCTTTCTCCTACTGGTCGATTAAACCTTGGTTTCTTACTGAGGGAAAAAACTTACTGTTGTGCTCATCATACCTTCCTCTTCGGGTTCTTCAACGGTGTGCAATATGCGCTCATCAAGCTACTTTTATGGCGCCGTTGCCGGGGAGAAAGAGGATTTCTGCAAGGGGAGTCTCTCATCTTGATGACCCACAAGTATAGGGGATCGCAGCAGTCTTCGCGGGTAGTAAAACCCAATTTATTGATTCGACACAAGGGGAGACAAAGAATACTTGAAAGCCTTAACAGCGGAGTTGTCAATTCAGCTGCACCTGGAAACAGACTTGCTCGCAAGAGTTTATCGTAGTAACGGTTTATAGCGGTAGCGTAGCGAAATAACCGAGTAACAAAGACAGCGGTAGTGATTATAGTAAACAGCAGGATTAAAATACTGTAGGCACAGGGACGGATGAATGGGCGTTGCATGGATGAGAGAAACTCATGTAACAATCAAAGCAGGGGCATTTGCAGATAATAATAAAACGGTATCCAAGTACTAATCAATAAATAGGCATGTGTTCCATATATAGTCGTACGTGCTCGCAATGAGAAACTTGCACAACATCTTTTGTCCTACCAGCCGGTGGCAGCCGGGCCTCTAGGGAAACTACTGGATATTAAGGTACTCCTTTAATAGTACCGGAGCAAAGCATTAACACTCAGTGAACACATGTCATCCTCACATCACTACCATTCCCTCCGGTTGTCCCGATTTTGTCACTTCGGGGCATTGGTTCCGGACAGCGACATGTGTATACAATTTGCAGGTAAGATCATAAACAACGAATATCTTCATGAATCAATAAGATGTTCAGATCTGAGATCATGGAACTCGGGCCCTAGTGACAAGCATTAAGCATAACAAGTTGCAACAATATCATAAAAGTAACATCTACGGATACTAGGCACTATGCCCTAACAATCTTATGACTATTACATGACCAATCTCATCCAATCCCTACCATCCCCTTCAGCCTACAGCGGGGGAATTACTCACACATGGATGGGGGAAACATGGCTGGTCGATGGAGAGCGTCGGCGGTGATGATGGCGATGATCTCCTCCAATTCCCGTCCGGCGAGGTGAACGGAGACTTCGGTCCCGGAGACGGAGTTTCGCGATGTGGCGGCGCCGGAGGGTTTCGCGACTTCGACTTCTCCCCGTGCGTTTTTAGGTCGAAGCGATAAGTAGTCGAAGGAGGCGTCGGAGGCCGCGAGGGGCCACACGCTAGGGCCGCGCGCCCCCTCCTGGGCCGCCCCGCCCTAGGGTGTGGGGACCTCGGGCCTCCACCTGACTTGCCCTTCGGCTCCGTAAGTATACTGGGAAAATAGGGCCTTCGTATAAATTCCGAGGATTTTCTGAGAAATTTGATTTACAAAAAACGAGACACCGAACAGTTCTGCTGAAACAGCGTTAGTCCGTGTTAGTTGCATCCAAAATACACAAATTAGAGGCAAAACAATAGCAAAAGTGTTCGGGAAAGTAGATACGTTTTGGACGTATCAACTCCCCAAGCTTAGCTTATTGCTTGTCCTCAAGCAATTCAGTTAACAACTGAGCGATAAAAGAACTTTCACGAACACATTTGTTCATATGATGTAAATATTCTCATGCTATGGCTAAGACTTAGGCAGTTCATAATAAGATACATGCAAATAAGATCATCTAATAGCTATGTCAATCATGGAAAGGTACCAACAATTAATAATAAGCATCACGAATCATGTATATAAGCAGGATTGCAATGTTCATAAAAGAGTATGATAGAGTGGTATCTCGCTTGCCCATATTTGATCAGCAAAACATAAATGCTCAGGCACCTCTGAAGTTCATAGAAAGACTATAAATAGTGATTGTCAAAGATAAAAGCATCAAAGTTATACCACAATCAATCATATTTTGAGACAAGCATATTACACTAAGAATGACAGTTGTGCTCTCAAGAAAGTACTCAAAGAAAGGATGGAGACTCAATGTAAAAGTAAAAGATTGACCCTTCGCAGAGGGAAGCGGGGATTAACATGCGCTAGAGCTTTTCATTTTTAAAACAGGAGTAAAATTGTTTTAAGAGGTGTTTGTTGTTGTCAACGAATGGTGATGGGTACACCAACTACCTCGCCAACCGGACTTTCAAGAGCGGCTCCCATGAAACTTTATTTTTGGGTGGCACTCCTTCCAACCTTGCTTTCACAAACCATGGCTAACCGAATCCTCGGGTGCCTGCCAGCAATCTCATACCATGAAGGAGTGCCTTTTTATTTTAGTTTTATTTAGATGACACTCCTCCCCACCTTTGCTTTCTCAAGCCATGGCTAATCCTCGGGTGCCAACCAACAATCACATACCATGGAGGAGTGTCTATTTATAAATTTATGAAGGTTAATTAATTTGGGGCTGGGAACCCCGTTGCCAGCTCTTTTTGCAAAATTATTGGATAAGCGGATGTGCCACTAGTCCATTGGTGAAAGTCCGTCCGGAGTAAATGACAAGGTTGAAAGTTAAACACCATATACTTCCTCATGAGCTATGAAACATTAACACAAATTGAGAAGCATTTTGAAGGTTTAAAGGTAGCGCATGAGAATTTACTTAGAATGGTTTGAAATGCCATGCATAGGTATTTATGGTGGACACTTTGGAACAACTTGGTTTTCATGTGTTTGGAGCACGAGCAGCGTTCCCGCTCAGCACAAGTGAAGGCTAGCAAAAGACTAGGGAGCGACAAATCAAGAAGCAGTAACTGTCATAATCATGCTTGCGGCAAAATAAATTAACGAGGCATAAAAGTGATACAAGAACTCTGAAGCAATGTAAATCATCGAGGCTTAATTGACTTTTGTTCAGTCATATGCATGCGTGAGCATGTGCCAAGTTAATTCAAACGAATTATTCAGAGGAGGATACCGCAATATCATACCTATTTATGAATAAAACAATGCAAGCAAACATTCATGACATGCTACTCATATTAATAGATTGGAGCTAAACATGAGAGATCATGAACTACTAGACTTTCTTAAATGACATATACCTCACATGAACCAACCAAGAATGCTCACATGGATGAGTATATGTACAAAAATAAAAACAAATAGAGTTCATACCAGCCTCTCACCACAATCAGATTATCGTAGATCGTCATTATTGCCTTTTCACTTGTGTAGCTTGAATAATATGGAATGAAAACCACGCTCCAGCCACCGAAGACCATTGAACTCATAAAGAACTTTACAAAACCAAAGAAGAACAGCAAATATTTTTGGTGTTTTCGAATTTGAAACAAGAACAAAAGGAAACAAGCAAACAAAGCAAAATCTTTTTGGGTTTTCTTATAGCAAACTAGCAATAGCAAATAAAGTAAGGTAAAATCAAGAAACTAAAATAAACAAGTGGTGAAGAGAAACAACAGAAATATTTTTGGTCTTTTGGTGTTTTAGGAAAGAAACAAAGTACGAAATAAGAAAATGAAAGAAACACAGAAAAGCAAGATGGCAGAAATCTGCCAAAACTTGACAGCAGTACAGAAATCGATTTTTACAAAAATCTTACGTTGCTCAGCTCGAAAAGTGTTCAACTAATGAAAATTATATAACAACCTGGGGAACATGCACAAAAATTGGCAGCTCAAAATAACGTTCTGGCTGTACGCACGAATTTTTCTAGTAACAGTCCAGAATCTGTTTTCACGCAGCACCTCCCCAAATATCATCTTCCTCTCATTAGAAAACCACTCAAAGAAAATCAACAAGTATATACAAGTATCCAGCAACCATAATATGCAAAGAATGAGTGATGCCGGTATACCTCCCCCCAAGCTTAGGTTTTTGGCCTAAGTGGAGATCAATCTCATGGTGCCCATGCACATTTTTGGGTGTTAAAATTATTATTACATGGCCAGGAATTTTTTTGAAATCTCTAATTAACTAAGGAACTTTGCAAAATAAAAGTGCTACAGCAACTAGAGCAAATGGAGGAAGAAAGAGATGTTGTTTACCTCCTCTATGCATATAAAAAGTATTTGTTAACAAGGTTGATCAAGTCTTGCCACCAAATAAATTTTACATAGCATAAGAAGAAATAAACCTCAAATCAATCATGTTACCTTGAATTGTATTGATATGGATCCAATCACAAGAGTTTGATATTCTTCTTTAGGCTCATATATATAAGACAATCAATGGTTCCCACTTTGATAGTTCTCACATTAGAAATTGTATTAACTCCACACGCTTTCTCAATCCTCTTGGGAAAATAAACGGTGTGCTCCCTATCATCAACAATGAAAGTAACCTTTCCTTTATTGCAATCAATAACAGCCCCTGCGGTGTTAAGAAAAGGTCTTCCAAGAATAATAGACATATTATCATCTTCAGGCATTTCCAACACAACAAAATCAGTTAATATCAAGCAGTTATTAGTAACTTGAACAGGAACATCCTCACATATACCAACAGGAATAGCAGTAGAGTTATCAGCCATTTACAAAGATATATCAGTAGGTATCAACTTATCTAAATAAAGTCACTTATAAAGAGAAAAAAGCATAACACTAACACCGGCTCCCAAGTCACATAGAGCAGTTTTAACATAATTATTCTTAATAGAACAAGAAATAGTAGGTATACCTGGGTCACCCAACTTCTTTGGAACTTTGCCATTGAAAGAGTAATTAGCAAGCATAGTGGAAATCTCCTCATTAGGAATTTTCCTTTTGTTAGTAACAATATCTTTCATATACTTTGAATAAGGAGGCAATTTAATAGCATCGAGTCAAAGGGATTTGCAAGAATAAAGGTTTCATCCAATCACAGAATTTGTTATAGTGTTCTTCTTCCTTTGATTTTAGTTTCTTAGCAGGAAAAGGTATTTGCTTTTGAACCCAAGGTTCCCTTTCATTACCATGTTTCTTAGCAATAAAATCTTCTTTCGTATACTTCTTATTTTTAGCATGCTTTTCAGGTTCATCTTCAACTTCTTCTTTATCAGAAATATCATTCTTATCATTACCATTATTATTATCATGTTCATTACCACTTTCAGTTTCAGCATCGGAAATAGAAATACTATTAGGATCATTAACAGGTTCAGAGGATTCTACAACATTTTTATGTTTCTTCTTCTTTTTCTTAGATGGAGCACTAGGTTCAATGCGTTGAGAATCTTGTTCAATTCTTTTGGGATGCCCTTCAGGATATAGAGGATCCTTGGTAGAGACACCACCTCTAGTTGTTACTTCATAAGCATGTTTCTCTTTAGAATTATTTCCCAACAAGTCATTTTGCACTTTAGTGAGTTGATCAATTTGAGTTTGAACCATATGAAAATGTTTAACAAGCATCTTAACATCATTGGAGGTTCTCTCCACAATATCATGCAATTCACTAATAGCTCGAGAATTTTCCATTAAATGATTCTCTACTCTCATATTAAAATTTTCTTGCTTAACAATATAATTATCAAACTCATCTAAGCATTGTGCAGGAGGTTTCGAATACGGAATATCTTCCCTAGTAAAGCGTTGAAGAGTGTACCTCAATCATGGATGAAGGGGGAGCTATCTTACATAAATCTTCTATAGGAGGTAAATTCTTCACATCTTCAGGTTTAATACCCTTCTCTTTAAGAGACTTCTTAGCTTCCCTCATATCTTCATCATTTAATTTAATCATACCCCTCTTCTTCAGTATCGGTGTCGGGGTTGGTTCAGGTGTAGTCCTGTCGTTGCTTAATCGACGGTACCCCGGAGGAGGGATCCTCACGAGGGGGAGAAGAAGTAGGGGCCATAGGGCGGAGTGCTCTCGGGACGGTGGTACGCGAGTTACCCAGCCGGAACACGCACGATGACAGGGCCTACTGCTGCTTGTCTGGAATTATCTAGGCGCTTTCGCGTTGTTACAATGAGTTGTGGTTATGAACGTGCCTCTAAGGCTCCCAGGATCCGGCTTATATAGGCGCCCGGATCTAGGGTTTACACGGAGAGTCCTAGCCGGAATACAAGTTGCCTAACTACGGTACAAAGCCTTGCCGTGTACGTCAAGGATCCTTCCTTCTAGGTACTGGATCCGGATACTTCATGGGCCTTCACGGATCCGGCCTCCTTCGTAGGTCGGTTAGGATCCGGCTCCTCGTTCCTGGACTTCATCCTTCATGATCTGACAACTGGGCCGCCCGATGGGCCACATGCCTCACCACCAACTATGGGCCACCGGGCTTGCCGGATCTAGGCCATGCCGTTGATATACCCATAAAGTATACCCACAACAGTAGCCCCCGAAGTTCTCCGAGATTCATCATTCCTCCGACTTCATACAACTCGGAAACGAAGAGAATCTTGAAGAGCTTCAAAACTTCTTACTTGATTCCGGGTTCACTTCGCCGGAAATCCTCCATCTTCAGATCATGCCAACAACGGAAAGTCCACTCTTCCCGCGCACAACTTCCTCATTTCCCGCGCTAAATTTTCGCAGATGCAAATCTTTAGCCGGAATTTCCGGGAGTGCGTGGTTAAGTTACCTTCACGTCATTTTACCGCACTTGACCTAAAACACGTGTCATCCATCCAATGGTGCGACCGTTCCGTTTCCACCGTTGGATCCGAATCCCGAATCTCCGCGCGTGGCCTATAAATACCCCGCGGCTCGGTAATTTTTCATTCTTTCACCTCTCATCACCACTTCGTCTTCCTCCTCGCGCCGCGCCGCCCGACAGATCTCGACTTCGGCGAACTTCGCCACAGTGAACTTCCGGCGCCGCCATTCCAAGCCTCCCCTCACGCCAAGATCCCTTCGGTTGAACGGGAATTTCTCCCCGCCGCCGATTCGTGGTCACGCGGGGCGGTTTTCCTCAAGTTCGGCGACCTCGTCTTCACCGGAGCTCCGTCGAGCCACCGCACCATTAGCGGTAAGTGCGCCGGCCTCGTAGAAGATAGACTTAGTGTAGATCCGGTACTCAAACACTTTGTATGGGCGCAGCCGGAAGCATGCCACTCGAAACGTCGCATTGTACTGGTAGCTCTCCGAGTAGCCCTGATCCCAATTCAGTAGAACCAATATGTCCGGATCCCATAGCATTCTTGCCACCATATGTTTCCGACATCAGGTTAGCTCAACCATTTTCCGCATCTTCCAGCACCGCGCCAAGCCGGATCCCCTCCCTCAAAGAGCTTCAAGAAGAACTCGAGGGACAAGCTAGGATGGCAGCCAAAGTACAGGAGGCGGAAAACAAGAAGGCATCCAAGGCCCGGATCCGCGAAGGAGAGCGAGGTCAGTGGTGGCCCTGCGCAACTACAGACGTGGAGCTTAGAGAGCTCCAGAACGAGGGCATGATCTCCACACATTGGAGCTTCACGCGCGACTCCGACGTCCCCAAGCCCGAAGCCGGAGAAATTGTCATGACCAAAGCTTGGGTGGAACGCGGACTTTCACTTCCCTGTTCGGAGTTCTTCCTCTCCGTCCTCAACACATATGGGCTCCAGCCCCACAACATCTGCCCAAACTCTTACCTTCTCCTGTCCAACTTCGTGACTCTCTGCGAAGGACACCTTGGGATCCGGCCAGACGTCAAGTTATGGCAGTTCTTTTTCCGGGTGAAGAAAGAAACCAAGGACAAAGCAATGGTGAACTGCGGAAGCATGACATTTATGCTCCGCCCTAGTCGCATGTATCCTCCCCATGACTCGCACGAATCCGTCCGGTACTGGAACGCCGGATGGTTCTATGAGAAAAACGCCTCAGTTCCGGATGTCCACAAAGGCCTGCCCCAGTTTATCAACGAACCTCCGGAAGAGCTTGCAAGCTGGAGCTTCGTCCCTTCGCTCGCCCAGACCCCGATCTTGGAGAAGGCGGCGCGGAGAATCTCCTGGCTAGTCCACGACGGACTGACCGGAGCCCAGCTCACCCTTAGCTGGTTTTCCCGGAGAATCCACAGTGCGCTAAACTACGCTTAATGTGTGTTTCCTAAAGGGAGGACATCTCCCGGGTTACCCGCCATGATCTTGGCCGAAACTGAGAGAAGGTTCAAGACGAAGATCCCCAGGGGCCAACAGGTCCCGGAACTGATCAAGGATATATACACGAACGACCAATGTCCTCCGGTAAACTTTGTTCTTTTCATTGATTCAAACTTCGCAAGTTTTTTGATGTTATTTCTAATTCTTGTTTATTTCTTCCAGCTCAACACTTTGGCGGAGGAAAGCTTCCGCACCATTCTTCGTGTTCCCGTTAGCGGCGACGCGGCGGAGGAGGCTCCGGAAGACGACGAGGAGGAAGAGGAGCAAGCACCCCGCAAGGCGGCCCCTCACCTACAAAGCGTCCCCGCGCCAAGGCTTCCGGCACTGGCCGGAACTAGCGGCGAGGCCTCCGCCAAGAAGCCCAAGACGACAAAACCACCTCCGCTGGACTCAAGGAAAGCGGAGCGTGCGCGCCTAAGGATGCTTCAACAGCTGGCCAGCGCACGCGCCCATCATCCCGGCGCCCCGTAAGTTTCCGAGCATGATGCAACTTTAACTTGGCGAAATTATCTCTTGTCTGAACCCTTTCACTTGTTTGCAGGAATCCGAATGTCACTGCCGCGCGGACCACCAGCCAGGAGCCCATCACGAAATATATGAAGAAATCTCCGGCTGTTGGTCCCTCCCCAGTTCCACCAAGTGCCTCCCACCCAACTCCTCAACCGTCTCCCCCTCAGGCTGATCCATCTCCCCCTCCTGCCGCAAACACTCCACCGAAATAATTCCGGTTAGCAGCGAGAAGGTGGGCGGAGACGATCCTAAGGCCAAAGGCCCTGCCCAAGAAGACACGGAAGTACAAGGCCAAGGAGAGGTTGAAGTCACTTCTTCCGAGAAGGCTGGAGACGGCGCTGGCGACATCGTCGTTTTTCCGAAGAACTTTGGAGATCCGGCTGACACCACTTCCACCCCCAAGGCATATGCTACCAAGTTTTTCAACAAGTTAACCGAGGCGGAGAAATGGGAGCTTGAACAAGATCTGCTCAACGCCATGCTGAACAACGCCTGGGGGAAACCTGATGCCGCGACATCGGAAATCCAGGATTTTAAGAAGGATGTCGGCCAGTTCTTCGACAAGCTCATCTGTAAGCAAAAGGTACTCCCCAGTAGCCCCCAAGCATGTAGGCGGAAACTCAAATAATAGTTAGCGCTTAAATGCTTAGAGAAAGATTACTTCCGGGAAAGTTTTGGACCAGTAGCCCCCAAGCATTATGGCGGAAAGATTCCGGCAATAATGTTACTACGGCGGAATTTTTACTCCTGCACTGTTTATGTTTTACAGGAACAGCAGGCGCTACATTACGAGCTGCACAAGAACATTGCCCTGCAGCGCCGCGTTACTCTGAGTCAGGCGGAAAATATCCGTACTCTGAAAGATGCGAATGCGGAGCTGAACAAACAACTGGCGGACGCCCAAGGTTGGTTTCCGTCTCTTTGGTCATTAGTTCATATTCCGACTTTGAACTCGCTTTTGACTTATGTTATTATAGGCGCATCCTCTTCCCTTGCTACAGCCTCGTCTGAACTTGAGAACCTGCGCTCCTCGTACCAAGATTTGGAAACGAAGCTAAAGGAGGCGGAACTAAAGAGGGAGCAGGCCGAGAAGCAGCTGGCGGAGAAAAACTCCGAGCACATCAGGGAAAAGGCGAGCTGATACTGAAGAAAAATGCTGACAGCGAGACCATCAAGAGGCAGCAAAAAGAGCTCAATGGACTCCGGAAATATATGGAGACCGCGGAGCATCACTGGGACTTGCTCAACGAGAACATTTTGGGTAGGATACTGAAATCTTGCCCAAATGTTTTCTCCGACTATTTATTTCGCACTCAAACTGCATGCTCATATCCTGATTATCTCTATGCAGAGCCGCTTGGATATCCGGAGCAGCGCCGGAATTTGTTCCCGCGGGATGACCTTCTTCAACTTGCAGGCGATGATTGCAAAGATCTCATCTCCGCCTCCCGCAAGATATGCCATAACTTATCCATCAAGAGGAGTCGCACATGCAACGTTCGCAAGCTTGTTGGGAAGATGGATGTTCTGCCGGAGCTGGTGACGGATCTACAAGCATCATCAGCTCGAGGCGCAGCTGCAATGGCCTTGACCATGTGCCTAGCACATAATCCTGATCTTGATCTTGATCAAGTGACCACGGGCGTTCCTCCGGATGCGGATGTCAGCGCGCTGCTGGATGCAGTGAGCGGCTACGACACCCGTATCGCGCGCAGGATCTGGCATGAATTCTACGACAAGGTCGTTCTTCCCGCCGACGAGCCCTTGGAAGAGGAACTTCAGAAAGAGCTCGCCGCGAAGGCGCGACCTGCGGAATCCGGAACCCAATATACCTGGACCAGCTCCAAGGACGCTCCCCAAGAGGAACCCAAGACCAGCACTGCAGCTGCAGAAGAAGAAGAAAGTGATGAAGACGTGTCATCTCCGGCCGAAGATGCCGAGAAAAAAGATCCAGAGGGCAAGACTTCTCCGGCCAAGGGGGAGTGACAACTTTTATTCCTGCGGGAGAAACAATGCATCATTTTGGCCCCAGCGAGGGTTTGTAATATAACTTTAATTCTTAAGTATCTAGGGACGAAACAATTATGCGTGGGCGGAAAACTTATCCTGCTATCCGTTTGAATTATTTGCATGTTTCGTTTGTTAAAAGCAAGTGCTGGTTTGTTAATTTTCCGGCTTACTCATTTGACCTTCCACGAGCCGGAAAACCTTTGACCGGAAACGCTCGCCTGCGGCTACGAAGCCCAATGGCGTCCGTCCATAACCGCGGAAACAAGCCCCCAGCCTAGGTGCCGGAAATCGCTACCAGGAATCCACGAGTTCGCAACGAAAGATTTTTCCACCAGAAAACTTAAACTTACGTCCTAAAGGACGATTTTGAAAATCACAACTTTCATACACGCCTAGGCGGAAACATCCAGCTCTGCGGTTTTAGTCGGAAAAAACATACACGATCTAAAATGAACAAGTAAAGGAGGTAAAAGACTCAAAGAGTGAACCATAAGCTTTATTTCATTGATCATGTATAACTATTACAGAGTTTTGTAACTCGGAAAAAATATGCTAAGTGTAGAAAGGACGTAGCTGTGCAATGTTCCAAGGGCGATCTATCTCGTCGTAGATGTCATCCGGATCCTCACGCTTGCGTTTCCGGTGCCAATTAGCAGGTCTATCCCTCAGCTCGCGGAAATCAACAAGGTAGTACGACCGTTATGGAGCACTTTGCTAACGACGAAGGTCCTTCCCATGGAGTTTGCAGCTTATGGTCTTTCACTGTCGAAGGCGGAGGACCGGGTCTCCTGCCATGAAGGAGCGATTCCGAACTCGACGATAACGTCGGAGCTTCTGCTGGTAGATGGCGGGCCGGTCCGCTAAGTTCGAGCTTCCTCGATCAGGTCCACAGATAGTGTCGGCCGCCTCAGCTGTTTGCTTCATTGTAGGCGGAAACTCGTGGTGAATCGTGGATGATGTCGGAGGGAAGCACGGCTTCGGATCCGTATACCGGGAAAAATGGGGTGGACCCTGTTGATCTGTTAGGGGTAGTTCGTAAACTCCACAACACAGCTTCCAACTCGTCAGCCCAAGCTCCAGCTCGCCGCAGTGGTTCTTCAAGGCGCGGCTTAATTCCTGATAATATTAGACCGTTAGCCCTTTCAACTTGACCGTTAGATTGTGGATGAGCCACAGATGCAAGGTCCAGTCGAATCCCCATTGTGTCACAATAATCCCTCAACTCTCCTTGTGCGAAGTTTGTGCCATTATCTGTGATTATGCTGTGTGGGATGCCGAATCTCATCACGAGGCTGCAGACGAATTTTAGTGCCGTAGCACCATCGGCTTTTCTCACTGGCTTTGCCTCGATCCACTTGCTGAATTTGTCAACAGCGACCAAAAGGTATTCAAAACCGCCAGGAGATGATCTTTTTAACTTACCAACCATATCGAGCCCCCAGACCGCAAATGGCCAGGTGATAGGTATGGTCTTCAGCTCTTGGGCTGGAGCGTTTGGTTGAGTAGCGTAGTACGACAACCTCGGCAAGTTTTTACCAACTCAGCATCTTCTTTAGCCGTGAGCCAGTAGAATCCTAGCCGGAAAGCTTTGGCAACAAGGGATCTGGGAGCGGCGTGATGCCCGCAATCCCCTGCGTGGATCTCTCGAGGATTTCAATGCCATCTTGATTGGAGACGCATTTGAGAAACACCCCCGGCGCTTCGTTTGTAGAGCTGTCCATCAACAATTGTGTAGGTTCTCGCTCGTCTGACGATCTGTCGTGCGAGGACCTCGTCCTCTGGCAACTTCTGATCGATGAGGTAGTCCAGGAAAGGCTGTGTCCAAGCCGGAATGATAGCCATCACCTCCCTAGCCGGAGATACTGCCACCTCTGGGTTTTTCGGGTTAGCGCCCTTAGCGAGGGTATCCGGAGATGCTCCAGGAAAATGCCGGGCGGAATTTGCTTCCTGGGATCCGGAGCTTGGATAGCATGTGCGCTGTGTGTTATCGTCTCTCCTGACGTACTTGACTTCGTATCCGAGGAAGCACTTGGCGATCTCATCAACTCGTCTCTGTAGGCCTCCATGACGGAGTTTCTGGCGTTCGAGGTTCCGGCTACTTGTTGTGCCACCAGGTCGGAATCTCCACAGCATATGATGTGCTTGATCCCAATTTCCTTAGCGATGCGTAGACCGTGTAGTAGAGCCTCGTATTCCGCCATGTTATTTGTAGCTTCGAAGTGGATCTGCAGAACGTACTGCAGTTCTTCTCCGGTAGGGGACTTCAGGGTGACTCCGGCTCCCGAGCCTTGATGCTGCTTGGATCCATCGAAGTGCATGACCCATGTTTCTGGTTCCGGCTCCAGACTTGCATCCGGAGCTTGTCCAATCTGCAACGAAATCCGCCAAGACTTGGGATTTAACCGCAGTCCTAGGCTTGTAAGCGATGTCGAAAGCGGATAGTTCAATGCCCCATTTAGCGTGCGTCCTGTTGCGTCGGCGTTGTTGAGAATGTTGACAGCGGAGCCTTGCTCACGACTGTTACTGGATGCTCTTGGAAGTAATGCCTCGGCTGCCCAGGAACACTCCATAGGCTAGCTTCTGAAAGTGAGGGTATCTTTGTTTTGACTCGTCAGCACCTCGCTAATGTAGTAGACAGGTCTTTGGACGTCATATTCATGACCTTCTTCCTTTCGTTCCACCATGATGACGAGGCTGATGACTTTGTTGGTAGCTGCCAGATAAAGGAGCATTGGCTCCGACTCTGGAGCTGCCAAGATAGGTGGGGAGGTGAGTATTTCCTTCAACCCTCGAAGAGCTGCGTCGGCTGCGTCGTCCCAGACAAATTTGTCTGTTTTCTTCAGCAGCTTGTATGAGGTAGCGCCTCTCGCCAAGACGGCTAACAAACCTACTGATGCTGCGACACAACCGGTTAGTCGTTGCACATCTTTGAGACAAGTTGGCCTTTTGATGCACAGGATTGCCTTGATTTTTCCGGGTTAACCTCAATGCCTCTGTGAGAGACTATGAAGCCAAGGAGTTTTCGGCACGCCAAAACGCACTTCAGCGGATTCAACATCATCTTGTACCTGCGGAGGTTGTCGAAGGTTTCTGTGAGGTCGCGATCAAGTCGGATCCTTTCCGGGTCATGACCGCGATGTCGTCGACGTAGGCGTGCACGTTCCGGCCAATTTGGTCCTTCAGGCACCGCTGCATCGTACGTTGGTAAGTAGCACCTGCATTTTTCAAACCAAAAGGCATAGTAACATAGCAGTAAGTACCAAATGGGGTAATGAATGAAGTCGCCTTTTGGTCGGATTCCTTCATCCGGATCTGATGATACCCGGAATACGCATCAAGAAAACACAGAAGTTCCGCCCCCGCCGTCGAATCAATGACTTGGTCAATGCGCGGCAAGGGGAACGGATCCTTCGGGCAATGCTTGTTCAAGCCAGAGTAATCGATGCACATTCTTAGTATTTCAGTGTCTTTTTTGGGTACAAGGACGGGATTCGCGACCCAATCGGTGTGGATAACTTCTATTACAAAACCTGCTTCTAGTAACTTTGCTAGTTCCATTCCTATGGCGCGGCGCTTCTTGTCTCCAAAGCGTCGCATAGCTTGCTTCACCGGTTTGGCCCCCGGATTTATGTTGAGGTAGTGCTCGGCGAGTTCCCTAGGTACTCCGGACATGTCAGAAGGTTTCCATGCGAAGATATCCATGTTAGCGCGGAGGAACTCGACGAGCGCGTCTTCCTATTTGGGGTCCATGTTGGCTCGACCGAAACCTGCTTGGAAGAGTCGCCTGGGATGAGGTCGTGCTTCTTGGTTCCTATCGCGGTCGTAAAGGAGGTTTTTTGCTCGGAGATCTGCTTCTTGGTGGTCTGCATCGCATTCGGATCCACCGCGGCTCAGCCTTTCGGCTCTTCTCCGGATATCACGGACTCTGCGAAGGCGGCTTCGCCTAACTCGCACTCATGAGCCTTTTTGTAGTCTCAGGATACGGTAATCATACCTTTAGGACCCGGAATCTTGAGCTTGTTATAGATGTAGCACGCTCTTGCGTGGAACTTGTGGTAGGTGGGCCTGCCGAAGATGACGTGGTAGGAGCTCTTGAAGGGCACAACTTCAAACGTGATCTTCTCTTGGCGGAAGTTATGAACATCGCCAAAAGCCACGGGAAGTGTTATGCTGGCGAGGGAATTCGCCTTCTTACCCGGAACCACGCCACGAAACTCGGTGTTGTTGTGTTTGAGCTGTTCCTTGGTGAGGTTCATCCGCTCTAGAGTCTCCGGGTACATGATGTTCAGGCTGGCCCCACCATCCATGAGGCACTTGGAGAAGTCATACCCGTCTATGCGGGGACTTACAACCAAGGCGTAGCATTCTTTTGGCACGGGACTTCCGACCACCTGACATACTGCGGCACAGCCGGAACTGTGGCGTTCAGGATCCGGGTAGCTGACTTGGTAGCGCGGAGTTGGGGTTCCGAGGAAAGTGTGGTAAGCCCCCACGCTCTTTTTATCGAATGGGTTGGATTTTCCTGCGGATCCTGCCTTGGGATCCGGTGAGTTATCATCCTCATCCATCGCCTCGGAACTATCATCTTCTTTGTCCTTGTTCTTTCCCTTGCCACCTTTGCCGCGTGGGCGGTGCTTCCGGGCGCGCTTGTATCCTGCCTCCGGGTCGTTCTTTAGATCATTGACCCACTTGCAGTTGCGGTTGGTGTGAGTGGACTTCCCTGTAGCCGGATCCAGATGGGCCAGGCAGGGCATGTCTCTGTACTCCTCATAGGTTTGCGGAGCGCGGGATCCGCCAGCAGTGACCTGAGGTATGCTGCTGACCCCTGCCGCTCCGCCTCCGCGTCCGCGTCCTCTTCCGCCTCCTGAACCTCCGCGTTGAAACGCCATGGCGATCATCTCGGATCCGCCACTCTTCTGGTCATCGGGTTCTTGCGCTTATGGTTGCTGCTGCTACCGTTGTCACGGTTCTTCTTTGCCGATGCAGGGGATTGCCGTTGCTGCGAGATCACCGCCTGCGTCGTCATCGGCGGCAGTGTGATCGCTGGCGATGGTGATCATGTCGTCCAACGTCAGTTGATTTGCATTGACCAAGCAAGTTAGCTTGTGTCGCAGCAATCCTCCTCGCTGCAAGCCCCCAATGAAGGCGTGCATTGCTGTGCGGTTGCGTTCTCGCACTCGTTTTTGCATGCCAACCATCGGGTGAGGAAATTCCTCGATGTTTCGCCCTTCTTCGATACATGCCTGCGCAGTCGCTTGTTGTGGCAGGTCTCTTGTGTGCCCTGAGTGTTTCTCGAAAGCGTTCTTCCGTCGAACCAGCAAAGATGGAATTTTCGAGGAAGTCAGCCAGGATCCGGGCTGGACCTACAAGGTACAACGAAGCATGCGGCGGCGATGTTAGGGGTTCCTCCGGCAAAGGTTACACATTGTAGTAATCCTCAATCCAGGTATCCGGCCTTTCGGTGCCATCATAATGCTTTAGGTTTCCGGGTAGCTTGAGGTTCATCCTTGGCTTTGGTTCCTCTCGAATCATCAAAGCACTTCGGACCAATGTAGTCGGTTCTGTATTCGTTGAGGCGATCCCGTGCGTCGCGTGAGCCGTGGCGAGGAGACTTTGAGCGAGAGCGAGATCTTCGGCCGTTGCCTCCGCCTCCTCCGCCTCCACCGCTAGGTGGTGGGGAGACCTGCGAGGTGGGCGGTGCGATTTCTTGCTTCCGCCTTCGACTCTCCTCGGCCTTCCCAGTGCGGCTCCGGCTCCGTAGCTGCCTTGGCCGGCTGGGCCCAGGCATCAGGGGGCCGGGTCCCGCGAGGCTCGGGTCCCGCTCCTCGTTCACTCCTCCTGGGCTCGGTCTCACGAACATTGTTCTGGTTCCGGCGAGCGCTCCCTGTTTTGTTTCTTGGCAGCACGTTGTCGCGGATAACAATCCCACCATGCCCTGGGGCCTGGTGTTTCCGGCTGGACTACGGCGGCGAGGGGGTCGCGGGTAACCGTTGGGCGGAGGAGAGGGGTTGCGGTACTTGTCCCGTCCGGAGTACATTGCATCCTTTCCCTTTCTTGGATCTGACGGTGGCGTCTTTGATGGTACGGGGATCGGATTTGGGTGTTCCCTGGCTTTCCTTCTGCGCTCCGAGGATCCGGTGTGTGATTCATCATCGGGTCGCCGATTGCGGGCGTCCTTCTGCGCGGTAGATATACGTTATCCGGATTGGATTCCAACCTGCGTGAAGTATCCGCCTTGCTTTGCTGCTGCATTGCTGAAGCGACGAGTGTGCGAAGATAGTTGATATCAACCTCTTCGTCCTTCTTCTGCAATAGTTCCGCAGCTTTTAGCATGTTGTCCTTTGGGGTTTCCAGCGGTCGGTGCTCGGCGGGCGTGGCGAAGTTGATCCTGCGAGGCGGGATTGCTTCTCTAACAATTCGATCGGCCTCCGCCTGCGCATAGGTCATCTTTACTTCCCACTCTTTCGCCATGCCCTTGACCTGCTCGAGTGTAGCAGCAATCTCGCGATCCTGTCTGTCGAATTGGTCCGCCAACCTGCAGCTTGCTCCCTTTCTTCCCTTAATGCGGCTTTGGTATCGGCGAGCTTCTTGGCTGTGGCCAGCATTTCCTGTCTGGTGGCCTCTAGAGCCTCCAAATCTGCGGCGTCGCCCGGGGTTATAGGTTTGTTAAGAACTGCTCGCGCCACCATCTCCTCAGCTGACAGGATTTCCTCCGAGGAAGAATCCCTGTGGGGTCGCACCCGAGACATTGGAGATCCTTGGTGGGATGGTTGAGGGTCAGATTGGCTGGTTGGTTCTTCAGATCCAGTTTGTCCCAGCGCTGCTATCGTTGCGAGAACCTGCTTAGGCTGGGCGGAGTCGACTTCAGGCTGATCACTGTATCCGTATTCCCTTATCTTGCGAACGAAGTCATCAGATTCCATGGAGGGGGTATCTCCGGAAATTGGGCTCAGGATTGCCCAAAATCGACTCTTCAACCGGAGTTTCGCTCTCTCCGACAAGCTCAGCCTGATCCGGATCCGCGTTGTGTTCCGGTGCCTCTACCTGCTCAGGACCAGCTCCGTCTTCTTGAGGCGGTTCCGGTATGGGCCAAGAAGTGTACGAAGTGGCACCTCTGCTTTTCTAACACCGGAGACCCAGGCGGATCCGCATTGGTCTTCCACCGTTGTTTCCTACTCAGGGGCGGATTGGGTGGGCTTTGAAATTTCCAGATCTAAGGCGGAGTCTTCCTTGGGAAGCTGCATCTCGATCGGATCTTCAGCGGCAGCGTCGGCGGCGCGCGTGCGTTACTTACCAGTGGGTTTCCGTCGGAATCGACGGTTTCCCAGATGAAGATGTGTATGCCGCCAATTGGGACGATGGAGAGCTTGACGGGGTTTGTCCTAGCCGGAATCCACTCATCCGGAGGGACGATCGGCAGATTCCGGCGTAAAGGACGCGCCCCACAGCGATGGTGTCGTCGTAGCTTCCCATGGCGGAACCCTCCCGGTTCCGGCCTCCAGCGCTCAGGCCCCACGGTGGCGCCAACCGTTGCTTAATCGACGGTACCCGGAGGAGGGATCCTCACGAGGGGAGAAGAATTAGGGGCCATAGGGCGGAGTGCTCTCGGGACGGTGGTACGCGAGTTACCCAGCTTGGAACACCTGCACGATGACGGGGCCTACTGCTGCTTGTCGGAATTATCTAGGCGCTTTCGCGTTGTTACAATGAGTTGTGGTATGAACGTGCCTCTAAGGCTAATGGGATAGGGCTTGGATCTAGGGTTACACGGAGAGTCCTAGCCGGAATACAAGTTGCCTAACTACGGTACAAAGCCTTGCCGTGTACGTCAAGGATCCGCCTTCCTTCTAGGTCACGCTGGATCCGGATACTTCATGGGCCTTCACGGATCCGGCCTCCTTCGTAGGTCGGTTAGGATCCGGCTCCTCGTTCCTGGACTTCATCCTTCATGATCTACAGCAACTGGGCCGCCCGATGGGCCACATGCCTCACCACCAACTATGGGCCACCCGGGCTTGCCGGATCTAGGCCATGCCGTTGATATACCCATAAAGTATACCCACAACAAGTCCAATCATCATGATTCCGGCCTATTTTAGCCAATAATTCTTCAGCGTCGTCTGGAGTTCTTTTCCTGAAAACACAACCAGCACAACTATCCAGGTATGCCCTAGACTCAATGGTTAGTCCACTATAAAATATATCAAGTAAATCATGCTTTTCCAAATCATGATCAGGCCGGGCTCTAATAAGAGAGCAAAATCTCGCCCAAGCCTCACGCAATTTCTCTCCATCTTCCTGGTCAAAATTATAAATTCTCTGCAAAGCAATATGTTGAGCACTAGCAGGAAAGTATTTCCGGAAGAAAACATCAAGCAATTCTTTTGGACTTTTAATAGAATCAGGTGGCAAACTATTATACCAAATTTTAGCGTCATCCTTTAATTAGAATGGAAAGATTTTAGCAACAAAATAAGTACGCATCTTGACATCATCAGAAAACAAGCTACTCAGAGTAGATAGCTCAATCATGTGTTCAACAACACTTTCTTTTTCAGTACCACAAAAGGGTGTTTTCTCAACAATAGCTATATGAGATAGATCAAGAAAAAAATCATAATCTTTATCCTTAATGTTTATAGGAGATGTGGCAAATTTAGGATCAGGAGACAGTTTATATCTAACAGTATGTTCTGCAAGCAACTTTTTAATTTTTCTTGCATCGTAGTAGCATTACATTTTTCAATAAAATCATCATTAAGCTCCACATAATCTTCATCGGGATCATCACTAGAATAATCAAGTTCAGGTGAATTAACAGGTGTAGTAGCATTAGGAGTTTCATATTTTCAATTTGTCTAGACCTAGCAATCGTAGCATCTAGAAAGGATCCCAATGAACCACTATCATCAAGCACAAAGAAGCATCATCAATATTATAAGAATTTTCAGATTCAGCAGAAGTACCAGCATGTGAAGCATGTGGCGGTGAAACAAGTTTACTTATCACAGATGGTGAATCAAGAGCAGCAGAGGTACTCAGAGTTGTACCTTTTCTTGTAGTGGATGGTAATATGGTGACTTTAGTATCGCGAGGTTTACCCATGATGGAGAATTTGCAGCGAACAATACCAATCCAAGTGAACTTCCAAATAAAGCTATGCTCCCCGGCAACGGCGCCAGAAAACAGTCTTGATGACCCACAAGTATAGGGGATCGCAGCAGTCTTCGCGGGTAGTAAAACCCAATTTATTGATTCGACACAAGGGAGACAAAGATACTTGAAAGCCTTAACACGGAGTTGTCAATTCAGTGCACGAAACAGACTTGCTCGCAAGAGTTTATCGGTAATAACAGTTTTATAGCGATGGCGGTAGCGAAATAACAACAGAGTAACAAAGACAGCGGTAGTGATTATAGTAAACAGCATGATTAAAATACTGTAGGCACGAGGACGGATGAACAGGCGTTGCATGGATGAGAGAAACTCATGTAACAATCAAAGAGGGGCATTTGCAGATAATAATAAAACGGTATCCAAGTACTAACCAATCAATAGGCATGTGTTTCATATATAGTCGTACGTGCTCGCAATGAGAAACTTGCACAACATCTTTTGTCCTACCAGCCGGTGGCAGCCGGGCCTCTAGGGAAACTACTGGATATTAAGGTACTCCTTTTAATAGAGTACCGGAGCAAAGCATTAACACTCCGTGAACACATGTGATCCTCACATCACTACCATTCCCTCCGGTTGTCCCGATTTTTGTCACTTCGGGGCCATTGGTTCCGGACAGCGACATGTGTATACAACTTGCAGGTAAGATCATAAACAACGAATATCTTCATGAATCAATAACATGTTCAGATCTGAGATCATGGCACTCGGGCCCTAGTGACAAGCATTAAGCATAACAAGTTGCAACAATATCATAAAAGTAACATCTACGGATACTAGGCACTATGCCCTAACAATCTTATGACTATTACATGACCAATCTCATCCAATCCCTACCATCCCCTTCAGCCTACAGCGGGGAATTACTCACACATGGATGGGGAAACATGGCTGGTCGATGGAGGCGTCGGCGGTGATGATGGCGATGATCTCCTCCAATTCCCGTCCGGTGAGGTGCCGGAACGGAGACCGATCCCGAGACGGAGTTTCGCGATGTGGCGGCGTTAGGAGGGTTTCGGCGACTTCGACTTCTCCCGTGCGTTTTTAGGTCGAAAGCGATAAGTAGTCCGAAGGAGGCGTCGGAGCCGGCGAGGGGGCCACACGCTAGGGCGCCGCGCGGGCCGCCGCCCTAGGGTGTGGGGCCCTCGGGCCTCCACGACTTGCCCTTCGGCTCTGTAAGTATTTTGGGAAAATAGGGCCTTCGTATAAATTCCGAGGATTTTCTGAAAGTTGGATTTCTGCACAAAAACGAGACACCCAGAACAGTTCTGCTGAAAACAGCGTTAGTCCGTGTTAGTTGCATCCAAAATACACAAATTAGAGGCAAAACAATAGCAAAAGTGTTCGGGAAAGTAGATACGTTTTGGACGTATCACATCTCTAATCTCTTTACTTTGTTATTGTTTTGCTTAGTTTATTTTATTTTGTTTTGTTTGCTTCATTATATCAAAAACACAAAAAAATTAGTTTCTATTATTGCATTTATTTTTGTTGCCTAGTTTTAATTATGCTAAAATGGGTTCCGCTGAAAATACTAAGTCGTGTGACTTTACTAGCACAAACAACAATAATTTTATTTGTACACCTATTGCTCCACCTGCTACCGAAGCAGCTTTCTATGAAATTGAACCTGCTTTATTAAATCTTGTTATGAAAGAGCAATTTTCTGGTGTTAGTACTGAAGATGCCGCTTCTCACCTTAATAATTTTGTTGAACTTTGCGAGATGCAAAAATATAAGGATGTACATGGTGAAATTATTAAACTGAAATTGTTTCCTTTCTCTTTGAGAGGTAGAGCTAAAGGTTGGTTAATATCTTTTCCTAGAAACAGTATTGATTCTTGTGTTAAATGCAAAGATGCTTTTATTGGAAAATATTATCCTCCTGCTAAGATTTATCTTTGAGAAGCAACATAATGAAATTTAGACAATTTGATAATGAACATGTTGCTCAAGCTTGGGAAAGAATAAAATCTTTGGTAAAGAATTATCCCACTGATGGACTGACTACTTGGATGATCATCCAAACTTTTTATGCAGGACTAAATTTTTCTTCAAGAAACCTTCTGGATTCAGCTGCTGGAGGTACCTTTATGTCCATTACTTTGGGGCTGCAACTAAATTACTTGATGATATGATGATAAATTATTCTGAATGGCACACCGAGAGAGCTCCACAAGGTAAGAAGGTAAATTTTGTCAAAAAATCCTCCTCCTTGAGTGATAAAATTGATACTATTATGTCTATGCTTGTCAATGGCAAAGTTCATGTTGACCCAAATACTATTCCGTTAGCTTCTTTGGTTGCTCAGGAATAGCATGTTGGTGCGAACTTCATTAAAAACAATAATTTCAACAACAATGCTTATAGGAAATTTTTTGGTAGCAACAATTATAGGCCATATCCTTCTAATAATAGTAATGCTTATGACAATTCTTATGGTAATTCCTACAGCAACAATAAAAGTGCACCCTCTAATCTTGAAGTCATGCTTAAGGATTTTATTAGTAAACAAACTGCTTTCAATAAAATTCTTGAGGAAAAGCTTGGTAAAATTGATATTCTTGCTTCTAAAGTTGATAGCCTTGCTCATGATGTTGATTTTCTTAAATTAAAGGTTATGCCTCATGATGTTAAAGAAAGTAAAACTTTGAATGCCATTCAAGTTAGAATTGATGAAAATGTTAGGATGTTGGCGGAATTGCATCCTAGGTGGAAAAGATAAGATGAAATTGCTAGAAATAATAATTTGACTAAAGTTTGTACCATCACCACCACCAGTAGTAGTAATGAAGTTTCAAATGCTAGCCACTCTCCTACTATTAATGGTAAAATAATTGGTGTAGGAAAAGTTCCCGCTCCTTCTAAAAAATTGCCTAGAACCACTGAAACTGTTCCTGATAAGTGTGCTGAAATTTTTCGGAGTACGGAGACAAAAGTCCTTTCACCTTTGATAAAAATGATTTTGATTTTGATGATTGCACTCTGAAATAATTAAGTTCTTACAAAATCTTTCTAGAATATGGACTTCAAACTCAAAATCCCAAGTCAATTTGACTTCGTTTAGGTCCATGAAATATAAAATACACAAAATAGGAAATTCTTGTTCTGCAGAGTTATAACCAAAACAAGAGAAATCATTGGTAATTCCCCATAAATTAATATAAAATATTATTATAACATTATATAAGATGCAATTATGTGGGGATATGTATCAATAAACTACGAAGTTCAAGTATGCATTTTACATGCATCAGTGCACTGACAGTAATTAGCAATGACGAACCTCCTTTTTAGCGCATCAGCGGTACCTCAGG
The DNA here is from genome assembly GCA_030979885.1 of Lolium multiflorum. NCBI lineage: Eukaryota > Viridiplantae > Streptophyta > Magnoliopsida > Poales > Poaceae > Lolium > Lolium multiflorum. Next base: position 79,762,293 of record CM061748.1, on the reverse strand, counting down.
GCCTATAAGCCTTTTTCTAGTAGTAGGGAGAGGATCTGGGTCGACATGGACGACTCTCAAGGAGAGGAGGGGTGAGAGAGAAAGGGGAGAGGGGAATGAGCCATCGTTCATTTCTTTTCTCGTGTGGGTTGGATATTGGCTATCCGGCCCAAGATGACAGTCATATATCTGCTATTAGAGCACACAATGTATACATTCGAGATAATCCAAATGTAAATCAATTCAAAAAATTATCTATTTGGTTGCTTCACACTTTTGTACGATCCATACTCTGAATTTGGTCAGCTTCGGATGTCCTAACGAGCTCCTATCCTCCTCGTTTGGCTAGCGTTGACCTTCTCGAGCTAGAAAGCAAACCATGCCTAGAGCAGCTCATCCCTAGGGAATCAGAATGTACAACCACACCAAGGCTCACCGGAGCAACACCTTCCTCAACAAGACCTCTCTTCTCTGCTCAAAAGCTCCTCATCCCGGTGTCATGTGCTTCAGGATCATGGTCACAAACCGCCATGCTGCCCCTGAGTGCAGGCTACAGGCTGCAGAGCGCGATCAACCACCACATAACCTCATGTTGCAGTGTGCTCACTGCTCTGAGTGCATCGCTGGTGCTCAGCCTGGTGACATGCATGTTGTTCTACGTTGCTGGCTAGAGAGATTTGAGCATAGTATAGGAAGAGCCTCATCATTGACTTTCATGTTGATCTGTCTCATAAGAGAGATTTGAGCAAAAGGCTTTCCATCATTTGTAAATAGTCCGTTGAGTGAGATGAGCAACAGTAGCAATGTAAGTAATAATGTTGAGTGTATTTTGATCAAGTGATTCACTTGACTTCAGTTATGTATGATATAATTGATATTTTATTTCAATAGAATTGAGTTTATAGATAATTCTTCACAAAAAAATTAGACCCAAGTCACCCTATAATTTAATTATAGACATCTTTATTGATTTTTTCATCAATACATATAATTAGACCCATGTACTGATTCTTTTTAAATATGTGCCTACTTACTAGGTTCAAAATAATTCTAAGATTACACGTGCGTCCAAACCTGTGCCACCTATCCTCCATTTCCCCTCCTCTCGGTGACCGTGAAGCACCCCACAGACGAGGGACACATGGGAGCATACGCGCTTGGCGGTCGTCCCCCATGGTCCCGTTTAAAAGCGCTACAGAGGGGATAACCAAGGCAAGAACATAGTGGACAATGGGGATGTGCATGTTTTCTTTGCTAAATAGCTGAAAGCCATTGCTGTGGCTATTGATCTTCCGGTCGAACTTGGTGCTATTTGAGTGATAATTGAGATGAACTCACGACTCTTAGTACACGCATTGAATCGTTGGAAGCCAAATTTCTCCTAGACATATGTTGTGATCGAATATTAAAATTCAGATGTGATCCTTGTTCCCAGAAAGCAATGTCCAAGACTGCCGTTCCAAGAAAATATATTAGCTCATCAAATGGCCAAACTAGGCGATACAATCAGATTAAATGGGTGCACCATAACTAGGTTTAATAATATAATGTGTATCTGTTAATTCTGTAACTTTCAATAGACGTGGTGTTCGCGGGGTGGTGGTCGGCGACGAACAATGGCAATATCGTTGACCTCGTGGATGATGCGCCGGTGCTCGCTCCTTCCCTAGTTCCAGCGTCAAAGGAGGAGGAGTACGATAGCCTCGGCGAATCGCTCGCCTCCGATGATGACGCCGGTGGGATGACGCGGAGAGCATGAACTACCGCGTCTTCGATTACTTCATTTTTTTTCTAAATATATAAGTTTAAATTTATCAATATTTTTTTTACAACATGAAATTTGGCGTTTCTTGGTTTGAAACGTTCCGTCCTTTTACCTAGGGAGGTATTGCCGACGCCTCAAATAACACCGTGCCAGGGTTGTTGCCGACACTTTTCTGAGAGGTGCCGATAAAGATACTTAAAGAAGAGAGTAGTGTTTTGGCACATGGGAGCATATGCTTCCTCTATTTTAAAATGCATGTTACACATATTTTAAAATTTCAAAAATTGAAAGGAAAAATTCACGTGATCATTATGTGCTACGCGCTTATAAAGTCGTTTCATGAAAAATCAACTTGCTATGTGATGTGTATAAAAAGATACAAATCAATGCTAAAAATAAGGCTTGTTAGAAGATAAATTTTCTCATTTTTACATATGCGACACAAAATATTGGTTCCTCGTGAAACTTGATGAATACACATATATTATGAAGATCTATAATTTATTATAAAATATTTTTTTAGTAAAAGGATCATTGGCATATGCATCCAGGAGTGGAATTGAATTCCGGTCAAAGAAACGGAAGAAACTGAAGCGGGTAGAGAAACGTATGAGCGTTTCTGAGCTGTGCGTAGGTCATCCGTTCTCTCCGGCTCTCCTCCCACTGACTGACTGACAGTCCTGTCCCACGACCGAGCCCGCGAACTTTGACTGCCTTCCGGGCCCCGCGGACTCCACCAGCCCATCTCCAATCCACCTCCGCGGTCCCATCGGCGCGTCCGCCCGCATCCCATCCCCTCCTGGATCAAGCCCACCAACCCACGTTTGTCACGTCCGCTTGCCGGACCGCGCGGTCCATGCACCCGGTCCACGAGCCCACCGACGACCTTTCTTTCTCCCTGCACCACAGCGAGCCGACCTCTCCGTACGGGTCGACGGAGATGCAACCGAGGCTTTCGGCGCCGAATCCCACGTCCGCCACCTGCCCCGCTCCATCCCAGCCGTCCAACCCCCCCACCAACGGCCCGATGCGCGCCTCGTGTCGGACGCCAGCCGCCGCCCAGACCCCACCGCGAGCGACGCGCACCGGCACCCGCCTGTTTGAATCCCACCACGCGCTCCAGTAAATATAATTCCTCTACCGCGCCGCCCCTCACATATTTTAACCGCCCGGTCGTGTGACAGTGGTGGTCCAGAGCGGGTCCATTTCCCGGCGACCCCACATGTCAGCGGCGGCGGAAGCTACCGGGCTAGATTTCCGGGCAGGCGCGGGCCGCGGCGCCCGAGGAATGAGACAATTTAACTCCTCGGCACCACCACCAGTAAGTAAACTGCGAGTCCTCCTCCTCCCTTCCTCCCCGCTGTCCCTCTCCCTCTCTCTCTAGACTAGTCTCCCCCGCTCCGTTCCCCAAGCCAGTTCTGGTTCCTCCTCTCCGCCGCCGCCGCCGGTGACCGCCGGGCGCGAGGCCGCTCGATCCAACCGGGCCGGATTAGATACGATTGGATTCGATTCGACCGACGGGAGGTAATTTGATACTGCTCATTTATTGCTTTCCTAACTATCCCTCTCCTCCTCCCCGTCGATCCCGGTCTTCGGATCGCCGCCTGCTCTTGCTATCCTCATCGCCTGATTGGTGCCCTTCCAAACCAAGCTCAGCTCCGATTGCTCGAGCTAACCTTTCCTTTCTTTCTCTACCCTTCCTTATTCCACGACTCCTGATCTCGATTCCGTGGCTACCTCCTCTGAATCTATATAACCCCTCCTCTTGCTGCCTCTTTTCCAGATGTGTTGAGCTTCCCGTCGACGAGCGCTACCAGCAGCATCAATGGGAGACCTCCCCGATCTCGCGCCCGCCCAGCTCGCCGGCCGCCGGGACAAGCTGGCGGCGCTGCTCGAGCTGGCCGCGGCGGACGACGCCGACGGCATGAAGGACGCGCTGGCGGGGTCCGGCGCGGACCTAGCCGATGAGGTCGGGCTCTGGTACGGCCGGAGCAAGGCGTACGAGCCGCGCACGCCGCTCATGGTGGCGGCCACCTACGGCAGCGCGCGGGTGGTCTCGCTACTACTCAACCTCACCACCACCGTCGACGTGTCCCGCCGCCCCGGCACCGACGGCTTCACCGCGCTCCACTGCGCGGCCTCCGGCGGCTCCCGCAACGCCGTCCAGGTCGTCAAGCTGCTCATCGCAGCCGGCGCCGACCCGGCCGCCCCGGACTCCGCCGGCCGCCTCCCGGCCGACGTGCTCCTCGCCCCTCCCGCATCACCCCACGCGCTCACCGACCTCGAGACGCTCCTCGGCCGCCGCCGCCGCCAGCCCCTCACCGTGGCCACCTCGGGCACCTCCTCCCCGCCGCTCTCGTCCTCGCCGGACGACGAGGGCACCCCCCGCTCCCCGTCCTCGCGCTCGTCGTCCCTCTCCCCCACCATCACCGCCGACCGCGCCAAGAAGGAGTACCCGGTGGACCCGACGCTGCCGGACATCAAGAGCAGCGTCTACGCGTCGGACGAGTTCCGCATGTTCGCCTTCAAGGTGCGCCCCTGCTCCCGCGCCTACTCGCACGACTGGACCGAGTGCCCCTTCGTGCACCCGGGGGAGAACGCGCGCCGCCGCGACCCCAGCAAGCACCCCTACACCGCCGTGCCCTGCCCCAGCTTCCGCCGCCCCGGCGGCTGCCCCAGCGCCGACAACTGCGAGTACTCGCACGGCGTCTTCGAGAGCTGGCTCCACCCCACGCAGTACCGCACCAGGCTCTGCAAGGAGGGCGCCGCCTGCGCACGCCGCATCTGCTTCTTCGCGCACGACGAAGACGAGCTCCGCCACGTGCCACACAACGCCGGCCTGCTGTCTCCCCGTGCTTCATCTATCGACATGACTGCTGCTGCTGCTGCCGCGCTTGGGTTTCTCCCTGGGTCTCCCAGGCACTTTGCGCCGCCGCCGCCTGGGTCACCGTCTGCTGTCAACAACGCCGCAACTACGCATTGGATGCAAGGTAGCAGCAGGCTGCGTTCTTCTTTCAATGCGAGGGATGTGACCGCCGACGACCTCCTCGATTGGGAATCGCAGTATCTGCGGGCACTCTGCGTCCCGCCCAGCAGCCGCGCGCAGCCCCGCTATTCTGCCGGCCTTAGCATCAGGCCAACAGCAATTGCCACCTCCACTCTCGAGGACATGTATGCTTCTGACATGGCAATGTCGCCAAGGTTCACTGACCAAGGAGGACACTCTGCATACTCGCCCGCCCACAAATCAGCCATCCTTAACAAGCTCCATCAGCAGAAGGGTCTCCTTGCGCCTGTCAACACCAACAGAATGTACTCACCCAGGTCTCTTGATCCTTCAGCTCTTGTCCAGTCTCCAATTGGCGGCATGTCTCCTCGCTCCCCTCGGGTTATGGAGCCAACGTCGCCGCTTAGTGCCCGTTTCGGAGCCACACAGCGGGACATGTATGAGCAGTTTGCTTCCCTCAACAAACAGCAGCTGCCATCCGTGGGTTCACCACGGAATTCCAATGCTTCATGGGGCAATGTGGGTTCTCCCATGGGTAAGGTGGACTGGGGTTTCGACGGTGAGGAGCTCAATCGCTTAAGAGGCCCTGAACAATCAGGGTTTTTTGCAGAACAGGAGCCAGATGTTGCATGGGGGCAGTCACCGAACAGCAAGAGGGGTGGTGAAATGCTGGGCAGGGCAGGCAGTATAGCTTCCGGATCGACAAACAGGCCTGAATGGAACAACCAGGCTGATTTGTTTGATCAGACAGTAAATGGTGCTTGGCTTGAGCAGCTGAACATGGATCAGAAGTGACTGTGACCGAGGCTGCCAAGTCCGCAATTGACGAAACCATCCTTTTGCAAGGTTATCTACCCAAAGAATAGTTGTTGGTCCTAGTAAATAATAATTATTCTTTTTCATTCTTGAATTTTTGGTGGCAAAGTCAGAGACGGTGGTGTTCAACAAGGCATCCGTTGACAGATTGGTAGCCGAAAGCAGTTCAGGATATTCAGTAAACAACTTCTTTACATCATCAGCGTCCTAACTAGTATTCTTTTGATTAGTTGAGACGGATTTTATTTTTTCATTTCCATGGTATTATGAAGAGATTTATAGGCTCCACCATGTTTTTCTTTTTGTTTTCAAGCTCTTGAAAAGAGATTAGAATTGTCCATTCTTCATCAAAGTGAATGAATTTGTGATACCATTGTTAATTCCAGTATATTTGGCTCAGTTGAATGCAAATTTTCTTCTAATGCTGCTACTTGTGTTGTACGTTCTCGTCTTATTATTGTGTCTGGCTGCTAATTGTATTGGCATTGCTATTTCTAAACTATAATTATGAAGTACCAAGTCAACATGCTTCATTCACAAGTGGATATGATGCAATGATTCAAGTAATTTTAACACATGCATTCTGATACAGTACATGTTTTATTTGTCATACATCTCCTAATCCTGTTCTCACTATGCGCACACAAAATCATCACATAATGCTGGTAGATGAAATAGGGAGTACTCTGTGTGTTTCGCATCATGCAAGTCTATTTTTTATTTGTTTGTAGAACTGCTGTCCGAACTCTGAAGCCAACTAAACTACTTTTAATTTCTCACATCCTTTGTAGGATGGCAAATGATGAAAAATATATTTATGGATTTGTCACATTGTGATGCCGTGTATTCGTAGAGTACATCATGATTAAATGTCAATCATCGGACATGAAACATAAAACATCTCTGGGTTTGCATCGCCATATCTGGGATATGGAGTTTTCTCGTTGGACCTTGCGCTCCTCAAAGCACCCAGAGTGTTTTCATCTGGGCTGTCCAGTGATCGACTGATCGTTAGTCCTTGCTGTCACACCTGGGATGTCAAATCTTGGATGTTGGGTGCAAATTTTGTGTTGACATAAGTGTCGCATGCTGTGGTGCTGAAACAGATGCCAACGCCAGGAAAGTCGAGCATTGACACACAGCAGCGAGAGAGCTGTTTCCAGCATGTAGTTGTTTTCCGATGTCTCCTATTCGTATGTGCTCTCGTTACTTCTATCGTCCTCTCCTATGCTACGCTTAGGCCGATGGGGTGTCAATAATTTACGGTATTCATTGTAGTGTCAAAGAGAAGAGCTGCGAGGTGAAAGTTTTGACTGCGAATGGAAGAATGGAATTTGGTGCCTATTAAGGTGATGAAGCTGTATATGTATGCAGGAGAAGGGTCCATGCCTCAGGTGAAGGTTGGTGTGCAATTATTTTGCGTTAGTTTCATTTTATTAATAATCCAACAAACATAGAATCTTGCAAGGCAGAGTTCAATACTCCCTCCCGACCAAATTAAATGATGCAGCTCAAAAAGTACATTAATATACCAATTAGTTTGTGGCAGAAGAAGTACTACTCCCTTTGTCCATAAAAAGGATGTTGAAGATGTGTCTTAATTCAGATGTATCCATACACTAAAGGTTCTCTACCTGAGAGCATCTCCAGCCGTTGGGGCTCCCCAGGCCGATATCCGGCGCCAGGCCGATACTCATTTTCCTAGCGGCGAGCTTAGGATGGATGAAAGTTTTTGACGAAATACGGCGAATTCAGATAAAATTAGGCGAAACTCGTTCAAACATAAGCAAAATTTAATGATATTTAACATATATAGGCGTGTTCGTACATAAATAGACCGAATTCGTACATATATTTGAATTCGGCGACAGGCTAACTTAAACTTAAACTAAAACCGGCCTTCTACATGCCAAAATGGTGGTAGAAGGTCGTGTAGTCCGGCGGTGCGGAAGTCCGACGGCGCCGCGTAACCCGCCGTGTGGAGGAGCCGCCCCTCCCATTGGTGGAGAGAGCGGCGGCCGAATCCATTGTTGGCCGTGCCGTCGTTCGCCATTGTTTGATCGCTCGAGATTGGGGAAGATTTGGGGAAGGTGAGAGCAGGGAGCGCGGTGAATGCGGTGCAGACGCTGTAGTTCGGCGATAAATAAAGGTAGGCGCGCGTGAAACCGAGGCGACGACATTAACTCGCGCGTGGAAGCTACGCGTCCAGCGAACACTGACCGGCGGCAGGCTTTTACAGCGCGCGGAAGACGATGTGATGAGGACGACGATCGGTCTCTCTCGCCGACAAGTTGGGGCCACCAGCCCCGCGGGAAGTTTCCTCGGTGTTTCCCATGCTCTCGTTTCGTCCGGAGTCCCCGAGCGCTCCGCGAGATGTCGGGGATGACCTGGGCTCTCCGGACGGATGAAAGGCCTAATCCGGACGAAATCGAGGAGCCGGGGTGCAACTGAACCGTTTTCGTCCATCCAGATGAAAAAAAGACGTTCTGGGACCTTGTCGGGGAGACGGCTGGGATGCTCTGAGGGCCCGAGGCGCTGAGCCATTCCTCAACTGTGGAATCTGGTGAATGGGTCCATGAGCCCAAGCTGAACTAGTAAAACTGGACATCCCCCAAAATCTTCACATCTAGAGTGGTTTTGCAAGTTGGTTAAATAAACTTTGTGAGGGCATGACAGAAGGAGCCAGCGGCCATGGAAGAGGAGGTGACTGTAGGAAAATAGGAGCAATTGATTGGTAAATCAGCCATGCAAACTCGCCAGAGGGTTATGTGCCAATGGTTTCAGCAGAGTTCGACACTGTCGGATGCCCGATTTTGTAGTTGTCGATTTATAGTTCTACTACTTCTAGATCATCCCCCAACTAAGGCACTTCATAAAGTTCTTCAAAAATCATACCCCAAAAGCATTCAGCTCATTTGCTCGGAAAAGAAACATTTGTTCAAAATTGAATATTCGCTCGGCTGCATTTTCGTACACAATTCGTATTATAGTTGCTCAAGTGGTTTCTTAATGCTCAACTACCATACTAGTCAGAGATGACGAATAAAGTAGCCGCCTTCCAACAAGAAAACGTGAGGCCTGTCCAGTCAAAAGCAATCTCAACGAACAGTTCTGGTCAAAAACAAGCTTCAACTACCATGAGGTGGCATCGCCTTTAGCAAGTTATAGAATGCTTTTTTTGTTGTTGAGAAAAATCAATCCTAGTTTATGTATTCAAATAGTACTACCACATCCATCCCAAAATAAAATATCGATTGACAATTCGAAAACAGGCTCGAGAAATAGAACAAGAAGTCGCTCCATCAATAACCGATCAGGTGTATGGTTTGTCGAGGACCTCACCAGCCGCCCGCCCATTGTATCTTTCAGCTCAGCCTCTGGCCCGTAAAAGGCCAGAAGAAACAATAAAAAAAATGACTCCAGAAAAGGATTGGGAATTGGGATTGTTGTTTCTACCCCGATCAGCAGCAGACAGTGCTATTGCTTACTGTATAGATGAACTTAGATTGGAGAACCATACAATAGCTCGATGCTCAATAAACTAAAACAATAGCTCGATGCTCAATAAACTAAAAGCAACTGGTTGATTCGTGGCTGCCGAATTTCAGCGACCTGAATTGCAGGCGAAGCAAAGACCTATAAACTGACAACCAGACAATGTACTAACCATATCTCATATTCCAGTCAGTTCCAAACAGCGACTCACAAACTGGTACTGCAAATTTCTGTAGCACCATAGTAGTATCTACTCCTAAAGCTTCAAACATAGAGAAGCAGATTCCAAGTCGAACACGACACGCGCTCGGGCGGCTCGCGCGGGCCGCTCCAGCGCCGCCACAAACCCTATAAGCAGAACTCCGCCCGATCTACTCCCTCCGGCCGCTGCCGCCGCCGGGGCCGGCGGTGGCGGCCGCGCCCGGCCGACGAAGGCGGCGGGCAGGAGTCAGCGTGCCCTGACGGGTTCCCCTCGCGCGGGGGGAGACGTCCCCGGGGCGGCGCAGTTGGAGTGGGTGCGTGGAGTTGGAGGGGGCCGCCGGAGCACGGAGGGGAGGCGCGAGGAGTGGCTTCGCGGAGGTTGCAGCGGAAGAGGGAGAGAGGTGGCTTGTCGGCGCGGCTCGGGACGGACGCGCGGGCCCAAGGCGCTGGCGGCGCTGGCCATGGAGTGCGCCGAGGGAGGAGTTCCCTCGTGCAGCGGCCGGCTTGCTGCGCGGCGGGCGCGCGGCAGTTCTTTCCGGTGGTGCCGACGACGGAGCGGGAGGCGGAGGCGCGGGGGCCAATTTGGGTTTCTCTTGGCCTGATTTGGGTCCTTCCTGGGCTCGTTCTGGGCTCCAGGGGCCGGGTGCGGTTCACAGTGATTGTCCAGGAGTGGATGATGGAGTGCTGTGGGCGGTCTGGCTCGTGCAGCGGGTGGTCGGAGGCTGCGTTTCTCGTCGGAGTTGGAGGAAGGAGACAGGAGTGGAGCGCGTCTTCTCGGTCGTGCTTGGTGCTGGTGGTCCGCGAGGTTGTGGCCCCGATGGCGAGGAGCTGCGGCGGCGGCGGTGTGATTGACAAGTTCTCGGCGGCCCGATTCCGGTGGACAGCATGGGCGGTGCATGGCTATACGGACGAAAGTCCAGCCCGCTTTGTCGGTGCCGGCGGCGACGGCGCCCGTGGGTGTCGTTCCCCTCCTTGGAGGCGTCGCTGAGGTATGCCGCGGCTTCCCCGCTTCCACTTTGGGTTGGTGATGTCTCCAGGCGAAAGCCTAGATTCTGTTGAATCGACGCATTGGCGGCATTTCAATGTCGTTCCTCCGATTGGAGCTTTGCGTTTGGAGACACGGCTTGCGATATCTTGTTCCAATCCTCCGGTGCTCGTTGCTTTCCATGGTGGTTCGTTCAAAGCACTATGCACGACGTCGCGGTGAGTCCAAGCCAACGCCTTCCACGAGACCGACCAAGTCCCGCCATCTTCTACTTTGGTGGTGCGTTGACGAGGAGGGTTCAGTTGGGGTTGTGGTCTTCGGAGGTGACCGGCGTAGAGCGAGACGTGGCTTGGTTGTTCCTCTTAGGATAGGCTTTTTGTGTCGGAGTTGTAATTTCGAGGGTGGCTGTCTTCGGACTAGCCCGGAGTGGAGTTTGTGCTACACTCGTTGTTCGCAGCGAGGTGTAGTCGTCTTGTAATCTTATTCTGCCTTCTATAAAGATAAGGTATGCCTTTGGCGTACTCTCGAAAAAAAAAAAGCTTCAAACATAGTTTGAGTTATTGTTTCAGTAAAAACATATTCACATTGGCATAACAAGCTGAATAAAAGGGCCATTTCTGCAGCATATCAAACAAGATATTACTCCGCAGCAGATGCATTTTGCGGAGAGACTGGCAGTCAAGCTCGAGTTTCGCCTCTAGGTGTGTCAGCCTCCTCCGTTGGAATTGAATCCCGGTCTTCAGTGACGTTAACTTCCTCTGATTGTCCAGGCTGGTCAAGGCCATTTACTATATAACTTGCTGCACTCCAAACATAAGCAAAACGAATTACTTCACCTTGAAGTTTGGAGTTCTTAATGTAAAATCAATAAAGCGACATGGTCAATTGCAGGTACAAGTCAGAGTAATGTAATACTAGTGAAAATGACTCTAAGAAGCAACATATCACAGAAAAAATATTGCAGTATAGAGCTTTAAGTTGATGAACAAGAATGTCTTTAGTGCAAAATATGTAGGTGAGTAGTCAAAACGACTCAAATTATATTGATTGAAGCAAATAGGTGAGTGGTCAAACGATCCCAATTTATGATCAGATATTTAATTTCGCATATACATCCAATCTTAAGCATTCTTTGCACAAGCATGATGTTTGTTTGTCAATGGTAGATGTGCTATTATACCTGTTGTAGCACCCCTGATAGCCATGTTCTCTACAAAACGTATTTCATCCTCATGGTTGCTCACAAACTTTGTCTGGTTTTGTTAGTAACAATATGACCCCTGTTAGTAATATATTAATTAAAACATGTATACTGACATGCATACTAAAACACACTTACAAGTTCCTTGGACAAAATATTCAGAACTCTATCAATTTTTCCTTGATGCTTCCGGAAAAACGGGCGCAAGTATCTTTTGTACACATGCTTTGATCCCTGGAAGGAAAAGGGAACATATCTATTAGTAGTCTATTAGTATAAAAAGGCCCATAATTCTACCAGACCACTTAGATTGAGCTTCTAGTTAACAGCACGTCATCATCTTCCATGAAGAAAAAACAGCATGTTTAGGGTTGTCATCATCTGGCTGAAAACCAGCAGATATCTACGACGGAAGTACAACTGTAATGTTCGATGCTCTACACAAAATTTCAGATCCTAGGCTTTCAGCTATATGATCAATTAATAATAAATAATTCTTGCATAAACAAAAACTAAATGGGCCAATGAATGAATTGAGAATAGATGAATAACATGATTCGAGCTCCAGGTTGTATAACCAAGAACCACATGCCGCTGGCTACATTATCCTATGAGAAAATATAAACTTCATCAATTGCCAGTTTGTACTATAACTGCACTCTTTTCTGTCACAATCATATCAGCTAACCATTCAAATTGTGCACTGGACCAGTCGGATGATTTTTTTTTAATTTACTGCTTCTAATGAACTTGGTGTTACAGAGTTTAACACGCCTTGTCCAACGCTGATACTCATATAACACATTTATCCTTTTCATATCTTGTATGTTACTTCTTTAAATTAATAACATAACATGATCTGGAAAAACATATGCTTTGTTAGTTTCACTTTCTTAATACAGATCTTTCAAAGAACAACAATTATTACAGCACATAGCTTTTGACCATACATATAGGAATATACATATGCATATTAACATTTTTGGATGCAGAATTGGTTTATGACTTACACCATTTGAAGGAAATTGGAGCCACACAAGGATAGCAAATTTCACATGGTAATATAGAGGAACACTGCAGAAACATCAGCAGAGTACAAAATGGTCAAATAGTATGTAGGACAGGTAAAACTGAGGTAACTTACTTAAAATGGCTATAAAGCAATAACGATTAATACAGTGCTGCTTCAAAATTTCGCAGTAACATTGGAATGCTTCATCTGTTTTTATGTTATTCAGTCGACATACGTAATGCTCTCATGTCTCATTTCTTCTCTTGCAGATGTTACAGGTTCCCAGGACAACTTCTCTAACCAATCAACTGTACAGTTTGGATTTTCTACCATAAACTTAATAACTGGTCTGGATTGACAAAATAGTTTTGAATTTCAAAACTTTTAAGATCTGATTCATGAAAGCAGAATTGGGCTATAATAAGTAAACATAAAATAACAGAAACCAGGCAACTCCTGTACATTTGGCATTTGGAACTTTATTACACTCTGAAGGCAGCAGAGCTACCCTACATGCAAGTATTCTAACTTAATAGGAGCAGTCAGCAAGGACTGCAGTGTATTCTGCGGCAAAGCTTTCACCAGAAGGCTAAAAAAAAATAACATACATAAATTTAATAAATCATCAAGCAACAACGCACCATGAGATCACTATTTACATTTTTACTGCAGCTATTACCAGTACTAACAGGCTGACAGTCCGAGGTAATCATAAATACAGGATATCTCATTGATGCTACTCAAATACTATTTATAGGCAACCAAAAGCATTCTACGCAGTAGTGCTAAAATAGTTTGCAAAATTTGAAATAATATGCTTGCAAATCAATTGCGACCTATGAGAATTTACTGCTTTCATATATAAGACATGTTCAGTATGCATATTTAAGTCAAGCATATCTACAGAATATGATATCAAAATGCAAAGACCAGCTCCAAAAGGTCACAAAGGATGCCATGTTGCAGTCCCATTCTTATTCATATTCATGCTACAAATAAGGTGAAAGTACTCTTCACATTGCACTGCCATTCCTACCCATGCTGCAAATAACGAGAAAATGTACCCTTCAATCATGACATAAAATGTTTATACCTTGAAATAAGCTTATCGGCAAAGACTTCCACAATGCTAAAAGATCCATATGCTGCAGAACATTGGGATACAAATGTTAAAAGCAATAAACAAACCAACTTAGAAAATCTTGGCCACAAGCATTAAACCAAATAAAGTGAAGATGCATGTACTTATTGAATTATTGATTTGTGTTCATGTAACACTAAACTTTCTCCTCTGTTTCCTATTGTACAGAAATGTACATACCGACCGCATACTAAATAAACACATTATTGAAGTCTTTATACCAATATCCATAGTTCAATTGGTATTCCATCAACAATGCCATCATGTCAAGATGACAAGGTGATGGTTTTGACAATTGGTAGCATAGCTGTTCCTTAATTGAAAAAGATAACATTTCCATCCAAACTAATTAAGTAATGCAAATTGCATCTAGGAGAATTTTATTTGACGAGTGCAGATACTACACAAATAATTTCAAAAGGTAACTCTACTTTTATTTAGTGAAATAAATACAGCAATATGTCGCAAGGAATGTCCATCGAAAGAAGTTGCCTCGGCGGAAGAAATGTACAACAAATCAATTTATTACAGACCTGCCCAGTAAAGGAGCAACCGTTCTTTCTCAGCTTGATCTTTCTTTTCTATAGCCCTGTAAGTGGAGTATACAGGCAGACCAATGCCCACTGCGCAACTGCATCAGCACAGAGTGAATATCATAAACAACGATGGATTTCTCATCGAAAACCAAAAAAACTAGCTCATCTATTAACACGGTTGCTACTTGCTGGAATAAATATAGGTTGCATCCAGCTGCAGTGCTGGACCATCATCTAACTGCACATTAGTATCTTCTTACCTAATAGCAAATAAGAATATAGTGCATAATACAGGTTATGCTAGTTTCACGTAGCAAGAACCGAATGAGCATATGCATATGAGATGTGATACTTGCTTTCAGGGTGCACAAAATAATTGGCTCTTGCTACTATAAAGGAAATATTTATTGATGATATTGACAGTTCATAAGATATAGACTTACAATGCTGATCAACTCTGGACGGTTGTATATTTACCTTGTTAACACGCTCTATGCAATTTCTAAAAAGTACAATAAGCCAACCACTTAACAAAGGAACTTGCCTAAAACAATCGACTTACAAGAAACACAACATGAAAATAAACAACAAGATGATGTGAAGTATACCTGGCAGTGCGGACAACAATATTAGAGCTTAATGGGGCCAGTAAAAGCCGTAGACCCACCTGTGAGAAAAAATTGAAATTTCAGGCTTTCAGCAGAAAGCATAACTTTCACTTACAAGTCAAGATTGCATTGGAGATCCTAAAATTTCAGAAGAAATGAGAATCCATCTAGAAAGCTTACGAGTTATAGACAAGTTATCAGAAAGTAATACATACAAGATAGAGTTGCAATCGATAGGTCACCAGAAATTAGATGTAGCAATATAACTCTCTCAAACTAAAAAATCGGAAGTGCCACACTTAGGCTCAATTTGTGGTTCCTGAACTGTGCTGAGATTGTTTTATAATTTTCTGCGAAAAAAAACCATGGAGGCAGGCAAAAGTTGGTTGCCAAAGAAAAGAAAAATAAGGCAAAAGCTGGATTATCATGATCCACCTCAATGCCAAACGCAACCGTAGAGCCACTGTAAACACTACTAACCCTATGATTTAGTTCAACTATTTGGATCGTCAGAAACAGACCACCAGAACGATCAAGCACACCAAACAACATTGCGGAACAGCATAATTTAATTTGGTCAATAATGACTATGCGGTGAAACAGAACAGTTATTTTAGAGCTGAATCCAGCCATATCCTGGCCGGCTGACCCTATCAGATCCAAGCCAAATTTGAACCCGCGAAGCACAAATCCTTTGCGCCTAATCTATAGCTCGTTGTTCAATGGACATATAACGGTGTAGATTTAGCATCGAACGACTAGGATTGGAGATGGCATCCTTAACCTACAGCATATTAATGGCAGAGGAACGCTACAATCATGGTGCAAAGTAACTGCACTAATTCACCATCTAGTGCAAAATCAAAGCATGATCCGGCCGCGTGCCCGTCGCCAATCCCGGCGAAAATCAAGCATGAACAAGGCGTAACCGCGCTCCCCCGCAAAAAAAAGGTGTAACCGCGCCAACAGCAACAACCCACAGGCTCCTACGGGCTAAACGGAGCGAGATTTCTCGCGCGGCTGTCCGGCCGACGCGATCTAGGTTTTCCGTACGAAGCAGGGGTTGGGTTGGATGCGCGTACCTCGCCGGAGATGGCGGGCGCCAGAAGAGCAGCCATCGGTCGCCGCGGAGGAGGAAGCCGGGATCCCTAGACGGCGCGCGAACCCAGGGGGAGATCGCTGCGTGGAGGCCAAGGAATCCGCGGCGAATTGAGCTCCGAGCGTGAGGGAGATGCGATGCCGGCTGCAACGCGAAAGCCGGGAGCACAAAAGTAGGAACCGATTTAGCGCACCAGGTTTGCTGAAAAAATAGATTTAGCGCACTACTAGGCCTTTTCCGATTTAGTCATTGTCTTCTCCGATATTTACAAAAGAGTCTCTCTAACACTTTTTTTCTCCAACTATTTTCCTCCTATAGCTTTTCTTTTTTGACAATTGATAGCATAAATATTTATAGTAGTAACAAACGATACATGGTAGAGATACACGAGCTATCTTAAATGATGACAAAATAAAGCCTAAAAGATACTAGAAATTATTTATTCCTCCAAGACAGAATCTTGTATTTTTCTAAAAGCAGCCAAAATTAGATATCAAACTGACATATCATGTTTCTGTTTCTGACTACACCTTTCCTTGTGCTACATTTTTCAGAAACATTTTGTAGAGATCGGTCTGAGGTTCCTATTTTTGTGTCATAGCAAAAAGAAATGGCAAATCTTGACCTTCAAATACAGTAAATATAATCGTTACAAGTTTAACCATAACTACACGTGAGAATGTTTCCTTAACCTAAAGAATTGTGTGAATTTCTCCAAAATTTGTGTACATGTGCTTCGATTAGACAATTGTTGGCCATGTCAAACACATTGCAAATGATAGGATATGACCAAGAGAATCATTATTGTCGTATTAGAGACAAGTAGAGATTAGGGTATGAGATTAGGCGTGATAAACAAACAAGGCTCACACGTTGATGGATTAGATCTAGGGGTGGATTAACGAGTTGCTGGGCTCACTAAGACTTATGATCGTTAAGACTCGGATCATTAAGCTCGGTATCTTTAATGAGCTAAAAGTAAAGATTGGCTTGGTTCATTATATGCCCGCGAGCGCATGAGTTACTCGTTAAGCTCGTTAAGAAGTTCAATGCGGACCAGAACCTTAGTCTCTACCACCGCATGACTTTGAGAAGTCTACGAAGATTCGTGGAGGGGTTTCAATGATTTCGCTCTTGCTAGGTCGCTCCTATACCCCATTAGGGGAAGTCTAGGCTGGCCTTGGTACATACTAGTATGTTTTGGATGTCTCGATATAATATGCTCCAAACTAATAAGCTTATCGAGTAGATCGTGAGACTCACGAGTTTGCTTGTTTAGCTCATTTACGCTAACGGGCAAAAAGTGTTGCTTGGCTCGGTTCGTTAGTAAAACAATCTGAACTAAACTAGTCAAGCAAACGAGCGCTCGTTAAGTTAGCCGAGTTTCGGGAATTATGTCCAACCCTAATTAGATCATCTCATTGGAACCAACTCAATCCTATGTTAGGAGAAGCATCAACATGACGCTTGACTAGTGAACGTGGTCGTTCTACAGTCCCCAAGTTCACCTCCGAGTTCACTCCATATGGACATTGGTCCAAGTCTATCAAGACAACACACACTTGCTCTAGGCTTTCCAATCGAGTCTTGGAGCTCTAGGTCTCTCCACTTGAATTGATTCAAACGAAAATGAAGGAGTTATATGTCACAAGGCTATTTAGGTTAGGGCTTTCTCGACAACTAACCAAGGCAACACTTGGGAGAGAGAAACCGAGGGCAGGAGAAGTAATTGTTGGTCCACTAGTCCATCATGGACAATTGGTAAAGGGGTGGTGCGCGGTTCATGGTGAACTAGTCTTCTCATCCCTCCACTATTCTGGGTTTCTTTCACTTGGGGCATGACCTTTGCCTTCTTCTCTTTATTTCTTCTATCCATTTTGGCAACTTATTGACTATGGATATTTTGATGGACTCTTTCTGATTTGGTGTGACATCTTGGGACATTGCTTAATAAGATTGATAGAATATTCATACCAACAAATTGCAATTTTTTTCCGAAAGCTCATCCCTAAAGAGCCCGGTTGGGATGGAACCCTTTGCTTGAGTTCAACAATTGTCATGTAAGATTTAGTGGGGGCATATAGGATGAGTTATTCTCCACGATCATGTTGGACTTAAGTGTGTACACATCTTGATCAGTCTATAGATGCTAGAGAGCCGTTTGCCCTGCCAGGATGGTCAATATGTTATACTTGGCTTGACTTCAACAATTTGTCGCACAATTGTCATGTAAGGGTTAGTGGGGCCCAATTATATGATCAGTTATTTTCCACGATCATGTTGAACTTAAGTATGTACATCTTCATCTGTTACTCCACCAATGAAAGCACAAATCTTAAGTGAGCTATCCATGGTGGCGTACAACAAAATGCTACGACATCCTAATGGTTGCACAAACTCACATTTTCATCTACGATGCCTCCTTTTACCTTCTCATGCTTAACCTCTGTGATCACTTCCGCCTAGCCATCCTTCGGGTTGCAACTGCTCAGGATACCCTCGTTTAGCTGCTAGGTTTAGTTATTTCTTTCTTTCTCTTTAGCAAAAAGAGGTTTATTTCTTTCTTAGTTCAAGATCCCTCTTACGATGGTTCTTTGAAACCTATATCAGGTACTGGAACATTGCGTCGTACTATGGATTTATCATCAATCTTGTGTTGAGGTCTATCCCATAGTGGTAGTCAAATTAGATTAATGGTCGATTTCTAAGTTGTTGTAAACCTATTTGGTTACTTCATGTTTGTTGTAGATTTTGATAGCATCTGGATCTGGATTTATATTTTGCTTTTTGGCACCTACTCTTTATTAGAAGTGTACGAGCCAATGAGCATAATCAGCATTTGGACTTTTTTTACTTGATTCCGTATTTGCGCCTGGTGACATGTTTGTTGTACTCGCTAGGGTAAACTGAGAACTCCACCAAATTCAGTTTATGGTTTGCATGCATTTTACATGTTCAACTTGACTGCACGGGTGCACACACTGACACACACCATGCTCCAAAGGCCCATCCGTCTGTGTCTGGACTACCGTGCACGATTCAAGTAACATAGCGACATGCTATGTGTGTTTATTGTGCTTCCTTCGATTCATATTAATTGACTCCACTTTAACTAGATACATTCGTATCTGGATGTGTCTGTTGACTAGATACATTCGTATCTGGATAAAGTGGAGTCAATTAATTTGAATCGGGAGAGTATATTATTTGAGGTGCTAACACTTAACCGTGATACCCTTCTGATCCTTAAAACAATGTACATGGGTAGAGACATGTGGCATCGCTTGTATTGATCAGTTATACACAAATACTGAACACGTCTAATATAATGGTTCTGGTGATTCTCCATTTATTAATGCCACAGAAAATCAGCATTCGGACACTGGAGACGGGAAATATAACAGGAATTGGCAGAGACAGATGTTATTTCTTATGTTCAGACTCTCTCACTTGAGCCATGTTCAGAATGTGGCTGGACGACAGGTGTCAAGACCCACACTCACGCCCACACTGCTATGCATTCCCTTGACTAAAAGGTTAACTCAAAGCACATGATGCAATAATCAGTAGCGTCACTGTTCAGGTTTTGCCATAACAGAATAGGTCCCAGCTAGGGCTGGTGGCACTTACACATGATAATTTAAAAAAATGTAAACAAAACAATCTAGAAATGTAAGTAGCTATTGCCAGAAATACTACCCTATTTGCACCTCCGTCTCCTTTTCCATCCTTCTGATATCAAAAACCTGATATGGTGAGAAGTTGGCTACCTGAAGAGATTCAGATCAGAATGGATAAACGCCGTGTGGGATATGAAAGGCACATTCGGGTACATCCCAGAAAGAGCACACCGCATGCACTCGAGCACCGTGAAGATCTGAATGAAAGCAATGGACATCCAAAAATACTGCATCGGCTTCCCCTGGTACACGATGCTGGGCATCCAGGTGCACATTGTTGCCACTGCTTGAGAGCCGGTGTCCAGGAGGATAGCCAAGATCACATGGAACCTCATGAAGTGGGGTGACCACTTCCGCCTCACAACGAAGAAGTACACTGTCATGAATATCACCAGCAAGAGCCACCCTGGAAGCAGTGTCATGGTATCGATGAAGGTGTAAACCAATGAAAACCCCTGCAGGTACGTGTGCAACTGGTAGATGACATCGGCATACGACCACATGTTGTGAAGTGGAAGCAAATATGGCACACATGCTAGAGTTCTCCACCACCATCTTGGTTTGGAAGTCAGCTCAGGATAGCTGAATGATGCTAGAGAGGAAGCTCGACAACCAACTTCCGATCTTTGACGCTGATTGTGCCGGGTCAATAATGATGGAATGCCCTTAATAGAACCCTCCTTCGAAAATGATGTCAGGATGTCATGGCGAAGAAAATCAGTGCTTGCTGCAAGATATATGTTATAACTATGGTGAAATACATTTTAAGAACTAAGTGTTCAGAACCAAAGAACGGATTTAAGCATCAGAATATAACAAGGTAATGAAATAAAATGTAAAGAAAATTATCTAACAAACAAGACACAAACTGACATGTACTATACGTGTAGAGCTGTCTCAGTTCCAATATCGAAGTACAATATAAGCTCTCTTTGATTATGATAAGTTCATTATGGTTTATATTAGACTGATTTATGAAGCCTCTCGATAAGTCAAGTATACAAAATGAAATCATGAGTAAAAGAATCATCTTACATGTTTACTTCATGACATTGGCTCGACCATGAGCTTTCTTTTATACAGTAAACTGTCAACAAAAAACTGGTCCTCCCAAGCAAAAAGACTTACGACCGCATACTATTATTGGACTGTCAGCTCAAGAATAGCATGACCAGATATTATGCTATCCAATAAAACTGGTCACGGCCTCACAGGGCACTCAAGATGTTGCTAGAGATAACAGACATCGATAGTATATGAGTGTGCCAGTGATAAAAAAATGGTAATTCTTCAGTGCTAGCAGCCTCCTGGAGAAACCAGGATTGAATTGCGATGATTGGAACACTACCATTCAAGAAGTGGCAACCTTAGAGGTTATAAACGGTATTCGGTAGTTCAAAATCTCAACTATCAGCCATGCTGTACTAGCCATTTAAGTAGATTTTTAATGAAGTTCTTCTATCGAGTTATGTATTAGATATTTCTACATACTATATAATGACAACATATATAATCCCAATTTTAACTTCTGCAAATATTGCTGAGGCAATTAAAGAGTACACAGATATAGTTTTAGCTAGAAATTCTATGAGTCTATAATTACATGCAGGCTGTACTTCTTCAACTGAATACTAGTGTTAGAATTGTAACTTGTAAGAGTACAAGGTAATGCGTAAAAATACTCCTTCAGCAGAAATCACATGGTTTAAGATGTAACAAGTTATCAGAACAAAAACATATCTGTAACTATTTAAATGTATATCATACCTGCAGTTAGTACAAGAATGACACATTTTGTAAAATTATAAACAGGTATTCCTGCAAGAATTGTTTCTTAAAATTTTACAATATTTGAATACCTTTGCAGACATTTAATATTGCCTACTTCATTCATATTTATGTTCTTGTTTATTTGCAGACAACCCATTGTCTGCTCTCTACCGGATGATTAGAAGTAATCCTAATATTTGTATAAGGAAGTTAGAAAATGGCAGCGTACTGTACAACTTTGATCAGGGAGCTAAGGATTAAGGACGATCTATCATATATGTTCAGAAGAGAATTGCATCATAATTCCAAAAAAAACATAGCCAAAAGAGAATCAGATTATGCATACCTCGTGCAGTTTGTACCGAAAAATTCTTCCTCGCGCCTAAAAGATGAGCACTCTTCAGACCCAATGAGCCTGCTGGAGTACGAAGGCATGATCTTCTTAAGAGAGAAGGCTTAGCAGCAGGAAAAGCAAGCAGCTGGGCATGCCCAGCAGATAAGCCTTGGCAGAGAGCCATTTTGTATAAACTTGGCCTTGCGCAATTACCTGGACAGGCATGTAAACGGAATTAGCACTACAACACTGCACTCACACAATTACGGAGCCATTGATCACATAATGTAATTCGTTCATTCTCTGAAAACACATTAATTCATTTTTTCATATCAATTGGGCGCCGCCAAGAGCAGAGCTGATTCAAATCAAGAAGTGGAAATTACTATAGTAATTAAACACAGACAATTTCCTCTTTTCAATTTCCTCTATAATGCAGGGATGGTCATGGCGTGGGGAATGTGGGTTGCGTTGATACATCACATTTATCTTTCCAAAAAATAAGCTGATATACGCACCACGCAACAAGCAATTCCGCGCCAAATTGGTTCGACTGGAGTATGATCCCAATAAGAAATATTTAGAAAAGATTTCCCACTAAAGAGGAAGGGAGAGGAAGACGAAGACAAAACTAGTGGAACATTCCAGGAAAGTTAGGGTTCGTCACCAACAAAGGGAGGAGGCGGAGGATGCCAGCGATCCTTCGAACCTGGGTGCTTCGATAGAATGAGCCTGGATGCCCTCGCCGCGACCGCCGTCGCGAGGGCGAGAGGATAAGAAGGGCCGGAGGAGGCCGAGTGGCGAAGCGAGTAGTTTTTGTTGGGAAACTTGGGCCTCCGACGTGGCCCACTTTGGTGGGCACGTTTGGCTAAGTCTTCCCCCACGTTAAGTGGGTCTTATCCCTTTATCCCTCTAGGCCTATAAATAGAAGGAGCTCAATCATTGTACGTACCAGTTGACAGAAAGATCAATAAAGAGCTCTCCCCATATTCTCCCCTGTGTCAATTTACTTTACGCATTCGGTGTACCTCTGCTGTTCATCTACTTCATCTACGCTGTGCACCCTCGGGACCGGCCAGCCGGCAGAGGTTGTGCAACACGTTATCAGCACGATCGCTTCACCGACCCTTCGTCAAGCCTGCATCAAGCAGGCGTCCGGCACCGGATCGTGAAGGTATAATCCGAAATTGACCGCAAAAATGGATTCGTTGTTCGATTTCCTTTCAATTTTTGCGATTTGCGTAATTATTAGATCTTACCTATGGTGTGGATTTCTCTCCCGAGAGTCGAGCTGACATGCTGTCGCCGACCAATGTCGATACTCTCGGATCGGAGGCTTGTTGACTACACTGTAGGGAGACGGATTGTCGGCGATCCCGCTGATCGCGACACCGCCGTGTTAGGCCCCTGATGTGCCACACGTCGTCAGACTTCAATCGAACTGACGAAGACACGCCATGGTCAGGCGCATCGCCGCTACGGCCGTGCTGGCCAACACGCGCGTGCACGCAACGCCGCCACGGCCCTGCTGGCCGGAGACCGCGCAACGCCGCTGCAGCCCTGCTGGCTGGGCACGCGAGCGAGCCCTGGCTCGAGCCGCCGGCCCTGCTGGCCGCTGCCCCGTGCGCGGCGCGCGGCCCTGCTCGCGCGGCCCTGCCGCCGCCCCGGTGACGCCCCTGCCCCGGCAGCCGGCGCCGCGCCCGCGCGGCTCCGCGCGCGCGCCCTGGCGAACCCGCCGACGCGGCCATCGACGCCGTGTTGGCCGGCATCGCCGCCGCGGCTTGGCTCCGCCCACCTCGGCTATGGGCGCGTGCCGCGGCTGGCGCACGCGCGTCCGCCTTGGCCTCGCGGCCGCCTGGGCGGCGCGGCCCGCCCCGCTCGACCCCCCGCCTAGCTCGTCTTGGTGCTCGCCGGCCTCACGCCGCGCACCGGCGACCTCGGCCGCGGCCGTCTGTCGCCCCACCCGCGCTGCCGGCGTGGCCAGACGCCACCACAGCCGCCACACACGGGCGCTAGGAAATCCCTAGCGATGCCCCCCCACCTTGGGCTGGGACTGTGTGAGGTGGGCTGGCCCATGCGGTGAGGAGGGGGCGGATTGGAGGTTGGGGGTTGGCCGGTGGACCGCAGGCTAGGTCGATTGTTGGCCTATCTTAGCCCGAGACGCGGAAATAGGCAGTTTTTTTCTTTACAGAAATTGTATTACTGGGCGTTTTTTTAGACTCGAAAAGTCATATTTAGGGTCATTTTTCACGTTAAAACACTCTTAGCATAATCTATCTTTGTACATGCTTTCAACTTATGTTTTACTACAGTATTTAATTGATGTATGCTTTTAATACTTAGTATAGCATAGTTAGCATGTCCATTTTCTATTTAATTTTTGGAACGCCGTCATATTGTATTGTGTATCAACATCGCATTTATGCAATTGATTACCTGCTGTAATCTTACACACTTTGCATAAATTGCAGATGACGGGAATCATGAACCGTGAGTTCGTGGAGTTGGCTCAGAACGGGCTGAACTACCTGACTTGGGCCTCGGACGTTGAGATCGTCCTCGAGGGCAAAGAGATCAAGGGTGCGCTGAGTGCGGGGACCCCGATGGCCCCAAGCACCACCACTCCAGCGCAAAATGCGCAAGCACTGCACTTCCTCCGCCACCACATGTGTGGTACTCTGAAAAATGAGTACATGGCAGAACGGAGTGCTTCAGCCCTTTGGGCCGCCCTCAAAGCGCGGTTCTCTAGGCTGAAGTACACTGTTCAGCCACAGGCGGAGGCAGAATGGATGCGTCTGAGGTTTGCGGACTTCAATACTGTGGGAGAGTACAACTCCGCATTACACCGGATTTGTACCTCGCTTCTCCTTTGTGGTACTACTATCACAGATAAAGAGAAGATAGAGAAAACCCTCTCTACCTTTCATCCAACTGCTATTCAGTCTTCGCGGAACTACCGCCAGGAGAAATTTCAGCAGTATGCAGCGCTCATTGATGCCCTCCAGGTTGATGAGGCGCAGGATGAAGTTATCAAAAAGAACTTCTCCTCGCAGCCTTTCGCTGGAGGTCCAAGTCAGGAAGTAAATGCCGGCGCATATAAAGTGCGCAAGCCAATAATGAAGAAGCGAGGCAAGAAAGGCAAGAAGGGACCTAACCCCCCCAACCCGGCCAAGAACCAACAGGCCGGGAAGGGGGAGGCAAGGCCCCAGGATTGCTTCCGCTGCGGATCCAAGACTCACTTCTCCAGGCAGTGCCGGGCCCCTAAGCACGTCGTGGACGCATACAAGGCCAAGAAGGCACGCAAGACGCACCTTCTCCAGGTGGAGGCACCACCGGCGCCCGCTGCGGCGCCCGTGATGATCCCCGTGCCCAACGGCGCGCCCGGAATGGCGCAAGTTGAGGCACCTGAGGCGGCACTCCAGGTTGTTCCTGTGAACGCCGAAGTGCCCATGGAGGTTGAGCACGTTGTGCCCCCTCCCGTGCCCCAGTTGGACATTGATGCTGCCGCGGCAATGATAGCCAACGATGAGAAGCTCACTGAGATGGAGATATCTGCTGAGGTCGATGGTTTCCTCACGGACTCCATCTAAAAACTTCGCCTCGTCCTATTTATTTCATGATTTCACTTTGGCAATAATTTGATACATTCATTCGATATGGTTGTAAGCTCTATGAGAGCAAAACATTTATTTGTTTCGGCGATTGGATGACATTTGTCTCATTCATTTATTCCATTATTTAATATGAGATGGTTATGTTATGTTCTGAAATATTTATGTGTCTACTTACTTAATGATGCATCTTCACCGCTCCATTATATTAATTAGACGCTATATTTTAGAACAAGTGGCGCCCAAATGGAGGAAACGTGCCTTGCCGATAGCGGCACCACCAATACCATCTTGAGAGAAACAAAGTACTTTGAGTCCATAAATAAAAATCCAGGGAATATTATGACGATCGCCGGCTGCGGTCCGAACATAGTTGGCTCCGGAAGAGCTACTATTATACTCCCCATGGGAACAACTTTGATCATTAATGAAGCATTGTTGTACCCGGAGTCGACTCGTACTCTCTTAAGTTTTAAAGACATACGCGCAAATGGTTTCCACATAGAAACTGATGATGATGACAATGGTAAGGAGTACCTAATCATCACCAAGCGCGACGAAAATGGTAAACACGTGGTCGAAAGGCTTCCTTCATTTGCTACGGGGTTGTACTACACCAAGATCGTAGCACCCCCGTGTATACTACCCTTAAAACTGTCTTCCGAAGCTCTGAACTATTCTGCCTATGGCATGATAGATTAGGCCACCCTGGTCTTAGGATGATGAGAAATATAATAAACAACTCGAATGGTCATAACGTCAATGTAAAAAATTTCCCGAATCCTGATGATTTCGTATGCTCCGCATGCGCCACGGGGAAATTAATCATTAGACCATCCCCCTAAAGGTGAAGGATGAAATCCCCGCGTTCTTGCAACGTATTCAAGGGGACATATGCGGTCCCATTCAGCCCCTCTCGGGGCCGTTTAGGTACTTCATGGTGCTCATCGATGCTTCCTCAAAATGGTCCAATGTTTGCCTGCTGTCAACAAGGAACCATGCTTTTGCAAAGTTGATCTCACAGATCATACAAATGCGGAATAAATTCCCTGATCATCGCATTGAGTCTATTCGAATGGACAACGCTGGAGAATTTACTTCGAAAGTGTTCAATGATTACTGCATGGCAACGGGAATCAAACTTGAGCACTCTGTACCGCATGTCCACACCCAAAATGGGCTTGCGGAGGCATTGATTAAGAGGATTAAATTCATTGCCCGACCGCTCCTTCAGGGTTGTAATTTACCAACTACATGTTGGGGTCACGCGGTGTTACACGCTGCCAATCTCATCAACTTTCGACCATCGGCCTACAACATTCATTCTCCTATGCAACTTGCGCAAGGGTCGGCACCGAAAATTTCCCACCTTCGAAGGTTCGGATGCCAGGTATATGTACCAATACCACCACCCCAGCGATCGGCAATGGGACCTCTCCGTAAGTCGGGGATATACGTTGGTTATGAGACAATGTCCATAATCCGATTCCTGGACCCTATGACAGGCGACTGTCATACGGCACGCTTTGCTGATTGCATTTTCGACGAGGATCTTTTCCCGACTTTAGGGGGAGGAAATCAACCCCTTGATGATAAAAGTCGAGAAATCACGTGGCAAGCCACGGGGATCCACGCTCATGACCCGCGCACTGTTGAATCTAACAAAGAAGTCCAAAAGATAATAGATTTGCATTCATTAGCGAATCAACTGCCAGATCACTTTAGTGATTTAAAGACTGTGACAAAGTCGCATGTGCCCGCACGCAATGCGCCGGAAAGGGTTGAAATACCAAAGAGAAACGATGGTGTGCCCGCCCCCGTCCAAAGGCCTAAAAGGACGAGGAATCCGGCTCCTCAAATCCCAAGTACTCGGGGACGCCCGAAGAAAAAGGACAAGAGGGATTTATTACAGTCTACCCCTGAAGAGGGGAGCCAGTTGAGACCTGGCACAAGTACGGATATTTCAGTGCACGAAATCCCGGACTTGAATTTTCCTATATCGGAAATACCTAGCGAAGATGTGTGCGCACACATTGGAGCGGGAAAGCTAAAGGACCTAGCTCCCGGATTGGGAAATTCGGTGGAGCAAGGGGATGTGCCCGATGCACTCCATGATGAAATGGCCATTAACTATGTTAATTCGGGTGAGACATTCAATCGAGCCATGGCAAATGTCGACGTTAATTTTGCCAGGAAAATTGCCTCAATCATAGATCTTGACCCAGAGCCTAATACGCTCGTTGATTGTAAGAAAAGGTCAGATTGGAATGATTGGAAGAAGGCAATAACTGCTGAATTATTATCTCTTAACAAAAGAGAGGTGTTTGGACCTGTTTGTCTAACTCCTCCCCACATTCGCCCTGTTGGCCATAAGTGGGTTTTTGTTCGAAAGAGAAACGAAAATAATGAAGTAGTAAGGTACAAAGCAAGGCTCGTTGCTCAAGGTTTCACTCAGCGACCAGGTGTCGACTTTGATGAAACTTACTCCCCGGTCATGGATGGAATTACCTTTAGATACTTGATCTCAATGGCAGTCAACATGGATTTGAATATGAAACTGATGGATGTTGTCACCGCTTACCTTTATGGTAACTTGGATTCGGACATATATATGAAGGTACCGGAAGGTATCCCTATCCCGAACCAAGATAGAGCAAATAGAGGTTTATACAGTGTTCAACTTAAGAAGTCACTGTATGGACTTAAGCAGTCTGGTAGGATGTGGTATAATCGTTTAAGCGATTTCCTTCATCAGAAGGGCTACACAAGCAATGCAGATTGCCCATGTGTTTTTATACGGAGATCACAAGATGGTTTCTGTATTATCTCGGTGTATGTGGACGATTTGAATATAATCGGTACACCTGAGGATATTAAGGAAGCGAGTTCCTACCTGATGTCGGAATTCGAAATGAAGGACTTAGGCAAAACCAAGTTCTGCCTAGGTCTGCAACTTGAGCATTCCCCTGCTGGGATTCTCGTGCACCAGTCGACCTACACCCAGAAGGTGTTGGAAAGATTTGGGTTTAAAGATGCGTATCCTTCTAAGACCCCGATGATCGGAAGATCTTTGCAGCCAGACAAGGACCCGTTCAGGCCTAAGGAAGAGGGGGAGGAAATTATGGGACCAGAATTCCCCTATTTGAGTGCAATTGGTGCACTCATGTACCTCGCGAATTGTACACGGCCGGATATTGCATTCGCCGTTAATTTGCTTGCTAGGTACAGTTCTGAGCCTACCAAGAGACATTGGAAAGGCGTTAAGGACATCTTCCGATATCTGCAAGGAACTAAAGATCTTGGCTTGTTTTATCGAAGGAATCAAGACCTATCAGTCGTAGGCTATGCTGATGCTGGGTACCTATCAGACCCGCACACGTCCAAGTCGCAGACTGGATATGTTTTCCTTTGTGGTGGAACTGCGATTTCTTGGAAATCGTCTAAGCAGACTCTCGTGTCAACTTCGACGAACCACTCGGAAATCATGGCACTATATGAAGCATCACGTGAGTGTGTTTGGCTTCGAAGGGTGATCACCCACATCCAGATGACATGTGGGTTGAATACCATCCAAACCCCAACCATTATCTACGAAGATAATGCCGCTTGTGTTGCACAAGTCCAGACGGGTTATGTGAAGAGCGGTCTTACAAAGCATATACACCCCAAGTTCTTCTATGCACATGAATTGCAAAAGATGAACGAGGTAAAGGTCTTGCATACTAAGTCGTGTGAGAATCTTGCTGATTTATTCACTAAGTCATTACCGGCATCTTCTTTCGAGAGATGTGTTCGTGGAATCGGTATGATGAGACTTAGGGAGATGCAAGGTTTAGGGGGAGAATCTTCACAAAATCGTCACTGAAATCTTGATCCCGATGATTGAGTACTTAACTCTGCAGTTAAGTGAATTGTACTCTTTTTCCCCTTATGTGAGTTTTTATGAAGTTTCTCACATGAGGTTTTTGACGAGGCAATTCGTGCAACATAGCAAAGTATACCATGATCCTTTTCTCCATATTTTCCCACTGGGTTTTTCGGAGTTTTGAGACATGGATATACGGATAATACCCAGGGGGAGTGTTGGGAAACTTGGGCCTCCGACGTGGCCCACTTTGGTGGGCACGTTTGGCTAAGTCTTCCCCCACGTTTAACGTTAAGTGGGTCTTATCCCTTTATCCCTCTAGGCCTATAAATAGAAGGAGCTCAATCATTGTACGTACCAGTTGACAGAAAGATCAATAAAGAGCTCTCCCCATATTCTCCCCTGTGTCAATTTACTTTACGCATTCGGTGTACCTCTGCTGTTCATCTACTTCATCTACGCTGTGCACCCTCGGGACCGGCCAGCCGGCAGAGGTTGTGCAACAGTTTTTTCCTCCACTATGTGGGACGTTTCCTTGGCTGAAAAAAATGGGATGTTTCCTAAAAAAAAAAGAGGCCACGACTGTACTTTTTTTCTTCTAAAAACCCCTTCATAGTAAGAGGTCGTTTGGTATCCATCATTTTGGCCTGGAATCCTGGAATTTATTTTGGAATTTCATAGGTGGACTGTTTGGTTGCCACAGAATTGGGCCATCATTTCATTTATGAATTCCAGCAAAATGACTCCATTGTCTCAAAAAAAAAAGCAAAATGACTCCATGGGTAAACACGATTTCAAGCTGAGACCTGTCATTTGCGATTCTCTATGGAAGCCTCTACAAATGCAATATTGAATTCTATTGTCATTTGCAATTTCTGTGGCAACCAAACAAGTGTCTATTTCTGAAATTAAAATGTAAATGAAATGTATTCATTTCAAAATGCTACAAACGAAATGAAATCCTGGCTTCCAAACGACTTCTAAGTGAAATTGATCCCAGATTTGCTAAAACTGTATCACCGAAAATTCACATTTGAACCCGACCTCATATGCTCCCGTTCCATCGAATAAAAAAACAGAAAATAGCAAAAAAAAATGTGTACAACGAACGCGAGAATGTGTTAGCTGCATGCAACATTTTGCATAGAAATAACACCACATTTTGTTTCTTTGCATAGACAACTACACATATCATTTCTATGCAAAATGTGAACCGTGCCAACAGCAACAACCCACAGGCTCCTACGGACTAAACGGAACGAGATTTCTCGCGCGGCTGTCCGGCTGATGCGATCTAGGTTTTTCGTACGAAGCAGGGGTTGGGTTGGAGGCGCGTACCTCGCTGGAGATGGCTGGCGCCAGAAGAGCAGCCATCGTTCGCCGCGGAGGAGGAAGCCGGGATCCCTAGACGGCGCGCGGGATCCCTAGACGGTGCTAGAAGAGCAGCCATCGTTCGGGTGGTCATTGAGGTCTATCCCGTAGTGTTTGGAATTAGGGTTGGGTTTTAGATAGGGCGTTTGGACTCTATTAGAGAGATGAAAGTGTGTTGTGGAATTTGATGATCTTTTGATGGTCATATTATTTGTAGATAAATGGTTTGCAGGTGGTGTTGGTGTTTTGGTAAGGGTTTTGTTCGTAAGTCGACAATAAAATTTGTTTAGTTTGAGAGTGCGAACAAATGGAAGCCGAGCTCTAGAGAACCCTTTATTTTTAAAAATTCAAAATTATATTTACACGTATAAAAAATTATAAAAGGATGTTTGGATGTAGTCAATGATATATTTTACAAGTGTACAAAAATCAAAACTGCGAAATTATTTACATTTTTAGCTACATGAAAATGACAAAATCTAACAAATTCATAGTTTTTGAAATGTGCACTATTCATTGTACCCGAATTCATACTTCTCTTTTTTGTGTAGTCTAAACTATAAAGTAATTGGTATTGATAATTTGCACACTCATAGTATCCAGACTTCATTTCAGGTTTTTAAAAGCATAAAGGGCTCACAAGCTTGGCCTACATTTAAAGTTTCCAGTTAGTTTGACCGAACCTCTGTTATTTGTAGGCAACCGAGGTGATTACTTCTCCGTTTAGGTGAACCGTGGTGTATTCTTCTGTGGAAATCGGCAGCAATGGGGCAATATGGTGGCGTTCATCTGGTTTTATTACAGTGACATATATAACTGGACTGCAAATCTTGTTGACTGTTGACAGTTCAATTGAGGAAATTGGTTAGGAGAAGGAGGGCAGAAACGGCTCACTGGTTATTAGGAGGACATCATGGTTTACTTGTGACTCCTTTTTTTTTGTGAATCTGGGTTTACTAAAACGGAAGGCTCGAAAAGAGCCAGGATTTAAATTAACGAAACCATCAACCGGCTAGGAGTTGCAACAAAAGATACAACATACATGCGCAAAGCGCATACCGAACATATACATAGAAGCCAACACACCCGCCAGAGCCTTGTCTTCTGTTTCACCGGAGCGACCACGGCCACGTGCAAAAAAATATTTCGAAACGGAGGCAAAAGCTTTGCCCCATTCATTAATTAAGAAGAGAGTGCCCAGTTTTTAGGAGAAAATCGAGCAAAAACCTACAAGAACCCTAAGAAATTGTGTAATGATACTAGAATGAATGTACATGTTTTTGAACAATTCATTCACTTGACTCTCCATCAGTAGGATCAGTTGATTCTTCACCATCTGCCAGCAGTAATTTCTCTATCTTATTCTTCTTTTGTCGCCAGGTTGTTGTCCTGTGAAAATAGCTTGTGTTGCCTTTAGCTTGTGTTTCGTCGTAAATTCTTTTTTGGTGGAGGTGAACTCATGGGATTCATGATAGGTTGCGTTCACACTAATCAGCAGCCGGCTTCGTTCCGGCGTGTTCGAGTGTCTTCGTGTTGGTCTCCTCTTGATGTGAAGTCAAAGCTGTCTTTGGGCAGTGTATGATGACCTTCATGGGGCGGTTCAGTGAAGGTCCTACTCGGCGCAGGTCTTGCGCATCTCCTCTCCGGGGCTCGTCGTCAGAATCGAAGTTGTCGGTCTCTCCTCGAAGAGTCATCTGTTTGGCATAGGTCGACTTGAGCTTCGCCTTTGTGTAGCTTTTGTGCGTAGCCAGGGTGGCTAGGTATGCGCCTTGTGACGGAGTGTGTGTGGTTGTGAGTGTGGCTTTGGCCCGGTTGTTGATGGTTTTCGCCTGATTTTATCCTAAAAACTGAGCACCTTCTACTTCCCTTTTGCCTCAGTTTAAAAAAAACACTAATCAGCAGCAGCAGGATCAGATAGAAAAGACGTCAGCCGGGAAAAACACACAGGTCAAAGAGAGCTTGAGAAGGTACAGCTTCAACTCTTTCAGATATCCGACGCTCCCGGGCGGCCGGGCCTGACCTTCTTCTTCTGCTGCTGCTGTAGTGTCTGCTTGAGGACGGCAACCACTTTCGGTCGCAAATGTCCGTGCCAACTAACGAGACAGCAACTTGTGCCGACCAGATCCAACATTTTTGGGCAACATTGAACGGGCCATTCTATTTTACTTTGTTCTATGCCTATGACAATGTCATGGATTCTTGACCAGCTAACAAGTCCAACTTCAAATCCACTTGTTCCATTCACTCGTCAGACATGGACATACCATTTCTGGGTAGAGAATAAAGCAAGTAGCGAACACTCCAAAATTAGATTCAATGCGCTCGTTACATAATTAAAGATTATGTTGTGGACTTTTGGTTTATGAATCTCTGTATAGAACCTCTACATGCTATATGCAGAACAGTGTAGACAGAATCTCCAAAAGTAAATCCGTTATACACGTGTTGCTTACCTGGCAAGTGTGAACTACTTTCGCGGTCAAAGTTGACAAATGTGCAAAACATTCAAGCTCGTTTGGTTCAAAAAATTGCCATAGAAATTTAGTAGGATTTCCATCCTTTGGAATTTTTCCTAGTTTGTTTCGTAGGTTAGAATCCTTGGGAATGCATAGGAAAATTTCCTAGAGAAAAATTTCCATCCAATCAAATCTCATGTTACAATTTCTCTAAGAGGTCGTTTACTCGTTTGGTATCCATCATTTGGGCCTGGAATCCTGGAATTTATTTTGGAATTCCATAGGTGGGCTGTTTGGTTGCCACAGAATTGGGCCATCATTTCATTTATGAATTCCAGCAAAATGACTCCATGGGTAAACACGATTCCAAGCTGAGACCTGTCATTTGCGATTCTCTATGGAAACCTCTACAAATGCAATATTGAATTCTGTTGTCATTTGCAATTCATGTGGCAACCAAACAAGTGTCTATTTCTGAAATTACAATGTAAATGAAATGAATACATGTATTCATTTCAAAATTCATTTCAAAATGCTACAAATGAAATGAAAGCCGGGCTTCCAAACGACTTCTAAATTTTTAGGCAAGTCACTTACACTTACACTGAACTGGCCATGCCATTCTACGACATTCTATTCCTATATTGTAAGTTACGAATCAAACAGACCCTCACTTTGGACATAAGCTGCTAGGTTTGAGTTTTTAGTCATTCCGCTTCAGGATATACCAACCAATCAGACGAAAAAGGAAACAGAATGAACAACACAAGAGAAGAAATGCATACGTCCAACTATTCTTTCCCTCTTTCTCTTGTACAGTACATTTCATCAACAGCATACACTTCGTGGTAGGCCTGGATCACACAATCTACGTACAGAATAAATCTTCAACAATCAACTAATGCCTCATCAGGATACCAAGCGAAAATTAGAGCGCAACAGAATATCCAGATGAACAGAAGAAATGGTTGTCAACAAAGAACCAGGAAGCTACACAAGGTTTTCATCTGGAATTCACAACTTGTCTATTGCGTTACCATCTACTATTGGGTACTCGTTACTTGCAACGATCCATCCTTCTGCAACTTTAAGCTGAGGCTAGTGAACCGTTCTCTTGAGTACTGTCTGGAGGCTTTCCTCCAGTCAGTTCCAGCCTTCATCATTGCCACGAACTCATCAAAGCTTATCTTGCCATCCTACATTTTGTGAAATCGCAATGTTCAGTATTTCAGTCAAACAGTCAAATCAGAGCCATCAAAAGAGGAGAAAAAAAAAACAAGCATGCTTTGCCAACTAGTTGGTGAGGACCACAAACCTTATCAGTGTCTACATCACGGATGATGGCATTGATAACCTCTTCATGATTTTGTCCCAGGTCATCAGCTAACGACTCGCGGAGCTCATCGATTTCGATAAATCCACTCTGGTTCCGATCGAAGTATCCAAATGCCTTATGCAGATGCTCATCATTGCCGATCTTTTTCAGGTGAACAGAGAGAGTAACAAATTCACCATAGTCTAAGCATCCATTTCCATCGGCGTCCGCCTGACATAACATGCACAAATAGTAAATATACAATAAAAACACTCGTCTCCTTCATCACGCAGTAAAATGTAGAAATTGTATGCATCGAATGCTAAAGGATCTTTCAAGTTCAAAAAAGTAAGACTTAACGATCATTTTCTCTCTACTGCTCTGCAAGTTTCTTATTTGAGACTTCAGAAGGTGTTGTTTCCAAAATTGCTACCACAAAAGTATGCTAACAGTTCCATTTCATCCAATTTAAAGGTTTAATCACTGAATTCTGATATCTGATGTAATACTTATGAAACCCAGTTAATAACACTGCAGAAAGGGTGTTTCAACATAAAAAATGGAGGACTATGGTCTAACAACAAAGAGCTGCAAAAGTTTTCCAAAATGAAGAAAAATGTTGATTACTCACAGCATCCATTAGTATTTGGACATCTGCATCAGGCATTTGGTGCCCAAGCTTATGCAGACCAAGCTTCAGCTCATCAAAATTAATCATACTATCTTTGTTAAGGTCCATCTTTTCAAACATATCCTTAATGCCAGCCACCTCTTCTACTGAAAGATGCTCAGCTATGACCTGTAGTAAAAATTATTATATGAGGAAATTCCCAGAAATAAGTCTAATGTAAAAAAGAGGATTATTTGAGGTTCAAGTAAAACTGAGGTATACCCTAAGTGCATGCTTCTTAAACTTGTTCATCACAGAGAACTGTTGAAGTCTGGCCTTAACAGTTTCCCCCAAATTGACATTTGGCGCCTTCTTAATATTCTGCAACCAGGGATGGTCTGTAAAGAAAACACAGGTTATGAAGGAATCTTCAGAAGTATATATAGTTATATACTCAATTCTAGTTGAAAAGTTTTGCAGCTTGGAATATAAGCTGTACATCTTAGCAGCAACTTAGAAGCATCAAATCTTAGGTTGGAAAGTCACCATATCGGTTTACAAAGAAGAGAAGGAATCAAACACAGAATCATTGAGATTCGATCATTACCAAGAACTTGCTGGGCTGTTAATCGCCTCTTTGGATCTGGGTTCAGCATTCCCCTGACAAGGTCTTTTGCATTATCCGAGACCCTTGGCCATGGATCCCTTTTAAAGTCAATGACAGAACGGATAATTGCTTGAGCAACACCCTGTTCAGTTTCTGCATTATAAAATGGAAAAAAGCAATCATGTTATTCAGAAAGAACATTCAACAGCAAAAGATAAATATATTTTGTCAACCACAGTCCACAGACCAATCATCCCAAAGCCAAATTAAGGAGAAAAGAAACTTCAACGTGACACATGTACACAGTACACTTATATATCTTAGAAATGTTCAATGTAGTTGACATGTGGCACTGAAGAAATTGACCGTTTCCAGGCACAAAACTGACCTGCCCAGAACGGAGGGACACCGCAAAGAAGAATGTAGAGAATCACCCCTGCGCTCCAAACATCGACCTCTTGGCCGTAATTTCTCTTCAACACCTCTGGAGCCATGTAATAAGGGCTTCCAACAATCTCGGTGAACCGTTCGCCTGCACATAATGAACCATTAGCACACACTAGGCAAACGATGCAAAGTAAAAGCAGACAGCCTCTGATCATATCATCGACAAGTGATGGGATGGACCAAATTAGGAAAGTTCAGAGATAGCTATATACAAGAGTAGGACAGCATGAGTGTACCTGGAGTGAAGAAAACAGAGAGGCCAAAATCAATTGCCTTCAATGCGGCGGTTTCTTTCTTGTTTGCGAACAAGAAGTTCTCTGGTTTGAGGTCCCGGTGCATCACCCCATGCTTGTGGCACATCTGGTATTGTATAGGACGGGGGAAATATAGATGTTAGTCACTGAACAGACATGGAAAGTAACTACCAAACTAAAAATGCAAGCGTGGATAAGTTAATAACCAGAAGGAACAACATCAAGTAGAGTAATTAATTGCTTCCCAAATTTGATCATAACATATTCAGTCAGAACGCATAGACAGCAGAGCAGACTCATGTGATATATAGATAGCCAAAAAAAGTTGATCCCAACAATGTGGAGGGAGGGACAAAAGCAGTAGTAACATCTACTACTTGTAAATCTTGTCATATATAGTATAGTTGCTATTCTAGGCGTCTAGCACGGGTGGGTGGATCCCGCAATGAACAAGGTATAGTGTGAGTGTGTGAGGGCAGCAACCAGGTTAATAATAATAACCGAGAGAAAGAAAGCAATCTAGTAACCGCGTGTGAAACCCTAAAACGGCGGGCGAGGGCATTGCTAATGAATCAATCAAGGGGAGGTAGGAAGACAATGATCCAGACCTGCACGACCTCGACGATGGTCTTGGTGACGACGGCCGCGGCCCTTTCCGTGTAGTGGCCCCGCGCGACGATCCTATCAAAGAGCTCGCCGCCCTCGCAGAGCTCCATGACGAGGTGCACGGCATTGCCGTCCTCGTAGGTGTCCCTGAGGGCGACGATGTTGGGGTGGGGCGGGAGGTGGCGCATGATCTCCACCTCGCGGCGCACGTCCTCGACGTCCACGGCCGTGCGCAGCTTCTTCTTGGAGATGGACTTGCAGGCGAGCGCCTCGCGGGAGGCGCGGTCCGTGCAGAGGTAGGTGACCCCGAACTCGCCCCGCCCCAGCTCCCCGCCCAGCTCGTACCGCTCCGCGATGTCGCGGCCCGTCGGCTCCCGCAGGACGACGAGCTGGCGGGTGGAGGTGGTGGTGGGTGGGGCGGCGCGGTTGTAGTCGATGGAGAAGGGGTTCGGCTTCGCGCCCTTCTTCTGCTTTGGCGGCTTGGGTTCGCCGGCGGCGGCGCTGCCGCCCGCGCAGCAGTTGCCCATCTCCCGCCAATACTAGGTTCCGAATCGGGAAGGGAACCGCCCGGGCCCGGGCTGAGCAGAGGAGATCTGCGTGCAGAGCTGGGTGGAGCGGGGAGGGGAAGAGGCCAAATCGAGGGGAAAATGGTGGACGGCGTGCGCGTTTGGTGTGTGGAGAGGGAGGGAGAGAGAGTGGGGTGGTTAAATCGCGATGGGATTTGGTGTAGACGGGGTCAGCGGTGGCGGCGTCCGTGTGTGAATCCGCCAGTGGCAAAGCCAAGCCAACGACGGGGAGGAAGGAGATGAGAGGAGGTGGGGGAGAAAGAGACCGGAGGCTGGCTGGTCAAAGATCTCTCGGCGTCTCGCCTCGATTAATCTTTCTTGCCCTGTTTTTTCCTCTTCTTCCTTCGTCTTGTGCCCTACTACTATGTCGCGTTGCCTTCTCAAGTGGTTTTTTTTATTTTCTCCCTCTCGTTTTATGCCTGTTTGTTTGCTGCATTATTTGTTTATTTCTTGGCAATTTCTTTTGCCTACACCTTGTACGTGGCCTTGTTTGATTGCGAGGAGGACTTTGGAGAAAACTTCTTTTGGGGGAGTGATGAAGGCAACTGGTGGTAAAGCAAAAGGGGGATTAGGTGAGTGGATTTAAATTGCCATCAAGCATGATCTGTGCGATCTCGTGCTGTCGAAATCATAGCAGCCAGCCCGGCCTTGTCATGGGGGTACAAACAACCATTTAAATTACTACTAGCCGGAGTGTAGAGATCAAGCAATGTGCCGATGTTAATCTTCTATCTCATGCGTGCCAGTCTGCTAGAGCTCACCGGTAGAATTTATGTGCCGTGGGATCGGTGGACGGTGGTACACATGTTTGCACGGTGCAAAACCTAATCGAAAATTTGAATCTCAACTTGGATCTAGTTAATTTGCATGCTATTATAAAACTTTGCTACTACCTCCGTTTTGGTTTAACATGCACGCACACAATTTAAGACAAACTTTAACCATTAATTTGGTCAACAAAATATAACGTTTATATCTACAAAATATATATCGTTAGATTCGTATGCAAGTTTTTCAACGATATAATTTTTGTGTCATATATTTCATATTTTATTGACTAAAATAATGGTCAAAGCAATTTCTTAAACTACGTGTGTGCCTGTTAATCTGAGACGGGGGGCAGTACAAAGTTTCACATCCGCAACCATCTACATACCCCTTTTTCAAGCCATTGGTTTGCCTTATTGAGCCACAATTTTGGTAGGCATTGAAGAAGACGAAATCATATATGTAGTTAATGTGTAAGATCCTCGCATCATTTTATGTCAGATATGATCTTCTTAAATGCTAAGGATTTTTTTATCAAACCTTAAGATTAATCACAATGGGAAGTATCATGCACGTGATATATTAGTTTATGATATCATGATACTACCCCACAATGCATAGTATCATAAGATAGTATCATCATATTTAATATTTTGTAGAATCTCAATGCAAATTTATGTACATGATGGCTTTCTAGTTTCCGTGCTATGATACGGTACCATATTATGATAGTACCACTCTCATCTCTCACATTATTAATTGGTGCGCCACATCAGATTTTTGCCAACATGGCATACATGATACTACTTATGATACTTCTATTGTGGCTAGTCTAATTCACATCACTATTTTATATGTGAAAACCCTTAATTTGTCCTTATAGGCTTATATAGATGATAGAAGGTGGTTTTCGTTCGTGGTTGGTAAAAACCAAGAAACTAGCTAATATAACAACTATGAGCAATATTTTCATTTGCGGAGGATATACCACCGAGCGCTTGCTCATGCGGCCAAAGATGTAAATTTGAACGTCCATTGTGCTAATATTATACTTTTTGCACCATTCCCATGTTAATTTCTCCGGTACCAGTAGCATATCTTGCATACAATATTGGTGTATAATACTATCTCTATAATGCATTGTATCGTGTAGTAATATCATAATCACATTACTATATTTATTGATTTGTAGAATTCAACGTAAAGTTGAGTAGTACAAAATATATTTAACATTAAATTTGTGATATATGGTATCTACATGTGATACCATTATGATCTCTAATCATTAATTGCAGTAATGCATCAGATTTTGCATGCATTAGTTACATGATACTCCATCCGTTCTTGAATATTACCTCCGTTCCAATGAATAAAACTTCTTTTTCAAAAGTTAAACTACACAATGTTTGACCAAAATTTTAGAGAAAATCGTTATTATGTAGAAATTAAAACCAATACCGTTATATTCATCATGAAAGATATTTCATACAATATCTGATATTTTTTTATATTTGGTTAAAACTTTAAGATGCTTGAGTTTTCTATAAAAAAAAGCTTTATTCATTGGAATAGACGGAGTAGAAGGTCACTATAATTTTTTTATCTATATAAGGCCACTAGCACTAATCTAAAAAAATTAATTAGATTTCTACCTCGTAAATGTGAATATTGCATGCTGACATAAAAAGTCGACACCACATTTAGTACATTTAATTAATCCAGAACACAAGAGTATTTTCGCATATAATTAATCATGCTACCCAGTGCTTGTGGACTATTCATGGTCGACAGTCTTACCCAGTGCTTTTTTTTGTTTTTTGGAAAGGTAGTGCTTTTCGGGACGTCGCTCCAGCTCTCGGTGGCACACTTCCTTCCTGTTTTGCTTACTTGTTCGCTACTACTCATGGAGAATGAATGCAGGTTCCTTGGCCGCGTAAACGGAAACCGGCCATTAATTCCTGTTACCGCGTTGCGACGCACTGATCGTGCTCGTGCGTGTGCGAAAGAGGAGAGGGAAAGGGGCTTGCCGCCGAGGCGTTCACACGCTCAACCTCACGCCAAGGTGACTCGGGATGGACGGTGGATCATAGCGCCACGCGCCGTGATGCTGCGATCTGGACATGAATGGCCGCACCCGCACTACGCCGAACTGGAGTGGTCACCGTTGGTCCTGAAGACCTGAACCGCCCACCACGCACTCGTCGTAGGCTCGAAGAGGCTTGAAGCCAAATTCTCCTCGTCGAATAACGAGAGGGCCAGGAGGAAAATGAAGGCGACCCCATGTGGCTAGAGCTTCCATCTCTTCCATCGGAGGTCCGTGTTCCAGCTTCGATGGTTTTTTAGGGTTTGGAGGTGTGACGGACCTTAGTCTCTCGCCAGCCCGAGGGTTCCTATTTTTTGCTTTACGTTTTTCAGCGTCTTCCTTACGATGAGGCGGCAGCATCTTCCTTGCGATGAGTGGCAACGTCATCCTAGAGTTAGAATAAGGCGTCATATCCTCGATCTGGTGGTGCACCTAGCATCGGTGGAAGCCACGTGTTGTCCGGCAGATCTCATGGGATTCATTCGGTTTTGGTGTTCATTGGCGTAGTTTTAGGTTTGGTTCTTCCGATCTAGGTTTCCATCATTACGGATGATTGTTGTTGTCGTGCTTGGTTATTTGGAACTCTAGCATGATGACTACTCGTTTATCTACTACGACAAACTCTAATACGAGAAATTTTGCCCGGCTCCGACGATGAAGAGGCGAGCACGCAGGCCCGGCCCTGAGGGGGGCAGGCGGGGCGGCCGCCCCAGGCCCCCAAACTCAAGGGGCCCCAAAGTCCTCGCAAGCTAAGGCATATGCAGCAGCAGCTAAGGTTCATGGGGCAGCACCATTAGAGCATGTCAGTGTTTCTCTCGTGCCGTTTAAAGAGGACGACTAGATGAAGCGTTATTCTGTTTGGTGGGCTGGACAATCCTTTTCCCTCTAGTTATGTTGGGCTTATTTTGTTGATTAGTCTGGGCCTTTTTTCCTTTAATTGGCTATGATGAGATTAATTGGTTGGCATGTGGAGGTAATTACTCTGCATGGAGGCACCCACATCACTCACATGATCAATTTGAGAAGTCACGCTCTAAAGCTTAATCAAATTTTGAAGTGCAGAATTGAAAGTATAGAGATGGTAAACCTAGAGGGGGGTGAATAGGTTTCTACAGATTTTAATTCTTTCTTTGCAATATTAGGTTTTACGGAATATAAAGGTGAGCCTAATGCAAACTAGGTGAAGCAACCTATATGAGGATACAACTAACTCGAGCACGAAGGCTCTCACAGGCAGTTAAATCACAAGTAAGGAGTTCGGTTAGAGATAACCGATAGCACGCGGAGACGAGGATGTATTCCCGTGTTCCCTTGCTTTGCAACAAGGTACGTCACGTTTGGAGGAGTGGAGGTCCCACGAAGGATTCCCCGCGCCACGAAGGCTCACCCTATTCTCCGGAGCCTATCCCACGAAGGAATAGCTCTCTCACTTGTGGTAGACTTTGAGGTAGCCTCCAAACCTTCACAATCTTGCCCGGAGCAGATCCACAGCCCGGATGCTTCCGGACTCCTCTTGCCCACCTAGGGTTTCCAAGGAACCCTAGGAAGCAAGCTTCTTGATGAATACAAGGGGAATGAGATTTGGCTTGGTAGAACGGTAGATCGGGTCCTCCTCTATCGTTTCCCCGGAGGGATTTGAGTTTGGGTAGAGGAGGAGGGAGATCTGAGGCTTTTGGTGTTTCTAACAATGGAGTATGAGAGAAGGAGCTCAAGAACAGCTTGTAGTGTAGTGCCTAACTGTCTAGAGGTAGGAGAAGGGCTATTTATAGTGTTCTTCGAAATATGGCCGTTGGCCACTTGCCACCTCAGCTTTTCTTCGACAAACCCGGTCACCGGACCAGAGACCGGACTGCCCGGTGCAGAGGCCGGTCGGACCGGACCAGTGATCGGAGCTTCTTTTCGTCGTCCTGGGCTCCTCCGGTTGGCGCCGGTTGGCGGCCGGTTGGCGCCCGGTCGACCGGACGGACCGCCCCTGAGGTGACCGGGCGGTAGGCCGGACCATCTTTGTGTCATCCAGGAGCCGGTTGGCGACCGTTTGGCAACCGGTCGACCGGGCAGCACGCCGGGGTCGCCGGTCTGTGGGCCGGTCCAACCGGGCTGCAGACCGGATTCTTAGACCTATTTTTGATTGTTGTTGAAGGGGGTCTCCTTTAGCCTTCTTGTTCCTTTGATACACCATTTATGCCTCTTTGCCTAATACCTGAGATTATCCTTATAAACATATTAGGCCAAATACTCTAGCACGGTGCCATTGTTACCAAAATAATGGATAAGGGTAAAATACCCTTACAATCTCCTCCTTTTTGGTATACGATGACAAACCGAGCTAGAGTCATATAGAGATATTATGATAAGATTTAAACCTTGATTCCATATAAGATATTACGACAGCTCCCCCATAATGTATGCACTTGGAGAATTTGCGTTTGAATGCAAAGTGCACCATTTGTGGAACATGAGAAGCTCCCCCAATATCTTTAGGAAACAAGCATGGTATGGAGATGTGCATGTCAAGATATATAAGCATATATGTAAGCATAGCACACATAATCATCCTAACATAGAGTAGCACACATAATATTCGTCCATACACGAATTATTCGAAGTAGCAAATCCAAATGGTTCTTGAGAAATCAAAGCAAATAAGCACAAGCCATATAAGAATCAAATAAAGCAACACCCATGGCTTGTGACAACCAAAGTACCCCGTGGTCCTAGACTCTACTCTCTTCTCCCCCTTTGGCATCGGAACACCAAAAAGGCGAAGAAAAGAGGAGAGATGCTATCGCACCCATCAATAGAACTCATGCCCGGTGGAGTAGGAGCTCTCGTCATCATCACTGGCAGCCGCATCACCTTCATCCTCATCACCATCACCATCACCATCACCATCATCAGCAGGAGGAGTAGGAGTACGAGCAGTCCTAGGAGGAAGGCCACCATGAGCATACATGGAGAAGTCAAAGTTCTGGATCATCTCATCGGTGAGGGGAGGCATCTCCCACTGAGGTGCAACCACAGGCGCCAACTCAGGTCCAGGAGGAGGAACAGGGACATTCCTAGTAGCCATGAACTCGTTCTGTCGCCTCCTGGTCTCCTGGTTCAAAGCAAGACTCTGATGTGCAACATCATTTGTGTTCTTGCACATTTGCCACATGCTGGAGAAGAAGCGAGCGGCACCGTGCTTGGGGCGCCGGGAGTAGCTAGAGCTAGCTGCAGGATCATGGTGTTCCTTGGAACGGCGCTCATTGGCGGACATCAAAGGGACTTCCGGGCGACCTTTCGGAGCAGGGAACTTGAATGGTGCCATGATGACTCTTTCATCACGAGTGTTGAGAGGAGCAGGGACAATGTGGTTGATGAGCCGCTGAACATACTGAGTATAGTTGGGAGTCATGCGGTCCATAACTGCACGCTTCAGTTCACAGTAAATAAGATCACACCATCAATTTTCCTTATCCTGGCAGGGTGGCAATAGTACATCAGATTCAGGTGATAGTTCCTGACTTCACTAGAGTCGCCTGACTTGCTGATGAGACTCTCACGGAACATCTTGGCAAGGACAAGATATGAGTAGTACATCCCAGAGATAGTGGGAGGTCCAGCTGTGGGGCCAGTGGGATAGCAGAAGGAGATGTCACCACTTGCGAGCTTAGGCCGAGTATGAATTCTGTACCCTGTAGAACGGCCACCATCATAACCCATGGCCTCACAGAACTGAGTGTAAGTGCAGGAGTACTTCTCCCTGCCAGTCATCCAAGTCATAGTGCGGTCCGCATCATCATGGAAGAAGACAGTGCAATGGAACTGACGGACTAGAAGGGGACAATAGGTGGGATCTTCTTGGTCATCATCGGGCTTTAGGCACACAAGGTCATATAGTCCCATACCCTTCAAGGTTTGAACCACAAAGCGGTACTTTGTGGCTTCATGCAAGGCAAGCTCTTCAGGATTGATGGCCTTGGGCTTCACAACAGCACCATTCTTCATACACTCGTGAGTGTTATCATAGTAACCAACCCATAGGGCTGCTTGTGTCTTGGTCCAGAAGAACCTGTCCCCACCAGTGTAAGTCCGTTGCTCATAGCGATAAGGATTCACTGTCCTCAAGTCCTGCCAATCAAGACGATTTGCATCCGCAACATTGAAATCCGGTACAATTTCATCATCTTCTTGGGCTGCTTGTTTGTCTTTCCTTTTATTTGCAGTTGACTTGTTTCTTCCCCTAGCTGAGCTGCCAATGTCAGTAGGCTGAGGTGCTTTAGTAGGCTTGCGGTTGCTAGTACGGCAGCCAGGAGGCCTTGGCGCAGTCCTACCTCGCTTGGCAAGGCCACCACGATCATCGTCACTCGAACCACCTGTGAATAAGCAAGTAGAGCGAGGATAGCAGGGGGTAAGTGTACATGTCATCAATAAGAGGGAAGCCAAAAAGCATAGTATATATTCAAGTGGTTTGACGAAGTTGTGCGAAAACTGGGCGATCCGGCGCACAGGCCGGTCCAACCGGGTGACAGACCGGACAAGCCGGTTGCCGACCGGTTGACCGGGCCGCACGCCGGGCCGGCCGGTTGAGGGGCCGGTTGACCGGGCTGGTGACCGGATCTGTCGATTTGTGAGAGGTTGCCCAGAATTTCTACCACAAAATCATGCAAACACTCATAAACTTGAATATAGACTATAGCAATAGAGTGGAGTATGTGCATTGTGTTGTGAGACACTCTAAAGGCATGAGGACTTACAAACCCTAACCCTAACCCTAAAATTTTCCTCAAATCTTGT
Organism: Lolium multiflorum; assembly: GCA_030979885.1. Lineage (NCBI taxonomy): Eukaryota > Viridiplantae > Streptophyta > Magnoliopsida > Poales > Poaceae > Lolium > Lolium multiflorum. Next base: position 79,717,326 of record CM061748.1, on the reverse strand, counting down.
CAAGACATTGCAATGTGTGAGGAGGACTAGAGAATAGGGAGAAAGGGAGAGCACATTACCCGAAGACATGGTCCTTCTTGATCAAAAGAGCAAGAAGAACACTAGGTAGGGTTTGAAACCCAAGAACTCCAAAATTTCCCAAAATAGCTTGAGAAGGGCCAAACCCTTTGGTGGAGTTGTTCCAAGGTGCCCGATCTATGGTTTGGTGGAGTTTGGGAGGGTTCTTGTGGTGGGAAGGGCCTAGAGCATGGTGGAGGTGGTGGAGGCGGCGGCCATGGAGGTTTGGGAGATGGGGGTAATGAGGAAGAAGACCCCAAGGGGTATCTCTCTCAAAGACATAACAGTCCGCACGGCGCCGGCCGACCCGGGCCGCCCGGCCCGGCGCCGGCAGGCCGGTCCAACCGGGCCAGAGACCGGCCCGCCCAGTTTTGTCTCGTTTTGCCTCGTTTTGCCCCTATATTTTGTGTAAATGTGTGTGAATGCTCAGATGATGACATGTACATATAGATAGATAGATGATGATGAGATGAGCATAGACATGGGGTTGGAAACACAAAGTTCTCTAGGCATACCCATTGGAGTGAAATCCAAACAAGATATAAATAGCAACAATGGGCATGATTCGAAGAATATCAAGAATCATAAATCTTTTTATCATAGTTTTTACAATAAGATCATTTAGCCTTATATAGTCAAATCAAGTTGTAATGAAGGCTCAATGAGGGGCAGGGGATTACTCCCCCTATGTGAAAGCGCAAATGTCATGTGACCTCGAAGAGACGTGCTTGGGTCCATATAATGACATTGGGTCTATTTATGTTGCACACATGGGTATGCATCATACCAAGACATGGTAAGATGACTATCCCCATATGTGCTATGCCTCTAAGCTAGATAGTTAGATAAATGCAAGAATATAGTGCAAGAAGTTATTCAATCCAAGTTTTTAGGATCAAGAATACCAAGTTCTCCTCTCAAGTTCACAAACCGGGCTTCATCCAAAGGCTTAGTGAAAATATCCGCCAATTGGTAGGTTGTCCCCACATGAGTGAGATCAATATCCTTATTGGCAACATGATCACGTAGGAAGTGATGGCGGATGTCAATATGTTTGGTGCGACAATGTTGAACCGGGTTATTGGCGATCTTTATTGCACTTTCATTGTCACATAGAAGAGGCACCGTACCAAGAGACACACCATAGTCTTTCAAGGTTTGCTTCATCCATAACAATTGAGTGCAACAAGATGCCGCGGATATGTATTCGGCTTCGGCGGTGGATAAAGCGGTGGAGTTTTGTTTCTTGGATGACCAACTCACCAATGACCGGCCAATAAATTGGCAAGCCCCGGAGGTAGACTTCCGGTCAACCTTATCACCGGCCCAATCGGAGTCCGAGTAGCCAATAAGTTCAAAGGTTGACCCCTTTGGATACCATAGCCCGAGAGTAGGAGTGAGAACAAGGTATCTTAGAATCCGTTTGACCGCCATCAAATGGCTCTCCTTAGGAGCGGATTGAAAACGAGCACACATCCCTACACTTAGCATGATATCCGGCCTAGAGGCACAAAGGTAGAGCAAGGATCCTATCATGGAACGGTATACCTTTATATCCACATCCTTCTCACCGTCACATGAGCCAAGTTGCCCCTTTACGGGCATGGGTGTCTTCATTGGGCTTGCATTGGTCATGTTGAATTTCTTGAGCATGTCCTTCACATACTTTTCTTGAGAGATGAAGGTGCCTTTTGCAAGTTGCCTCACTTGGAAGCCTAGGAAAAACTTCAACTCCCCCATCATGGACATCTCAAATTTCCTAGTCATCAATAGCTCAAAAGCTTTGTTATGATTGGGGTTAGTTCCACCAAATATAATATCATCAACATATATTTGACATATAAACAAGCCACCCCCTTTAACCCGTTTGGTGAAAAGGGTGGAATCGACCGTACCCATGCAAAACCCATCTTGTAGTAGGAAATCCCTAAGGAACTCATACCAAGCACGTGGAGCTTGCTTGAGACCGTAGAGTGCCTTATGGAGTAAATACACATGGTTGGGTCGGCATGGGTCTTCGAAACCCGGGGGTTGAGCTACATATGCGGTTTCTTTTAGAGGACCATTCAAAAATGCACTTTTCACATCCATTTGGTATAGTTTGAAATTGTGGAAAGATGCAAATGCAAGCAAAAGACGAATAGCTTCAAGACGGGCTACCGGCGCAAAGGTATCCTCAAAGTCCATACCTTCTATTTGGGCAAACCCTTGCGCCACTAACCTTGCTTTATTTCTAATGACAATGCCATTCTCATCTTGCTTGTTCTTGAATACCCATTTGGTCCCAATAACATTGATGTGATGATCCTTGGGTCTCTCAACTAGAGACCATACTTCATTACGAGTGAAACACTCCAATTCTTCTTGCATGGCAATAACCCAATCCGGATCAACCAAGGCTTCATGTACCTTGAGTGGTTCAAAACTAGACACAAAAGCATGATGTTGACAATAAGTGATAAGTAATGCATGGTGTCTACGAGTTACCACTCCTTTTGAGATGCTACCAAGGACTTGATCTACTTTCATGTCACTTGCCCTTGTAGCAGCCTTGATCTTCCGAATGGTTCCTTCATGATCAATGAATTCATCTCTTGCTAATACTTGATCATGAGGGACAACTTGAGCTTGAACATGAGTTGAGGATGTTTCTTGATCATCATCATGGTCTTGCTCAGTGGGTTGAGGGCTTTCTTCTTGTTCTTCGGGATGTGGCTCATCTTGAGTGGAGGATACATCTTGGGTTGCACTTGATGGTTCAACTTGAGTTGAGCTAGGCTCAACTTGAGGTGAGCTTGATACTTCTATTCCATCACCTTGATCATCACTATGAACTTCCATGGGCCGGATGTGTCCAATGCCCATATGCTTGATGGCACTAGATGGATCATCATCATTACCTGCAACACATGGAACAACTTGCTCCACTTGGGAGCCATTATCCTCCAAGAACACCACGTCACAAGATACTTCAATAGTCCCAGTGGACCGGTTGTAGTATCTATAGGCGTGGGAGTTCTCCGCATATCCAACAAAAATGCCCTCTATAGTTCTAGTTTCAAATTTACCAAGCTTCCCTTTATTGTTCTTAACAAGACATTTGCATCCAAAGACACGAATGTACATGACATTAGGCTTGTTACCTGTGAGAAGCTCATATGGAGTTTTGTTGTGGAGGGGGCGGAGGAAGAGCCGGTTGGAGTAGTGGACAGCTGTAGAGATGGCTTCTCCCCAAAAGTTGTGGGGTGAGTTGAATTCACTCAACATGGTTCTTGCCATCTCAATGATAGTCCAGTTCTTCCTTTCAACAACACCATTTTGTTGAGGGGTATATGGAGCTGAAAACTCATGCTTGATGCCCTCATCATCAACAAACTCTTGCATAGTGTAGTTCTTGAACTCGGTGCCATTGTCGGTCCTAATCGCCTTGATCTCGGATTCATATGTACGTTGAGCTTTCTTGGCGAAGGTGATGAACTCTCTATGGGTCTCATCCTTAGACTTAAGGAGAAAGACCCAAGAGTATCTTGAGTAATCATCAACAATGACAAGTCCATACTTGCTCCCACCAAGAGTATCATAATGTGATGGCCCAAAGAGATCCAAATGAAGGAGCTCCAAAGGCCTAGATGTGGTGACGATACTCTTGATAGGATGTTTCTTCTTGAGTTGTTTTCCGGCTACACATGCACTGCATACACGATCTTTCTCAAAAGAAATGCCGGTTAGTCCAACAATGTGCTCACCCTTTAGGAGTTGTTTAAGATTCCTCATGTTAACATGACCAAGGCGGCGATGCCACAACCAACCTTCGTCATGCTTGGCCGCCATTAGACATGTGGAGGGAGAGGGGCTCTCTTTCGAGAGGTCAACCACGTAAAGGTTGTTCTCCACATATCCAACAAGGACCAATTTGAGATTGTCACTCCTAAAGACTTGCACATAATACTTAGTAAAATATGAATTGTAACCGGCATCGGCAAGATGATATATAGAAAGCAAGTTATAACCAAGGTGTTCAACAAGCATGACCGTCTCAAGGCACAAGTCCTTAGAGATTGCCACCTTGCCATACCCAAGTACCTTTCCCTTTGAGTTGTCACCAAAGGTAATGCTTGACTTCTTGTTAATATCTTCAATGAATTGGTCAAGCACACCTCTTCCTCCGGTCATATGATTGGTGCATCCACTATCAAACACCCATTTTGGACCACCGGAGGAATACCCCTACAAAATCAAGTAGAGGATTTAGGAACCCATTGATTAATGGGTTCCCTAGTCATGGCAACAAGATCTTTTGGTACCCAAATCGAGTACCCTCTATAAGCATAGCCATTACGAGGACCAACATAGTTAGCATAAACATCACCATAATAATCAACAAATAAAGCATAGTGATTGTTTGGCCCCGTGCGGTCACCACTAGTGGCTTTGCCCTTTGGGGCTTTGCCATCATTAGTGACCTTCTTGTTCTTTTCTTGAGCGGGCTTCTCTTTCTTGTAGTTGTTCTTCTTGTAGGGCTTGGGATCATACCCAAGTCCATACTTTTGATTGTTTGACCTTTGCTTACTCAAGAGGTCATCCAATCCCATCTTACTCTTGGTTGTGGTGAACTTAGCAAGTTCTTTCTTCAACCTAACATTCTCCTCAAGAGTAGTTGCTTGCTCACAAGCCGATTCATTAGGATAATAGTTGAGACCATATTTGGTTACCAAAGATTCAAGATATGTGTTGGTCTCAACATGCAAAGATAGTTCCTCTTGTAAACGAACATGTTCCGCAACAAGCTTAGCATGCTCATTAGTAAAGGTGGTGGAGGAACTAGCAACATTTTTATCAACAATAGAATCATTCATTGATTCAAGAGCTTTAGAGTAGGTTTCTTGGAGTAGGTCATGGTTCTTTCCAAGTTTCTTGAGCTCATCCTTGACAAGCTTGTTAGCTCTTTCAAGGTGGTCAAGATCCCTAGTGAGAGAAGCATGAGCAACTTCAAGCTCCTCCTTTGAGGCATTAAGCTCTTGGGTCAATGATTGAGCCCTTTCAATAGTTTCAAGATCCTTAACTTTATCTAGTTCATAAGTTTCAATTTGTTGCTTAAGACCTTGAGATATGCACCTTTCGGTTTTTAGCTCTTGTCTTAGGAGATTGAATCTCCTTTCCTTATCATTCAAATGATATTCTAATTCCTCAATGGACTCATCCTTTTCTTTGAGAGAGTCCATCAAGAAATCAAATTTGACAAGAGCTTCACCATGAAGGGTGCATCTAACATTGTAAAGTTCCTTAAGCACAGTTAATTCTTCTTGATTTTCAGCTTCATCATCAAGGACACTAGATAAAGAAGGTGGGGGTTCCATTACCTTGGTTTCTCTTGCCATAAGACAAGAGCCAACGATTGTAGATGAGGTAGAGTCATCGGAGTCATCATCTTGAGTTGTTCTTGCCATGAAGGAAGAACCAACATCATTCTCCGTGGAGTAATCCTTGGAGTAGTCATATGTGAAGAGTGACCCGGGCTTAGAGAAAGCCAAACCGGCCACTCCGGCCTCCTTCTCCTCATCTTCCTCTTCTTCATCGGACAAGTACTCGGCCCCAACAAAGGCTCTTCCCTTGTTCCTCTTGTATCGATCGTTGATTGGGTTTGGCTTCAATCTTGGCTTGACCCCTTTGATGAACTTTGGCTTGTCTACCCTTTTCTCATAAGGGCACTCATTTGCAAAGTGGCTCTCTTCGTCACAATTGTAGCAAGTTCTCTTCTTCTTCTTGTCATTGAGGAGCATAGGCAACTTTCCCTTGTACTTCTTGGCAAAGAAGGCAAAGTCGGTAGCGATGTCACTAGTTGAAGTCATCTCCTCATCTTCTTCAATTTCATATTCTTCTTCTCCTCCATGGTCAGCTCTAGCCTTGAGGGCAAGGTTGTGTGACACTTCATGGTTGTGTGAGGCTTCATCAACACGGTTCATTGCCATGAGCCTTTTTCCTGCCTTGGCCATGTTCTCATTGGCGGCCACATAGGAGACTAGATCATCGGAGTTCAGATCGGCACTCTTGGTCATGATTTGCAAGTTGAGTGCAAGGTTGGTGTCTTCTTGCTTGACAGCAATCATAGCAATGACCTTGGACTTTATGAATCCTTCATTCATCTCGAAACCGTCATCATACTTCTCAACACCAAGTCCCTTGATCCTTACTCTAAGAGCACCAAGCCTTGCATAGGCATCGGCCACGGATTCTCCTTCTCGAATCATGAACCGGTGAGCTTCTTGCTTTGCGGTCTCATAAAGAGCTGATTGGATCAAATCGGTTCCCTCTTGGAGTACTACGATTCGATCCCACAACTCTTTAGCGGAGCCGATGTCATTGACTTGATCAAGGAGCTTGCGATTGATGCCACTTCTAATCTTGTCACGTGCGGAGGCATTGAGTTGACGGTTGTAGAACTCGGTGGAGGTCAACCGAACGGGATCTTGTGGCTCCCGGTATCCATGAAGAATGATCTCCCATAGCTCCACACTGCAGCTGCGAATATGAGATTCCATAGAAGATTTCCAATGTGGAAAGTGAGTTCCATCAAAATGGGGAACGGTCCCACTATGGTTTATATGAGGCATGGGTGAAGTGTTTCTGGGATAGTCATGGTTAACTTCATTGTAAGTTTCCTTAGAGCCCGAAGCCCCACTAGGAGCTCCACTAGCAGTTAGGTTCTTAAGCATGACAGACATTTCTGCCATTTGGCTTTGTAGTTCATCCTCCTTTTTCTTCTTCTCGGCATCATATGCCAAGAATCTAGATTTCATTTCTTTAACCGAAAGGTTAGAGTCATCATCTAGACCCTCGAATAGTTTTTCCATCTCACTCTTAAGGCGGTGAAGCCCTTAAAAAGAGTCCAGGCTCTGATACCAATTGAAAGTATAGAGATGGTAAACCTAGAGGGGGGTGAATAGGTTTCTACAGATTTTAATTCTTTCTTTGCAATATTAGGCTTTGCGGAATATAAAGGTGAGCTTAATGCAAACTAGGTGAAGCAACCTATATGAGGATACAACTAACTCGAGCACGAAGGCTCTCACATGCAGTTAAATCACAAGTAAGGAGTTCGGTTAGAGATAACCGATAGCACGCGGAGACGAGGATGTATTCCCGTGTTCCCTTGCTTTGCAACAAGGTACGTCACGTTTGGAGGAGTGGAGGTCCCACGAAGGATTCCCCGCGCCACGAAGGCTCACCCTATTCTCCGGAGCCTATCCCACGAAGGAATAGCTCTCTCACTTGTGGTAGACTTTGAGGTAGCCTCCAAACCTTCACAATCTTGCCCGGAGCAGATCCACAGCCCGGATGCTTCCGGACTCCTCTTGCCCACCTAGGGTTTCCAAGGAACCCTAGGAAGCAAGCTTCTTGATGAATACAAGGGGGGATGTGATTTGGCTTGGTAGAACGGTAGATCGGGTCCTCCTCTATCGTTTCCCCGGAGGGATTTGAGTTTGGGTGGAGGAGGAGGGAGATCTGAGGCTTTTGGTGTTTCTAACAATGGAGTATGAGAGAAGGAGCTCAAGAACAGCTTGTAGTGTAGTGCCTAACTGTCTAGAGGTAGGAGAAGGGCTATTTATAGTGTTCTTCGAAATATGGCCGTTGGCCACTTGCCACCTCAGCTTTTCTTCGACAAACCCGGTCAACCGGACCAGGGACCGGACTGCCCGGTGCAGAGGCCGGTCGGACCGGACCAGGTGACCGGAGCTTCTTTTCGTCGTCCAGGGGCTCCTCCGGTTGGCGCCGGTTGGCGGTTGGCGGTTGGCGACCGGCCGACCGGACTCGCGCGGACCCACCGGTCTGTAGGTCGGCTGACCGGCGGTAGGCCGGACCATCTTTGCGTCGTCCAGAGCCGGTTGGCGCCCGGTTGACCGGTTGGCGACCGGTCGACCGGGCAGCACGGGGTCGCCGGTCTGTGTGCCGGTCCAACCGGGCTGCAAACCGGATTTCTGCTGTAGACCTCTTTTTGATTGTTGTTAAAGTGGGGGGTCTCCTTTAGCCTTCTTGTTCCTTTTATACACCATTTATGCCTCTTTCCCTAATACCTGAGATTATCCTTATAAACATATTATGCCAAATACTCTAGGACGGTGTCATTGTTACCAAAATAATGGATAAGGGTAAAATACCCTTACAAGAATTCTGTTTGTGGCATGAGAAACGGGAGTCAAAATAAGCACATAGGCCTGCTAAGAAATCCCTATATGATGATTTAGGTCCTCATACTTGGCTAGTTAATCTGCCGCAGGACTTTGTGGTCCGTAAACTAGAATCATTATTGACTTTTAAAATAAAATCATCATTGTTTCAAAAACAAGATCATCATATAAACATATACTCTCGGCACCAAAAAGGGCGTCGAAGATTTACCTAAATTTATATTATCTAGAAGATTTGTCCAAATTTTGATATATCTAACTGCGTCTAGATACAGTCAAATTTAAAAAAATCTAAAAAGACCTTTTAAAATGGAGGGAGTACATAAATTATTAACATATCATCATTAGTGATTTTATATCTAGGAATACATGAAATTTTTAAAACAACAAAGAGGCGGAAAAGTTATTTCTATTAAAGAGGCGGTAAAGTGATTTCATATCTAGGAATACTAGTGACTTTATATTTGATATCAATACTGCTTATGTAGATTCTAAATGTTAATTAGTATCATTTCATGTCTACGTGTATAAATAATTATTTGAGACTTCTAGGACCCTATAGGTTTTCGTTTCGCCCCGGGCCAGTGAAATCTCAGGACCGGGCCTGCGAGCACGCCTTCAGCATGTGCTAGTGTAGTCGTCGCTAGTTGGTGCAATGGTGTATCTATAATTTTTATTACTTTTGGCAGCTTCATGATTATTAATGGACCGGTTGAAAGAACATGTCTCACAATGTGTTTTGTGTGTTTGATGTCAATGCATGTGATACACTAATGTTTGATGAAGTGGTGCAGGAATTATATAGATACATGTATATGAGTGACTTGTGTGGAAAAACGAGTCAAAAGAAAGCAGAAAAAGATTCACCAGGCCGGATAATCCGGGCCGGACATTTGCAAAATATCCGGCCCCCAAAATTCGGCTAAGGACTCGAGGCGATGTGGCTCAGTACTTCGGACATGGGCCGGATTTTTGGCCGGACATTTGGCCGGAATTTCCCCAAGGCCGGATAATCCGGGCCGGATATTTTCGAAATATCCGGCCCCCCAAAATTTGGCTAAGGACCAGAGGCGACGCGGCTCAGTAAGTCCCTGGACATGAGCCGGACATTTGGCCGGATTTTCCCCGGGGCCGGATTTTTGGTAATCCGCCCCCAACTTAGGCCGGATTATCCGGCCCTCGAAAGTCTCCAACGGCTGGATTTTTTTTTGGGGGGGGGGGTGACGAGGGATCACCTCGCCAATGCCTACGTATTGTAGACTTGGGTTTCGGGAGAGAGCGACGATGGAGATTCCGGGGGTGAGATTAGGCACACGACGTACCCAGCTTCGGGTCCCCTCGGTGGAGGATCCCTACGTGCTGCTAACAATCCACTATATGATGATATGTATGTTTACAGGGTGCCGCCATAGGCGGAGCTATGTTGTCTATCTATTGTCCTCCTCTATTGGGTACCCTGGCTAGCTTTATATATGCAACCAGCCTAGGGTTTTACAAGAGTCCTAGTCGACTACTTCTTCGGGTTGCCTTGTTGGGCCTTCTCCATATTGGGCCGAGCCGATCCAGGTATACCAATAATGGGTACCCAAAGGGTATACCCATGTCAGTAGCCCCCGAGTGTCTAGGGAAGTCGAAGACTTGCGTAGAGACTCCAAGCATAATCATCTCCAAAGGCGAGGTCCCTGTCGTAGATCATGTGTAGCGTAGATGATGTCGACGATTCTTGAAATTATTTTTCTATCGGGTGCGCGGCAGCGCTCCCGATGGGAGTAGCCCCCGAGTCTATGGGCAAGTGCTTGCACTTGGGCATAGACTCAAGTTGTACTACTCGATGAAGAACTTAACTATATTTCTGGAAGACTTGATGAAATCCATGTGCTCCCGATGGGAGTAGGCTCCACTCGAGTCGTAGAATCGAGTTGAGTCTACAAACCTGAATTGCCGTAGATGTTGTCGAAGTTATCTTTCTATCGGGTGCGCGACCAGCGCTCCCGATGGGAGTAGCCCCCGAGGCTACAGCCAAGTGTTTGCACTTGGGTGTAGGCTCAACTTGCTTTTAATCGACACCACAATTTTTCCTCTTTCTTGTATCTTATCGGGAGGGTGAACAATACTCTCGATAAGAGTAGCCCCCGAGCCTATGGGCAGGTGCTTGCACCTAGGCATAGGCTCAAGTTGTACTACTCGATAAAGAACTTAACCATATTTCTGGGCGCAACCCCTCTTTTTATCGACACCAGGCCATTGCTATTTATGTTGTTCAGGGATAATGGTAAATGGGGCTGGGCTGGGAGGTACTAGTTCTCTTGTGGCAATCCCGCAAGAACCTACTTCAAGATTACGTCTGGACATGATCTCGGGACTGGCGTAATTCGTCACGTGCCGCTTAAGGACTTACCATGATCCGAATTCCGGTAATGTTATCGGATCCACAGCGCGGGATATTTCTTCACATCTGTTGATGTGGAAAAAGTAGCAGAGCGTCTTTGGCGATGCCACGCGCACGTGACGGATCCCGGTCTTACCTTCGCAGAGTTTTGCGGCATTCGAGATTATTCGCGACTTTTAGCGCTCTGAGAATATATTGTCGAGTGCCTTGTTCGGCTGATGCAATGACCCATTTTGCGGGTTCTTCTATTTTTCTCTCGGGCTTGATGAGTCAGCCGAATATATTGCGTTCTTCTATATTGTCGTCAGGCATATCACCGATGTTCTTGATCGGAACAAATGACGAGTCAATGGACCCGAAGATTTGTCCATTTTTTTTGTTCCTCCTTGATGAAAATTTCGTCGAGTTCCTCCTTCAGGAAAATTTCTTCGGGTCCTCTTTGAGGAAAATTCTTCGGGTCCTCCCTGAGGACAATTCTTCGGGTCCTCTTTGAAGACAATTCTTGAGGACAATTCTTCGGGTCCTCCTTGAAGATAATTTTTCGACACCTCCTTGAAGATAATTCTTCGGCACCTCCTTGAAGATAATTTTTCGACACCTCCTTGAAGATAATTTTTCGACACCTCCTTGAAGATAATTTTTCGACACCTCCTTGAAGATAATTTTTCGGGTCCTCCTTGAGGCAAAATTCGTCGGGTCCTTCTTGAAGCAAATTCGTCGGGTCCTTCTTGAGGCAAATTCTTCGGGTCCTTCTTGAGGCAAATTCTTCGGGTCCTTCTTCAGGCAAATTCTTCGGGTCCTTCTTCAGGCAAATTCTTCGGGTCCTTCTTCAATAAGATTTCGTCGGGTTCTCTCTTGAAGATAATTTTGTCGGGTTCTCTCTTGATTTCGTCGGGTTCCTCCCTGAAGAAGATTTCGTCGGGTTCTCTCTTGATTTCGTCGAGTTCTCTTTTGAAGACAGTTTCGTCGGGTTCCTTTTTTTGTAGACACGGTTCTTCTTTGGTCAACCTGAGATGTATAGTGAAGAAGTATGGTGCAGCCCCCGAGTGTCGGGTGCGGCGAAAGTAAATGATAATCAACTTTATGCAAATCAAAGGAACACTTAGCTTATTGGGCACGACGGAGTCGGCGCGATGAAGTCTTCGAGTGCGGAGAAGAAGTCGAAGTAGAAACCACCGAATTGCGAAAGTGGATGCCACAAAATTGTTGATGAAGAGATAGCTGAGCCCCCGAGCGTTGCTGAGGTGATGTCATGATTGTTGTGTCGCAGTTGTGACCCGAGGCGAAATCGTTGTCGAGCCCCCGAGCGTTAGGCGTGACGTCGAAATAAGTTGATGGAGTCGCGGCGTCATATTTGGTGAAGCCATTTAAGATGAAGCCATAGACAATAATATACGAAGATGAATCCCAGATGAAGTATTTGAGATGAATCCATATTGAAGATTACGCCATTAAATATAGAGCATATATTGAAGATAAATCCGTCGATATCATAGAGGATGAATCCATTGGCCCGAAGAATCCAGTAATAATCATAGAAGATGAATCCGCTGATATCATAGAAGATGAATCCATTGATCCGAAGAAAATAGTTCTAGTAATAACCATAGAAGATGAATCCATTGTCCCGGAAACGCATCGGGTAATATTTTATAAGAGTGAACCACTAATAACCCGAAGAGAAACAATCCAGCAAGCCGAAGAAGATAAATCCACCGAGCCGAATAAGATAAATCCACTTAAGTCGAAGAAAATAAATTCATTAAGCCGAAAAAATAATTCCACTGCGCCGGAGAAGATAATTCCAGTAAGACGGAAAAGATATATCCAGAGCCGAAAAGAAGAAATTCACCAAGTAACCGAATATATTTGTGGTGACGAAGTAATGGCACAACCCCCAATATTGGGTGAATTTGCTCTAATGATGTAATGGTGCAGCCCCGAGTATTCGGGTGTGGCGAAAGTAAATATAATTGATGATTAGAAAATGAACACTTATCTTTTCTTTTTCGGGTAGGGCGGAGCCAACGTGGAAGCAGGTCGTTTGGCGGACGGAGTCGACGAAACGGACGCAGCCGATGAAGTGGAGCCATGCTACGTTTAGCCGAAGTAAGCGGCCTGGAGGAGTGAATCGTCAAGTTCACGGCGGGCAAGCCCCAGAGCAAAGCGAGCGTTGTCGGTTTACGGCGGACGAGCCCCGAGCATGCGACTACACTCGGCGAAGTAGTCGAAACTTGTTCCGATCTAAGGTTGTATTGGACCGCGGAAATCTGCGCGCAAATAACAGTACAAGCCGAAATTTTTTTTTGGCCAAATAAAGTAGCGAATAATAATTAATTGAAAATATAGCACCTAATAGTCCTTTGTCGAATGTTGTCGATGTAGCAGCATGCTGTGCGGCGGACGACCCAGATTAGCAAAGTGTTGGTCTTCCACTTAGTCCTTAAATTCTTCTGATTTCGGTAATACACCGTTTGTATTGCTCTTGATCCGACGGAACAAGTTTCGTGAAGCAACTCGATAGGACAGAACGAAGTTTGATCCGATCTCGCCGCGATGTTTTCTCCCGTTCGATCTTCAAGACGCATGTCAGGCAGTGTTGATGTTGAGCTTTGGTTCAGGCGCTTTGTGCCCGTAGAAAATCTTGTCGGATGCGCTTTGAAGTAGATGAATCACCAACTAGATTTCCAATCTAATCTTGCGCCGCACAAGAGGTTAGTCTGAATAATCAACAAGGAAGGAAAGAAAGAAAAAAAACCCGAAATTGTAAGGAGAGAGATGAGATCGTATGCTCTGGGAAGAATTCCATCAGCTGTGGACATAAATGACGAGTGCATGTGTGCGTGCACTTCCCTCGAGGAGACCATATGCTCCTCTCACTAGTAGGAAAACCCTTATAGGCGAAGCTTAGTTCTGTGGCGCACCGTTTTGAATGCGCCACAGAAACTTATTTTGTGGCGCACCGGAACGGTGCGCCACGAAATAGCAAGGCGCACGCTTGGGCACTGCGTCACAGAAACTATGTGGGGCCCACATCCTGCCACCACCATTTATTACAGAGGTATTTCTGTGGTGCACATGTCGTGCTGCGCCACGAAATAACTCTTTCGTGGCGCACTGCCCTGCGCCATCACTGGGACTTATCATCTCTCCCCGTCCCCTCCCCCTGTTCCCCTCTCCCCTCTCCCCCCCCCTCTCCCCTCTCCCCTCTCCCCTCTCCTCCGTGGTCGCCTGGATCCGCCGCGCCGCCTTCCTCCGTGGTCGCCTGGAGGATTTCCCCTCTCCCCTCTCCCCTCTCCTCCGTGGTCGCCTGGATCCGCCGCCGCCTTCCTCCGTGGTCGCCTGGATCCTCCATGGTCGCCGCCGCCGTCGCCGCCGCCTTCCTCCGCGAGGGGCGCATGCCGCCGCGGTCCTCCCATCCCCGCCACCTGCAGCACAAGCTGCCCCTACGGCGAGGAGGGGCCGCCGCGAGGAGGGGCCGTCGTCGCGGCAAGGTGGAGGATCCGCCGCCTCCTCCTCCTCCTCCACCCCTGACGTCATCTTCAAGCTCGTCCTCCACCCCTGTCATCGGTGCTCTCTCTCCCCTCGATCCCTCCTCTCCCTCTTAATTCCTCCTCCGCTGCCCCTATGGCTTGTTGCAAGCTCTGGTGATCATTTGATCACCAATTGGTTGATAATTACTTACTACTTTCTCTATCTATGCATGTTGCTTGATATACTGTGTTGTTGCTTGATTTGTATAGCTTCTCACCATGTACTGGTGGTTGCTTATGCTTTGAAAAGCATATAAATGGATGCATGATGCTTGCCAAGCATCCCTGTTGCCTAGCAGTTGACTAATTCATTTATCTGTGAAACTTTATCTTGTTAATGTAGATAATTGAGATGAACTACTTTGCAGTAATGATTCTATTACTGTATTTACTTAAGCTAGATGGATGCCAACTATTGTTGGGGACCCTAGCTTCATTTTGAATCCTGTTGGGTAATGATAAGTGTGTAGGCTTGGTGGTTTGGATGGTTTGGTGGTTGAATTGGCCTTTGCAGTCATGAACTGCTGGCTTGGTAAATCATCTGGGATGGTTTCCTTCCTAGTTCCATTTGGAAGATGCTACTATTCAATTGGTTGGCATAACCATGGTGACTTGAGTTGGTCAAATTCCTGGTCCTTGCCATTTGTACCAGGCTTCACTTGGTTTCTGATGGTTTAAAAGACTAGGTGATGCTAGGTTATTAAGTTGGCTGTCAAGGTTGGTTTTATCTGGTTAACTTGGATAGGCTATGTGCTCTTGCTTACTTATGCATATCCATCTCTACTGGATTGACTAGCTCAGGCTTGGCCTCTCTCTTGCCAGCATCACTTTGTTACTACCAAGTGATGAGTAATCCCTTATGGACCCTAGCTTTGTTTTGAACTCAATTGAGTAATGATAAATTTCTTTTTCTTGTTGGCTTAGATGAAAATAGAGATATTCACAGTAGGGGATCATGTAAATGAATGCCACTGTGGTATCCTTTGAAGAAAAAGGACTGTTTCTGATGGTTTTAAAAGGCTAGGTGGTGCTAGGTGATTAAGTTGGCTACCAAGACTTGTCTCATCTGGTTAGCTGGGATATGCTATGTGTTGTTGCTTGTTTAGGCATATCTATCACTTACTGGATTTACTGGTTCTTGATTGGCCTCTCTTTTGCCAGCATCACTTGGTCTATATACCAAGTGATGAATAATCCCTTTGGAGCATATGTTCCATGCATGCTATATATGTGTATTTGACCATGCTTATGATGGATTTCTTTTAAGGACTCTAGCTAGATTAGAGGGGAAAAAGTTGCTGCTTTGTTGCCTATGATAATGGATCATCAAATGTTTCCCTTTGTCCCTGGTTGCCTCCTTAATTGATGCCTTATGATCCAAATGACCAAAGTCCCTTGCATGATCCCATTTGTCCCTAATGTTGCTTAAGATGAATAAAATTCCCTCTAATCACCATTTGGAGATCAAGACTAGTTCTTGATTTCCATTAGCTAGACTCCAATATTAAAAATGTCTCCCAAATATGGAGACAAACATTTTAACATTACCCCAATGTTATTTCTCTCAAATGGACAGTTTCTGATTGGCCTCTCTTTTGCCAGCATCACTTGGTCTATATACCAAGTGATGAATAATCCCTTTGGAGCATCTGCTCCATATGCATGCTATGTGTGTTTGAGCATCTTGACTTATGTCACCATTTAGTTCATACTAGCTAATTCTTAATTGCATTGGCCTTTCTTCCATTTTAGTGCCGATGATTAAATTGTTTGGTCACTTGTACACTCTGGGGTGGGGCCACTGAGCCTGGTGCGATGGCACAAATATCAATCTCTTGTGCATCCTACCTGGCCTCGCTGACCCCATCCCTGAATGTTAATATTTCTTTCGACCAAAAAAGTATGAGGCATATGATATCTAGTTGAGATACCACTTGGCTCTTTCTTCCATTTTAGTGCCGATGATTAGAATGTTTGGTCACATATACGCCGCAATATACTTTGTAGACGGGCCCCCCTTTCCCCGGCCGCCGTTCCGTGAACGAGTCTTTGACGAGACAACAACGCCGACCTGCCTCTCCGGCGCAGAACCACGCCAGTCCCAGCCGCCTCTCTTGTGGCCGCGTCTCCTGCGCCCTGCGCTCTTCGCCTTCTTGCCCGGTGAACAATAGACTTATCGTTGGAATAAGGAAGCCGACGACGGTCGATCGCAATCTAATCTTGCGACCGGCCGTCATCGGTTTCCTTATTCCAACGATCAGTCTATTGGTTCATCGGGCAAGAAGGCGAACAGTGCAGGACGCAAGACACACGGCCACAAGGGAGGCGGCTGGGACTGCCGTGGTTCTGCGCCGGAGAGGCAAATCGGCGTTGTTGTCTCGTCAAGGACCCGTTCACGGAACGGCGGCCGGGGAAAGGGGGCCCTTCTGCAAAGTATATTGCGGCGTATACTGCAACTATGGTTTCTGACCATAGTATTTTGTGTTGACCAACAATGTATGAGGCACTTATTCCATTTTGTCATTCCATTTGCTTTGATATTTTCAAAATGCCGATGATTAAAATGTTTGGTCCCCGTACACTCTGGGGTGGCGTAAGTGAGCATGGTAAGATAGCACAAATATCAATCTCTTGTGCATCGGACTTGGTCTCGCTTACGCCATCCCGGAATGCTAATATTTGTGTTGACCAACAATGTATGAGGCACTTATTCCATTTTGTCTTTCAATTTGCTTTGGTATTTCCAAAATGCCGATGATTAAAATGTATGAGGCATTTATTCCATTTCTCTTGTGCATCGGACTTGTTGGTCTCACTTTCTTCCATTTTCATCATAGTAGGAACTGGATATGAAGACCCGATGCAAGCGAGCCTGGTGGGTAGAGAGGAGGGAGCAAAGGAGGAACCGGATGAAGACTACTTTGTATCTCGAAATTGTGAAATTTGTATGAATTAAGAGTTGTATGCAAAACATTTGTATATATTGTTGTATAATGTGATGATGATGTATAATGTTGCTATGTTATATGTGTTCACATTATATCTGTCTATATTATATCTGTATATAACCTGTATACTGTGTATAAAACCTGTATAATACACCAGGCAGTATAAAATCGAGTATACCTGTACAATGTTCGTGGCGCACCGAAATGTAATTCAGTGGCGCACCTGCTTCGTGGCGCATGGGTAACCATGTGCGCCACAGAAACCTTAATTCTGTGGCGCACGGGCACTGCGCCACAGAAACCTTATTTTTGTGGCGACGTTTCTGTGGCGCACCACCCGTGCGCCACAGAATCACTTTTTCGTGCGCCACTGATGAGGCTTTTCCTACTAGTGTCTCTCCTGGCCGCGTATCCCTCATGCCGCTGATTGATCTTTCCTTTCTTTAACGTCCTGGGTACCTGCTAGCACCGCCGATTTGATAGATACGATCTGAATTTTTTCTTCTTCTTGCGGGCAGCCCCACGCATGGAAACACGTATCGTTGTTGCCGACTGTATTTTCTTCGGATGAGATCCATTGCATGGAGCGCCACAGATATGCTTCGTTCACGTAGATCGGCGCGCCGCGCCCTGTTTGTTGACGTAGATCAACAGCGACCAAGCCTTTGAAGATGACAAGGATCTCGCCCGGATAACAAAATCCAATCGTCGCGATTTCCCACAGACGACGCCAATTGACGAGGGATCACCTCGCCAATGCCTACGTATTGTAGACTTGGGTTTCGGGAGAGAGCGACGATGGAGATTCCGGGGGCGAGATTAGGCACACGACGTACCCAGCTTCGGGTCCCCTCGGTGGAGGATCCCTACGTGCTGCTAGCAATCCACTATATGATGATATGTATGTTTACAGGGTGCCGCCATAGGCGGGGCTATGTTGTCTATCTATTGTCCTCTCTCTATTGGGTGCCCTGGCTAGCTTTATATATGCAACCAGCCTAGGGTTTTACAAGAGTCCTAGTCGACTACTTCTTCGGGTTGCCTTGTTGGGCCTTCTCCATATTGGGCCGAGCCGATCCAGGTATACCAATAATGGGTACCCAAAGGGTATACCCATGTCAGGGGGGTAGGGGGGTATTTATACCCCCCCTTCTTCTACCTTGCTTCTTTGCTCAATCATTGAAGAAATTCTGCCAAGCCTCACCACCATTAGAGCCACCTCAAGAACACAAGATTTGCAATATCTCCTCCCTCACCCAACCAAAGCTCTTGATCTTTGGATATTCAAAGGAGAAGACACCGATCTACATCCTCACCGAAGCGATTTACATTTCCCCTCATATGCTTAAGGGCCCCTTTGCTAGTGTTCCTATTTGGATCCCTAGTTGTTTGTTGTTGATTGTTGTGTTGTTACAGATTTGGGAGCCTCCAATTTGGTTGTGGATGTGTGCCCCAAGAACCTTGTAAAGGCCCGGTTTCAGCCTCGAGGAAATCCCTTAGTGGAAGTGAGCTAGGCCTTCGTGGCGTTGCTCACAGGAGACCTGAGTGAAGTCTTCGTGACTGTTGGTCTGGCTTTCGTAGCGACCACACTCCTCCGAACGTAGACGTACCTTCTTGCAAAGGAAGGGAACTACGGGAATCAACTCCGTGTCTCCGTGTGCTCCACTCTCGGTTACCTCTATCCTTTATCTCCTCTATATATTGCGTAGCCATATCTTGCTTAGTCGTTGACCTTGTCATATAGGGAAATTCACATAGTTGCATATCTAGAGAATTTACCTTTGTGTCAAGCCTAAATTGAAAAAGAACTAAAAATTGGTTAGCACCTATTCACCCCCCCCCTCTAGGTGCGGCATACGATCCTTTCAATTGGTATCAGAGCCTCGGCTCTTATTTCGGGCTTAACCGCCTAAGAGTATGCCGGGGGATGAACAATCGGAGGGGGCCGCAAAGCCGGTTTCCATGGATGATCTCAAGTCGGTGGAAACATCCTTGAGATCCGCCATGCAAACCCAAATGGAAAGCTTGATGAAAATGTTTAACGACCGCTCCCCCATCGTTCCCGTCATAGAGGAAAGGGACAAGGGTGCGTTAGGAGAGGAAGATGCTTCGACATCACCCTCTCTACCAATCCCTCGAATGGTGATAACTTAAACACCATTAAACCCCCTAGTGGAGGTGTTAGCTACAATCAAGTGGCTCCGCCTTTCCTATCTCCCGATATCCCGGTTCCCCATCCTCATATAAACATTCGGGGCGACCCACCTAAGTTTAATGTTAAAGATTTCGATACATGGCAATTTGAGTTTCGTTCTCATGTTCGCAGTGCCTCCAATGAACTTTGGAGAATCATCGTGGATGGCTTCAAGCCCTACAACCCCGACAAGTTGACTAGAAGAGAAGCGGTTGATAGTCAACTCAATGACACAGCCTTGCACATGATTCAAACTAGTGTGGGGACAAAGGAATTGTCTCGTGTTCGGAATTTCACCACCGCCAAGGAAGCTTGGGATGGTTTGGCCGCTAGTTGCATTGGAAGTGATAGCATGAGAAGGAACAAGTACAATTCTCTTCGGAATAAAGCCGAAGGATTCATGAGGCTACCGGATGAAGATCATGAAGACATGTATGGAAGACTCATCACCGTTGCCGATGCTTTCCGGAATGTGGGTGCCACCCACATCAATGACTCTTGGATCAAGGATAAGTACATTGATTGCATGATGCCGTTTGAACCCATTGATGTCAAGACTCTTGTTGGGAGAGAATGCTATTCCTCTCTCACTTCTCAACAAGCCGTGCACGAGATGCAAGCCCTCAAGGTGCTCGAGCAAAACTCCCATGATTCTCGCAATCGTGCCATTGGTATGTCAAAAGGGAACAATCTTGCCTTGACGGTCAATTCCGTAGAAGAAGTGAACCCTCAAGAACAATATAGGGCATCTTGGAGTATGTCCTATCCGGAAGACTTGGAACTCCACTACAATGATCACATGGCCTTCCATGCAAAATCTTTTTGGGTTGATCCATCCAAGGCCAAGGAAGACAACATCAAGAGAAACAACTCAAGTGGGTCCACTAGCTTGGGTCCAAGAACAAGATCATGCTACAATTGTGGTGACAAGCGCCACTTCATCGCCCAATGCCCCTATGAGCATAGGGAGACTCATGGTGGAAGGCTCATTCCCAAGGACAAGAGCAAAGACTCAAAGGGCAAAGATTCAAAGGCCCCAAACAAGAAATTCTACAACAAGAGCAAGAAGGGCAAGAGGCCCTCCAAGGATTGTGCTAGTGACTAGGGAAGAATATTCTTCCGATGAAGTTGAAAGTTCTAGTGATGATGAAGAAGAAGAAAGCTCAAAGGAAGTGGCCGCCATTGTCACTACCAACATTCCCTCTTCATCTCTCTTTGAATCCCCCAATGAGAATCCTCATATCAAGAATGCACATTGCTTCATGGCAAGGTCCACCTTGGACACATCTATTGTGCTATCAACTCAAGAAGAATATTCCTCCGGAGATGATGATGTTGATGATGAAGAAGATGATGCTTCAAACGGATTGGTTGCTCTTGCCTCCCTCTCCACCAACTCTTCATCACCAAGTGAATCCCCCAATGAAGTCATTCATGTGGAGGAAGAAAGTTGCCTCATGGCTAAATCCTCCGAGGTATCATCTCCTAACCCCTCTATGCCTAACATATCAAATGATCTAGGGGTTAATCATGCTAGTTTAAAAGTGAAACAAGAAATGCTTGATTTTGATGAGTTCATTCTTAACTTACAAGGTGACACTAAAAAGCATGTTTCAAGTCTCATGGTTCGTATAGCTCAACTAAATGATACTCTTGAGAAAAAATGTCAAATAGAGAGAGAAGACTCTCTTGAAATTCATGCTCTTAAAAATGCTCTTGAGGAAAGTCAAGAAACTATAGCTTCTCTTGAAGAGAGGCTAGAAACTCTTGAAGAGCCTCAAGATAAAATTAACAAGCTCACTAAAGCTAGAGATCTTGCTAGGGCTAAGACTAAAGTGCTTAAAAAGGAAAAGGCCCAATTTGGTGTTGATCATGAGAAACTTGTGAAGGATCTAGATGAACTAGACAAAGCTCACAAAGCTTTGAAGAGTGAATACACTCTCCTATCCAAGTCTAATGAGCAACTTCAAATTAGGCTTGCTTCATATGATGTGCCTAGTTCCTCTACCTCTTCTTGTGATCATGCAAATGTTATTGAGGAAAATGCTAGGTTAAAGGATGAACTTGCTAAGGCCTCCTCTCCCCAAAGTAAACTCTCTTTGGATGATCTTTTGAGTAAGCAAAGGTCAAACAATGGGAAGGAGGGTCTTGGTTATAATGCCAAGGCTAAAAATGCTAACAAGAAAAAGGCCAAGCCCGCACAAGAAAAGAAAATAGTTATCAATAATGGTGAAGCCTCTAAGGGCAAAACTATTAATGATGATGGTGCGGGATTTGCTAACCCTCACTATGTTCTATTTAAAGATTATTATGGTGATGTCTATGCAAAATATGTTGGCCCATATGATGGTTATGTTGCTTGGTCTATTTGGGTCCCAAAGACCCTTGTTGCTAACAAAAGAGGACCCATTGAAAAATGGGTACCTAAATCCAAGAATTGATCTCATGTAGGACTATGCCGCCGGAGGTTCAAAATGGGTACTTGATAGTGGATGTACAAGTCATATGACCGGCGGCAAGAACCTCGTCAAGGAGTTGAGGCCCAACATAAATAATATCACCGTCTCCTTTGGCGATAATTCTACATCCGAGGTATTGGGTTTTGGCAAGGTTGTGGTTGCACACAACATTACACTTGTGGATGTCATGCTTGTCAAAACCCTTGGTTACAATTTACTTTCCGTTTCCGCCCTTGGCAAGATGGGTTTCGCCGTCTTTATTGATAATGATATTGTGGTCCTCTTGTGGAGCAAGACTCTAAAAGTCGCTTTCGTTGGGTATCGCAAACATAACTTGTATGTGGTGAACTTTTCGGGGACCACTGATACGCGTAGATGCACACGTCCGTTGGGAACCCCAAGTGGAAGGTATGATGCGTATAGAAGCAAGTTTCCCTCAGTATGAAACCAAGGTTATCGAACCAGTAGGAGCCAAGAAGCACGTGAAGGTTGTTGGTGGAGGAATGTAGTGCGGTGCAACACCAGTGAAACCGGCGCCAACGTGGAACCTGCACAACACAATCAAAGTACTTTGCCCCAACGTAACAGTGAGGTTGTCAATCTCACCGGCTTGCTGAAAACAAAGGATTAAACGTATCGAGTGGAAGATGGTGTTTGTTTGCAAAGAACAGTAAAAACAAATATTGCAGTAGAATGTATTCAGATGTAAAAGAATGGACCGGGGTCCACAGTTCACTAGAGGTGTCTCTCCAATAAGATAACTAACATGCTGGGTGAACAAATTACAGGCGGGCAATTGACAAATAAAGATTCAATACATATCAACGATGATTACTATGTGATTTAATCAGGCATTACGACAAAGTACATAGACCACTATCCAGCATGCATCTATGCCTAAATAATCCACCTTCGGTTATCATCCGAACCCCTTCCGGTATTAAGTTGTAAACAACAGATAATTGCATTAAGTATGGTGCGTAATGTAATCAACACAAATATCCTTAGACAAAGCATCAATTTTTATCCCTAGTAGCAACATCACATCCACAACCTTAGAACTTTCTGTCACTGTCCCAGATTCAATGGAGGCATGAACCCACTATCGAGCATAAATACTCCCTCTTGGACTTACAAGTATCAACTTGGCCAGAGCCTCTACTAGCAACGGAGAGCATGCAAGAACATAAACAACACATATATGATAGATTGATAATCAACTTGACATAGTATTCTAGATTCATCGGATCCCGCCAAACACAACATGTAGCATTACAAATAGATGATCTTGATCATGTTAGGCAGCTCACAAGATCTAAACAATGATAGCACAAGCGGAGAAGACAACCATCTAGCTACTGCTATGGACCCATAGTCCAAGGATGAACTACTCACGCATCAATCCGGAGGCGGGCATGATGATGTAGAGCCCTCCGGTGATGATTCCCCTCTCCGGCAGGGTGCCGGAGCGATCTCCTGAATCCCCGAGATGGGATTCGCGACGGCGGCGTCTCTGGAAGGTTTTCCGTAGGCTCTCGGTGGGGTTTCGCGACGAAGGCTATTTGTAGGCGGAAGGGTAGGTCGGGGGCGTCACGAGGGGCTCACACACTAGGGCCGCGGCCGGGCCTGGCCGCGCCGCCCGTGTGGCGCCACCTCGTGGCCCCACTTCGTCTCCTTTCGGTCTTGGAAGCTTCGTGCAAAAATAGGACCACGGGCGTTGATTTCGTCCAATTCCGAGAATATTTCCTTACTAGGATTTCTGAAACCAAAAACAGCGAAAACAACAATGGCACTTCAGCATCTTGTTAATAGGTTAGTACCGGAAAATGTATAATAATGCTGTAAAGTATGTATAAAACATTCAAGTATTGTAATAAAAGTAGCATGGAACATAAGAAATTATAGATACGTTTGAGACGTATCAAGCATCCCCAAGCTTAGTTCCTACTCGTCCTCGAGTAGGTAAACGATAACACAAATAATTTCTGAAGTGACATGCTACCAACATAATCTTGATCAACATTATTGTAAAGCATATGAGATGAATGGAGTGATCTGAACAAAAGATTGCTAACAAAGATAATGACTAAACAAATGAATCATATAGCAAAACTTTTCATGAATAGTACTTTCAAACAAGTATCAATAAGAGTTGCATAAGAGCTAACTCATAAGCAATAAATTCAAAGTAGAATGCATTGAAGCAACACAAAGGATGATTAAGTTTCAGCAATTGCTTTCAACTTGTAACATGTATATCTCATGGATATTTGTCAACATAGAGTAATATAACAGGTGCAATAAGTAAACATGTAAGAATCAATGCACAGTTAACGCAAGTGTTTGCTTCTAAGATAGAAAGAAGTGGGTAAACTGACTCAACAATAAAGTAAAAAATTGGCCCTTCGTAGAGGGAAGCATTGATTACTATTTTTGTGCTAGAGCTTTTGTTTTGAAAACATAGAAACAATTTTGTCAACGGTAGTAATAATTCATATGCGCTATGCATAATACTTCCTACAAGTTGCATGTCTCATGCATAGAGTACTAATAGTGCTCGCACCTTGTCCTACTTAGCTCGGAAGACACGGATTATCATCACATGACATATGTTTCAACCAAGTGTCACAAAGGGGTACCTCTATGCCACCTGTACAAGTGTCTAAGGAGAAAGCACGCATTGGATTTCTCGCTTTTGATTATTCTCAACTTAGACATCCATACCGGGACAACATAGACAACAGATAATGGACTCCTCTTTTAATGCTTACGCATTCAACAACACAATATTCTCATAAGAGATTGAGGTTGTATGTCCACACTGAAACTTCCACCATGATACATGGCTTTAGTTAGCGGCCCAATGTTCTTCTCTAACATATGCATACTCAAACCATTTGATCATGAAATCGCACTTACTTCAGACAAGACGAACATGCATAGCATCTCACATGATATCCAACAAAGATAAAGTTGATGGCGTCCCCAGAAACATGGTTACCGCTCAACAAGCAACTTATAAGAATTAAGACACATAACTACATATTCATTACCACAATAGTTTTTAAGCTATTTGTCCCATGAGCTATATATTGTAGAGGTAAAGGAATGAAATTTTAAAGGTAGCACTCAAGTAATTTACTTTGGAATGGCAGAAAAATACCACATAATAGGTAGATATGGTGGACACAAATGGCATGGGTTTTGGCTCAAGGTGTTTGGATGCACGAGAAGCATTTCCTCTCAGTACAAGGTTTGGGCTAGCAAGGTTGTTTGAAGCAAACACAAGTATGAACAGGTACAGCAAAACTCACACAAGAACATATTGCAAGCATTATAAGGCTCTACACTGTCTTCCTTGTTGTTCAAACACTTTACCCGAAAATATCTAGACTTAGAGAGAACAATCATGCAAACCAAATTAAACAAGCTCTATGGTAGTTCTTCATTAATAGATTAAACTACATGATGCAAGAGCTTAAACATGATCTATGAGAGCTCAAACAATTGCCAAATTTCCAAACCATATGCAGCATTTTCCGATTCCAACCAAATAGCAATTTAACGAAGCAATTTCAGACTTCGCCATGAACATTAAAGCACAATTAAGAACACAAGTGTTCCATATGAAAAAGCGGAGCGTAATATCTCCAATATAAGAATGGTGGGATCCAACTTTATTCAAACCAAAACAAAAATAAAAACAAATCGACGCTCCAAGTAAAGAACATAGGATGTGATGGAATAAAAATATAGTTTCACTAGAAGTGACCTGATAATGTTGTCGATGAAGAAGGGGATGCCTTGGGCATCCCCAAGCTTAGATGCTTGAGTCTTCTTAAAATATGCAGGGATGAACCACGGGGAATCCCCAAGCTTAGACCTTTCACTCTTCTTGATCATAGTATATCATCCTCTTCTCTTGACCCTTGAAAACTTCCTTCACACAAACTTCAAGCAAACTCATTAGAGGGTTAGTGTATAACCAAAAATTCACATATTCAGAGGTGACACAATCATTCTAAACACTTCTGGACATTGCACAAAGCTTTAAAGTTAATGGAACAAAGAAACTCATTCAACATAGCAAAAGCGGCAATGCGAAATAAAAGACAGAATCTGTCAAAAACAGAACAGTCCGTAAAGATGAATCTGTCAGGGGCACTTAACTTGCTCAAATGGAAAAACTCAGAACTAATGAAAGTTGCGTACATATATGAGGATCATGCTCGTAAATTTGCAGATTTTTCGATTTTTTACAGAGACTTCTGCGAGAATTCGTGACAGACAGCAATGCTGTTTCTGCGCAGCGATCCAAATCTATCATCAACTTTAACATAAAAACTTTACTTGGCACAAAAACATGATAAGGAGAGGTTGCTACAGTAGTAAACAACTTCCAAGACTCAACAATACAGTAAATAAAATGAAACTTGGGTTATCTCCCAAGAAGTTCTTTTCTTTAACGCCTTTCAGGCGCAGAAAGTGCAAATCAAGTATTTTCAAGAGATGGAGCATCAACATTATCTCCAGGGGTGTTGGAAGTTTCTTCCACAATGCATGTTATCTTATCTATGTAAGTTTCAGAGGCTCCTTTTTCATTACTCTTAGGCTTGCTATTCTCATCAAATAAATTTTCGGGAACAATCCAATCATAATTCTTTTCTAGTGCCTCGAACATTCCTACAAGCTTGCAAGGTATTGATGTCTTAATATCCCCTCCATCACTAACATTATTAGTGTACTTTATCCTATCAATGTCCATCTTCTCAAGGGTACTAGCAAAGTTGGTGTAAGAACCAAGCATTTTATATTTAGTAAAGACTTTTCTAGCCTCTCTTGCTACACCACCAAATTCTTTTAGAAGAGTTTCTAAGACAAAATCTTTCTTTTCTCCTTCCTCCATATCAGAGAGTGTAAGAAACATATGCTGAATTATAGGATTGAGATTAACAAATTTAATTTCCAACATGTGTACTAAAGAAGCAACAACAATTTCATAAGTAGGAGCAAGTTCTACCAAGTGTCTATCTTCAAAATCTTCAGCTATACTAACATGAGTGAAAAAATCTTCTATATTATCTCTTCCAATTATAGACCCTCGGCCTACCGGTATGTCTTTTAGAGCATACTTAGGAGGAAACATGATGAAGTAAACAAAAAGTAAACTAAACAAGTAAAGTAGAGACAAGTAACTATTTTTTTTGTGTTTTGATATAGAGCAAGTAAACAAGACAATAAGTAAAGTAACTAATTTTTTTTTGTTTTTAATATGAAGCAAACAAGACAATAAATAAAGTAAAGCAAGACAAAAACAAAGTAAAGAGATTGGAAGTGGAGACTCCCCTTGCAGCGTGTCTTGATCTCCCCGGCAACGGCGCCAAAAATTTAGCTGTTGCCGTGGGAGGCAATTCTCTGTGGTGGGCAACGGCGCCAGAAATTTAGCTTGATACGCGTAGATGCACACGTCCGTTGGGAACCCCAAGTGGAAGGTATGATGCGTATAGAAGCAAGTTTCCCTCAGTATGAAACCAAGGTTATCGAACCAGTAGGAGCCAAGAAGCACGTGAAGGTTGTTGGTGGAGGAATGTAGTGCGGCGCAACACCAGTGAAACCGGCACCAACGTGGAACCTGCACAACACAATCAAAGTACTTTGCCTCAACGTAACAGTGAGGTTGTCAATCTCACCGGCTTGCTGAAAACAAAGGATTAAACGTATCGAGTGGAAGATGGTGTTTGTTTGCAAAGAACAGTAAAAACAAAGATTGCAGTAGAATGTATTCAGATGTAAAAGAATGGACCGGGGTCCACAGTTCACTAGAGGTGTCTCTCCAATAAGATAACTAACATGTTGGGTGAACAAATTACAGGCGGGCAATTGACAAATAAAGATTCAATACATATCAACGATGATTACTATGTGATTTAATCAGGCATTACGACAAAGTACATAGACCGCTATCCAGCATGCATCTATGCCTAAATAATCCACCTTCAGGTTATCATCCGAACCCCTTCCAGTATTAAGTTGTAAACAACAGATAATTGCATTAAGTATGGTGCGTAATGTAATCAACACAAATATCCTTAGACAAAGCATCAATGTTTTATCCCTAGTAGCAAAAGCACATCCACAACCTTAGAACTTTCTGTCACTGTCCCAGATTCAATGGAGGCATGAACCCACTATCGAGCATAAATACTCCCTCTTGGAGTTACAAGTATCAACTTGGCCAGAGCCTCTACTAGCAACGGAGAGCATGCAAGAACATAAACAACACATATATGATAGATTGATAATCAACTTGACATAGTATTCTAGATTCATCGGATCCCGCCAAACACAACATGTAGCATTACAAATAGATGATCTTGATCATGTTAGGCAGCTCACAAGATCTAAACAATGATAGCACAAGCGGAGAAGACAACCATCTAGCTACTGCTATGGACCCATAGTCCAAGGATGAACTACTCACGCATCAATCCGGAGGCGGGCATGATGATGTAGAGCCCCTCCGGTGATGATTCCCCTCTCCGGCAGGGTGCCGGAGGCGATCTCCTGAATCCCCCGAGATGGGATTGGCGACGGCGGCGTCTGGAAGGTTTTCCGTATCGTGGCTCTCGGTACAGGGGTATTCGCGACGAAGGCTATTTGTAGGCGAAGGGTAGGTCAGGCGTCACGAGGCCCACACACTAGCCGCGCGGCGTGGCCTGGCCGCGCCGTTCCGGTGTGGCGCCACCTCGTGGCCCCACTTCGTCTCCCTTTCTCTTCTGGAAGCTTCGTGCAAAATAGGACCTGGGCGTTGATTTCGTCAATTCCGAGAATATTTCCTTACTAGGATTTCTGAAACCAAAAATAGCAGAAAACAGCAACTGGCACTTCGGCATCTTGTTAATAGGTTAGTACCGGAAAATGTATAATAATGTTGTAAAGTATGTATAAAACATTCAAGTATTGTAATAAAAGTAGCATGGAACATAAGAAATTATAGATACGTTTGAGACGTATCAACCACCACTTTAAGTGTGATGTGCCTATTCGGAAAGGCGGATGTGGGTTGGTTGTGGCATCGCCGCTTGGCCCATGTCAACATGAGAACTTTGCAAAGTCTCCACAAGGGGAACCATATTGTGGGACTAATGGAAAATGTTTCTTTTGCCAAAGATCGTGTTTGTAGGGCTTGTGTTGAAGGCAAAATGCATGACTCTCCACACCCAAGCAAGACTATCATCTCTTCCAAGAGGATCTTGGAGCTCCTTCATGTGGATCTCTTTGGTCCTACCACTCATGCAAGCTTTGGTGGGAAGAAATATTGCTTGGTAATTGTTGATGACTATTCAAGATACACTTGGGTCTACTTTCTCAAGACGAAAGATGAGACTCAACAAATATTCATTGACTTTGCTACCGAGGTGCAACGCCAACACAATCTCCTCATTATGGCAATAAGAAGTGACAACGGCTCCGAGTTCAAGAACTACACACTCAATGATTTTCTTAGTGATGAGGGGATAAGACATCAATATTCCGCTGCATACACCCCTCAACAAAATGGTGTTGCGGAGAGGAAGAACCGGACTCTCTTGGATATGGCAAGGTCTATGATGGCGGAATACAAATCCCGCTATAATTTTTGGGCCGAAGCTATCTCCACCGCTTGCCATTCTTCTAACCGGCTCTATCTCCGCAAGGGTTTGAACAAGACTCCATATGAAATACTCACCGGCAACAAGCCTAACATCTCATACTTCAAGGTGTTCGGGTGTAAGTGTTTCTACAAAATCAAAGGAGTTCGTTTGTCTAAATTTGCTCCTAAAGCTTTGGAGGGTATATTTGTTGGTTACGGTGCCGAATCTCACACTTATAGAGTCTTTGATATATCTTCCAAGATTATCATCGAATCTTGTAGTGTGAAGTTCGAAGAAAATGATGGCTCCCAAGTGGGGCAAGTTGATGTATGTGCAGGTGATGAAATACCTCAAGATGCCATAGTAAGAATGGGTGTGGGATTTTTCCGCCCCATTGAGGGACACGGTGTGGCGTCTCGGGAAGAACTATGCTCTACCACGGTGTGCCGTGAACCATCCAACTGATCATCAAATTACATCATCCTTGAAGCTAATGATGCACCAAACCCACCGGCGAGCGTGGTTAAGCAACACGAAGAGCCGGGAGGCTGCCAAGACTGCTGGGTGGGCCCTGGTCCCTCGACGTCGTCCCGCAATGTTCCGGCACACGTCCTGGCGGTTGCAAGGGCGTGCCACCTGACCTATACCTGGTCAGGAAGGTGTTGGATTGCTTCGATTAGTCTCTGCATGGTAGACACGTAAACATTAAATACGAGCCCGATCGGCTCTCAGGTTGCCCTGTGGATCGGCTCAAAGAGCCGATCGCCCCATGGTTCACGTTGGGTTTACGATGACATGGGGATCCTGCTTGATCAATACAAAGTTAAACCAATCCACGACAGTTTAGGGTTTTCACCGTATGATCGGAACATCCTACGCGTAGTTGAGCCTAATAGATACGAAAGATGATGGAAAACTAACCCTAAAAGAGGCCTAAAAACCAACATTAAGTCAATTCCCGGAACAATCCCTCTTAGGGCTAACAAACCGCACCTAACGCACTACCGGATCGTTCAACCCGTTTGCAAGGCCTAACCATACGGATATTAAACTAATCCTTGAGGAACAAGGAGCAACTATAACAGATTGGATCTACTAAACAACGAACAAGCAAGGTGCTGCCCTTACACCTAGATAGGTATAAGGGCAGCTAGATATCGAGGGACGGCATAGCTAAGCAAATATGTATAAGAAAAGCATCAATGCAAGCCCCAAAACATCTACGATAAGTAGTGCTACTCGCCATCAACAACGCTTCAGCACGAGTAACACAATGATAACGAATAAACGTATACTGCCTAGATCGCAAGATGCGATCTAGGCAGCATGATGCTTACCCGGAAGAAACCCCGAAACAAGGGGTGGCGATGCGCCTGGTTTGTGTTTGTTGTGAACGTGATTGTCCCTTTTCTCAATAACCCTAGGTACATATTTATAGTCCAAGGGACTTTCTAATTCGGGCGTGCACCTAACCGTGCACGGGTTAAACTCTATCTTTTAATTCTAAACTAAGATGCAATCTACTATAAAATACAGATACACGGGCATCTAGCCCAAACTCTTCGCACAAGGCCGCTCAAAGACGCTCCACGTGTATATCCTTCAAGCCCATCTCACTTACGGCCCATCTCCTGATTTGGCCAAAATCCGGTGATAACACATGCCCCCTGGTTTTGGTAATGATAATTTCAAAACCACTCTGTTTTTCCTTCGAAGGGTCATGTCGTGGCAGAGCAGAACCGTCGCAGTATCCTTCATCATGACGCCTTGCCTTCTCAACTTCTCTGCACGATTCGACAGTTTTGCAAATTTTAACATTAAGCCACACTATATCCCTTTTTATTTAATCGTGTCAAGTGTTCACTTCTTCATCCTCTGCTCCGCACCAACCATTGGCAAAAACCCTCCTCCTCTGACCATGTCTTCCTCTTCCTCCTCCCAATCCTCTTCCTCGAGTGAGCTGATTCCAGAGGTCACCATGGAGGCGTACAATAGGCACGCTCCCAAACATTGGGATGAGCAAGAGTGGACTTCGATTCGTGCCAGATGGCCCACCCGAGGCTCCTCGTCTGGTCGGATGGTGACCTGCCCCTAACCGACGGGGAGGACGACCTCCGGTTCCTCATTGACGGAGAACTGGAGGCGGAGAGTGATGATGACCTCTCCTTCCGGGGTAAATTCACCTCCTCCGCCGAAGAGGAAGAAGAGGATGACGACACCTCCTCCGACAAGAAGGAGGAAGAGGACGACACCTCCTCTCGACGAGCCGCCGGCAAACGCCCTCCGGGGCTGGGCTTGGTCGATGACGATGAAGACGACATGATGAGGAAGAAGAAGCCCCGGCTGAAGGCTATGGCAGCAGCGACGAATAACTCATCACAGCAGCTGGACGGCGGCTACCACGGCGACAGCGAGGACAACGACAACCCTTAGAATAAGGACTACTAGCATAGGGATTAGGGTAATCGTTCTCCCTTTGTTGAGCAATCGGATCCTCTTTGTAAGAAATCCCCTTTTTAATCAATGAAGAAGGATTCCTCAAAAAGCCGATGGCAATACATCGGTCTTTACCCAAATCGTCAATAAAATCAAATGGTGTCCCGATACTTGCTTATGACGCTGTTCCTCTATAGTCGATGGCTCACAGAGTACTTTTTTATTCTAAAGTCGATGTCCGTGCATCACTGTTTCAATTTGTGGGCGATTTCGTGTAT
This sequence comes from Lolium multiflorum, assembly GCA_030979885.1. Taxonomy (NCBI): domain Eukaryota; kingdom Viridiplantae; phylum Streptophyta; class Magnoliopsida; order Poales; family Poaceae; genus Lolium; species Lolium multiflorum. The sequence goes on along the minus strand of CM061748.1, from coordinate 79,685,212 downwards.
CGGCCTCCATACTTACTGCTCATCATCCCACATGCTTGGGAAGTACTTCTTGAGATGCTGGCCATTGACAGCCACTGGGAATTTCACACCATCCAACTGCTCGAGCATGTATGCATTACCCTTTAAAACTTGGTCGACTTTGTACGGGCCATGCCAATTTGGAGACCATTTACCATACATTTTGTCCTTAGTCCCCAACGGCAATACAGCTTCCCATACCAACCTGGAACTCCTTTGGCTTTACCTTCTTATTATATGCGCGAGCCACCTTGGCTTTATTCTCCTTGATTTTCTCAAGCGACCAAAGTCTGAGTTCCGTTGCATCCTCAGGGCTGCATATTCTTCAGTAGTTAAATCATTCTGAAATGTAACCCGTCTCGACCCAGCCTTGATTTCCCAGGGTAACACAGCTTCTTGTCCATAGACCAGATGGTATGGCGAGGTTTTTATTGCTCCATGGCACGACATGCGATAAGCCCACAACGCTTCTGACAATACCTCGTGCCAACGTCTAGGATGCTCGTCGATCTTCCTCTTAATCAGCTTGATCAAGCTTTTGTTGGACGCTTCAGCCTGTCCATTTGCTTGAGCATAGTATGGAGACGATCGGATCAGCTTGATTCCCATATCCTCGCAGAATTTTCTAAACTCCTTAGAAACGAAGACCGAACCTCCATCGGTCGTGATAGTCTGGGGAATCCCGAATCTGAATGACATGCTCCCTCACGAAATCGACAACATCTGATGATGCCACTGCCTTCATAGGGACGGCCTCCACCCATTTAGTAAAATAATCTGTAATGGCCAGAACCCACACATGGCCTTTGCTCGAAGGAGGATGTATCTTGCCGATCATATCCATGCCCCATCCTCGGAACGGCCACGGCTTGATGATGGGATTCATCGCTGATGCAGGTACCATCTGAATGCTCCCAAACTTCTGACATGCTTGACACCCTTTATAGTACTTAAAACAATCCTCAAGCATGGTGGGCCAATAAAATCCCGATCGCCTGATCAGCCACTTCATCTTATGAGCCGATTGGTGAGTTCCACAGGCACCCTCATGCACCTCATGCAAGAGCCGATTGGACTCGGCTGGTCCCAAACATTTGAGAAGTAACCCTTCCAAGAAAAGTTCTGATAGACAACGTCCCAAAATCGTCAACTAAGGGGCATTTTTCGTCGCCTATGGGCCTAACCCGACGATATGGGTTCTGTTGTCGAAACTGCGTCAGTCCAACGACGATTTTTTTGGTCCGTCGCGTTTGGGCGCCTTCCGCCACGGAAAATCGGACCGTTGCGGAAGTGTTTCGGAGCCCGTTGGATCGCCGACGTCATGCAACACGTACGCCGTTAACGCCGCTAACGGCGTTAACCTACTGAAACCCCGTGTAGATGGTAGGCCCACACGAGGCTGCCACGTCTTAAGCGGGCGGCGAGGACATAGTTTGACCGGTCAACTATATAGCTGGGCTGGTCCATTAGTTACGTGGGCCGGGCCTAACCTCTAATGTTGCCTGGTCAAAACTTAAATGGGCCGGCCCATTTAACATGTGGGGTCCACCTTCCAATCGGCCGGCCCAGAAGCAAGTGGCCCCGGCCAAAACACAGTGGGTCCCACTTTCTAAAAGGCCGGCCCATTTAGTGTGTGGTCCACCGTAGAAGTGGGCCGCCAAGCCAGTGCAGTGCCAAAAACAGGTGGGTCCCACTTTAAAGGGTCGGCCCATTTAGTATGTGGGGTCCACCATATAGGCCCGGCCCACAAGATAGTGGTCCGCCAAAAAACACAGGGTCCCACCTTCCGGCTAAAGGGTGGCCCATTTAATGTGGGTCCACCATATGCAAGGGTCGGCCCACCAAGCTAGTGGGTCGGCCAAAACACAGTGGGTCCACATTCTGCTAATGGGCTGCCCATTTGGTATGTGGGGTCCACCATATAGAAAGTGGGCTGCCCAACAAGATAGTGGGCCGGGCCAAAAACACAGGTGGGTCCCACCTTCCTATTAAAGGGCCGCCCATTTACCATGTGGGACCACCATATAGCAAGTGGGTCGGCCCAACAAGATAGTGGGCCGGGCCAAAAGTGGGGTCCCACTTTCCTCGTTAAAGGGCGCCCACCTAGTGTGTGGGGTCCACCATATAGCAGGTGGGCCGGCCCAACAAGATAGTGGGGCCAAAAACACGGTGGGTCCCACTTTCCTCTTAAAGGGTCGGCCCATTGGGGTCCACCACAAAAGCAATTGGGCTGGCCCAACAAGTAAGTGGGTCCACCTTAAAGCAAGTGGGCCAGCCCAATTAGAGTGTGGGGTCCACCTTCAATCAAATGGGCTGGCCCAATAAGTAAGTGGGCCAGCCCGTTTAGTTGCTGTTTATATGCCGGCATAATAGGCGCTATAGGAATTTGCGGGCAGACATATGTGATTTCGCTTAATTGGGCCGTTTAAGGGATGGGAATTCGTGATTTAGATACTGAGAATATTTACGCAGCATTGATTTCTGTCGGATAGCCTCACTTACCACAAGCACCAAAGAAAAATGCGCGAAAGAACTATAAAAACTAACTAAATATTACATCAGCTGCAAGGCATTGAAAAAATATTACAGAACCCAGAGAAATTGAATGGTAATTAAACCTAGCAATACAATGAAGCGATCCGGCAATCTTTTAAGTTGTCCATGCAGCACCTATATCTGAAACAAAGACATTACAAGTTAAGACAGCAACAATGGAAAGGCAAAGACACTACAATATTGTTTGCCAAAGAATTTGGAACTCATCATTTCGTCGTTATAACAAGATCATTGTAATGCGCACAATAAGCAAACAAAGAGTGCATGCCGCATACCAACAGCCAATATAACAGAGCATGTTAGAATGAAACAACAGACTTACTACTGTCGAGTCCCATGCAAACCAACATGTTCAGGGAGTACAAAATTGGCATGAACAACATAGTAGCAGGCTATAAATTTTGTAACAACGACTGAGCAAGATGAAGTTATGATGGCTACATCTACAGAGCAGGGAATGTAAACCAAAAATAGAAGTTACGATGGCAAAAGCTAAAGAGGAGGGAATGTGAACCAACATGTGCCAAGTGCAATTACTTCATTTTGGCCGTGAACTAAATAATACTCCTGAACTTATAGTGAAGGGGATGCAAATCAAGATGTTTCGGGATATAAACTTGTAATGAGCAACACATAGAGGATAGTTAATGCTTGAGCTTAGGATGGACCAGATACAGAATATAGTGGGATCACCTGTGAACTTGTATAAGAGGGAATGCAAACCAATATGTTCAGCTTTCCATATGTGAGCGTCATGCCAAGTCAGAGAAACAAGTCAATAATGCAGCTTTTGAAGAACAAGATGGCACGCAAAATTATTATCTAGTAGTATGACAAGTTTATTTGTACTACATGCTAGATAGCAGAGTGATAGCATGCCAAACTAAGTCCTTACTTTGTTAGCTTACAATGAACTAGATACAAAACAATGGCATCACCTGTAGTACAGGGAATGCAAGCCAACATGTTCATGGAGTAAAAAATTGGCACAAACAACATAGTAGCAGGCCATAATTTTTGTAACAACGACTGAGCAAGATAAAGTTATGATGGCTAGATCTACAGAGCAGGGAATGTAAACCAAATATAGAAGTTACGATGCCAAAAGCTATAGAGCAGGGAATGCGAACCAACATGTGCAATTACTTAAAATTGGCCATGAACTAAATAATAGCAGGATGTTACTATAATACCTATAATTTTTGTAACAACGACTGAGCAAGATAGAAGTTATGATGGCTACATCTACAGAGCAGGGAATGCAAACCAAAATGTTCAATCGCTTAAAGTTAGCAATGAAGTAGAAAATAGCAAGATGTTACGGTCATAGCTAGGAATGAACTAAAAGAGCTTCAGACAAACAAGCATCTGAACCCAGAACATGGCGCTAAAACAAGGGACTTACATTAGGAGAAGCACTCTGTGGGAGTCACAGCAGATCTTCCTGGGGTTGATAGATCCGGTGATGAAGTACGCTACATGTGCTACTTGGGGTTGGAGAGACGGCCATTACACTTCATGGTTACTCATCTCATCTGCAAAAACGTAACGCGCGTCGTTAGCACAAACAGGTTCCCAAGATTAAACAAGAACTTGCAGGCAAGCAATAGAAAAGCGAGTAGAAGAGTTTAGATCATGCAGCGCCGGTGAAGGGCATCCGTTCATGCCTGTCGGTGAGCAAGATCCGATGGGTGGATCGACGGATCCGGCGAAGCGTCCGTGGTGGACGATACAGCCGGGCGACGCGGTAGACGCTGGATGAGTATATTTCGAGGTTCAAGGGATGATCCATCCGGTTGATGACGGCGTCGATGAAGCGGCCCGCAGGCAGCCGGATGACGAGGATCGCGAGGGCTCGGGTAGGCCAGGGAAGTCCGGCGATGTTCCGGTGCGGTGGTCGTGGAGGTGGGAGAGAGAGGGACTTGGGAAGTTCCGGTGGGTGGTCTCAGAGGAGAGAGTGAGGGAAATGAATTTTTTTTCGGGGAGTTTCGGAGCTAGGGAGGTGGTGATCGAAAAAAATGACGGGTAGACCCCCCACCAACCGACTTATGCATGGACATTGTTGTCATCTTTACGAGGGTAGAATGGGAAGTTAGAGGCGTGTGAAATATTTGTATTTTTCGAGCGGGAAGTTTTGCCGCTGGAATGAGATTTCGAATTTGGCTATAGTCCAAGTAATACAAAAATATGAGACCGTACTAGTACGGCCAAGTGTCACATCAAGTCATCATCACGTTGAAAATCGGTTACCACGAGCATAATCATGATATATCTTGAAAATCAATTTTGAAAAGCCCTTCTGAAATATTTCGGGATTGGTACTAGGAGATTTTGCAGCTTGACTAAGTAATTTTTTTTCTTCGAAAAGGGGATATGACCCCAGCCTCTGCATCGTGGTGATGCACACGGCTTTTATTAATAATCCAGTCGCAACAAAAGTATGTTTTTTTTTGCAAGGAGCAACAAAAGTATGTTGTACAGATGGTCCAAGTAATATATACTCGTGATTGTAATATAAGGCCAGGGGTAGACCGGAACCATATCCTCTAACGTAGAGATGACAAGTCAGGTAAGCACAGTGCTTAAGTAGTGCAAAACGTAGAAGAAAAATCAGGAAAATGTAACAAATACTGTACGTATTTACTGTAGCAACCACTGTATATTTTTACTGTATAAAAAATCGTATAAATATTTAAAAAAGATAGTCATAATTTTGATTGTTACTAATTATCGTAAATGCATATGGCTTACATATATTATGGAAGTTAATTTAGATCAAATTAGACTTAATCATGTAGATGTGGAGAAGGAAAATTAGAGAGGTGTAGCTTACCCGACTTGTCTATTGCACGTTAGAGGATCTACTTCCGGGGTAGACCATGCTACTTAGACTACTCATAGTGGGAGTAACTAAGGAGTATTAACATAGAGCTGGTTGTGGTAACTAGCTATGTTACCATAACACTTTTCAAGATAGAATGAGTCTACATACTAACTAAAACAATCATGCATGATAGTACTACATCTAAGTTACTATGCATTATGAAGGTAGTAACATAGAGTAGTGTCATATGCATGCGGAAATTCAATTTGGCTCCCGGGTGCATATGCTCCCTCTACCAAAAAATCATATTTTAAAATGTCGAAAAAAATTAGCAAAAAATTTACATGTACATATTCATAATATATGTTCGTTCGTCAAGTTTCACGAAAAACCAATATTTTTTGTGGTCTATGTAAAAAAGAGAAAACTTATCTTGTGAAAAGCATTATTTTTAGTACTGTGTTTTATCTTTTTACACACGTCACACGACAAGTCGCAACTTTTTAAGGGCGTAGCACGAGAAGATGTACATGCGAATTTTTTGTTTCATTTTTTTTGAAATTCAAAATATGTGTAAGATGCATTTCAAAATGGAGGGAGCATATGCTCCTATGTTTCAAAACACCAGTCCCGCATGCGCATGACACTACTATACGGTCACATCAAGTCATAATCACAACCAAAATCAGTTCCCATGTACAAATATTTTGGATTTTATTGGCGGGAGATTGTAGCGCTTGACAGATATTTTCAATTTAGCTGGCGCTAAAAAAATACTGTACTAGAAAAATTGGTAGCTTACTGTAGTACTGCCTCCTTTCAGGGATACAAGGACAAGGACCAATCAACTAAAATAATGTATGAAAATGGTCACCAATGGGCCAACTAATAGTTATACTTTTCCCATGCAGCGCAATATAAAAAATACTACAAATCAGATTAAACCTTGATTAAATATTGGTGCATCCAATCCATTCAGTTTTCATTTAATCCACATCACCAAGGAAACAACCACCAGGTACATAACAAGTGCAGATAGAAGCACCAACAAAATAGTTCAGCATCACAAACCCTTTCACACAACCAAGGGACACCTTTGACTGTCAGTGTTCACTGTGGTATTCAGCATCTCCCACACTTTCTCAGGATGTTGCCCAGGTGGGCTTGACTTGCTTCTAATCCTGCAGTTATACGGTGGATGACTACTCTTTGTGCAGCCACTATTGCTCGTTCCTCTTTGAGTAGTTCCTCGAGAACATAAAAAGACAATGACTTGGACCTCAACCTGCGCTTGGGCTTTGACTTGGACTTGGACCTCGACAAATTAGTTGTGAACCCAGCATTACGCAGGAATGTGTTGTTGGCTATACCATGACATTGTAGTACCTTGGAAAATGAATTCAGACATTCTTCCTGGGTTTTTTCTATACCATCTTTCTTTGGTTTTGCCAGCTCCACTTTCATGTCAGACTGAGGAGTTTTCAGTTGTTACACATGTGTAAGAGAAGAGATTATAATGTGAAGACATGTGTATGAACTACCTCTAATAATCCTACAAACTGGCATGGCTGATTACCGCATATACATTTTAGTAAGAGCATGTTACATCATATTGACATGTCTTCTATTGCTAACACGTAATAGCAGGACTATAAAAATATGCATGGATCCATGTGTAGAATTCGTAATGTGCATGATATTGCTGAGAAGTATATAAGTGAATTGTACTAGCCCTTTCCACCAGTTCAGACATTTGGTTGTGTTGGCTAGTGCATGAAGCTTGACAAATATGACAAGATATTTCTGAATACAATTGAAAACCATAACTGACATTAGTAGAGAATACTTACAATAACACTCTGTGCAAAATGTCCAGTCAAACCATTTCTGCTCGTCTGGCACACCTTGAATTGCTCAAGTAGACTCATCTCTCTGTCTGTACTCTCACAGTATGCTTGCCTTGCCTTCTGATATTTTCGCAAGAGAAAATATAAATTAGTTTCACAACCACGTCACATGCCGACATGCGACAATTGAAAGTTTTCAAAAAAAATATAAATAAAACAGAGACATCAATTTACGATGTATATTGTGCATCTATAAATTCTAAATGATTTACTAATTTAAATATAGTTGTACAGATAACATTCCTTACCATACAGTAGAGGTGTCCAATCAAGCTACGAGATCCTGTACGCTGTTGTAAACGTACATTATTACGAGCACGCATGTTACTTCGAGCGATGAACTACAAATGAAGACTTGTGAGACACATGCTTAAAAAGGAATCAGTAATGTGATCTTGTCTCACTGTCTTCACAGAACATACCAAATTCTTTTGAGCAGACCAATACTCAACAAGATCACACCATTGATCATCAGTCATCTGTAGTATAGGAGAGGTTGTTGGAATATCGCTAGGAGTCCTCCCAGCAAAGTATCTCATCTTTAGCCTATGGCGCTCCTGGCGCAACGCTGAAGAGAATATGCTCCTGATAACAGTGATTACATTCTTCATGTCATCATCAAACTCAAGACATGTCTGTTTACAACAATGGGAACCGTTCATGTGTTAGATAGCTAGCCAACAGAAAGCTAGAGGGAATGTGAACGAGCAACATGGTATTGTTTACGAAAATGACTTACATGTAACATGTGCAGTAAACCTTCAAAATGAGAAGGGGTGTTTACGTGTTGTTTCCATGATGGAAAGATAGGAATTTGAGTCCTGACAAAAACGCCTGTGATCGATGCTATATTAGATGATTCTTGTGGATCCAGTGGCCTTCTGATACCTGCTATAACTGATGTGATGGGAAATCTTGTTCCCATTCGGGCAATCTTATTTTTAAGTGATTTCAAAGTCGTTGGCCCCCTTCGTTTTCTTGGTCGTGGTGGAACTGCAAATTTAAGCATTACATCAAGCTATCAAGGTATTTATGTAACGGAGCATGTAAGGGAACACGTACCTAATTCGGCCCCACCATCATCTTTAAGGAAGAAGTTGTCTCTGGCAGGACTAAATGTCAGCGGGCGATCGTGATTAGTTAGGTGTTGAGAACCTGCTGTTGAAACTGGGTCTGCTGTGAATTGTTCTTGGGTAACTGGATTGGCAACAGGTGGCTGGGGAACATGTGGTTTGGTATTTGCTCCGTCTACAGCTTTTAGACCAACCGATGTGGGGTTAGGTCGAAGCTTTTTATGTTGGTGTTTCGCATTACAATATTTTTTTGCCTGGTCATCATTTTCAACTAGATTAGAGTGACTCTGAGTCTGAGACCTTGTTTTTACTCTGTTCACTGCATTTGTTTGTGATCTGACATGACCAGCTTGAACCCTTTTTATTTTTAGGTGAGCTGTCAGATATTGATCTTCCTGTTGAACTATGTTCTTCACCTTGTTGGTATTTGAAACGTCCTTACGTGAAGTCCCTGATGCCTGCCAGAGATAAACGGTACTTCAATCAACAAAATCATATACATGCTTGATACGATTATGGAACATAAGAACAGCAAGCCAAGACATGATGAAACATATGTTATTATTATGTGTTAACTGAGCAGATGATAATGCTATAACTTGGGCTGGGTTGGACAGATACATCACAGTTATTGAAGATGCAACAATAATGCCAATGAAAAGAGCGAGCAATCACCTTGGGGGGTGGAGTAGGGTGCTTGACAAGGGCATCCTCTTTACTCAGGTCTCCCTCAGACTCTTGTTCAGTAGGATCAAGTTCTGAATAAGAAAATGATTGTTATCGATGGAGACAGGAGAGGTGTTTGATTGTTCACTGGTGATGCCTATATTTTCTCTCCGGCCCTCTTTGTACTCTACTACAGTATCTTTAGCATGCATTAGAAAAAAATGCTAACGAGATTTATCATGGAACTTTGAGTAGAGCAGTAGAAGGGCAAATTAGTAGTAGCAAGTAGATGATAGCTCAAAAAGGAATAAAGCGTAGATCAAAAATAAATGATTTCCCTGTGCATGCCAATTGATGATTACAAGATTTATAAACATGCAGTTTAATAATGTCGACTAATCACTCTGCAGGCTTGACTTCTACTACAGTCATACCAGATAGCACCAAACAGATTGTAGGAAAAGTAAACTTGAAACCCCTAAGGCCTTGTTTGGTACTAGTGTTTTAGTGGGGATTAGTGGGGATAATACTCTAGAGTATTGGGTGACAGCAGAATTCACCCAATACCCACAAAACCCCATCCCCAATCCACTAGGTAGGGGTAGAGTATTGGGGATTGAAAAAATACACTAAATTTTGCGGAAAAGTAGGGATAAGTGGGGATTAAACTCGCTCATACTCTAGCACCAAACATGCATTGGGGATAAGTGGGGATTTAAAGTTTGGAGCGGATTATCCCTGCTAATCCCAGTAAAACTCTAGTACCAAACAAGCCCTAAAACAGATCGCACGAAACTGATGTTCGGAAATGAAATGCATAACGGAAGCGGCTAAACACCAACCTTCGCATGGGGAGTGGACGGCTTTACGCTTTGGTTTCGCGCGGTGGACCGGTTGGGCGCGGGGTCTACCCATTTCACCGTGCGGTAGACCAGGGAGTCGGGAAGCAGATCCGACGCAGCGGCGGAGGTGGACGGCGTCCCTGAGCAGGATCCGGCGCGGTGGGCGTCGGCTACGGTGGAGCACAAATGGTGCGGTGTGCGCCTTCGTAGGGGAAGCGGCTCCGGCTTGCTTGACAACGTCTTCTCGGACACTACAGCGTCTGGTCAGGAGGCTGTGGTGGCGAGGTGGGACGGTGGTGCACTGCCGTCGTCGGGCGAGATGCTCCGATTCGGTGTGTGACGCGTGAGAGATGTGGGATTCGGCGCCTGTGCCGGTGGTATGTTTTAATGGCTGGGGTGAGATTGGCCTTGGCCAAGAGAAGAACCGCTGGGGACGTTTTTGATGAAAGGATAAGATCGGAAATTCGAACATTTGAAAATTGGAGGCGGCAACCCGAGCTATTTTCGCCGCTGTTTTGGCGCTTCGTTGAAATGGTTTGGTGGATGCGCGAAAAAAAATGGACGCGGTCCGACCCCATCAAGGTCTCATTTGTAAGCATGGGCGGTACGGCAGCCATCCTACCTTGATTTTTAGTGAATATCCATCCATTCATATATATGTGTTTTTTTCTGAACATTTGAGTACTTAAAACGGACTTCATATGACAAAGTTGCGCCTATTTTAGTGAACACTGCGTGGAGCCGATTTCGAAAACAAAACATGGACTAGGTACCAAAAAACATATATAGACTCGTTCTCCGCATTAAAAAGATTGATGTATCATGGATCTTAGTATATGTAAAATAACCTTGAGCTATTCATTATCATACGCGTAGAATTGAAGACTTCAGATATTTCTTTATATTTGAAAGAAACGCCATGTTTCATCCGACAACATTTATCATCTCATTGAGTTGGCGCTGATTTTATATGTGGTGACGAAAACAACTGAGGCTCCTTTGATTTATAGGATTTAGATCCTACGGGAATTATTCTACACTATTGGTTATATTCAAAGGGAACATATCCCATATGAATCTTGTACTACAAATCCTATATGAACAAAACATTAGGTCATCCCTCATGGAAAAATCCCTTTGGTACAATCAAAGAAACTCATATTCCCATAGGATTCAAATAGACAAGATGTACATACGTTTTTCCTATCCTATGACTTAAAGGACTCCTGAAATGGCTCGACAACAAAGATCATAAATTCCGAGTTGTGCATCGAGCAAAAGATATTGAAAAAATTCTTGATCGATCCAATTACAAAATGATTTTCAAAAGAACTAAAGTTTTGCCATTGATCACATAATTGGTATGTATATAGGTTCTACTTATAATAAAATATGTTTTGGTTTATTGGGATTGCGTTAGAATTACATGCATCACAATGTCTCGGGACTATTTCGGTATTTACCTCTTCTTTTAGAGTTCGCCCTATCTAAGATTATTTCCGACATTCGCCAATGTTTGCAAGGAATGGCATGCAGTCGATTCCCACCCTGTTTCAGAAAAAATGAAGAAAAAAAAGTGAACTTGTGGCTATAAAATGATAAGCTTGAATTTTGATATGTTTTTTTAAAAAAACTAGCTTCAAAATATGGCCTACCATTTTATATAAAAAACCATGGGTCTTAACGAAAATGCCCAAGGTAAAATGTGCATTAACATTTTGGGGAAAGGTGCAATAAGATTTCATTTTATTGTGGGAAACAAATTGTTGTTGTTTTTTTGCCTTTTCTGAATAGCTAAAAAGGTGTCATCTTTTTTCCATACATTCCATAATGTCATAGAACATAAGCATCCGGTGTCCAGATATAGCAACAATTCAGTATAAGACAATACTAACATAGTTTCCATAAAGTACTGCTAACACATAAGAAAACAAAAGATCTAGATGATGACCCAAGAAACATCCTTGTATATAATAACAATCTATTGACCATATGGCGGCTTTTGCATCACCCTATCAAAATCATCTGCCTTCAAGCACGAGAGCAGAATGTCGACACGTGCTTCAACATGTTCCAAGATCCTCTTGATGATCTCATGGATATCTGCATCAGCCGAATAGGAATCAAAGTTGTCAGCCACTAGCTTCTGATAGAAAGAAACATCAGTGTTGAAGGCGTCGATCTTAGGAGTCCCCACATTTCATTACTTGCAAGACCAAGATGATCAAATTCCCTTTACTTCATAAGAATGTCTGGATCGCTGACACGATCGAAATCTTTGCTAGTACCCTCCTTTGGCCGAATTCAAATTTGCATCAGATCTTGGTGCCCATGCCTTTGGTACATGCGGGTAATTTTTTGCCAATATGTCGTGCATTGCACATAGCGTCCTACTGTACAGGGGTATTTCTACATATCTTCTTCCAAATATAATTTAATTTATTTCGGGTTGGATTCAATTTGTTTCAAAATTGTCTGATATACCATTTGTATTGGTAGGAGATGCAGCTTTGAATTTTAATCATTGTTTCTAGGTGCCACACTTGCAGGGTACAGTCAAAGATTTTATCCAATGTTTCATGTCTTGACAAATCCTTTTCGTAATGGAAGTTGAGACCCCCAGCCTCTGCATCAAAATGATGCACATGGAATTTTTTAGTATGGTATTCAACAAAATATGATAAGATGCAAAAATCAAACCTTGGACAAATATGACACATGCTCACTTGGGTAGAAAGCCAATCAAACTGATACAAATTACATTGCAGAGTCCTTGCATGTTAAACTATATATTGCCAAACACCACATATATTAAGGGATACATATTAATTTCGATACTACTACTTTTACGATAGAAGATTTGTAACTACAAACGTTGTGGGTTGTGGCTGCCCTCCTCAATCTACTCACTTGTCTCATCGGCAACCGTCTCCACCTCTCTACATGCACATATGGGTACAACTTCTTCACACCCGAAGAAGATTACTTGTTTCCTGTCATGCTCCGCCACTTGTAGTAGGTGTGCTCCTTTTTCAGAGATGAATTCTCTTTTAGGATGGAGATGTTCTCCTTTTTCAGAGATGAGTTCTCTTTTAGGATGGAGATGTTCTCCTTCGTTAGAGACCCGTTCTGATTTACCATGGAGAGGTTCTCCTTCGATAGAGATGAGTTCTCCTTTGATAGAGATGAGTGCTCATTCAAGAGTACGGCATACTCATTCCATAGCTTCATAGCACGGTTTACCAGATGTGCGTTCACATCTCGGAGCTTGGACGCATGGTCAATCAACTCGCGCGACTCATCCAGGAGCGACCGCCGGATTACTTGCAGAGACGCTTCATGTTGTCGTCCTTCATTAGATGGTAGATTCACAGAGCGACCCTGTGTGACACATGATATTATACTAATAAAGTGCAAGAGTGTAACTTCAATAGTAAAAATATAGTACTCCGAAAGTTTGCAGGACTTAAACTTCAATACTCATAGTAATATGTACAAGACTAACTTCAATAGTAATTGTAATATGTATAAATTTCAATTGCAATACTGTAGTAATATGAGTACTCCGGAGCTTGGAGTAATAAAGTTTCAAACTAAGAACGAAACATGAACTAATAAAGTTTGCCCTATGCATCAATCGATGGAGAGGCTGGATCTCAAGTTCGAAAGGGGGAAAAAGACTGCAGTGAAGTTTCAAGTTTGCATTGAAGTTCGAAAGTGGTAATGCAGCTAGTATTAGTGCAGTAGAAATCCCTTGTGCCTTGTTTGGTTGACGTGTTTTCACATGGTTCAGTGAGTAATATCTGGGTCTTTCTTAATAAGAACACATTTTATCTGTTTGGCAGAAGAGTATTGGACAGGATCAGAGTCGCGGGGATCCTCAGGAAACACTTCCGCGCACGTCGGGTGGACGTGGAACCGCAACACCTCTATGCTCTCGCGTTTCTGGTCGTTCCACATACGTGCTCCGATTGCTGCTTCTCCTTCCAGGCATCCACCCCGTTCCAGCATGGATCAGGCTGAGGGATTGATTCCAATGCAAAATTACAAGTCCTGAGGCCTGCTGGCATGGATTACGTGAATAGAAATTGGACGCTTCACTAATAAGGCCCGAGGAACCCCTAAAAAAAAACTAATAATGCCCCAGGACAGGCTATCTCTCAGGTTGTCCTGATCTGCCGCAAATACTCACGCCAAAACATGGTGAATGAAGTATTTTGCATCAAATCCCCTCCGAATAATACTCAGTAGGGGGCTAACTAGTTTTAAACCAATGATTAAACTACATTAACCACTGACCTCGAAGCTCTCCTCCTTGGAGAGGACCGACTCCCCGGCGACGGCGAGGTTGTCTTGCAGCTGCAGCAGGACTGTCACGTCTGAGCCCACGGAGAGGTCGTTGATCCGCTGCCGCTTGGTGGGCACATCAGACTCAACGGCGAGGCCGCCATGCGCCTGCTGCAGCAGCTGTAGGGGGGCGTGCGAGTTGGCGGCGAGGTCCTGTAGTTGCTGCTGGGGGATTACGACGGTGGGCCGCACACCTAACAGGCCCCCTTGTCCACTCGTGGGATTCATCGCCGGAAGATGGGGGTGCAGGGAGGCGCTAATACAGAGGTTGTGGATGGTACAGCCGCCGACGAGCACTGTACAGGTTGGGGCTATAGGATTTTGAAGATGAATGGGGAGAGGCGGCAGGGGCCTATAAATCGAGAGGAGTGAGGTAGCGAGAAGTGAAGTGAATGGGGAGAGGCGGCAGGGGCCTATAAATCGAGAGGGCTATAGGTTGGGACATGATTTTTACGCAATATTTAAATTTAGATTTAAGCCGCATGTCACCAGGTGACATGCGAAAGGTGCATGTCACCTGATCTCTATCCGTGAAGGACACAGGTCACTCGCAACACTGTACATGGTGTACTGTAGGGACGCGAAACAGTATTGTTCACTGTTCGTAGTGTTTTTCATTTTTCTGATTTTTTTGAATTTTATGCCCATTTGAATCTTTTGGTCAAATCCTAGGTTTGACAAAGATTTAAACAAGTTTAAAATATATGAAAAGGTAAGCATGGATCCTTCTTAGTCACTCTAAAATGAAGCTTTTGGGATGTTCTTGAAATTTCCATGCTTGACTTCATAAGACAGAGTTTGAATATGTCTAGACCTTGTTTATCAACTTTAATTCTTACTATATGACATAAGAAAACTATTTGCTTTGGTTTTTCATTTTTCTGATTTTTTTGAATTTTGATGCCCATTTGAATCTTGTCAAATCCTAGGTTTGACCAAGATAATTTAAACAAGTTTAAAACATGGAAATGAAAAGGGAAGCATGTATCCTTCTTAGTCACTCTAAAATGAAGTTTTTGGGAGGTTTTTGAAATTTCCATGTTTGAAACCCAAAACCACTTCTCTTCATGCTTGACTTCATAAGACAGAGTTTAGGGGTTAGGGGGTAGATACATGGTTTGTCTAGTTTGAAACTTTGAATATGTCTAGACCTTGTTTATCAACTTGAATATGCTTACTATATGACATAAGAAGACTATGTACTTTGGTTTTTCATTTTTCTGATTTTTTTAATTTTCTGCGCATTTGAATCTTGGTCAAATCCTAAATTTGACCAAGATTTAGACAAGTTTAACACGTGAAAACGAATAAGTAAGCCTGGATCCTTCTTAGTCACTCTAAAATGAAGCTTTTGGGAGGTTCTTGAAATTTCCATGTTTGAAACCCAAAACCACTTCTCTTCATGATTGACTTCATAAGATCGACAGATTAGTTTAGGGTTAGGGTAGATATATACATGATTTTTCTGGTTTGAATATGTCTAGACCTTGTTTATCAACTTGAATGCTTACTATATGACATAAGAAAACTATTTGCTTTTGTTTTCATTTTTCTGATTTTTTTGAATTTTGATGCCCATTTGAATCTTGTCAAATCCTAGGTTTGACCAAGATAATTTAAACAAGTTTAAAACATGAATATGAAAAGGGAAGCATGTATACTTCTTAGTCACTCTAAAATGAAGTTTTTGGGAGGTTTTTGAAAATTCCATGTTTGAAACCCAAAACCACTTCTCTTCATGCCTGACTTCATAAGATAGAGTTTAGGGGTCAGGGGGTGTAGATACATTTGGTTTGTCTAGTTTGAATATGTCTAGACCTTGTTTAACAACTTTAATGCTAACTATATGACATAAGAAGACTATGTGCTTTGGTTTTTCATTTTTCTGATTTTTTTGAATATTGTGCCCACCCATTTGTATCTTCATGAAATCCTAGGTTTGACCAAGATAATTTAAACAAGTTTAAAACATGAAAATGAAAAGGGAAGCTGGATCCTTCTTAGTCACTCTAAAATGAAGCTTTTGGGAGGTTCTTGAAATTTCCATGTTTGAAACCCAAAACCACTTCTCTCATGATTGACTGAGTTTAATTAGGGTTTTAGGGGTAGATATATACATGATTTTTCTGGTTTTTCATTCTTTTGATTTTTTTCTGAATTTTTAGGGCCATTTGAATCTTGGTCAATTTGGTTTGACCAAGATTTAAACAAGTTTAAAACATGAAAATGAAAAGGAAACCGTATCCTTCTTAGTCACTCTAAAATGAAGCTTTTGGGATGTTCTGAATTTCAATGTTTGAAACCCAAAACGACTTCCCTTCATGCTAGACTTCATAGATTAGATACACGATTTGTCTCGTTTGGATATATCTAGACCTTGTTTATCAACTTGATTGCTTACGATATGACATAAGAAGACTATGTGATTTGGTTTTCCATTTTTCTGATTTTTTTAATTTTTTGCCCACCCATTTGTATCTTCGTCAAATCCTAGGTTTGACCAAGATAATTAAAACAAGTTTTATAAAACATGAAAATGAAAAGGGAAGCATGTATCCTTCTTAGGCACTCTAAAATGAAGCTTTTGGGAGTTTTTTGAAATTTCCATGTTTGAAACCCAAAACCACATCTCTTCACATGCTTGACTTCATAAGACAGAGTTTAGGGGTTAGGGGTATAGATACATGATTTGTCTGGTTTGAATATGTCTAGACATTGTTTATCAACTTTAATGCTTACTATATGACATAAGAAAAATAATGTCATGTAAATGAGTTAACTTGGAATTCCTACCCTTGAATCCATAGGAAACTTTGTTCTAATGCACTATAATAATCAACCGAGTTTTTACACCAACAGGTCTGTCACTTACGTGTGGTGCCCACGTGAGGTCCCACACTTCAGTGAGCACAAGTCACGTGCAATAGGTACGCAAACCCCACCATCTTCTTTGTCAGAGAAGACGCATCAGATGCGTATTGGAAGTCCTGTGGGTCCTCTGATCCTTCTGTTGTCCCTCTCACAAAACAAATCTCTCATTCTCTACCGAGCCCGCTCGCTCGTCGCGCTCGCACCTCCGCTACCTGACAAACCCTGTACAAAAGTCAACATCATCACCCGAAAAAGGGGAGACACCATAATTCTCTCCCTTCTTCTCTCCTTCCGAGTGATCCCTCTTCCTCCGAGTTTCACTCGACGGGCAAACACATGTGCGCATAGTAATAATAAAAGGTATAGAAAAATCAACCTACGAATCTATAATTAAATAGGTTAGTAATAATAAAAAGGTAGAAAAATCAACCTACGAATCTATAATTAAATAGGTTAAACTAGGGTTTTGCCCACTACTACAGATCAAGGTTCAAACCTTGTTTATCAACTTGAATATGCTTACTATATGACATAAGAAGACTATGTACTTTGGTTTTCATTTTTCTGATTTTTTAAATTTTCTGCGCATTTGAATCTTGGTCAAATCCAGGTTTGACCAAGATTAGACAAGTTTAACACGTGAAAACGAATAAGTAAGCCTGGATCCTTCTTAGTCACTCAAAATGAAGCATTTTGGGATGTTCTTGAAATTTCAATGTTTGAAACCCAAAACGACTTCCTTCATGCTAGACTTCATAAGATCGAAAGGGGGTAGATACATGATTTGTCTGGTTTGGATATATCTAGACCTTGTTTATCAACTTGATTGCTTACTATATGACATAAGAAGACTATGTGATTTGGTTTTCCATTTTTCTGATTTTTTTAATTTTTTGCCCACCCATTTGTATCTTCGTCAAATCCTAGGTTTGACCAAGATAATTAAAACAAGTTTTATAAAACATGAAAATGAAAAGGGAAGCATGTATCCTTCTTAGGCACTCTAAAATGAAGCTTTTGGGAGTTTTTTGAAATTTCCATGTTTGAAACCCAAAACCACTTCTCTTCATGCTTGACTTCATAAGACAGAGTTTAGGGGTTAGGGGGTAGATACATGGTTTGTCTAGTTTGAAACTTTGAATATGTCTAGACCTTGTTTATCAACTTGAATATGCTTACTATATGACATAAGAAGACTATGTACTTTGGTTTTTCATTTTTCTGATTTTTTTAATTTTCTGCGCATTTGAATCTTGGTCAAATCCTAAATTTGACCAAGATTTAGACAAGTTTAACACGTGAAAACGAATAAGTAAGCCCGGATCCTTTTTAGTCACTCTAAAATGAAGCTTTTGGGAGGTTCTTGAAATTTCCATGTTTGAAACCCAAAACCACTTCTCTTCATGATTGACTTCATAAGATCGACAGATTAGTTTAGGGGGGTAGATATATACATGATTTTTCTGGTTTGAATATGTCTAGACCTTGTTTATCAACTTGAATGCTTACTATATGACATAAGAAAACTATTTGCTTTTGTTTTCATTTTTCTGATTTTTTTTGAATTTTGATGCCCATTTGAATCTTGTCAAATCCTAGGTCGTTTGACCAAGATAATTTAAACAAGTTTAAAACATGAATATGAAAAGGGAAGCATGTATACTTCTTAGTCACTCTAAAATGAAGTTTTTGGGAGGTTTTTGAAAATTCCATGTTTGAAACCCAAAACCACTTCTCTTCATGCCTGACTTCATAAGATAGAGTTTAGGGGTCAGGGGGTGTAGATACATTTGGTTTGTCTAGTTTGAATATGTCTAGACCTTGTTTAACAACTTTAATGCTAACTATATGACATAAGAAGACTATGTGCTTTGGTTTTTCATTTTTCTGATTTTTTTGAATATTGTGCCCACCCATTTGTATCTTCGTCAAATCCTAGGTTTGACCAAAATAATTTAAACAAGTTTAAAACATGAAAATGAAAAGGGAAGCCTGGATCCTTCTTAGTCACTCTAAAATGAAGCTTTTGGGAGGTTCTTGAAATTTCCATGTTTGAAAACCCAAAACCACTTTCATGATTGACTCGAGTTTAATTAGGGTTTTAGGGGTAGATATATACATGATTTTTCTAGTTTTTCATTCTTTTGATTTTTTCTGAATTTTTAGGGCCATTTGAATCTTGGTCAAATCCTTGGTTTGACCAAGATTTAAACAAGTTTAAAACATGAAAATGAAAAGGGAAGTCTGAGATCCTTCTTAGTCACTCTAAAATGAAGCTTTTGGGATGTTCTTGAAATTTCAATGTTTGAAACCCAAAACGACTTCCCTTCATGCTAGACTTCATAAGATCAAAGGGGGTAGATACACGATTTGTCTGGTTTGGATATATCTAGACCTTGTTTATCAACTTGATTGCTTACGATATGACATAAGAAGACTATGTGATTTGGTTTTCCATTTTTCTGATTTTTTTAATTTTTTGCCCACCCATTTGTATCTTCGTCAAATCCTAGGTTTGACCAAGATAATTAAAACAAGTTTTATAAAACATGAAAATGAAAAGGGAAGCATGTATCCTTCTTAGGCACTCTAAAATGAAGCTTTTGGGAGTTTTTGAAATTTCCATGTTTGAAACCCAAAACCACATCTGTTCACATGCTTGACTTCATAAGACAGAGTTTAGGGGTTAGGGGTATAGATACATGATTTGTCTGGTTTGAATATGTCTAGACATTATTTATCAACTTTAATGCTTACTATATGACATAAGAAAAATAATGTCATGTAAATGAGTTAACTTGGATTTCCTACCCTTGAATCCATAGGAAACTTTGTTCTAATGCACTATAATAATCAACCGAGTTTTTACACCAACAGGTCTGTCACTTACGTGTGGTGCCCACGCGTGAGGTCCCACACTTCATGAGCACAAGTCACGTACGCAAACTCCCATCTTCTTTGTCAAGAGAAGACGCATCAGATGCGTATTGGAAGTCTGTGGGTCCTTCTGGATCCTTCGGTTGTCCCTCTCACAAAAAAAAACAAATCTCTCTCATTCTCGGCCTCGCTCGACTCGCTCGCTCGCTCGCTCGCACCTCCTGCTCACTGACAAACCCTGCACAAAGTCAACATCATCACCCGAAAAAGGGGAGACACCATAATTCTCTCCCTTCTTCTCTCCTTCCGAGTGATCCCTCTTCCTCCGAGTTTCACTCGACGGCAAACACACTTGTGCTGCATAGTAATAATAAAAAGGTATAGAAAAATCAACCTACGAATCTATAATTAAATAGGTTAGTAATAATAAAAAGGTAGAAAATCAACCTACGAATCTATAATTAAATAGGTTAAACTAGGGTTTTGCCCACTACTACAGATCAAGGTTCAAACCTTGTTTATCAACTTGAATATGCTTACTATATGACATAAGAAGACTATGTACTTTGGTTTTCATTTTTCTGATTTTTTAAATTTTCTGCGCATTTGAATCTTGGTCAAATCCTAGGTTTGACCAAGATTAGACAAGTTTAACACGTGAAAACGAATAAGTAAGCCTGGATCCTTCTTAGTCACTCTAAAATGAAGCATTTTGGGATGTTCTTGAAATTTCAATGTTTGAAACCCAAAACCACTTCCCTTCATGCTAGACTTCATAAGATCGAAAGGGGGTAGATACATGATTTGTCTGGTTTGGATATATCTAGACCTTGTTTATCAACTTGATTGCTTACGATATGACATAAGAAGACTATGTGATTTGGTTTTCCATTTTTCTGATTTTTTTAATTTTTTGCCCACCCATTTGTATCTTCGTCAAATCCTAGGTTTGACCAAGATAATTAAAACAAGTTTTATAAAACATGAAAATGAAAAGGGAAGCATGTATCCTTCTTAGGCACTCTAAAATGAAGCTTTTGGGAGTTTTTTGAAATTTCCATGTTTGAAACCCAAAACCACATCTGTTCACATGCTTGACTTCATAAGACAGAGTTTAGGGGTTAGGGGGTAGATACATGGTTTGTCTAGTTTGAAACTTTGAATATGTCTAGACCTTGTTTATCAACTTGAATATGCTTACTATATGACATAAGAAGACTATGTACTTTGGTTTTTCATTTTTCTGATTTTTTTAATTTTCTGCGCATTTGAATCTTGGTCAAATCCTAAATTTGACCAAGATTTAGACAAGTTTAACACGTGAAAACGAATAAGTAAGCCTGGATCCTTCTTAGTCACTCTAAAATGAAGCTTTTGGGAGGTTCTTGAAATTTCCATGTTTGAAACCCAAAACCACTTCTTCATGATTGACTTCATAAGATCGACAGATTAGTTTAGGGTTAGGGTAGATATATACATGATTTTTCTGGTTTGAATATGTCTAGACCTTGTTTATCAACTTGAATGCTTACTATATGACATAAGAAAACTATTTGCTTTTGTTTTCATTTTCTGATTTTTTTGAATTTTGATGCCCATTTGAATCTTGTCAAATCCTAGGTTTGACCAAGATAATTTAAACAAGTTTAAAACATGAATATGAAAAGGGAAGCATGTATACTTCTTAGTCACTCTAAAATGAAGTTTTTGGGAGGTTTTTGAAAATTCCATGTTTGAAACCCAAAACCACTTCTCTTCATGCCTGACTTCATAAGATAGAGTTTAGGGGTCAGGGGGTGTAGATACATTTGGTTTGTCTAGTTTGAATATGTCTAGACCTTGTTTAACAACTTTAATGCTAACTATATGACATAAGAAGACTATGTGCTTTGGTTTTTCATTTTTCTGATTTTTTTGAATATTGTGCCCACCCATTTGTATCTTCATGAAATCCTAGGTTTGACCAAGATAATTAAAACAAGTTTAAAACATGAAAATGAAAAGGGAAGCCTGGATCCTTCTTAGTCACTCTAAAATGAAGCTTTTGGGAGGTTCTTGAAATTTCCATGTTTGAAACCCAAAACCACTTCTCTTCATGATTGACTGAGTTTAATTAGGGTTTTAGGGGTAGATATATACATGATTTTTCTGGTTTTTCATTCTTTTGATTTTTTCTGAATTTTTAGGGCCATTTGAATCTTGGTCAAATCCTTGGTTTGACCAAGATTTAAACAAGTTTAAAACATGAAAATGAAAAGGGAAGTCTGTATCCTTCTTAGTCACTCTAAAATGAAGCTTTTGGGATGTTCTTGAAATTTCAATGTTTGAAACCCAAAACGACTTCCCTTCATGCTAGACTTCATAAGATCGAAAGGGGGTAGATACATGATTTGTCTGGTTTGGATATATCTAGACCTTGTTTATCAACTTGATTGCTTACGATATGACATAAGAAGACTATGTGATTTGGTTTTCCATTTTTCTGATTTTTTTAATTTTTTGCCCACCCATTTGTATCTTCGTCAAATCCTAGGTTTGACCAAGATAATTAAAACAAGTTTTATAAAACATGAAAATGAAAAGGGAAGCATGTATCCTTCTTAGGCACTCTAAAATGAAGCTTTTGGGAGTTTTTGAAATTTCCATGTTTGAAACCCAAAACCACATCTCTTCACATGCTTGACTTCATAAGACAGAGTTTAGGGGTTAGGGGTATAGATACATGATTTGTCTGGTTTGAATATGTCTAGACATTGTTTATCAACTTTAATGCTTACTATATGACATAAGAAAAATAATGTCATGTAAATGAGTTAACTTGGATTTCCTACCCTTGAATCCATAGGAAACTTTGTTCTAATGCACTATAATAATCAACCGAGTTTTTACACCAACAGGTCTGTCACTTACGTGTGGTGCCCACGTGAGGTCCCACACTTCAGTGAGCACAAGTCACGTGCAATAGGTACGCAAACTCCCAACCATCTTCTTTGTCAAGAGAAGACGCATCAGGATGCGTATTGGAAGTCCGTGGGTCCTTCAGGATCCTTCGGTTGTCCCTCTCACAAAAAACAAATCTCTCTCATTCTCGGCTCGCCGACTCGCTCGCGTCCGCTCGCACCTCCTGCTCACCGACAAACCCGCACAAAAGTCAACATCATCACCCGAAAAGGGGAGACACCATAATTCTCTCCCTTCTTCTCTCCTTCCGAGTGATCCTCTTCCTCCGAGTTTCACTCGACGGGCAAACACACTTGTGCTGCATAGTAATAATAAAAAGGTATAGAAAAATCAACCTACCAATCTATAATTAAATAGGTTAGTAATAATAAAAAGGTAGAAAAATCAACCTACGAATCTATAATTAAATAGGTTAAACTAGGGTTTTGCTAGTACTACAGATCAAGGTTCAAACCTTGTTTATCAACTTGAATATGCTTACTATATGATAAGAAGACTATGTACTTTGGTTTTCATTTTTCTGATTTTAAATTTTCTCATTTGAATCTTGGTCAAACTAGGTTTGACCAAGATTAGACAAGTTTAACACGTGAAAACGAATAAGTAAGCCTGGATCCTTCTTAGTCACTCTAAAATGAAGCATTTTGGGATGTTCTTGAAATTTCCATGTTTGAAACCCAAACGACCTCTCTTCATGCTACACTTCATAAGATCGACCGAGTTTAGGGGGGGTAGATACATGATTTGTATGGTTTGAATATGTCCAAACCTTGTTAATTTATCAACTTGAATGCTTACTATATGACATAAGAAGACTATATGCTTTTGTTTTTCATTTTTCTGATTTTTTTTGAATTTTATGCCCATATATTTGAATCTTGGTCAAATCATAGGTTTGACAAAGATTTAAACAAGTTTAAATTGTGAAAATGAAAAGGTAAGCATGGATCCTTATTAGTCACTCTAAAATAAATCTTTTGGGAGGTTCTTGAAATTTCCATGTTTGAAACCCAAAACCACTTCTCTTCATGATTGACTTCATAAGACATAGTTTAGGGTTTTAGGGGTAGATATATACATGATTTTTCTGGTTTGAATATGTCTAGACCTGGTTTATCAACTTGAATGCTTACTATACATATGACATATATAAGAATGCTATGTGCTTTGGTTTTTCATTCTCTTTTGATTTTTTTTCTAAATTTTTATGCCCATTTGAATCTTGGTCAAAATCTTTGGTTTGACAAGGATTTAAACAAGTTTAAAACATGAAAATGAAAAAGGGAAGTCTGTATATCCTTCTTAGTAACTCTAAAATGGAAGCTTTTGGGATGTTCTTGAAATTTCCATGTTTGAAACCGAAAACGACTTCCCTTCATGCTAGACTTCATAAGATCGACAGGGGTAGATACATGATTTGTCTGGTTTGGATATATCTAGACCTTGTTTATCAACTTGAATGCTTACGATATGACATAAGAAGACAATGTGATTTGGTTTTTCAATTTTCTGATTTTTTTTGAATATTGTGCCCACCCATTTGTATCTTCATGAAATCCTAGGTTTTACCAAGATAATTTAAACAAGTTTAAAACATGAAAACGAAAAGGGAAACATGTAACCTTCTCAGTCACTCTAAAATGAAGTTTTTGGGAGGTTTTTGAAATTTCCATGTTTGAAACCCAAAACCACTTCTCTTCATGCTTGACTTCATAAGACAAAGTTTAGGGTTAGGGGGTATAGATACATGATTTGTATGGTTTGAATATGTCCAAACCTTGTTTATCAACTTGAATATGCTTACTATATGACATAAGAAGACTATGTACTTTGGTTTTTCATTTTTCTGATTTTTTTAATTTTCTGCACATTTGAATCATATCTTGGTCAAATCCTAGGTTTGACCAAGATTTAGACAAGTTTAACACGTGAAAACGAATAAGTAAGCCTGGATCCTTCTTAGTCACTCTAAAATGAAGCTTTTGGGAGGTTCTTGAAATTTCCATGTTTGAAACCCAAAACCACTTTCTTCATGATTGACTGAGTTTAATTAGGGTTTTAGGGGTAGATATATACATGATTTTTTCTGTTTGAATATATATGTCTAGACCTTGTTTATCAACTTGAATGCACTACTATATATGACATATATAAGAATGCTATGTGCTTTTTTTAGTTTTTCATTTTTTTTCTGAATTTTTAGGGCCATTTGAATCTTGGTCAAATCCTTGGTTTGACCAAGATTTAAAATAGTTTAAAACATGAAAATGAAAAGGGAAGTCTGTATCCTTCTTAGTCACTCTAAAATGAAGCTTTTGGGATGTTCTTGAAATTTCAATGTTTGAAACCCAAAACCACTTCCTTGCTAGACTCATAAGATCGAAAGGGGGTGATACACGATTTGTCCTGGTTTGGATATATCTAGACCTTGTTTATCAACTTGATTGCTTACGATATGACATAAGAAGACTATGTGATTTGGTTTTCCATTTTTCTGATTTTTTTTTTTTTGCCCACCCATTTGTATCTTCGTCAAATCCTAGGTTTGACCAAGATAATTAAAACAAGTTTTATAAAACATGAAAATGAAAAGGGAAGCATGTATCCTTCTTAGGCACTCTAAAATGAAGCTTTTGGGAGGTTTTTGAAATTTCCATGTTTGAAACCCAAAACCACTTCTCTTCACATGCTTGACTTCATAAGACAGAGTTTAGGGGTTAGGGGTATAGATACATGATTTGTCTGGTTTGAATATGTCTAGACATTGTTTATCAACTTTAATGCTTACTATATGACATAAGAAAAATAATGTCATGTAAATGAGTTAACTTGGATTTCCTACCCTTGAATCCATAGGAAACTTTGTTCTAATGCACTATAATAATCAACCGAGTTTTTACACCAACAGGTCTGTCACTTACGTGTGGTGCCCACGCGTGAGGTCCCACACTTCAGTGAGCACAAGTCACGTGCAATAGGTACGCAAACTCCCAGCCATCTTCTTTGTCAAGAGAAGACGCATCAGGATGCGTATTGGAAGTCTGTGGGTCCTTCGGATCCTTCGTTGTCCCTCTCACAAAAAAAGACAAATCTCTCTCATTCTCGGCCCCGCTCGACTCGCCGCTCGCTCGCACCTCCCGCTCACTGACAAACCCCGCACAAAAGTCAACATCATCACCCGAAAAGGGGAGACACCATAATTCTCTCCTTCTTCTCTCCTTCCGAGTGATCCCTCTTCCTCCGAGTTTCACTCGACGGGCAAACACACTTGTGCTGCATAGTAATAATAAAAAGGTATAGAAAAATCAACCTACGAATCTATAATTAAATAGGTTAGTAATAATAAAAAGGTAGAAAAATCAACCTACGAATCTATAATTAAATAGGTTAAACTAGGGTTTTGCCCAGTACTACAGATCAAGGTTCAAACCTTGTTTATCAATTTGAATATGCTTACTATATGACATAAGAAGACTATGTACTTTGGTTTTCATTTTTCTGATTTTTTAAATTTTTCTGCGCATTTGAATCTTGGTCAAATCCTAGGTTTGACCAAGATTAGACAAGTTTAACACGTGAAAACGAATAAGTAAGCCTGGATCCTTCTTAGTCACTCTAAATGAAGCATTTTGGGATGTTCTTGAAATTTCCATGTTTGAAACCCAAAACGACCTCTCTTCATGCTACACTTCATAAGATCACCGAGTTTAGGGTTAGGGGTAGATACATGATTTGTATGGTTTGAATATGTCCAAACCTTGTTAATTTATCAACTTGAATGCTTACTATATGACATAAGAAGACTATATGCTTTTGTTTTTCATTTTTCTGATTTTTTTGAATTTTATGCCCATATATTTGAATCTTGGTCAAATCATAGGTTTGACAAAGATTTAAACAAGTTTAAATTGTGAAAATGAAAAGGTAAGCATGGATCCTTATTAGTCACTCTAAAATAAATCTTTTGGGAGGTTCTTGAAATTTCCATGTTTGAAACCCAAAACCACTTCTCTTCATGATTGACTTCATAAGACAGAGTTTAGGGTTTTAGGGGTAGATATATACATGATTTTTCTGGTTTGAATATGTCTAGACCTGGTTTATCAACTTGAATGCTTACTATACATATGACATATATAAGAATGCTATGTGCTTTGGTTTTTCATTCTCTTTTGATTTTTTTTCTAAATTTTTAGGCCCATTTGAATCTTGGTCAAAATCTTTGGTTTGACAAGGATTTAAACAAGTTTAAAACATGAAAATGAAAAAGGGAAGTCTGTATATCCTTCTTAGTAACTCTAAAATGGAAGCTTTTGGGATGTTCTTGAAATTTCCATGTTTGAAACCGAAAACGACTTCCCTTCATGCTAGACTTCATAAGATCGACAGGGGGTAGATACATGATTTGTCTGGTTTGGATATATCTAGACCTTGTTTATCAACTTGAATGCTTACGATATGACATAAGAAGACAATGTGATTTGGTTTTTCAATTTTCTGATTTTTTTGAATATTGTGCCCACCCATTTGTATCTTCATGAAATCCTAGGTTTTACCAAGATAATTTAAACAAGTTTAAAACATGAAAACGAAAAGGGAAACATGTAACCTTCTCAGTCACTCTAAAATGAAGTTTTTGGGAGGTTTTTGAAATTTCCATGTTTGAAACCCAAAACCACTTCTCTTCATGCTTGACTTCATAAGAGAAAGTTTAGGGTTAGGGGTATAGATACATGATTTGTATGGTTTGAATATGTCCAAACCTTGTTTATCAACTTGAATATGCTTACTATATGACATAAGAAGACTATGTACTTTGGTTTTTCATTTTTCTGATTTTTTTAATTTTCTGCACATTTGAATCATATCTTGGTCAAATCCTAGGTTTGACCAAGATTTAGACAAGTTTAACACGTGAAAACGAATAAGTAAGCCTGGATCCTTCTTAGTCACTCTAAAATGAAAGCTTTTGGGAGGTTCTTGAAATTTCCATGTTTGAAACCCAAAACCACTTCTCTCATATTGACTGAGTTTAATTAGGGTTTAGGGGTAGATATATACATGATTTTTCTGGTTTGAATATATATGTCTAGACCTTGTTTATCAACTTGAATGCTTACTATACATATGACATATATAAGAATGCTATGTGCTTTGGTTTTTCATTCTTTTGATTTTTTTCTGAATTTTTAGGGCCATTTGAATCTTGGTCAAATCCTTGGTTTGACCAAGATTTAAACAAGTTTAAAACATGAAAATGAAAAGGGAAGTCTGTATCCTTCTTAGTCACTCTAAAATGAAGCTTTTGGGATGTTCTTGAAATTTCAATGTTTGAAACCCAAAACGACTTCCCTTCATGCTAGACTTCATAAGATCGAAAGGGGGTAGATACACGATTTGTCTGGTTTGGATATATCTAGACCTTGTTTATCAACTTGATTGCTTACGATATGACATAAGAAGACTATGTGATTTGGTTTTCCATTTTCTGATTTTTTTGAATATTGTGCCCACCCATTTGTATCTTCATGAAATCCTAGGTTTGACCAAGCTAATTTAAACAAGTTTAAAACATGAAAATGAAAAGGGAAGCATGTAACCTTCTCAGTCACTCTAAAATGAAGTTTTTGGGAGGTTTTTGAAATTTCCATGTTTGAAACCCAAAACCACTTCTCTTCATGCTTGACTTCATAAGACAAAGTTTAGGGTTAGGGGGTATATATAGATACATGATTTGTATGGTTTGAATATGTCCAAACCTTGTTTATCAACTTGAATATGCTTACTATATGACATAAGAAGACTATGTACTTTGGTTTTTCATTTTTCTGATTTTTTTTTAATTTTCTGCATTTGAGAATCTTGTCAAATCCTAGGTTTGACCAAGATTTAGACAAGTTTAACACGTGAAAACGAATAAGTAAGCTGGATCCTTCTTAGTCACTCTAAAATGAAGCTTTTGGGAGGTTCTTGAAATTTCCATGTTTGAAACCCAAAACCACTTCTCTTCATGATTGATTGAGTTTAATTAGGGTTTTAGGGGTAGATATATACATGATTTTTCTGGTTTGAATATATATGTCTAGACCTTGTTTATCAACTTGAATGCTTACTATACATATGACATAAGAATGCTATGTGCTTTGGTTTTTCATTCTTTTGATTTTTTTCTGAATTTTTAGGGCCATTTGAATCTTGGTCAAATCCTTGGTTTGACCAAGATTTAAACAAGTTTAAAACATGAAAATGAAAAGGGAAGTCTGTATCCTTCTTAGTCACTCTAAATGAAGCTTTTGGGATGTTCTTGAAATTTCAATGTTTGAAACCCAAACGACTTCCCTTCATGCTAGACTTCATAAGATCGAAAGGGGTAGATACATGATTTGTCTGGTTTGGATATATCTAGACCTTGTTTATCAACTTGATTGCTTACGATATGACATAAGAAGACTATGTGATTTGGTTTTCCATTTTTCTGATTTTTTTAATTTTTTGCCCACCCATTTGTATCTTGGTCAAATCCTAGGTTTGACCAAGATAATTAAAACAAGTTTAAAACATGAAAATGAAAAGGGAAGCATGTATCCTTCTTAGGCACTCTAAAATGAAGCTTTTTTTTTAAATTTCCATGTTTGAAACCCAAAACCACATCTCTTCACATGCTTGACTTCATAAGACAGAGTTTAGGGGTTAGGGGTATAGATACATGATTTGTCTGGTTTGAATATGTCTAGACATTGTTTATCAACTTTAATGCTTACTATATGACATAAGAAAAATAATGTCATGTAAATGAGTTAACTTGGATTTCCTACCCTTGAATCCATAGGAAACTTTGTTCTAATGCACTATAATAATCAACCGAGTTTTACACCAACAGGTCTGTCACTTACGTGTGGTGCCCACGCGTGAGGTCCCACACTTCAGTGAGCACAAGTCACGTGCAATAGGTACGCAAACTCCCAGCCATCTTCTTTGTCAAGAGAAGACGCATCAGGATGTGTATTGGAAATCTGTGGGTCCTTCTGGATCCTTCGGTTGTCCCTCTCACAAAAAACAAATCTCTCTCATTCTCGGCCTCGCTCGACTCGCTCGCTCGCTCCTTGCACCTCCTGCTCACTGACAAACCCTGCACAAAAGTCAACATCATCACCCGAAAAAGGGGAGACACCATAATTCTCTCCCTTCTTCTCTCCTTCCGAGTGATCCCTCTTCCTCCGAGTTTCACTCGACGGGCAAACACACTTGTGCTGCATAGTAATAATAAAAAGGTATAGAAAAATCAACCTACGAATCTATAATTAAATAGGTTAGTAATAATAAAAAGGTAGAAAAATCAACCTACGAATCTATAATTAAATAGGTTAAACTAGGGTTTTGCCCAGTACTACAGATCAAGGTTCAAACCTTGTTTATCAACTTGAATATGCTTACTATATGACATAAGAAGACTATATGCTTTTGTTTTTCATTTTTCTGATTTTTTTTTGAATTTTATGCCCATATATTTGAATCTTGGTCAAATCATAGGTTTGACAAAGATTTAAACAAGTTTAAATTGTGAAAATGAAAAGGTAAGCATGGATCCTTATTAGTCACTCTAAATTAAATCTTTTGGGAGGTTCTTGAAATTTCCATGTTTGAAACCCAAAACCACTTCTCTTCATGATTGACTTCATAAGAAAGAGTTTAGGGTTTTAGGGGTAGATATATACATGATTTTTCTGGTTTGAATATGTCTAGACCTGGTTTATCAACTTGAATGCTTACTATACATATGACATATATAAGAATGCTATGTGCTTTGGTTTTTCATTCTCTTTTGATTTTTTTTCTAAATTTTTATGCCCATTTGAATCTTGGTCAAAATCTTTGGTTTGACAAGGATTTAAACAAGTTTAAAACATGAAAATGAAAAAGGGAAGTCTGTATATCCTTCTTAGTAACTCTAAAATGGAAGCTTTTGGGATGTTCTTGAAATTTCCATGTTTGAAACCAAAACGACTTCCTTCATGCTAGACTTCATAAGATCGACAGGGGGTAGATACATGATTTGTCTGGTTTGGATATATCTAGACCTTGTTTATCAACTTGAATGCTTACGATATGACATAAGAAGACAATGTGATTTGGTTTTTCAATTTTCTGATTTTTTTGAATATTGTGCCCACCCATTTGTATCTTCATGAAATCCTAGGTTTTACCAAGATAATTTAAACAAGTTTAAAACATGAAAACGAAAAGGGAAACATGTAACCTTCTCAGTCACTCTAAAATGAAGTTTTTGGGAGGTTTTTGAAATTTCCATGTTTGAAACCCAAAACCACTTCTCTTCATGCTTGACTTCATAAGACAAAGTTTAGGGTTAGGGGGTATAGATACATGATTTGTATGGTTTGAATATGTCCAAACCTTGTTTATCAACTTGAATATGCTTACTATATGACATAAGAAGACTATGTACTTTGGTTTTTCATTTTTCTGATTTTTTTTAATTTTCTGCGCATTTGAATCATATCTTGGTCAAATCCTAGGTTTGACCAAGATTTAGACAAGTTTAACACGTGAAAACGAATAAGTAAGCCTGGATCCTTCTTAGTCACTCTAAAATGAAGCTTTTGGGAGGTTCTTGAAATTTCCATGTTTGAAACCCAAAACCACTTCTCTTCATGATTGACTGAGTTTAATTAGGGTTTTAGGGGTAGATATATACATGATTTTTCTGGTTTGAATATATATGTCTAGACCTTGTTTATCAACTTGAATGCTTACTATACATATGACATATCTAAGAATGCTATGTGCTTTGGTTTTTCATTCTTTTGATTTTTTTCTGAATTTTTAGGGCCATTTGAATCTTGGTCAAATCCTTGGTTTGACCAAGATTTAAACAAGTTTAAAACATGAAAATGAAAAGGGAAGTCTGTATCCTTCTTAGTCACTCTAAAATGAAGCTTTTGGGATGTTCTTGAAATTTCAATGTTTGAAACCCAAAACGACTTCCCTTCATGCTAGACTTCATAAGATCGAAAGGGGGTAGATACATGATTTGTCTGGTTTGGATATATCTAGACCTTGTTTATCAACTTGATTGCTTACGATATGACATAAGAAGACTATGTGATTTGGTTTTTCATTTTTCTGATTTTTTTGAACATTGTGCCCACCCATTTGTATCTTCATGAAATCCTAGGTTTGACCAAGCTAATTTAAACAAGTTTAAAACATGAAAATGAAAAGGGAAGCATGTAACCTTCTCAGTCACTCTAAAATGAAGTTTTTGGGAGGTTTTTGAAATTTCCATGTTTGAAACCCAAAACCACTTCTCTTCATGCTTGACTTCATAAGACAAAGTTTAGGGTTAGGGGGTATATATAGATACATGATTTGTATGGTTTGAATATGTCCAAACCTTGTTTATCAACTTGAATATGCTTACTATATGACATAAGAAGACTATGTACTTTGGTTTTTCATTTTTCTGATTTTTTTTTAATTTTCTGCGCATTTGAATCTTGGTCAAATCCTAGGTTTGACCAAGATTTAGACAAGTTTAACACGTGAAAACGAATAAGTAAGCCTGGATCCTTCTTAGTCACTCTAAAATGAAGCTTTTGGGAGGTTCTTGAAATTTCCATGTTTGAAACCCAAAACCACTTCTCTTCATGATTGACTGAGTTTAATTAGGGTTTTAGGGGTAGATATATACATGATTTTTCTGGTTTGAATATATATGTCTAGACCTTGTTTATCAACTTGAATGCTTACTATACATATGACATAAGAATGCTATGTGCTTTGGTTTTTCATTCTTTTGATTTTTTCTGAATTTTTAGGGCCATTTGAATCTTGGTCAAATCCTTGGTTTGACCAAGATTTAAACAAGTTTAAAACATGAAAATGAAAAGGGAAGTCTGTATCCTTCTTAGTCACTCTAAAATGAAGCTTTTGGGATGTTCTTGAAATTTCAATGTTTGAAACCCAAAACGACTTCCCTTCATGCTAGACTTCATAAGATCGAAAGGGGGTAGATACATGATTTGTCTGGTTTGGATATATCTAGACCTTGTTTATCAACTTGAATGCTTACGATATGACATAAGAAGACTATGTGATTTGGTTTTTCATTTTTCTGATTTTTTTGAACATTGTGCCCACCCATTTGTATCTTCATGAAATCCTAGGTTTGACCAAGCTAATTTAAACAAGTTTAAAACATGAAAATGAAAAGGGAAGCATGTAACCTTCTCAGTCACTCTAAAATGAAGTTTTTGGGAGGTTTTTGAAATTTCCATGTTTGAAACCCAAAACCACTTCTCTTCATGCTAGACTTCATAAGATCGAAAGGGGGTAGATACATGATTTGTCTGGTTTGGATATATCTAGACCTTGTTTATCAACTTGATTGCTTACGATATGACATAAGAAGACTATGTGATTTGGTTTTCCATTTTTCTGATTTTTTTAATTTTTTGCCCACCCATTTGTATCTTCGTCAAATCCTAGGTTTGACCAAGATAATTAAAACAAGTTTTATAAAACATGAAAATGAAAAGGGAAGCATGTATCCTTCTTAGGCACCCTAAAATGAAGCTTTTGGGAGGTTTTTGAAATTTCCATGTTTGAAACCCAAAACCACATCTCTTCACATGTTTGACTTCATAAGACAGAGTTTAGGGGTTAGGGGTATAGATACATGATTTGTCCGGTTTGAATATGTCTAGACATTGTTTATCAACTTTAATGCTTACTATATGACATAAGAAAAATAATGTCATGTAAATGAGTTAACTTGGATTTCCTACCCTTGAATCCATAGGAAACTTTGTTCTAATGCACTATAATAATCAACCGAGGTTTTTACAACAACAAACTGGCCACTTACGTGTGGTGCCCACGCGTGAGGTCCCACACTTCAGTGAGCACAAGTCCGTGCAATAGGTACGCAAACTCCCAGCCATCTTCTTTGTCAAGAGAAGACGCATCAGATGCGTATTGGAAGTGTGGGTCCTTCGGATCCTTCGGTTGTCCCTCTCACAAAAAAAACAAATCTCTCTCATTCTCGGCCTCGCTCGACTCGCTCGCTTCGCACCTCCTGCTCACTGACAAACCCTGCACAAAAGTCAACATCATCACCCGAAAAAGGGGAGACACCATAATTCTCTCCCTTCTTCTCTCCTTCCGAGTGATCCCTCTTCCTCCGAGTTTTACTCGACGGGCAAACACACTTTTTTTAATTTTATGCCCATTTGAATCTTGGTCAAATCCTAGGTTTGACCATGATTTAAACAAGTTTAAACATGAAAATGAAAAGGTAAGCATGGATCCTTCTTAGTCTCCTAAAATGAAGCTTTTTTTTTGAAATTTCCATGTTTGAAACCAAAAACCATTCATGCTTGACTTCATAAGACATAGTTTAGGGTTAGGGTAGATATATATATGATTTTTCTGGTTTGAATATGTCTAGACCTTGTTTATCAACTTGAATGCTAGCTTACTATATATGACATAAGAATGCTATGTACTTTGGTTTTCATTCTTTTGATTTTTTTCGAATTTTTATGCCCATTTGAATCTTGGTGAAATCCTAGGTTTGACCAAGATTTAAACAAGTTTAAAACATGAAAATGAGAAGGGAAGCATGTATCCTTCTTAGTCACTCTAATTAAAATGAAGATTTTGGGAGGTTTTTGAAATTTCCATGTTTGAAACCAAAAACCACGTCTCTTCATGCTTGACTTCATAAGATATATAGAGTTTAATTAGGGGTTAGGGGTATAGATACATGATTTGTTTGGTTTGAATATGTCTAGACCTTGTTTAACAACTTGAATGCTTACTATATGCCATAAGAAGACTATGTACTTTGGTTTTTAATTTTTTTGATTTTTTAAAATTTTCTGCCAATTTGTATCTTGGTCAAATCCTAGGTTTGACCAAGATTTAAACAAGTTTAAGACGTGAAAATAAAATGGTAAGCATGGATCCTTCTTAGTCTCCCTAAAATGAAGCTTTTGGTTTTTTTTTTGAAATTTCCAGTTTGAAACCCAAAACCACTTCTCTTCATGCTTGACTTCATAAGACAGAGTTTAGGGATAGGGGTAGATATATATATATATATATATATATATATATATACATGATTTTTCTGGTTTGAATATGTCTAGACCCTTGTTATCAACTTGAATGCTTACTATATGACATAAGAATGCTATGTGCTTTGGTTTTTCATTCTTTTGATTTTTTCTGAATTTTTATGCCCATTTGAATCTTGGTAGAATCCTAGGTTTGACCAAGATTTAAACAAGTTTAAAACATGAAAATGAGAAGGGAAGCTTTCATCCTTCTTTGTACTCTAATTAAAATGAAGCTTTTGGGTGGTTTTTGAAATTTCCATGTTTGAAACCCAAAACCACATCTCTTCGTGCTTGACTTCATAAGACAGAGTTTAGGGGTTAGGGGGTACATAGATACATGATTTGCATAGTTTGAATATGTCTAGAGACCTTGTTTCTCAATTTTAATGCTTACTATATGACATAAGAAGACTATGTGCTTTGGTTTTTCATTTTTCTGTTTTATTTTAATTTTATGCCCATTTGAATCTTGGTCAAATCCTAGGTTTGACCAAGATTTAAACAAGTTTAAATTATGAAAATGAAGGTAAGCATGGATCCTTATTAGTCACTCTAACATAAATCTTTTGGGAGGTTCTTGAAATTTCCATGTTTCAAACCCAAAACCACTTCTCTTCATGATTGACTTCATAAGACAGAGTTTAGGGTTTTAGGGGTAGATATATACATGATTTTTCTGGTTTGAATATGTCTAGCCCTTGTTTATCAACTTGAATGCTTACTATACATATGACATAAGAATGCTATGTGCTTTGGTTTTTCATTCTCTTTTGATTTTTTTCTAAATTTTTAGGCCCATTTGAATCTTGGTCAAATCCTTGGTTTGACCAAGATTTAAACAAGTTTAAAACATGAAAATAAAAAAGGAAGTCTGTATCCTTCTTAGTCACTCTAAAATGGAAGCTTTTGGGATGTTCTTGAAATTACCATGTTTGAAACCGAAAACGACTTCCCTTCATGCTAGACTTCATAAGATCGACAGGGGGTAGATACATGATTTGTCTTGTTTGGATATATCTAGACCTTGTTTATCAACTTGAATGCTTACGATATACATAAGAAGACAATGTGATTTGGTTTTTCATTTTTCTTTTTTTGAATATTGTACGTGCCCACCCATTTGTATCTTCATCAAATCCTAGGTTTGACCAGGATTTAAACAAGTTTAAAACATGAAATGAAAAGATAAGCCTGGATCCTTCTTAGTCACTCTAAAATGAAGCTTTTGGGAGGTTCTTGAAATTTCCATGTTTGAAGCAAAACCACTTCTCTTCATGATTGACTTCATAAGACAGAGTTTAGGGTTTTAGGGGTAGATATATACATGATTTTTCTGGTTTGAATATATATGTCTAGACCTTGTTTATCAACTTGAATGCTTACTATATATATGACATAAGAATGCTATATATGTGCTTTGGTTTTTCATTCTTTTGATTTTTTCTGATTTTTTAGGCCCATTTGAATCTTGGTCAAATCCTAGGTTTGACCATGATTTAAACAAGTTTAAAACATGAAAATGAAAAGGTAAGCATGGATCCTTCTTAGTCACTCTAAAATGAAGCTTTTGGGATGTTCTTGAAATTTCCATGTTTGAAACCCAAAACGACTTCGATCTCTTTATGCTAGATTTCATAAGACTGAGTTTTAGGGGTTAGGGGGTAGATACATGATTTGTCTAGTTTGAATATGTACATAGTACTCCCTCTATAGGAACTTGGAGAAAGCAACTGTTGTGCCACACAATTTTGTTGTTTTCCTATTTTTCTTTCATGAAGCTTTACGATGTGGTTCGTGTGTGGGGATCAAGCTCGTAATCTCGTTTCAATTACACAACCAACTACTCTGCTCATCCTTGCATGTAATTAACCAATATAGGAATTTGATTCCACGGAACTTTTTCAGTACATAAGTCTCCTCCTTAACTCCTCTAGTCTCTACCAAGCCGGCCGCCTCGCTACTTCCCTAGCTTCCTCCCTACAGCACACCTCGCCCCCGTACGCGAGCTAGGTCCAGCCGGAGATGGGGCACAGCCGCCCCCGCTGGAAGAATGCTCAGAGGAAGTCCGGGCAGGAGGACAAGGGTGACGCCATCCCGGATGAACTTCTCGGGCTGGTGTTCCTGCGCCTCACCTCGCCTCTGGATCTCGTCCGCGCCGCGTTCGCCTGCAGGAGCTGGCGCAAGGTCATCGCGGCGGAGGACTTCCGTGTCCTCTCCGCTCGCCACGGCGCGCCATCCTCCATAGTCGCCGGCCACTACCACATCAGCTTCTCCCATTGTCACTATCGGCCGTCTGGCTTGCTGCCCCACTTCGTTCCCTCTTCCTCGTCATGTTGGGCCGGGGTCGCCGCAAATAATCTCGCGCTCGACTTCCTCCCACGGGCGCCAAACGGCGACCTCAGTTTGGAGCTCGCCGACTCTCGGGGCGGCCTCCTACTCCTTGCGGACTTCGACCACACCGAACACGGAAAGCCTTTCGAGCAGCCTTCACGTCTCGTCGTCTGCGATCCCCTGGCAGGTCAGTACGTGACGGTCCCTCCACCCCCTGCTGTTTCGCACACAACATTCGTAAGCTTGTTCCTGGGCGCCGCCCTCCATGGCGAGGACGCTGCGGCGCGCATCAGTCTGTCAAATTACAGGGTGACGTGCCTGATCTATCATGACGGCATCTGCAAGACCTGCGTGTTCTCGCCTGGCCCTGGTGGCCACGCTTGGACCTCCTCCGGCGCCATCGTGCCTCTCCACGCCACGCACACAGGCCGGTCGGATATCCTCTTTGTGGGGTGCAACGCCCGTTTCTTCCAGTGGTACGTGTTCGGTGGGCTCGGAAACTTCATTCTTGCTCTCGACAGAGAATCCGGCGAGCTCTCACGCTTCGAGAGAGCTCGAGACGAGGACTGGCTTCACACCGTGCCGATTGAGATGCTGGGCGGGCCCTCGCGCGTGCTGAATTGGTACGTGCTAGAGCTTCCGTGGCCACCTACCTTCCGAGCTTGCTTATCCTAGGATTCTGGCTTCCTGGGTTGGATTAGTGTCGGCCATGGTGTCGTCGACATGGTCTGGAGGTTGAAGACGAAGGGCATCTCAAGGATTTTGTTGTAATTTCGTTTTTTTTCAGGTGTTTTGTACTATTTGATGTTTCTCTTAATGCCAGAGGGTTTATTTGCACTAGTCATACTTGACATAGCTGTACGTTTTGAAGATTAACTTGTTCATCATGATCCGAACTTCTCATACTCTTAATGCCAGAGGGTTTATTTGCACTAGTCATACTTGACATAACTTCGAACTTGTTTTGAGTAATACGTAGTATGGTATACTAGAATAGGAGGAGTAACACTTTTCCATTTTGGTAAATATTTAGTGTACCTTCATTTAAGGAATTTGTGGTCATACTCCAAAACGGACTCCGTATGAGAAAGTTATGCGTGTTTCAGAAAACACTGCGCAAAGTCGATTACAGGCCAAAAACATAGACTATTTACCTCCAAATATAAACTCGTATTCTAGATTCAATGTGAATAATATTGCTTGTATTACAGAGATTTATCATTGAATGTACCCTAGTATATACAAGATAAGCTCGAGTTATTCATTATACATACTTGTAGAATTGAAGATTTTTAGATATTTTAAAGACAACTAATACTTTCTCCGACCGTGTTATTACTCCATTAAGATGACATAGGGTTTACCCATGACGATATCAACAATTGAAAGGAATTTTCTAGCAACAAAAATAATCAAAATCGAGTTGGATAATCAAACATTTTGATTATTTGAATTACATCAAAAAAATTTAAGAGATGTTTATTTGCACTAGCATTATTGGTATAGCTTTTTACGTTTTTAGATTAACTTTTTTATTATTATTAACTTTAATACTCTTAATGCCAGAGGGTTTATTTGCACTAGTCATACTTGACATAACTTCGAACTTGTTTTGAGTAATACGTAGTATGGTATACTAGAATAGGAGGAGTAACACTTTTCGCATTTGGGCCAAATATAAAGTACTACCTCCATTTCAAGGAATAAGGCGCACGCGTACTCCAAGACGTATCTTTTGGTCAGATTACCTTGACCATTGAATTGACAAGACAACACACAGAGCATTGGGGCGTGCTCGATGGTGCTAGCTGCGGCTATACAGACATGTGATAGGCATCGCGGAAGCGTCGCAAATAGAAAACAAATCATATTTTTTGGGGGAGGATGTTTTGGCTCCTGGTTGCGTATGCTCCCTTTAGTTTGAACTGCAACATCTATATATTTTGAAATGTAAAAAAAATCCAAACAAAAAATTAATCTTTTCATCTTCACATGCTAAGAGCGCATAAAGTCTTTCCATAAAAAACTAAATTGTCGTTTGGGCTATGTAAAAAAGATAAAATTTATTGCTAAAAATAAAGCTGTTTACATCAACCACAAAAAATATCGGCTTTTCACGAAACTACACGAACACACATAGATTATCGAGAAGTACATGCGGATTTTTTTGTTAGAATTTTTTGAAAATTAAAAATATGTTTTTTTGGGTCGAGGTAGCATATCCGCCCAATAGCCGAATTAAATTTCCGATTTTTTTGGACTGACAATTTCATCGGGAAGACATGGATGCGCGCAGACGGCGTGCAAGGCAAGGCATCGATTTGACCGGACGTACTTAGGGCAGGTCAGGCTGCCAGCGTACTTATTCCGGGCAGGTGAGGTACTAGAACTCAAAGTCCTCCTCAGCGTCTCTCCTCTCTCTCTGTCTTTATTGAGTGTACTAGCGCGCAGGGACTCAAAGTCAGGGAAATGTTTGAGATGCAAAGTAAGAGAATATTTACCAGTATAATTGGTTGATTAGAAGATTAAGTGGTGAAATCACAACAGATTGGAGCAGTACATGGTGGAAACCGCAAAATATCCTTCCAAATGGTGTTTTTGTGCAACATACGAAGTATGAGGTGGTGGAACTTGAGGCCAGTGACTTTACTTACTCCAAAATGCAACTTTACGTACATGAGCCATCGGATCAAGATCCAACGGACACAGTTGATCCAGAATTTGTAGTCACATTTTAAGTTGCTCGAAAAAAATCGAAAACATTACAGTAAGATATATATCTTTCTTAAGTATTCTGGTAAAGTTTTACTTCATTTGAAAATTGAGTTTAATTTTAAGTTTAAAATTTGGATCAACCATGTGCGTTGGATCTTGATCGAATGACTCACGTACAAGTCGCCAGTGAAGTTACTGGATCTCGTTCCTTGGTGGAATCTGCAATTCCCTCCCCTATATATACTATACAAGTCGAAGACTACGACCCTCTATCCCTATCTCCTTCACATCCTCTAAATTCATATTCCCATTTAGAATCGTTGGGCATGGAGGTTCCCCCTGGTAGCTTTAGAGCTTTTGTCGACGATGCTAATTTGAGAAGACTGCTCACCTACGGTTTGTGCTCTCAATCCGCACAACCTCCATTTTGGCGGGTTAGTACTTTCTTCACTAGGTTCATCAAGATGTATTTTAATTTGGGCTAACAGTCGTGTTAATTTCCTTGTATTAAGCAGTGCTGTTCGTGCAAGAAGGTTGCATGCGACAGCTGCGCTAGGAACCTGCCCGGTGGCGCGTGCCCGGGATGCCAGGGCGTCTTCCAAGGTGAAAGTCCTCCATCTGAAAGCATGTACTTTTCCCGTGAATGTGTTATGGAAAAGAATGTGGTGAGAAGAACGTTCATCTGCGGTTTGTGCTCTCAAATCGCACGACGTCCACTATAACGGGTTAGTACTTTCTTCACTAGGTTCCACCCAACTGTATTTTTCTTTGGGCCAACAGTCATGTAAATTTCCTTGTATTAAGCAGTGCATTCGCATGGGGGAGGGACATCACATTGCATGCGGAAGCTGCTTAAGAAACCTGCCCAGTCTCGTGTGCCCGAACTGCGACGGCATCTACGAAGAGGATGAGGATTTAAGTAGATTTGCCTCCTTGTTTAAGGTGGATTGCAGCAACGATGGTTGCGACATGAGCGGCGACTTGCTCGAATACTTTCAACATGAGGCGACGTGCCCGCATGCGCCAACGAGACGGTAGGTGGTTGATCTTGCCGGTCTCGATGGAGAAGATGATCGCGCTTTGAGGCTAATCTGAGCTCGGTGGAGAAGGACCGGATGGAGTTTCCTTTTCTAGAACTAGAGTTCTTTTTGTACTTTTGGATGTCTTGTCTGTAGTTTCCTTTTACTTGGAGGGTCCTCCTAGCTTGCAGTCTGTAATCCCACCGTCATCATAATATAAAAGCAGTGTCGCGAGGTCCTTCGGGACATTTCTGTGTTCAAAAAATGTATGATTTTAGACATGTCGTCTATTTATGTGTGCGATGTTGTATCATCTATTACCGTGATTAGTTTGAACGTGTCCATGTCCTAGAACAAAACTTCGGCATGATGTACTTGTATGTTTAATTGAATTCGACCAAGTATAATGTGGAACCGATCATTGCGAGCATATGGAGATTGCGAACCGGTAATTGACAGGTGGTACATGCTCTATCTTAATCTTGTTTATCTAATGGTAATTGCAATTTATGCGGTACTGAAATAATTAGTTTTAGTTATAAACAGGGACTCTTCGGACGGGGGCTCCTTTTCAAACAAGACCGGGGAGATTTATGAAGTGCTAGAAGGGAACAAATTACTACATGAGTGTTTTGCGTGAAATGGTTAAAATTTGTAGT
The DNA here is from genome assembly GCA_030979885.1 of Lolium multiflorum. Classification (NCBI taxonomy): domain Eukaryota; kingdom Viridiplantae; phylum Streptophyta; class Magnoliopsida; order Poales; family Poaceae; genus Lolium; species Lolium multiflorum. Next base: position 79,643,409 of record CM061748.1, on the reverse strand, counting down.
GGCAGATTGCCGCCAATGCAATTTTTTCATGTGGTTGATATGGTAGGATGGACATTTCCAAAATTTCACGAATTATTTCGGTTTGTGACCATATATTAAATTAGTTCTGGGCTCATTTCCATATAATTTGAAATTTCAACGCGAAGTACACGAAGTACAATTAAAAAAGGGGAAACTATATATACGTGATGTGCACTAAATGTGTGGTACCCCCCAAAAAATGACCAAACATATGCGTTGCATCCAAGTACGTAACACCCATATGGCAAACGAAAGCATTGAGTAGTTGTTTGTGATGTAAGTAATCTACATATATATCAAAATACCAAACATGGCACACCAAAATATTTTTTAGAAGAACTTACCAGATTTTGGCACCATGCATGTTGGAGTTTTTTTTTTGACAGAATCCATCTTGGAGTTCGCATGGCTCTCTTCCGAAGTGAGAGGTGAGTTGGTTAATGCTAGAACCATGGCAAACTTCCGAATGTTAGTAATTTATCATGGATTCATCATTTGTGATGAAATACCTAGGAACAATGCCAAACATGACCTACCTATGTTCTTGAGAATATTCCCTTTCACCGATTTTGGCACCATGTGTGTTTTTAAGTACGTTTGCATGCCTTCTTGATTGGTTATTAAAATACCATGTCAAACTGTCGATACATGGAAAATTCCTTTGCTACAATCAAATAAACTTCGGGCTCCTTTTATTCAAAGGAATATGGAGGGCGTAGGAATATGAAAGGTGCATGATTGGAATGTTATGCCAAGTTGAATCCTATAGGAACATGATGTGTCTTTGATTGTGGCAAAGGAACTTTTCCATGAGGTATTAGCTAATGGTTTTTTCCTATAAGATTTGCACTACAAGATTCCTATATGAATAGTTCCTATGAATCAAATGACTTGTATAGGAATTTTTCCCATAAGAACCGAATCCAACATAATTCCTATGACAATCATATGAATCAAAGGAGCACGATTCCCATAGGATTGAAGTAGACATGACATCCCAATTCTATGATTTTCCTTTTCCTATACTTTCCATTTCCTATGAACCAAAGGAGGCCTAACTAGTTGGCCATACTGAAACAATTGCCAAATAAATGCCGTGCATCCTATGGCCCCCGTGAGTTTGACCTAAATTTGAAATCATGGTAAAAGGTGCTTAAAATAGGCAAATAAAAGCATGTAGTCAATTTTTTTAGGATGTAGTACTACCTAGGGAAAATACCAAACATGCCATAATGCAAACTGTGTTTTAGAGAGTAGCCCTTCAAAAAAGTTGGCATCCACTTGTTGATTTTGCTATCGACATGACAAAATAACTGATCAGATGACCAAGTGGTAAAAATTGCAACAGATTAGACCACCACATGGTGGAAACTGCTAAAAATCATGAAAACTGCGAAGAAAAAGTTAAAGTGGTGGTTTGTGCAGCATATGGAGGATTGAGTAGTACAAGTTGGATGTGCACTACCGTGTGCCCGTGGTAATGTTCGCCTATTATGATGATGGCAAGAAAAAATGATGTTTTCTCTGCTGAAACTGTCCCGAGCTGATTTGACGAGACAAAATACAGCTACACGGCGTGCAAGGGACGGCTATACAGTACATTAGCTTCTTCTCGGGTCACACGCCTGCACCACAGGTGCAGTAAGTGCAGCAGAGACCAGAGAGAGAAGGAACGCCCGTATTATATTTGATTTCAATTCATATTGTTTTTTTCCTTGCCTCTCCGTCTTCTTCACCGCCATCTTCTCGGTGTTTTCAAGAGTGATTATCAAGTGGAGAGACAATTGCATTGGGAAAGTCTCTCCACTTGATAATCTCTGTTGAAAAACTCGCACGTCTTGTGAAATGTGAAGGCTGCACGCGTGGGGAAGGGAGACGCAAACGCCGCACCGCATCATTAGTAGTACAGTAGTATACCTTTCTCTCCTCAGGCACCCCGGCTGGCCGCCCGCCGCAATAGTTCCTTGCATAGCGCTTGCCGTCTCCTCCAAAAACCCCCAGCGCACTTGCATCCGCCATCCACCTAAATCCACCGCCGAGTACCTTTCTGTCCTCACCACCGCCGCTGCGCCTATTCCCCTGTCCAGCAGACGACTGCGGCGTTGCGTGTGTCGCCGCCGTGTCAGATGGAGGCGGAGCCGCTCAACTCCCGAAGGCGGGTCGAGCCAGATCGGGAAGAGCCTCCGTCGAGCCTCGACCTCATCAGCCGCCTCCCCGACGAGATGCTGCACATCATCATCTCCCTCCTGCCCATGATATCCGCTGTAAGGACAACATTGCTCTCCAAACGGTGGCGCCACCTCTGGCGCTCCGTCCCACTTAACCTCCTCGTCGGCGACAACGACCTCATCAGCCGCCTACCGGACCAGATTCTCCACATCATCATCTCCCACCTGCCCACTGTATCCGCTGTAAGCACAACCTTGGTCTCCAAACGGTGGCGCCACCTCTGGCACTCCGTCCCACTTAACCTCGAGATCGACGACGAACTCGCCAAGCAAAACCACAAACGCATCGCCGCGGTCTCCAGTATCCTCGCCGCTCACCCTGGCCCCGCCAGAAGCGTGTCAATCGACCCCTTCAGAACCACTTGCAAGGTCGACACCACGCTCGACAGCTGGTTCCGGTCCAGCACCCTATCTTGCGTCGAGAACCTCAGATTCGATGCTGGAACTGTGATGCGCTCCTTCCCGCTGTCCGCGTTCCGCTGCGCGCCCACGCTGCGCATTGTCAGCATTTCTACTTGCTATTTGCCCGAGATTCATGCCAACTCCATGCTTCTTTTCCCCCAACTCAAAAGGCTCTTGCTCTATGACGTCTACATCTGTAAGGCGACGAACATCGACCGCCTGTTCACCCGCTGTATTGTGCTCGAGGCACTTCACCTTGAGGGGGTCCACGGGTTCACCCAACTCAACATTCAAATGCCAAATCTTCGTACAATTAGTGTGGCTAGCTATTGGAAACGCAACACCACCGAACTTATTCAGTTAGACACGGTGCAAATTATGGATGCATCTTGCCTCGAGAGATTGGTCATATGCGTTGATGATGTTCCACTACTAATCCAGGTCGCCAACGCACCAAAGTTGATGGTGTTGGGCTTTGCGTCGTACCCTGGCTGCCAACTTGTTATTGGACGCATAAACTTTTTGGTAGAACAGCCTTCTTCTTGTTGAATTAACTCACATTTTTGTTATTTTTTTTGACATATGTACCATTGTCCTGTAGAGGATGATGCCCATAAGCTTGGAAAATTCTCTGTGCACAGTGAAGAACTTGGTTCTAAAATCTGACGGCCCTCGTCTGGATCAACTACTTGCATTTCTTAGATGCTTTCCCTGCACGGAGAAGCTATATATCCAGGTAAATTCGTTGTTGTTAACTGTTTACCACTATGAGCAAAAACTGTAGAGTTACATGGAGTTAACCTGTTATTACTTATTAGCCTAGATCAGTTGAACAATTGTACTAGAAGAACATCCACAATGGAGTTATATTATGTTGGTTCAAAACTAAACTTCTTGTCATACAATGTGTTGTATCTTGTGCATCTGTGAAGTTTCATATAAACACATGATAATATGTGATCTGTGTAAAAAAGAGAAGACATATGTAAATAGTGTGACTTACTATTTACACATCATTTGTTCTTTTTTTGTGTAGATCACATATTATCATATTTTTGGATGAAACTTCACAGAAGCACATGATAGAACACAATGTATGTCCAGACTTTTAGTTTACATTTTTTTTGGAAACTTGGAAGTGTCAAAAGAAAAATGGGGTGCACCCGCAACTAGTTGCGGATTGGAGTTTCCCATGTTGGTAACCTTTCCCCAACTTTACAATGACAATAACAGATGTAAAAAAGTGCATCTATCAAATTGGAACGTGTCAGGGGATTATGTTGTTCCACGGTCCTCAATTAACACATGATTCAACTCACCTGAGATATTCATTAGTTGATAGCTATGAAGTACTTTGTTATTGTACTGACTACTTAATTTGACTTCTTTGCAGTTTTATAGAACCGGCAATAAGGTTCATGTGCTGCATAATGAGCCAGCCTGTCCCATTGAATGCCTTGATCTCCACCTCAAAGAAATTTCGATTTCTGACTACCGAGGAAGGAGAAATGATGTTATTGTCTCCAGGTTCTTTATACAGAACACTAGAATGCTCAAAGTAATGAATTTTGGTGTAAGATATCATCACAAGGAGATCTGGTGGGATACCCAGTTCAAGCAGCTAGACCTGAAGAACACCGCTTATAGAGATGTTGATTTTCAGTTTGGATATTTACCATCCTTAGATAAGTTCAGCTCGGACGGTGTTCTTAGCTGGTTGGTACATGACTTGTCAGTGGCTGATCCCTTTGCTAGAGGGATATATGCAAGAGAAGGGCCAATTTCTGCATAGTGTTAGTTTAACTCCCTATATTTTGTACTGGTCTGAACAATATATTTTATCACTCTGTTAATGTAGTTCAGACTTGATGTTATTCTTGTGAACATGGTCTAATATTCTAATGCTTTCGCGATGTATGTACTACTAGTGATATTTACAGAAGCTAGCAATTGTTTGACAAAATTTACTAAAAAAAGCCTGTAACGCATGTTCACATTCAGTTCGTCAATGCTAGTGTTCACAGAGGAAAGGTTTATTGTTCACAGAGGCTGACATGTGGGGCCCATGAGCCAGCAGAGTCCTCAACGTTTCAAAGGCGGCAGGGAATCAAAAAAAAATGAAGTAGCCACAAATTAGGGTAAAAAATAACTCCAAGAAAGGAAACTTCTTTTGTAAATAGAGGACGACATGCGGGTCCCATTTTGCACGGGATCGAAAGAAAAAAGGCAAGTGACCAAATATCAGGAGCCAAAAATAATCCACGAAAAGAAACTTTTATTGTACATAGAGGATGACATGTGGGTCCCATTTTGCAATAGCGGTCTCATAGTTTCCAGGCGGCACAGGATCAAAAGAAAAAGGAAGTAGCCAGAAATCAGGGTGTCAAAAAATCCATGAAAAGAAAGATTTCAATTGGGCTGCATCTGGACATCTGGGCCTTCGAACTATCGTGCTGGAAGCCTTTTGACTCGTACAATTTAAGCCCACTCCAAAACAGGAAAGTCCTATGCTTGGCAAAAACAAAAAACAAGGAGATTCAACATATAAGTTTGTTTATGTAAAAACAAAGATTTAATTTATCCCTTTGCAATAGCTCAGAGCGAAATACACTGTTTATTGTCTGCAAAATAATCAAGATATCACATGTTTCTTGTACGGGGAGGCTGACATCAGGGACCCATGAGCCAGCAGCGTCGTCAACGTTTTAAAGGCGGCAGGGGATCGAAAGAAAAAATAAACCAAAAATCAGTTGGTAAAAATCCAAGAAAATAAACATTTATCGTTCTAAGAGGATGACATGCGGGACCCTTGAGGCAGCAGCATCCTCAACCTTTGCATAAAGAGGATTTGCAGTACGGGGAGGCTGACATTGGGGACCCATGAGCCAGCAGCGTCGTCAACGTTTTAAAGGCGGCAGGAGATCGAAAGAAAAAATAAGCCAAAAATCAGTTGGTAAACAAAACCAAGAAAAGAAACAATTACCTTTCTGAGGGGATGACATGCGGGACCCATGAGGCAGCAGCATCCTCAACTATTCTAAGGCGGCAGGGGATCAAAAGAAAAAGGAAATAGCCGAAAATCAGAGGGTAAAAAATAAATCCAACAAAGGAAACTTTTAGGATTTGCTAAGAAACAGTCGACTTATTCTTTTTTGGCCATCAGTCGAATTTCTGTCCAACCAATTAGGCATCGCGATTGTGGACTTGCACGTGTTTCTCTGAGCCACTGTGTACCGTACTTAGGGCATGTACAATGGTAGAGAAGGCATGCCTTCCCTTACCCCGCCACATCAGCTAGAGAAGGCATTAGATATAAGTCATACAATGCATTATCTCTTACAGCCATCTCTAGCAATTAATACGAATAATTAAATTTTGGTAGGAAATTTGTTGCTAAGGGAAGACATATGTGATACAACGGAGAAAATAGTCTTCCCTTATTTCCTAAGAGATGATCCCTTAGCTAAGGGAAGACAACCTTCTCTCTCTTCGTTCTCTTTCCTCCAACTAAGCAAAAAATCTGACGTGGCATCTCTAAGGGAAGGCTGACATCACCGCATTGTACATGCCCTTAGCCATCTGCTATAGCTGCACACGTTTGTGTGGGGAGGTTTTGGATGTAAAACGCGTGCATGACTAAGTCAGCGGATAGATATTTACTGAACTTTTTGTGTAAATTTGTATATGACGAATTACAGTCCATTACACTGGTATTTACATGATTTGGAACATGTAAAATTAGGCAAACAAGTCTGTAATTTTACTTTCAAATCATGTAGACGATTTTCTTTCAGTTTCCCCATCTCACAGTTTACAGTCCATTACAACTATGTTTACATAATACAAAACATGTAATTTTCGCCAAACAACGTTTTAAGGTCTTTAAATCATGTATTATGGATTTTTTTTTCTGTTTGCAACTTGTTTGTCTGTTGCTAATTATAGGGATTTAGCCCACATACAAGGCTTGGTAAAATTCTTTTTTTATGGGCTTGACTGATTTTTGCCTATGCCATGTGCCGTCTTATAATTTGAAGAAAAACTGACTTACGCTGAATTGAAAATCAGTCAGCTGACAAATAGACATCCCCAACTTTTATTGTTCATAGAGGATGACATGCGGCACCCATGAGCCAGCAGCCTCAACGTTTCAAAGTCGGCATGAGATCGAAAGAAAAAGGCAAGTGACCAAATATCAGGAGCCAAAGATAATCCAAGAAAAGAAACTTTATTGTACATAGAGGATGACATACGGGTCCGACCAACAGCTGTATCAACGTTTGAGAGGCGGCAAAGCATCGAAAGAAAAGGCAAGTGACCAAATATGAGGCCAAAAAAATCCAAGAAAAGAAAGTTTTATAGTACATAGAGGATGACATGCGGGTCCCATTTAGCATCAGCGGTATCCAAGAAAAAAAGGAAATAACCAGAAATTAATTAGGGGTCAAAAATAAATCCACCAAAGGAAACTTTTATTGTTCATAGAGGATGACATGTGGGACCGACCTGCCAACAACGTCCTCATCGTTTCAAAGGGGGCAGGGGATCAAAAGAAAAAGGCAAATATCCAGAAATTAGGGGTAAAAAATAACTCCAAGAAAGGAAACTTTTATTGTTCACAGAGGATGACATGCGGGACCCATGAGCCAGCAGAATCCTCAACGTTTCAAAGGCGGCGGAGATCGAAAGAAAAGGCAAGTGACCAAATATCAGAGCCAAAAATAATCCAAGATTTATTGTACATAGAGGATGACATGCGGGTCCCATTTTGCAGAGCGGTCTCAATGTTTCAAATGCGTCTTGAGATCAAAAGAAAAAGAAAAATTAGGGGCTCAAAATAATCCAAGAAAAGAAAGTTGATGGACATAGAGGATGACATGAGGGTCCCCATTTAGCAGCAGGTTCCCTCAACTTCAAACGTGGCATGAGATCGAAGAAAAAGGCAAGTGACCAAATATAAGAGCCAAAAATAATCCAAGAAAAGAAACTTGAATGTACATAGAGGATGACATGCGGGTCCCATTTAGCAGCACTGTGATAACTGCTTGAGAGACAGCAAAGATCGAAAGAAAAAGGCAAGTGACCAAATATGAAGTGCCAAAAAATCCAAGAAAAGAAAGTTTTATAGTACATAGTGGATGACATGCGGGTCCCATTTTGCAGCAGCGCTCTCAACGCTTCCAAGGCGGCACGGGACCAAAAGAAAAATGAAGTAGCCAGAAATCAGGGGTTGAAAAAATCCAAGAAAAGAAAGATTTCAATTGGGCTGCATCTGGACATCTGGCCTTCGAACTATCTTTCTGGGCCTTTTGACTCGTACAATTTCAGCCCACTCCAAAACAGGAAAGTTCGGATTTTTCTAAAAAAAACAGGAAAGTCCTACTATGCTTCGCAAAAACAAAAAACAAGGAGATTCAACATATAAGTTTGTTTATGTAAATATAAAGATTTAATTTATCAGTTTGCAATAGCGCAGAGCGAAATACAATGTTTATTGTCTGCAAAATAAGATATCACATGTTTCTTGTACGGGAGGCTGACATCGGGGACCCATGAGCCAGCAGCGTCGTCAACGTTTCAAAGGCTAGGGGATCGAAAATAAAAAAAGCCAAAAATAAGTTGGTAAAAAAATCCAAGAAAAGAAAACATTTATCATTCTGAGAGGATGACCTGGGACCCATGAGGCAGAGCATCCTCAACGTTTATTGTTTATAGAGGTGACATGTGGACCCGTGAGCCAGCAGCGTCGTCAACGTTTTAAAGGGTAGGAGATCGAAAGAAGAAAAAAAAGCCAAAAATCAGTTGGTAAACAAAATCCAAGAAAAGAAACATTAACCTTTCTGAGAGGATGACATGCGGGACCCATGAGGCAGCAGCATCCTCAACGATTCCAAGGCGCCAGGGGATCAAAAGAAAAAAAGGAAATAGCCAGAAATTAATTAGGGGTCAAAAATAAATCCACCAAAGGAAACTTTTATTGTTCATAGAGGATGACATGTGGGACCGACCTGCCAACAACGTCCTCATCGTTTCAAAGGGGGCAGGAGATAAGAAAAAGGCAACAGTCAGAATTAGGGTCAAAAAAATAACCAAGAAAGGAAACTTTTATTGGTCGTAGAGGACATCATGGACCCATGAGCCAGCAGCTTACTCAACGTTTCAAAGGCGGCATGAGATCGAAAGAAAAAGGCAAGTGACCAAATATCAGGAGCCAAAAATAATCCAAATTTAGTGTACATAGAGGATGTCATGTGGGTCCCATTTTGCAGCAGCGGTCTCAATGTTTGAAATGCGGCTTGAGATCGAAAGAAAAAGAAAGTAGCTAGTAATTAGGGGGTAAAAAAAATCCAAGAAAAGAAAGCTGATGGACATAGAGGATGACATGTGGGTCCCATTTTGCAGCGGGTCCCAACGTTTCAAATGCGGTTTGAGATCAAAAGAAAAAGAAAGTACCTAGTAATTAGGGGGTCAAAAAATCCAAGAAAAGAAAGTTGATGGACATAGAGGATGACATGCGGGTCCCTTGAGCCAACAGCTTACTCAACGTTTCAAAGGGGGCAGGGGATCAAAAGAAAAAGGCAAGCCAAAAATCAGGGGGGTGAAAAAAATCCAACAAAGGAAAGTTTTATAGCACATAGAGGATGACATGCGGGTCCCATGAGCCAGCAGGTTCCTCAACGTTTCAAACGTGGCATGAGATCGAAAGAAAAAGGCAAGTGACCAAATATCAGGAGCCAAAAATAATCCAAGATTTATTGTACATAGAGGATGACATGTGGGTCCCATTTTGCAGCAGCGGTCTCAATGTTTGAAAGCGGCTTGGAGATCAAAAGAAAAAGAAAGTACCTAGTAATTAGGGGGTCAAAAAAATCCAAGAAAAGAAAGTTGATGGACATAGAGGATGACATGCGGGTCCCTTGAGCCAACAACTTACTCAACGTTTCAAAGGGGGCAGGGGATCAAAAGAAAAAGGCAAGCCAAAAATCAGAGGGTGAAAAAAAATCCAACAAAGGAAAGTTTTATAGCACATAGAGGATGACATGCGGGTCCCATGAGCCAGCAGGTTCCTCAACGTTTCAAACGTGGCATGAGATCGGAAGAAAAAGGCAAGTGACCAAATATCAGGAGCCAAAAATAATCCAAGATTTATTGTACATAGAGGATGACATGCGGTCCCATTTTGCAGCAGCGGTCTCAATGTTTGAAATGCGGCTTGAGATCAAAAGAAAAAGAAAGAGCTAGTAAATAGAATCCAAGAAAATAAAGTTGATGGACATAGAGGATTGAGGCGTGGTCCCTTGAGCTAGCCTATCGAACGTTTCAAAGGGGGCAATGGGATCAAAAGAAAAAGGCAAGCCAAAAAACAGAGGGAAAAAAAATCCAACAAAGGAAACTTTTATAGCACATAGATGATGACATGCGGGTCCCATGAGCCAGCAGGTTCCTCAATGTTTCAAACGTGGCACGAGATCGAAAGAAAAGGCAAGTGACCAAATACCAGGAGCCAAAATAATTCAAGAAAAGAAACATGATTTACATAGAGGATGACATAAGTGGAAACCCATTAGTCATAATGGTCACCGTTTGAGAGGCAGCAGGGGATCCAAAGAAAAAGTCAAGTGACCAAATATGAGGTGCCAAAAAAAAATCCAAGAAAAGAAAGTTTTATAGTACATAGAGGATGACATGCAAGTCCCATTTGTATGCCAGCCGTATCACCGTTTGAGAGGCACAGGGGATCGGGAAGAAAAAGTCAAGTGACCAAAATGAGGTGCCAAAAAAAAATCCAAGAAAAGTAAGTTTTATAGTACATAGAGGATGACATGCGGGTCCCATTTAGCAGCAGCGGCATCACTCGTTTGAGAGGCAGATCAAAAGAAAAAGTCAAGTGACCAAATATGAGAAGCCAAAAATCCAAGAAAAGAAAGTTTTATAGTACATAGAGGATGACATGCGGGTCCCATTTTGCAGCAGCTGTATCACCGTTTGAGAGGCGGCAGGGGATCGAAAGAAAAAGGCAAGTGACCAAATATGAGGTGCCAAAAATAATCCAGGAAAAGAAAGTTTTATAGTACATAGAGGATGACATGCGGGTCCCATTTAGCATCAGCGGTATCACCGTTTGAGAGGCGGCAGGGGATCGAAAGAAAAAGGCAAGTGACCAAATATGAGGTGCCAAAAAAAACTCCAAGAAAAGAAAGTTGATAGCTCATAGAGGATGACATGTGGGTCCCATTTAGCTGCAGCGGTCTCAACGTTTCCAAGGCGGCAGGGGATCGAAAGAAAAAGGCAAGTAGCCAGAAATCAGGGGGTAAAAAAAATCCAAGAAAAGAAGGAATTTTGGTTCATAGAGGATGACAAGCGGGACCCATGATCCTGCATCGTAAACGGCTCGATCGGAGAGCGTTGAACGAGATGGCGCGATCGAGAAAAAAACAATGCTAGAGAGGCTGCCATGTGGGCCCTACATCCCTGGGCGGTGCGGATTTGCGTTGACTCGGCCGGCGAACCCGAGAATTCGCGATGCACCACGTCCCGGGCCACCATACGCGACGTTTTGGCCGCTTTCGTCGGGCTAGGTGGCCTCAAAAACGAGAAAAAAAAAGTTTTGACATGCACCACGGAGGGACCAAAAATCGTCGGCCATGGTGCACCAGCAACCACGGCGCGACTTCAACTTCGTCGGCCATGGCAACATTTGAGAAGTAACCCTTCCAAAGTCCTGTAGAACATGTCATCGCCAATCAGGACGTACTTCATGGCCCTGTATCTTATCCGTTTAGGTGCCCCCCGAGCCGGATCTTTCAAGTAATTGAAGATCGGCTCTCCAGTCATCTGGTTCCATGAACTGCACCTGAAAATCGGCTCCATCTGCTACGTCCTTGTATCCTGACGCCGTCTCGTGCTAGGTCGCTGCTCCCGTATTTTGCGATCTTGGGATCCAATTAAGCGATACCCGATCCGTGCCATCAGCTCACGGCATTGCATCCATAATGGGAAGAGCAACTCGCTCTCACACTTTGTACTCCTCCGTGAGTTGAGAAATCACCAATTTGGAATCCCCAAAGATCTCAACTGCCTCTGCCCCAGCGTCCAATAGCAACTTCCATCCCCTTTCGTATCGCTTCATACTCCGCCACATTGTTGGTGCAAGGGGTAAATAGCCTGATGGAGAAGGAATACCTTGCCCCCCGAGGCGACACGAGTAGTACGCCGATGCCGCAACCATCCTCACAGACCGATCCATCGAAGAACATGGCCCATGCACGCACGGATAGTGCTGCTACGTCCGTGTTTATTCGTTCAGCAATAAGATCGGCCAACGCTTGTCCTTTGACTGCTTTCGCAGGCTGATACCGGATATCAAATTCCGATAAAGCAAACATCCATTTGCCGAGTCGGCCTTTCAACACAGGAGCCGACAACATATGCTTGATGACATCCGATTTGCATATGACGATGATTTCTGCTGACAGCAAGATGTGCTGGATCTTGGTGCAGAACAGGCAGAGGCACAACTTCTCGATCTCGAGGTACCTCGTTTCTGCATCCAACATCCTTCTGCTGAGGTAGAAAACCACTTTTTCCAGACCATCATAAACCTGCACCACCACTGACGCGATGGAGGTGTCAGCTACTGACAAGTAAATGTAGAATGGCCTGTCTTGCTGCGGTGGAACCAACACAGGTGGCTTCGTTAAGTACTCCTTGATATCGTTAAATGCTCATTGCTGTTCGCCCCCGCCGAAACTCCTCATCGTAATTTGGATTTTTGACCATCCTATGAACGGTTCGATTCGGTCCTTCGTCCTGACAGGTTGGAGATAAACCTTCTGACGAAATTGATTTTGCCGATGAGACACTGGAGCTCCTTCTTCGTGGTGGGTGGCTTCATCGTTCGCACTGCCTCTTGACTTTTCAGGCCGATCTCAATTCCGCGTTCATGAACCAAGAAACCCAGGAACTGACCGGCCGTCACACCAAAGGCACACTTCTTTGGATTCATTCTTAGTCCGAACTTCCTAGTTCGGTCCAGGACGTGTCGCAAATCTTCCAAGTGTCCGTCCACCGAAACAGACTTGACCACCACGTCATCGATGTAAATCTCCACCAATTTGCCGATTAAATCATGAAAGATGTAATTCATGGCTCTTTGGTATGTTGCGCCGGCATTCTTCAGTCCAAATGTCATGACTACATATTCAAACAAGCCCACCGAGCCTGGAACTCTGAATGCAGTCTTGTGTATATCCTGGAGCCATGAAGATTTGGTTATAGCCGGCGTTGCCATCCATGAAACTTAAAACTTTATGACCAGCAGCCGCATTGATCATCTCTGCTACTGGCATCGGATATTCATCCTTTGGAGTGGCACTATTGAGATTCCGAAAATCTATGGCGACGCGCCATCGGCCATCCTTTTTCTCCACAGGTACGACATTGGAAATCCATTCAGCGTACCTGCATGGCCTGATGAACCCGGCGTCCAACATCTTCTGGATCTCCTTCTTGACTTCCACCAAGATTTCGGCCTTCATCTGTCGTGCTCGCTGCTGGAACGGCCGAAATCCTTTCTTCAGAGGGAGCCGATGCTCAATGATGCTCCTGTCTAACCCGGGCATCTCTGTGTAATCCCATGCAAAACAATCTGGGTACTCTTTCAACAAGGCTATCAACCGGCTCCTCAGATGTGGATCCAACTTTTTGCTGATAAATGTTGGTCGTGGCTTATCCCCAGGACCAATGTCAATCTCTTCCAGCTCATCAGCGATGTGAACACATACCTCAAATTTTCTTCCATCGCCGTTAGATCAATGCCGACATGTGCAAAAGGCATGTTGAGATAATTTTATCGATTGCTAGAATCGGCCTCCTTTTCCATTGCAATGTTCAATGAGGGTTTACAACTTATTGGTTCTCCATTATGGCTACGTGACATCACTGGAGGTAAGATCTTTGCTTTTTATTTTTTGGGGCCGATCGCAGGGATCGGCCTTGTCACGTAGTCCATAGACTTGGATCTTGCTACTCTGTCAGGCCGGTGGATAAGACCAGCCTCACCCCGTTTTTTGAAGCTTCGATGCGCTCACAGCCGTCCAAACTGATTCCAGAGAGCGGCTCTTGGTCGTTTGCATCCCAAATATTCATGGCAGCTAGCGAGATCTCGATCGAGTCATCTGCATGAACGACCTCCACTTCATCTCCATCCCATTGTATGATGACCGATGCTGCACTGTGGATGGAATGCCAGTTAGCGTGATCCAATCCTCCCTAAGGTGACAGCATAAGTGCTTTTGCTGTCGACGATGAAGAACGATGTAGGGATGGTTTTTCGGCCTACAGTCAGGTCTACGTTCAGAACACCCTTTGCTTCTGACGCTTGGCCGTTGAAATCGCTTAATGTGACGTTGGTCTTGATCAGATCTTCATTGGAACGTCCCAAACGTCGTAGCATAGAGTACGGCATTATATTGACTGCCGCTCCTGTATCAACCAACATCTTGCCGATAGGCTGCCCATTGATGTAACCTCTCAGGTATAGGGCTTTCAAATGCCTGTAGCTTCTCTCTCGTGGCTTCTCAAGATGACTGGCCGTGGACCGCAGTCAAACTGTGCCATTGACACTTCCTCGTCTTTTGGAGCACAAAAATTCGACGGAGTATGAACACCATATGTTTGTATCAGCCGATTCCTCGCATCGGCTTTTGTCCGTTTTGGGCGCCACACTTTCCGTGGCCGGTACTGCCTCCAACGTTTGTTGAATTTTCACGGCGATCGGGCCGTGCTTCCTCAACGTGTACAGTAACTGCGCCTCGGCTTCCTCCAAGTTTCGTAGCCGTTGCACTCTGCGCTTTTGGGAGTGGCTGAGTCCATCAGGACACCACCTTGGTCGGTGATATCTATCTTCTTCCTCTGACTCCTCGAAGTCTTCATCTTGAGATGACTCAGCTCGTTTGTTCTGAGGTGGGAGAGGCCCTAGACGCTTGAACACTGAAACTTCATTTGTTCCCTTCCTCTTCTGTCTACATTCTGGGCAGTTCTCGATTGTAGGCAATCGGCTCATTCCTGAGTCCCAGCAGTGTTTGAAGAAAGGACAGTTCCAATGCCTATCCATGTCCTCTTGCTCTCTTGACCTCCCTCTAGCGTGACGCTCATACCCTTCGTGGTCTCTATCATATCGACGATACTTCTTTGTCTGCATCAGACCGATGATATCTTTCATCATTCACGGCCGTAGCGCCGACGTCGGTCATATTGCTGCTCATATTTGTTAAGGAGATGTGCGGAGAGTGGTCGTTGATACCGCACGCTTCTCACTTCTTCCTCAGTCAAGTACCATCATACTGGGGCCGGTCGCGTGGATCGGCCTCCGCTTTATCTTTGCCACGGGAGTGACTGCTTTCTGCTTTCTATGGCGGTCTGCAAGCCCTGCCATGTTGATATCAAAAGAGAAACCTGGCTCGCGTCTGCAGTGACTGAGATCCACCATGTTGACGCCAGGAAACGGATGTGTGTCAACTTTCATGGCAAACTGACCGAAGAGTAATCGGCCTTGTTCTATCGCCATTTGAATCTGTCCGCGCAATACTTTGCAGTCGTTGGTGGCGTGGGTGAACGTGTGATGCCATTTGCAGTATGGTCTCCCGTTCACCTCTTGTAACGTAGGGATTTTGTGGCCTTCGGGTAACTTCAGCTGTTTTTCCTTCAGGAGCAAATCAAAAATCTGCTCCGTTTTGCTTAAATCAAAGTCAAACCCTCTTGCAGGCCCTGGTTGTTTCACCCATTTGGCAGGACACGGTATCGCCCCGAGCCCATTCAGCCACGGCGACTTCCTGATCTTCTGCAGAGTCTTCATCTTCTTCTGCCTCGACCAGGGCGACCGGGCGCTTGAACTGTCCTGGTACAATTCTGGGTGGCGTTGTTCATACGATCAATTTCTGAACCATGTGCGCCAGTGAACTGTAGTCTGCTTGGAAAGTCAGATCCTTGAGCGGCGCTGAGAGGCCTGCTATTGCCAGATCGACTGCTTCCTTCTCAGATAAACGAACCGAATAACATCGGTTCTTGATACCCCAACGCCGAATGTATTCGCACCGTTCTCTCTCGCTCATCGTCGTATCAAGAATGCCACTGCACTTTCTCGAATGATATTGTATGTGGAAATCGCTCTTCCAACAAAGCTCTCCATGTTCGAATCGAATCTCGGTGGCAACGAGGTACCACCCAAAAGCCGGACCCGTGAGAGATTGCGCAAAGAACCTCACACGTAGCTGATCCGATGCTGAGACCATGCCCAACTGTGCCAAATATCGGCTCACATGCTCAATTGAGCTAGACCCTTTCCGATCGAATTTGTGAAGTCGTGAGCTGATACTTAGCCGAGGGATCAGTCATACTGGTTGGGATACGGCTTGAATAGCCGATTGTTCTCTCTCTTCGTGGATGCCGAACCGGTCTCTCAAGATTGCACCGATCTCGATCCACGCGGAGTCAGAGTTGCTGAGCTTCATGACTCGTCTGGCAGAGTATTTGGTTAACACGTCAGCTTCAGCATCTGCCTGGAACTCTCCTGCCTGGAAAGCAATCCTTCCTACAATCTGGTCAGAGGAATTCATGGTAAGGTGTCCCATGGCAGGTACACGATTCATGTAGTCTCCTACGCTACACAGAATTATAATCGCAGGATCGCCTCCAACTCCTAGATTACGATGTCGCCTCTCAAAGAACCCAGCATGAGCTGTCAATGCAAGTGAAGAGCATTTGTGTAGAACTTCATTTCTTCCATGTGAGCTGGAGAATCCACCGAGAACATCATGTCAGATTTTGAACCATGGGTTTTAACACGTCTGGGAGGCTCACTCAGCCCCCGTAACGCTGATGGGAGTGAGCCACAAGATGCACTTCCTCGCGCAGGCTCTGCACGGTCCTCCGAAGGGGAGAGACAGACCATCCCCAAACACGCCTTCGGTTGAAACCTCTTTTGAACCTAATGCCGTGCGAACGGGTCTTCTCGAAAGAGCCGATGAGATCGGCTAGATGGCCTTGATCTCATCGTATTTCTTCTTGTGCTCTGCAGGCAGATCTTCATACTTGATCGGCTCGTCCGCCATCTCGGATGCAGGTGTTGACGTGGTTGCTGTAGAAAGTGTCCCACCGGGCGTGCCAGAATGTGTTGCCTGCCAAAACCCACCGGCGAGCAGTGGTTAAGCAACACGAAGAGCCGGGAGGCTGCCAAGACTGCTGGTGGGCCCTGGTCCCTCGACGTCGTCCCGCAATGTTCCGGCACACGTCCTGGCGGTTGCAAGGGCGTGCCACCTGACCTATACCTGGTCAGGAAGGTGTTGGATTGCTTCGATTAGTCTCCTGCATGGTAGACACGTAAACATTAAATACGAGCCCGATCGGCTCTCAGGTTGCCCTGTGGATCGGCTCAAAGAGCCGATCGCCCCATGGTTCACGTTGGATTTACGATGACATGGGGATCCTGCTTGATCAATAAAGCTAAACCAATCTACGACAGCTTAGGGTTTTCACCGTATGATCGGAACATCCTACGCGTAGTTGAGCCTAATAGATACGAAAGATGATGGAAAACTAACCCTAAAAGAGGCCTAAAAACCAACATTAAGTCAATTCCCGGAACAATCCCTCTTAGGGCTAACAAACCGCACCTCTCGCACTACCGGATCGTTCAACCCGTTTGCAAGGCCTAACCATACGGATATTAAACTAATCCTTGAAGAACAAGGAGCAACTATAACAGATTGGATCTACTAAACAACGAACAAGCAAGGTGCTGCCCTTACACCTAGATAGGTATAAGGGCAGCTAGATATCGAGGGACGGCATAGCTAAGCAAATATGTATAAGAAAAGCATCAATGCAAGCCCCAAAACATCTATGATAAGTAGTGCTACTCGCCATCAACAACGCTTCAGTACGAGCAGCACAAGGATAGGCAGGCTCGTGCCGCCTAGATCGCAAGATGCGATCTAGGCAGCATGATGCTTACCCGAAAGAAACCCTCGAAACAGGGGTGGCGATGCGCCTGGTTTGTGTTTGTTGTGAACGTGATTGTCCTCTTTTCTCAATAACCCTAGGTACATATTTGGGGTCCAAGAGGGACTTTCTAATTCGGGCGTGCACCTAACCGTGCACGGGTTAAACTCTATCTTTTAATTCTAAACTAAGATGCAATCTACTATAAAATACAGATACACGGGCATCTAGCCCAAACTCTGCAAGGTCGTTTTCTTAGACGCTCCACGTGTATATTCTTCAAGCCCAACCGAACTGATATCAAATTACATCATCCTTTACAAAACGGAATAAGAAAATTACAATAAGGTCACATGACCCATCTTTACAAGATAGCCTCGAAAGGGCCTAATCTAATCATCAGAGTAGCGGAATCACTTCAGCAGCGCAGAGCCCAAGTCATCTGCCTTAACCCTACAGGCAACTGACTGGGAAGACGTTCCTAGCTCGCATAGACGTCGTCAACTCCTTCTTCATCCGTCGAACTCCTTCAAGTCTGGCCAAGTAAATAGCCAGGGACAAAGCCGTGAGTACATTTGAATTGTACTCGCAAACCATCAAGAAGGTGATAACAATTCTAACTAAAGAAGACAAGAGAGGAAGAATAGTTTCTCTGGTGGATATAGCATGTGAAAGAGAATCAGTTTCTCTTGTGGATATAGCATCCCACATCACAGTTGAAGGGGACACTAAGAGGGTGATAAGACATTTCTATGACATCTCTATATCTTTGTTAAAGAAGATACTTCAAAAGATACCCTATGACATCTCTATATCTTTGTTGAAGATGATACTTGATACGTCCAAAACGTATCTACTTTCCCGAACACTTTTGCTATTGTTTTGCCTCTAATTTGTGTATTTTGGATACAACTAACACGGACTAACGCTGTTTTCAGCAGAACTCTGGTGTCTCGTTTTTGTGCAGAAATCCAACTTTCGGGAAAATCCTCGGAATTTATGCAGAAGGCCCTATTTTACCAAAATATTGACGGAGCCAGAAGGGCAAGGGAGGTGGAGGCCCGAGGGCCCCACACCACATGGCGGCGCGGCCCAGGGGGGGCCCGCGCGGCCATGTGGTGTGGCCCCCTCGGCCGGCCTCCGACGCCCCCCTTCGGACTACTTATTGGTTTCGACCCGAAAACGCACGGAGAGAAGTCGACATCGCCAGTAGAGCCGCCACATCGCTGAAATCTGCCTGCGCGGGAGCTGTAAGTCTCCGTCTCCGGCACTCCGCCGGGATGGGAATTGGAGAGATCGCCATCACCGCCAACGCTCCATCAACCAGCGCCAATGTTTCCATCCATGTGTGAGTAATTCCCCCGCCGTAGGCTGAAGGGGATGGTAGGGATTGGATGAGATTGGTCATGTAATAGTCATAAGATTGTTAGGGCATGGTGCCTAGTATCCGTAGATGTCACTTTTATGATATTGTTGCAACTTGTTATGCTTAATGCTTGTCACTAGGGCCCGAAAGTGATCTCAGATCTGAACATGTTATTGATTCATGAAGATATTTGTTGATCTTACCTGCAAGTTGTATACACATGTCGTTGTCCGGAACCAAT
This sequence comes from Lolium multiflorum, assembly GCA_030979885.1. Lineage (NCBI taxonomy): Eukaryota > Viridiplantae > Streptophyta > Magnoliopsida > Poales > Poaceae > Lolium > Lolium multiflorum. Next base: position 79,624,151 of record CM061748.1, on the reverse strand, counting down.
GGCCCCAAAGTGACTGGGACAACCGAAGGGGATGGCGGTGATATGAGGATCACATGTGTTCACTGAGTGTTAATGCTTTGCTCCGGTACTTTATTAAAAGGAGTACCTTAATATCCAAAGAGGTTTCCCTTAGAGGTCTTGGCCACCTACTGGTAGGACAAGATGTTGTGCAAGTTTCCTCATCATGAGCACGTACGACTAAACAGGAACATATGCCTATTGATTGATTAGTACTTGGATACTGTTTTATTATTCTGCAAATGCCCTGCTTGATTGTTACATGAGTTTCTCTCATCCATGCAACGCCCGCAACTGTCCTCGCGTGCCTACGTATTTAATCCCGCTCGTTTACTATAATCACTACCGTTGTCTTTATTTCACCGTCGTTATTTCACTATTCCTATCGCTATAAAACCGCATTATCGATAAATTTGCGAGCAAGTCTGCTTCTCTCTGTGTGTACTTGAATTGACAAATCATCGTTAAGGCTTACAAGTATTCTTTGTCTCCCCTTTGTGTCGAATCAATAAATTGGGTAATACTTCCCTCACCGTTGCGATCCCCTATACTTGTGGGTCATCAAGATTATTTTCTGGTGCCGTTGCCGGGGAGCATAGCTTTATTTGGAAGTTCACTTGGATTGATATTGTTCGCTGCAAATTCTCCATTATGGGTAAACCTCGCGATACTAAGATCGCCATATTACCATCCACTACAAGAAAAGGTACAACTCTGAGTACCTCTGCCGCTCTTGATTCACCATCTGTGATTGATAAACTTGTTTCACCGCCACATGCTTCGCGTGCTGGTACTTCTGCTGAATCTGAAAATTCTCATAATATTGATAATGTTTCTGCTGTGCTTGATGATAGTGGTTCATTGGGATCTTTTCTAGATGCTACAATTGCTAAGTCTAGACAAATTGAAAATACTGAAACTCCTAATGAAAATGCTACTACACCTGTTAATTCACCTAAGTCTGTTGAATATTCTAGTGATGATCTTGATGAAGATTATGTAGAGCTTGATGATGATTTTATTGAAAAATGCAATGCTACTACTGATGCAAGAAAAATTAAAAAGTTGCTTGCAGAACATGTTGTTAGATATAAACCATCTCCTGATCCTAAATTTGCCACATCTCCTATAAATATTAGGGATAAAGATTATGATTTTTCTCTTGATCTATCTCATATAGCTATTGTTGAGAAAACACCCTTTTGTGGTACTGAAAAAGAAAGTGCTGTTGAACACATGACTGAGCTATCTACTCTTAGTGGCGTGTTTTCTGATGATGTCAAGATGCGTACTTATTTTGTCGCTAAAATTTTTCCTTTCTCATTAAAGGATGATGCTAAAACTTGGTATAATAATTTGCCTCCTGGTTCTATTAAAAGTCCAATTGACTTGCGTGATGTTTTCTTTCGAAAATACTTTCCTGCTAGTGCTCAACACGCTGCTTTGCAGAGAATTTATAATTTTGACCAGGAAGATGGAGAGAAATTGCCTGAGGCTTGGGCGAGATTTTGCTCTCTTATTAGAGCTCAGCCTGACCATGATTTAGAAAAGCATGATTTACTTGATATATTTTATAGTGGACTAACCATTGATTCTAGGGCATACCTGGATAGTTGTGTTGGTTGTGTTTTCAGGAAAAGAACTCCAGACGACGCTGAAGAATTATTGGCTAAAATAGGCTGGAATCATGATGATTGGTCTACACCTGAACCAACCTCGACACCGATAGTGAAGAAGAGGGGTATGATTAAATTAAATGATGAAGATATGAGGGAAGCCAAGAAGTCTCTTAAAGAGAAGGGTATTAAACCTGAAGATGTGAAGAATTTACCTCCTATAGAAGATATATGTGAGACAATTCCCCCTTCATCCATGATTGAGGTACACTCGCTTCAACACTTTACTAGGGAAGATATTCCGTATTCAAAATCTCCTGCTCAATGCTTAGATGAATTTGATAATTATATTGTTAAGCAAGAAAACTTTAATATGAGAGTAGAGAATCATTTAATGGAAAATTCTTGAGCTATTAGTGAATTGCATGGTATTGTGGAGAGAACCTCCAATGATGTTAAGATACTTGTTAAACATTTTCAAATGGTTCAAACTCAAATTGATCAACTTACTAAAGTGCAAAATGACTTGTTGGGAAATAATTCTAAAGAAAAACATGCTTGTGAAGTAACAACTAGAGGTGGTGCTTCTACCCAGGATCCTCTATATCCTGAAGGGCATCCCAAAAGAGTTGAACAAGATTCTCAACTAATTAAAATTAGTGCTCCATCTAAGAAAAAGAAAAAGAAACATAAGAATGTTGTAGAATCCTCTAAACCTGTTAATGATCCTAATAGTATTTCTATTTCTGATGCTGAAACCGAAAGTGGTAATGAACATGAGGAAGATAATGATAAGAATGATGCTCCCGATAAAGAAGAAATTGAAAAAGAACCTAAAAACCTGTTAAAAATAAAAAGTACACTAAAGAAGATTTTATTGCTGAGAAACATGGTAATGAAAGAGAACCTTGGGTTCAAAAGCAAATGCCTTTTCCTGTTAAGAAACTAAAATCAAAGGAGGAGGAACATTATAATAAATTTTGTGATTGGATGAAACCTTTATTTTTGCAAATCCCTTTGACTCGATGCTATTAAATTGCCTCCTTATTCAAAGTATATGAAAGATATTGTTACTAACAAAAGGAAAATCCCCAATGAGGAAATTTCCACTATGCTCGCTAATTACTCCTTCAATGGTAAGATTCCCAAGAAGTTGGGCGACCCAGGTATACCGACTATTCCTTGTTCCATCAAGAATAATTATGTTAGAACTGCTCTATGTGATTTGGGAGCAGGAGTTAGTGCGATGCCTTTTTCTCTTTATAAGAGGCTTGATTTAGATAAATTGATACCAACTGATATATCTTTGCAAATGGCTGATAAATCTACCGCTATTCCTGTTGGTTTATGTGAAAATGTTCCTGTTCAAGTTACTCAACATTGCTTGATATTAACTGATTTTGTTGTGTTGGAAATGCCTGAAGATGATAATATGTCCATTATTCTTGGAAGACCCTTTCTTAATACTGTAGGGGCTGTTATTGATTGCAATAAAGGCATGGTTACTTTCAATGTTGATGATAAGGAACACACCGTCTATTTTCCCAAGAGGATTGATAAAGTATGTGGAGTCAATACAATTTTTAATGTGAAAACTATCAAAGTGGGATCCATTGATTGTCCTATATATGAGCCTAAAGAAGAATATCAAACTCTTGTGATTGGATCCATATCAATTCAATATAAGGTAACATGATTGATTTGAGGTTTATTTCTTCTTATGTCATATAAAATTTATTTGGTAGCAAGACTTGATCAACCTTGTTAACAAGTATATTTTATTGCATAAAAGAGCTAAACAACACTTCTTTCTTTCTTTCTCCCTTCACCTATTTTACTTGCTGTAGCACTTTTGTTTTGCAATATGCTTTAGCTATTTAAGATTTTAGAAATCATTTTCCTGCGCAGTAATCATTAATTTAATACCCAGAAATGTGCATTTTTCGAAGTTCTCTAAAAATTACAAAAATTACACCGTTGGTCCTATTTTTCGACGAGGCACCTGGGAGCACCAGAGGATGACCTGTGGGGCACCAGGGGGTGCCACACCATAGGCCGGCGCGGCCAGCAAGGGGGCCGCGCCACCATGTGGTGTGGGCCCCTCCTTGCCCCACTACTTCATCTCTTCCTCCCAGCATCTTCTCTCTCCCGAAAAAACTCGCACCAAGTTCCTCTCACTCGCGTTTCTGCTCAAGAACTCGCGATTTCTCGATCTCCTTGCTCAGCCCAGATTTCTGTTTGAAATTTGGCACATTTACTCCTTGGTATGTGACTCCTTTGATTGTCCAATTAGAATTTCATTTGGTTGAGTATATCTTGAATATTTTGCTGCTGTAGATAACATGTTTAGTGAGCTTGCATGCTTGTTCTAAGTGGTAGAAATTAGTTTTGATGCATGTGTAGTACTCTAGCAAGTTCCTATAGTAGTTCCCTTCAATTACACACCTTGAAATCAAATTTTATAATGATTGTTGAAAATTTCAGAAAATGGAAGGTGTGCCCCAATTGAACCAAGAAGAGTTGGAGGTACAGCAAGTCATGAGAGTTCATCGTGAAGAGGGAGTATACCCCTCTTATTACCCATGCACGGACTTTATGCGGAATGCAGGAATCCTGCAAGACGTTCAAACACTAATTTCCAATGCAGGATTGGGAGATTTTGCTGTTGGTGAACCTCACCAATATGCTAAACTAACGGTGTCGGTTGTGCAGGATTTCGAGTTTCACCGGTCTCAAACTGACCCCATGGTCCGGTATAAGATTTATAACAAAACTATCGACTTGCCTTTCAGTGATTTTTGTACAGCGATTAGAGTGCCGCGATGGGGATCTTGCGAGAAGATCAGGGGAACACCGCGGGAGCTCTCAAATCTTTATACAAGGATTTGTAATGGGAGGAGCTTCTCCAATGATGGTGGTAAGATTAGTAGCATTCAACATCCAGCCATCCGCTATTTTGCCTATTTCATTACAAAGTGCGTTCTTGCGAGAAGAACGGAGGTAAATTATCTGTCCCAGACTTGGCTTTCTTAGCTGCTGCTTTGCAACAGGATAGGACTTATAATTTGGGTGCTTTAATAGCTTGTAGACTTGCTACTAACCGTGAGAAAGGAGGAATTTGTGGAGGTCTTATTGCCTCTCGCTTATTGGCTATGCATGGTGTAGGTCCTCACCATTTAGATATTCCGCTTTCTATAGAGAAACTTGATGTTTTCTCCATGATCAGGCATGAGTTTATTTCAGATGCATCTAGTTTGAACAATCTGCATTATAGGATAACTTTGTATAAGAAAAGTTGGAGTATAACTAAGAAAATTGAAAAATTAGTACGCTTGCCTGCACCTGCTTTGTTTAACCTTGATGCCAGGGACGGGTGGTCGATCACAGAAAATGAGCTAAACGCATACATAGAAAGGGAAAGCCGTCGTGCAAGGGAAGATGTGGAGGAGGCCGAGGAGCATCCCGACTCTTCATCCGATGCAGCAAGCTCCTCATATCAACATCATGGTCATGTGGAGCCTCCACGATATTCTTCTGCGCAGGGGCCCTATTACCACTCCATGTATGATCCACCGGCGTGGAACTCCGACCCTCGTTGGGAATGAACTCCACTTGGGCCAAAAGCCTAAGCTTGGGGGGAGGTATACCGGCATCACTCATTCTTTGCATATTATGGTTGCTGGATACTTGTACATACTTGTTTAGTCTCTAGAGTGGTTTTCTAATGAGAGGGAGATGATATTTGGGGAAGTGCTGTCCAAAAACAGATTCTGTGCTGTTACCAAAAAATTCGTACGCACAGCCAGAACGTTATTTTGAGTTGCCAATTTTTGAGCATGTTCCCCAGGTTGTTATCTAACTTTCATTAGTTGAACACTTTTTGGTCTGAGCAATGGAAGATTTTTTTTAATTTCGATTTCTGTACTGCTGTCAGGATTTGGCAGATTTCTGTCATCCTGCTTTTCTGTGTTTCGTTAGTTTGCATTCTTTTGTTTTCACTTTGTTTTCCTAAAACACAAAAAGACCAAAAATATTTTTGTTGTTTCTCTTCACCATTTGTTTATTTGGTTCCTTGCTCTTAGTTTACTTTATTTGCTATCGTTGGTTTGCTATGAGAAAACCCAAAAAGATTTTGCTTTGTTTGCTTGTTTTCTTTTGTTCTTGTTTCTAATTCGAAAACACCAAAAATATTTGCTGTTCTTCTTTGGTTTGTAAAGTTCATCATGAGTTCAATGGTCTTCGGTGGCTGGAGCGTGGTTTTCATTTCATATTATCCAAGCTACACAAGTGAAAAGGCAATAATGACGATCTACGACAATCTGATTGTGGTGAGAGGCTGGTATGAACTCTATTTGCTTTCATTTTTGTACATATACTCATCCATATGATCATGCTTAGTTGGTTCATGTGAGGTATATGTTATTTGAGAAAGTCTAGTAGTTCATGATCTCTCATGTTTAGCTCCAATCTATTAATATGAGTAGCATGTCATGGATGTTTGCTTGCATTGTTTTATTCATAAGTAAGTATGACATTGTGGTATCCTCCTCTGAATAATTCATTTATATCGACTTGGCACATGCTCACGCATGCATATGACTGAACAAAAAGTCAATTAAGCCTCGATGATTTATATTGCTTCAGAGTTCTTGTATCACTTTTATGCCTCCGTTAATTTATTTTGCCGCAAGCATGATTATGACAGTTACTGCTCTCTTGATTTGTCGTTCCCTAGTCTTTTGCTAGCCTTCACTTGTACTGAGCGGTGACGCCGCTCGTGCTTCCAAACACCTGAAAACCAAGTTGTTCCAAAAGTGTCCACCATAAATACCTATGCATGGCATTTCAAACTATTCCAAGTAAATTCTCACAAGCGCGCTACCTTTAAAACTTTCAAAATGCTTCTCAATTTGTGTTAATGTTTTATAGCTCATGAGGAAGTATGTGGTGTTTAGCTTTCAACCTTGTCATTTACTTTTGACGGACTCTCATATGGACTAGTGGCACATCCGCTTATCCAATAATTTTGCAAAAAGAGTTGGCAATGGGATTCCCAGTCCCAAATTAATTAACTTAAATAGACACTCCTCCATGGTTTGTGATTGTTGGATGGCACCCGAAGGATTCGGTTAGCCATGGCTTGTGTAAGCAAAGGTTGGGGGAGTGTCATCATCATAATAAAACTTAAATAAAAAGGCACTCCTTCATGGTATGTGATTGTTGGCAGGCACCCGAGGATTCGGTTAGCCATGGTTTGTGAAAGAAAGGTTGGAAGGAGTGCCAACCAAAAATAAAATGGGAGCCGCTCTTGTGAGTCCGGTTGATGAGGTAGTTAGTGTACCCATTACCATTCGTTGACAACAACAAACACCTCTCAAAATAATTTTACTCTTGCTTAAAAATGAAAAGCTCTAGCGCATGTTAATCCCTGCTTCCCTCTGCGAAGGGTCAATCTTTTACTTTTATGTTGTGTCTCCATTCTTTCTTTGAGCACTGTCTTGAGAGCACAACTGTCATTCTTAGTATAATATGCTTGTCTCAAAATATGATTGATTGTGGTATAACTTTGATGCTTTTATCTTTGACAATCACTACTTCTAGTCTTTCTATGAACTCAAGAGGTGCCTCGGCATTTATGTTTTGCCGATCAAATACAGGCAAGCGAGATACCACTTTATCATATTCTCTTATGAACATTGCAATCCTGCTTATATACATGATTCATGGTGCTTATTATTAATTGTTGGTACTTCTCCATGATTGACATAGCCGTTGGATGATCTTATTTGCATGTATCTCATTATGAACTGCCTAAGTATTAGCCATAGCATGAGAATATATACATCATATGAGCAAATGTGTTTGTGAAAGTTCTTTTATCGCTCAGTTGTTAACTGAATTGCTTGAGGACAAGCAATAAGCTAAGCTTGGGGGAGTTGATATTCAAACGTATCTACTTTCGAACAATTTTGCTATTGTTTTGCCTCTAATTTGTGTATTTTGGATACAACTAACACGGACTAACGTTGTTTTCAGCAGAATTGCTCTGGTGTCTCGTTTTTGTGCAGAAATCCAACTTTCGGGAAAATCCTCGGAATTTCTTCAGATGGCCCTATTTTACCAAAATATTGACGGAGCCAGAAGGGCAAAGGAGGTGGAGGCCCGAGGGCCCCACACCACATGGCGGCGCGGCCCAGGGGGGGCCCGCGCGGCCATGTGGTGTGGCCCCCTCGGCCGGCCTCCGACGCCCCCCTTCGGACTACTTATTGGTTTCGACCTGAAAACGCACGGGGAGAAGTCGAAGTCACCAGAAACCCTCCAGAGAGCCGCCACATCGCGAAACTCCGTCGCGGGAGCCAGAAGTCTCCGTTCTGGCACTCCGCCGGGACGGGGAATTGGAGGAGATCTTCACCGCCATCACCGCCAACGCCTCTCCATCAACCAGCAATGTTTCCCCCATCCATGTGTGAG